>VDFB02058242.1:591681865-591763142 GCA_007258455.2 Sequoia sempervirens | reverse complement strand
CCTGCATCATTATATTAATTCTTTGGTTAAGCGCATTTGTTGAAAATTAGAAACCCATCAGTAACTTGTTTTTATGGCTTGTATTTTTCAGAGATTTTTCAAACAACCAACTCAGTGGCCCTGTTCCAATAGGAGGATTGCTCTCAAGATTCGGATATGAAAGGTAATTTATTTATTCATATTTTGTTTCATTAGTTGGTTCTTTTAAGATCTAATATAATCCATATGACTCGGTTTTGACTTTTGGTTGTTGCATGTTATGTTATGGGCTAAAGTTTTAAAGGCAATCCGGGCCTTTGTGGTGGTGTTGTGCACAAGCCATGTTAAAAAATAGAGTGAAATGGAGAGCATTGCAACTTAAATAAAGCAACAGTATTTACCTTGTAGTTTCTACTTACATACCTTGAGCAATCTGATATGTGCAGTCATGCATGCAATTTTGATGTAATAAAGATGATATTAATAATTATGGAATAAGACAAACATTACCATATGTTGGTACAATATTTTCCTTATAGAATCAAGAATTGCAAATTATTTGTGCTTTTTGTTACATTGTTTTTCTGTTCATTAAGATGTTCTTAATGATTTATTATTGTTAAATTATCCTTCACGTGTGTACTAATATTTAATGTGAACATTACACAATTGTTTTATTGAATTATATATATATATATATAGTCATGAGCTACATTTCTTTAATAGAATAATTAATTAAATGTTAAATTAATTGGAATCAGTCAAATTTGTGAAAGTATGGGGAAGTGTGGATATGAATAGGATACATTCAAAGGCAACGTTCAAAGGCATGAAGATATGTATAAACAGGGATAGGGGAGGGATAGTGGAATGAGTCCAAATTCACACAAGATTGTATTATTTTTCAATTTGTAATTGTACTAAATATCTTCCCAAAATGAGCTCAAAACTAACTAGAAATAGCAATGATCATGAAAATTTTATCATTACAATTTGTACTCACTTTAAGATACATGTGAATCCTAAAATAATCATAAACCTCAATATATGTAACCACTCAATAAAATACACAAAAAATAAAATTTTGACGTCAAAATATTTAAGGTTTACTTTATCTATTCTAATGCAGATAGAAAAGCCAACTCACCCTTCAGCTCTCACAAACTAACTTGCACACATACACAGGTTCACCATTTACCTAATTTTGTTCAACTCCACCTCTAACCCAAAATCAAATTGACAATTTTTCAATGAAGCAACTCAAATTACACAAAATATAATTCCCCAATATATCTTCTATTGCAATCAATATAATCAAATTACAAAGATAATTCTGAATTGAATCAAAATTACCTGTAACAATTGCCAGTTTAATTGGCTCTTCCTCCATAATCAATCTTTATCTCCAAGCAACCTACAACTTCTCTTTAATTGGCTCTTCCTCCATAATCAATCTTTATCTCCCAAGCAACCTACAGCTTCTCTCTATTGTCTTTCATATACTTTTTCCTAGCTTTACTCACAAGCGCGCCCCCCTTTGGTTCTCTATTTGCAACTATCTTCTCTATTATGTGCCCTCATGCATAGGTGTGCCTCTCCAAATTCAGCATTCCATTAATTGTCGAGGATGGGGACGGAAACGGGGGATGGCAGGGAACACATTTCTAGGACGTGGGGATTGGGTCTATATTTGGGGGCAGTGGGCAGCAGGGTGCTGAAATACATATAGTACTTGAAAAAATAGGTATAAAAAGATGTATAAATATAAGAATTATACATCTTGGAGACAACTAGGAGTCCCCTAAATGTCTTGAGGACACCCCAACATCCTTGAAGTCCTAGAGACGTCTTGGAGACAATGACACTGGTGGTGGGCTGGTGGGGACATCCCCCAAGTCCCCAAATCTCTGAGATATCCCTGTCTAAAAAATGAAAGGTTTTATGAGGAGGACGTGTCCCCGCGAAACACTGGTTTGAACTCAAATACATTCAAAGATCCTTCATTTGGTGCAGCCCCCTTATTCATATGTCTCTGCACTTGATTGGCGCAATCTCCTTCGGCGCCTTCCTCTCCCCTCCATTTTTAATGCAGCCTCTTTTTTTTATATATTCATGAGTTTCCCTTCTTTTTTTGTTTGCCTGATCACCTTCCTGCGCGACCTTTCCACTTCAGAATGCTGAGAAAATTATTATTGTTTATTTTTGTCACTCCCTCCTCAGGTTGCCTAAGTTTTTAATTAATTTCTTTCACAATGAATGCACATATTATTTCTTATCTCTCCATTGCAACTTGGAATTGCATTCTTGGTTTATTTTGGATATGGTTGTGTGGGATTTGTCTCTTGACGTTTGATTATCAATTAAATTGATCTCTTTTGTACATAAATAATGGTTAGTAGCATGATCAATTTGTCATTAAAATCATGGGAAATGTTCAGAAAGTAAATGTTATAATCTATGATAAAATAAGATCAAACCTAAATAATATTAAAATGCTTGTAGAATGAAAATCGATATATAATACTTGTCATTTTGTATGTTGTGGAGCGCGGTTGTACTCTTGGGTGGAGATAAATCATTTGTGAATCTGATTCTCAGGTGATAGTGACTTTGTTGAAGAGGCAACAATTAGAAGATGTCAGTTGGCATTTGGCTATAATTATAAAATAGATTCTTAATCTGTGCGCCTCCTTGGAATCTGTTATTTTTTGTCACATTCCTAGAGAATGGAATGGGGTTGTAGATTGTTTGACTAACTAGGCCTTTGATCATTTGCAAAATTGGAATATCGTGGAAAGGGGTCAATTACCCCAGATTTGTCACAAAAGTTGCACCACTTAGTGGAGATAGACAGGAGTTTGTAATGTCTTTGCTTTGTATTGCTCTATTTTGGTTTGAATAAATTTTTACCTCTTTTAGTGTTGACAATCAATGTCAAAATGTCAGTCAAACTTCGTGGAAGACCAAAGATTAATTTGATTCGATGTCTAAGAGAAAAACACCACAACAAAAATGGAACTAAACATGAAATGTTCTTCCAAGAGAAAAACACCACAACAAAAATTGAACTAAAAATGAAATATTCTTTTGGTTGACGCAGGATCGCGCATGTACTGAATGCTCCTACATCATATTCCAAAATTATTTTATTATTGATGATGTATTTGATTGAACACTAAACAATATGATTTCATGATGATATTGAATATTTTTTATTAACCACACAATTGTAGGATTCATCCATAAGTGGTAGCATAATAGGCTTTGTTGTTTTGATTTAGAATTAATAAATCTAGTTATGGAAGATATTTGTTGGTTTTTAATTATCACTTCGATTTGGTAGGTACAATCATACCTAAATAAATATGTTTTTCCAAAGAAAGGGTATTTGGTAGGGTGTCAACAATTGACAAGCTTTAAAAATTAGTTATCTTTGATTCTGATGAATTTGGCATTATATCTTGTCTTCAACTTTTATTGTCGATTGTTTTGTTGTTTTGATACTTTGTATTTTTTCTCTTGAACTCTAGGTATAGTCACATAATTGTGGTAATTACTTTGTAGTCATTTTAGTCTCTTACCTTACCATTGAATCAGTCCTAATGCACATAAATGTGTTTGTATGACTATGTATATTAGAACATTTGTAATATGGTTACTCTTATTCAAATTCTAGATGATTAAAATATTTTAAATTATATTAAATCTATTTGTATAAAAAAAAATAATATATAATCAATCAATAATAATTAATATATAACTATCAATATATTATATAACCAATTAATAATATTTATTAAATAACTATATACATATATTATATAATCAAATAATTATATTCAATGTATAGCTATAAACGTGTATATTATATTTAACTAATTAATGATATTTATTATATATCCATAAACATATATATTATATATTATGTAATCAGCTAATAATAAATAACTTTTAACTATAATATATAAATTACATCCATTTATAATTATATTTAAATATTATTAATTTGTATATGTATCTATGTATGTATATTCATATATTCTTAAATAAATTTATATTATAATGATATTGGGTAGAATGGTTTAACTATTTTCTATTACTTCAAACCAAAAGTTCATGGTACATGAATTTATTTTTTAGTTTTCAAGATGAATTTCAAGGATGAAAGGAAGTTCTCAACAATTTTTTATCAATTTTAATTTTTCTAGATTTATATTTTTAACTCTTCTTTTTATGTATTTGTAGATTGGTCATTATTCAGTAGTTCACTCAAGTTTGTAGGTATTTATTTTACAATGAAATCAATTTTAAGAGGAAGTAATCGTGGGACAAAAGGAAGAATCTATTTGGTGTCTAATAGCCATTTTAGTTTTTTTATTAGATAAACACTTTCTACCAAAGCTATGAACTAGAAGAGGGTTTTGAAAGGATAATAAAACCTTAGACATCAAGAAAAGGAAAACAACATGAAACAAGGTTTAGTTGAGGTTTTTTGTCCCCTTTGTTTAAGGTGGAAAGAAATTTATGTAGGTTAAGACATTTAGCTTAAATCCCCTCATTTCCATCCAAAAATTTTGGTGAACCCAACTTAGCTTACAATTGCAGATCTTTTGATAGATAACTGTATATATTCTTTAATCTACTTTGCATGGTTAAGCCATTAGATTATTGGATATATTATTTATCATTTTTAAACGTTGTATGTTTAGTTTAGAAAAATTTAAATTAAATCTTGTTCTCTACAATTATTGCTAAACACAAAACCTAAAACACCTTCTATTCTTCTAACATATCATCATCATATCCATCTTGTCATCACTTTCTTCTATCTTTCACTTTTTAAGAACATTTGTGTGTCTTGAAACTTATACTTGAGTTTCACACCCAGTGTTCTCAATCTAATATTCTTGTGAAAAGAAGTTATTGAATTATATTCCCATGCTTTGAATAGCTCTGGTGTTGAGCCTAGGCTTGTTAACTCGTTCATCCAAGAAAATTTTACAATGCAATCATCTTTGGATCCTATTCCTATCTTGATGATGATCTTTGAGTCACAACCCTCTCATGATTTTCTTGGGTTTGATAACTATGTGGCCTATGTTCCTAATGCTCAAAGTTAGAAACTAAACAAGGAAATGACTGCTCTTCAAGAATTCTTGAATACAAAACATTTGATTGGAGTGTTTGTCCCTCTCATAGATAATATTAGGATATTGTTAATCAATGATTCACAAGATGTGGAAGTTCTAGCTTGACTCACATAATCGATTCAAGTATTATTTATTTGCCATCATTGTCTCAAAAATGAATGAGGTTTAGAAAGTAAAAAAGTTAAGAATAAGTATTCATAATACCTAACTAAGTGGAAGGTCAATAAAACACCCTATAAGAAGAAATAAAAATTATATGTAACATTAACTTTTTATAATAAAAAATAATTTCCCATCTACTACTTGTTTCCTCGATTGTTTATCTTGAGTAGTGGATTTTCAACAACCGTTATTGTTATATTGGGATTGTGAAAGCCTTTGATGTTTGTTACCATCTCTTGTGGATTCAAATTATCTTATAAAAATTCACATGGTTATAGGGGCATTACAAAGAAGATCATATCTGCTTTGAATTAGAAGCGAGGAATAAGAGAATGCAAATATTTTGCCATGGTCGCTACATCAACATCCACGTTGATCCTTATGTACTTTCTGTTAGGAGGGTTTTTTGTATGCAACATCTCCTTTCCATTCAATGCAATGCCAATTCAGAAGGAGATGCACTGATAGATGTGAAGAATATGCGACATGACCCACAAAATGTTTTGCAGAGCAAGGATCCAACCCTGGCCGATCCCTGTACATGGCTTCATATCACCTGTGACAACAACCAACATGTAACGAGGGTGTAATTTTATATATCATATAAAAGTTTCTACAAGAAGGTTGACACAACACACATTAAATTGACTTTCTCTAAGTATTTTACAGGGATTTGGCATTGAGAAGCCTTTTTGGTACTCTCTCACCACGGATCGGTGATCTGTCCAACTTACAATACCTGTAACTTTATTTTAACATACACATTTTAAGTATGAAAATGTTTTAGACTAAGGTGGATTTTCTTTAAACATTTATGTGTGTATTATTAATTCAAGCATTTATTCAACAACTCATTGAGTGGAAGCTTGCCACCAAGTTTGGGGAAATAAAAAAATCTGATTTCCTTTGATCTTTTTGGCAGCAAGTTTAGTGGAAAAATACCCACCTCACTTGGCCAACTCTCCAACCTCTGCTTCCTCTAAGTCGCCATTATCCTAGGCTTTCATTGTTAAATTTTAAATCTATTTTAGAAAGTTTTGATCTTTGTTAATGCCAACGTTAACAATCATAAATGTTTGATTTAGATTTGGGTTTAAAGATCCTTTGATTTTAAACTTTTGGTGGTCTCATTCTCCTTTCTATGTGTTTTGATCTTTAGAGGGAATGTAAATGTAAATAATTTTCCATGTTCTGTAAATCATGTTTGATGATATTTCTTGGAGATGACAGAAATATTTGTGTAGGTTTCTAAAGTTATATTAATTCTTTTCTGAATTGCATTTGGTGAAAAATTGAAACCTATTATTAACTTCTTTTTTTTATGGCATTAATTTTTAGACATCTTTCAGAAAGCCAGCTTAGTGGCCCTGTTCCAATAGGAGGATCGCTTTCAATATTTGGATATGATAGGTGATTTATTTATTTATTTTATATTTCATTTGGTTGGTACCCTTAGAATATGAAATAATTCATGACTTGGTTTTGATTTTTGGTTATTGCATGTTATGTTATGGGATAAAGTTTTACAGGCAATCTAGGGATTGTTAGTGGTGATGTGCACAAGTCACATGCTAAAAAAAATGGAATGAAATGGAGTGCATTGTTAATAAAGCAATAAGATCTACCTTGTAGTTTCTACTTACATGCCAAAAAATCTAATATGTGCAGTCATGCATGTAATCTTGATGTAATAAGGCAAGCATTTGTATAGGTCGGTACAATTATTTTCCTTATAAAACCAAGATTTTCAAATTATTTGTGTCTAAAAGGTTGATGAAGAATTGAAGAGATCTTAAAGGATCAATTTTACATTGTTGCACAAGTTGTCATCATTGTTGTCAAGCCACAAAAACTAAGTTGTAGAATTTATTTTTGTCACTCTAACAGTAGGACCTATGTCAAATAAAAGCCAAGGTCCAGCATCAAAGGACTATCAAAAAGTTATTTTGGAAGCCCTAACTGAGACCTATTTTCACATGGGTGAACCAATCCCTTAGAAGACCTCTAAAATAGCCTCTAGTGATAGGTACATTCCATCAAACCCTTCTCATATCTGCTTGCAAACTATCATTTCAGTTTTTGTACATTCTAAAATCTATATTTTATTTATTAGGTCATGTTGTTCATTTAGTTTGATCATTTCAAATCATTTTTAGTTTAGTTTTAGATCTCTCCTAATGTCCTAAGGACTGAGATCTAGGTATGATTGACTCACTATTGAGGTTGAAAGTCAATCTTTACACCTTGTGATCCCTTTCCTAATCAAATCCCTAGGGAAAGACATCTTTAGAGATTCCTAAGTTTTAAGCACAATAAAAATTTAGGGATCCCTTTCTCCACATTTCACATGCTATTTCCTTTTCTTGATGTACAAGGTTTTAGTGTGCTCATAGCTCTGGTAAAATGTGTTTATCTAATAAAAACTAACAAGGTTACAAGGCACCCAATAGATTCCTCTTAGAATCAATTTAATTGTAAAATAAATACCTAAAAACTTGAGTGAATTGATGAATAATAACCAATTCCCAAATACATAAAAATAAGAGTAAAACATCTAAATCTACAAAAGAAAAAAATGGTAAAAATTGTTGAGAACTTCCTTTCATCCTTGAAATTCATCTTGAAAACTAAAAATTAAAATTATGTACCATGAAATATTGATTTGAAGTAATAAAAAGAAGTTAAATCATTCTCCCCAAAATCATTATCAATATAAATTTAATTAATAAAGTGTACACACATAAAAAATCTATAAATAATTTACCAATAACATTTAATGTGTAGTTATAAAAATAATAATATTTAACATATAATTATAAATATATGTAATATATATTTATAATCTATCAATAACATTTAATGTGTAGTTATAAAAATAATAATATTTAACATATAATTATAAATATATATAATATATATTTATAGTTATATGTTAAATATTATTAATTTATTATATAATGTATATGTTCATAGATATATAATAAATATTATTAATTAGTTGTATATAATATATATATATATATATGTTTGTAGTTATAAATTGACTATCATTAATTGATTATATAATATGTGTATAGTTATTTAATAAATATTATTAATTAGTTATATAATAAATATTGATAGCTATATATTAAATTTTATTGATTGTTTATATATAGTAAA
Organism: Sequoia sempervirens; assembly: GCA_007258455.2. Taxonomy (NCBI): domain Eukaryota; kingdom Viridiplantae; phylum Streptophyta; class Pinopsida; order Cupressales; family Cupressaceae; genus Sequoia; species Sequoia sempervirens. The sequence goes on along the minus strand of VDFB02058242.1, from coordinate 591,754,689 downwards.
AATTATTTAATTCAAATAGATTTAATAGAATTTTAAATATTTTAATTAGCTAGAATTTGAATAAGAGTGACAATATTATAAATGTTCTAATATACATAGTCATACATACACACACATGTTTATGTGCATTGGGACTGATTCAATGGTAAGGTAGGAGACTAAAATGACTACAAAATAATTATCACTATTATGGGGAAAAACAAAAAGTATCAAGACAAAAAAATCAACAATAGAAACTGAAGACACAATATAATGCCAACTTCAACATAATCAAAGATAACCAATTTCTAAAACTTGTCAATTGTTGGTCCACCCTACCAAATTCCGCTTCTTTGGAAAATAATTATTATGGTATGATTGTACCTATCAAATCAAAGTGATAATTAGAACCAACAAATATGTTGCACATAACAATCAATGTCATAGAATGGGTGCATCGTTGGGTGGAGCTATAGTTGTGCTTTCAGATAGAGGTAAGGATTTTCCAAATTTTGGTAAGGTAGGAATCTCTGCTCCAAGGACTGGCATTAATGGCAGAGGTCAAGCTGACATTGGGAGGTTGGCTAATGGTTTTCTTTCAGATGGGACATCTTGTAGGTCCTTTCCATTGGGTGTCTCACATGTCATTTCTCCCTCTAGCGGTCTAGGTCCAAATGGTACTTCCTTGGACAAGGTGGGGTCTATTTTTGTGGCTCCTGAGGCAGTTGTCATCCCTAAAGCTGCTAAGCTTGATGCGTCCTTAGTGGATGGTAAGGCATGGTCAAATTTGTTTAGTTCTAAGCTTAAGGAGAAAAGCTCCTCATCTCCAGTGGACTTCTTTGCCAACCTGCCAGCTGGCGATTATTTTGTCTCATTGTTGGATTGTATTATTGATAAGGGTATTCTTTCCATGGAACAATCACTGGTTGGTAAGTTTTTGGGACCTTGTCCTAATATTGAAATGGTTCATATGTTGGTTAGAAATCAATGGCATCTGAAAGGGAAAGTTGAGGTAGCAGCCCTTGCGAAGGGCTTCTATTTTATGCCCGTCGTGCAAACCCCAGAGAACACACACAATGCAAATAATTTTTTTTTAAAATAATAAAAGTAAACATGCAATAACATTAAACCATAACCTCATAACATATTACATAGCATTAACACACTTGGTTCTCTGGGGCATGCGAGGTTACATTGCAACAACTAAACATAAGAAAAGATAAATATTACAACATAACCATTAACTTTATAATAACCATAACCAATGATACATCCAATAACCATGATGTGATAACAATAAACATCACATAATACATCCATGATAAATCTCTTAAAAGAGTTACAAATGAGCCTAACTATTACATCATCGTTATAATATTACATTACAATTTTCTTTGATAAATGAATTACATTGAATTTCCCAACATGGGGATTGATACAAGTATAATGAAATATGAAGTACAAGTGTACATTGGTACAACTCCACTATGGAATGCTGAGAAGACAAGATACTGATGGGGAACCCAACGGGTGTGAAGCACGTTCCACCCAACCATGTGAATTACAAGTAACTCACCCCCCGTACTCAGAGGTGATGAGGAAGTGAACCCGACCATGAATGTCAAACTGACTCAACAACAACATGATACTATACAAGTAAAACTCAAAGTATACAATGAACAACCAACAACGTTCACAAATCACATAACAAGTTAAAACTAATAAACCCATCACAATGACACGAAGCATCACCGATTAGCAATCATGAAACAAATTCACAAGAATCAAAGACATCACAAGATACAATATCCAGAAGAACCGAACCAACACCCAAAATACATTTCCAAATAAATCAGAACCAATAAAAAGAACACGACTCCATAATAACTTTAAATCAACTAGTCGATACACCATTCCAAAGGCAACAAGAAACAAGTCAGACATGTGTCAAGTGGGGAGGGTCATCGTATAGCTCTCATGGGATCCCCTGGCTCTTCCTCCAACTGAGGCGCCGACACCCAGCTATGGATCCCCTAGCCCTAAAATCAGAAACAACATAAATATAACAATATCCAGAGGTGACAAGGACTAGGATGTCTAGTGGAGAGTGTCATCGCATAGCTCTCATGGGATCCCATGGCACTTCCTCCAACTGAGGTGTCGACACCCATCTATGGATCTCCTGGCCCTTCCTCCAAACTGAGGCGCCGACACCATAGGGTAGCTAATGCGGAGCCAATAATCTCTCATGAAGACGAGACTATGACTATGCCGACCACAGCCTACTCAGTCTATCACTAGTCTACGGTAGCCCTAATGCATAGACGAGGAATCTAGTTTTAATTATCTTGTGTGTTTTACTACCCATCCTCCTAAATTCTATTTTTAGGTTATCACTTGTTTAACTACTCTTACGTGGGTTCCCCTGAGCCCTTCCTCATTCCGAGGCACCGGCACCCACAAAGAGCCACTCTCCCTATGACCCCTAACATAAATCAAAACTAGGCAAGGGTTGAACTAAAACATATATAGCATAGTACTCAAAACAAGCTCATGCGAGGAAATTACCCTCTCGCGATATCTCGTAACCAAAAATCTTAACAAACCGTTCAACCCCTCCTAACATAAAACCAATAACTCCAATAGCATAACCAAGCCAAGAATAAAATTTTAACATAATAAGCCTCTGGAACAAGGATTACAAAATCAACAATAGATTCCCACATCAAAGAGTAAAGTTACAACAATTCAATGGAAAACGATAACCAGATCACATAAATTCATAACTTAAAATAAACGATAAACTCAATCACACAAAACACTCCAAATTTGAAACGATATAAAGAAACACAAGAAGTTAATAATCCTACGTCAAAATATTTAATTCTTAACAAAAGACATACGATAAATATCAAAAAAAGAATACATTAAAACCTCCGACCAAGGAAACTCGAGAAGCCATTGAAATTAAAACATACAATAACAATTTCACTATCATATATAACTTATTTCGTTTAATAATTCATAAAATTACAACTTTACAATTTTCACAAATACAACCCACTCAATAAATTCTAACCTTACAAACTATCTAAATTAACAAATACAATTTATATAACTTACGAATTATCTAGATTAATAGATACAATTTATTTCACATACATACTATGTACATTCAGATATATATACACACACATAAAATATAAATCTATTAACATTTTTCTTTTTAATAATTGTCAAACTTTTACAATTAACCAAAAATAAATATAATTATACTCTAATTATGAGTATACACCATAAATATATATCTATATACACATTTAACAAAAATATATAAGAATTTATTAATGAATTTATATAAAAAAAATATTTAATAGTGTATAAATAAAAATATATACATATTTAAAGAAATAAAAATAAAACCAAATTTTAAATAATAAATAAAAATTTAAAAGAAAAATAAATAAATAAAAAATCCCATCCTAGGACCACTGGCGTAGCCCTACGGACTGCGCGCGGCAGTCCGTATGACTGCTGCGCTAGCAGTCCATAGGCTGGCGCAGGGCAGGGGAGGGGGTACGGCCCTGCGCTGTCCCTTTCCTCTCCCATTCTCATAAATTATTTTTTTTTTATAAAAGTTCATTTATATATTTTTATTTTATTTTTAGTTTATTTTAATAACATAAATTTCTGTGCTTTCCCAGGCACGGGTTTTGACAGACGAATTCAGCCTTTGCAAAGCACAAAAATAAATTCAATTTACTTTTAAAATACAAATAATAATTTATAAATAATATATATATATATAAATTTAAATATATATATATATTAAATATATGCAAATATAAATAATTACAGAGAACATAGTTTTCTGTATAAATACAGAATAGTGTATATTTACAGTATATAAATATATAGATGATTATTAAAATAATACAACAAAATCATCCAAAATACGAAGATTAATTATTTTTTCTATAGAAAAATACAAGAGAGAATTAGGGCTTAATTAAACAAATTCAAAGAGTTTCTTTTCAGTTTGATTGCAAAAATATGATTCCCAAAATTTAACAAGAATGTTTCTTTTCAAAGTAGGCCTATTGGTTTATTCATTTTCTAATCTCAAGGAAATCATTTTAATCTAAATCACAGAAGATTTTCTTTTTCAACCAGAGATTGATTCTAACACACCTTTTTATTCCATTTATAGATTTAAAACTATTAAGAGAAAAGAGTGGAACCTGGAGTCCTACGCTCTCGAAAATCTGATGAAGTTGATTTCTGACAGCCTCGAAGAACTCCTTGTTTGTGCTTCAAAATATCCTCTACAGAACTTCGTGCTCGAACTCGAATCCAATCCTTTGTTCAGAAGATGTCTCCAAAGCAACCCAGTAACAGATTTCCAATCCCTTTCAAAAACTCCCTCAAGTAAAACAAAAGAATCCAATATCCTTTCTAAATTTTCAGAATACCCAGCCAAAATCTTATTCAACTTATGTAACTAATATCTTTGTGTGTGTGAAAACTCTCTAAAAATTCTTAATTAAATAAAAATATATTGTCCATTTCTTCAAAAACTCTAAAAGTCAAAATTAAAAGAAAATCATTCTTTAAAAGCTGTCTTTTTCCCAGATCTCCATTCCTATTGGCTCACACAATCTTTTTATTCTTTTATTTGTTTTATTGCTTTTATTTATGTTTTTGCAACTTTACTTGCACATCACATTACTTATTTAATTTAAATAAATTATTCTCATAATTATCCACCACTAGATAATTGATTAAAAATAATTAAATCACATTTAATATTTAATTATTATTTAATTGAAATATATGATTTTCAAAAATAATTAAATCATCTAAATATATAAAAAAAGAGAATTTAATCTAACATTGAAATAAATAATTATTTCCATCATTAAAATGAATCATAACTCATAAAATGCCACCCTGAAAAAATATGACAAAACACAAAACACAACGACGACAATTTACAAAAATGAACAATACCAATCAACGAGACGACCTGACATCATGGGACGGGAGGACTTCATTGTCACCTTTGTTTCAACATTTAACCATTGGGTTATTGGTGCTCACCCTGTCCTGCCGAAGCAGGTGGAATCAAGACTTGTACCTGCAAATCCTGCATACAAACGAAGTTGTGTACATGTGCATACATATATATAAAATCAAAGCATTAAATCAATGCATTAAATTAAAGTACTGCATTGTGAGAAGGAATCGCAACATAATAGGGCACTCGTGAACGAGTGATGTCATATTGTCCTTCATCACACCTATTCTAACAATTATAATGTAACCAATCAATTAATATTTCTAACTAACAATCATCTCATAACATATTAAATTAAATCACTACATCATATCATAATTCAGAAAATCAACTGATATCTAACCAACCACAATGTCATATAAAATAATCAAATCCACTAATAGAATAATAGCATCATCAAATGTCTAACTAACCAAATCAAACAATACTAGCACCATCAGAGTATCCAAGCCAAAGCACAGAAATAATAAGTCTAAACAGTATGAGGGGTATTACAGATCATCAGGCTTTGCAGTACCTAAATAGTTAGGGAAAATTAAATCAGAGGCATATGAAATGGGTAGAGTTTTTGCAGAGTTATACCTTTGTTTTGAAACATAGGAGTGGGAAGTCAAATAGGGTTGCATATTCCTTAAGTAGGAGGCATACATTGATGACAAAGATGCAGATTGAAGTGGTTGGGTTCAATGAACTCAAGACACTATATGCAGAAGATCCTGATTTTGCAGGGGCTTGGAAAGCTTGCAAGGAACCTGTTACAGTGGACAGAACAAGGTGGTTGGATTTCATAATCTAGGATGGCATGTTATTTAAGGGAAGTCAATTGTGTATCCTAAGGAGTTCCATGAGGGAGAACCTGATAAAGGAGAAGCGTAGTGGAGAAATGGCAGGACATTTTGGTCAGAATAAGACCATTGCCATTATCAGTGAGCATTATTATTGGCCTCAGTTGTCACAAGATGTGAAAAAGTTTGTACAAAGTTGCAGGGTATGTCAGATGGCTAAAGGAGTGAGCCAGAATACAGGCTTATATCAGCCCTTTCCTGTACCAGAGAGGCCATGGGAGGATATAAGTATGGACTTTGTTCTTGGTTTGCCAAGGACACAACGAGGGAATGATTTAGTCTTTGTGGTGGTTGATAGGTTTTCGAAGATGGCACATTTCATTCCATGTCGGAAGACCCATGATGTAGTCCACATTGCTGACTTGTTCTTCAAAGAGGTGGTGAGGCTACATGGTCTACCAGAGTATTGTTTCAGATTGTGACACCAAATTTGTGGAATACTTTGGAGGACCTTGTGGAAGAAGTCAAGGCAGTGAAGTTCAATTACGCACACCATCCACAAAGCAGTGGACCGTGGAGGTTGTTGTAGGAGTCGGGTAACCTCTTGAGATGTTTCAGAGGAGATAAACCTAAGGGATGGGACTTGATCTTACCCGGTAGGAATTTTCTTACAACAATTATGTCAATAGAAGCACTGGTAGATCACCATTCCAGTTTGTGTATGGAGGTAGCCCCAAAACAGCCCCGAATTGAGAAAGATGGACCACGAGAAGAAAATAAGTGCTAAAGCTGAAGATTTTGCAGAACACATCAAGGATATACATGAGAAGGTAAGAGAACATATTAACAAGATGAATATGCAGTATAAGGCTAAGGCAGATCAGAAGAGGAGGTATAAGGAGTTTCAGATTGGTGATGAAGTGATGGTTCACTTGAGGAAAGAAAGGTTTCAGTGGGAACATATAACAAATTGAAGATGAAGAAGTTCGGTCCCTGTAAAATTTTGAAGAGGCATGATTGAATGCATATGAGGTAGAGTTTATGGATGGATTCAACATTTCCCCTGTGTTCAAAATTTCAGATTTGATAGAGTATCATGAAGGTGGTGCAGAGGAAGTACCAATGATGGAATAGTGTGGGATTCCGGCATCACCTCAGACAAGGAGGAGATTGAGAAATCTTGGTGATAGTCATGTGGGAAGGAGTACCAGAAATAGGCGTATGAAGAATATCTGGGTGAAATGGAAGGAGGGCCTATGGAAGAGATTCATCCGGTTATCTAAGAACGCTGGTTGACCGGTTGGTTTTCTCAACCATCCGGAGACGTGACGGGTTCACTTCTCAAATTACCCTAGGTGTTTGATGGTAGGAGCATCTAGTGGTGTAAGGGAAATCTTGCATCATCCAAAAATAGTTAAATTTCAAGTTTATCATTTTCAAATGTTTTTACATTTTTGATACCCTTTCATCATAATGAAATTCCCAATTTATGGTTTTTATTCTCTATTCCTGAGTTGAAAGATATTGTAGTTTTAGTTTCCCAAATTTGCACCTAAAATCTTCCGAGTGGGATTTGAGGCACTTAGAGCTTCCGGATCGGCCCCGAAACTTTCCAAAATTGGCGCAACGGTTTGGTTGTGACTTGAGACCTTCCCTTGGGTTAGAGCGGTTCGTGAATGAGTCTGAATCAAAGTTATGGCCCAAAGTTGGCACTTTCTAGAAGATACCATTGCAAATGCTCTTTTGAAATTTGAACTTCATGTTGTAAATTTTGGGCGCCAAACCGCCTAAACTCAATTTGAATATTGTTTTGGCTCTAAACTAATGAGGAGCTCTATTTATGGGCGGGTTTTCTAATTTTTGGGTAACTTTTTGGGGACAAGCTCGCTTAATGCGAAAGGGTTATTCTGTAGCTTTTTGTAGCTTTCATGTGTTGTAGAACTTGCGGATTTGAGATCCTCTGCATGTAAGAAGCTCCTTTCTCTGAATAATAAAATTAGTCTCTTATTTGTGGGTTATTTTCTGTGTCTCAGGTTGTGCCCTCATCATTAATCCATGCTCACAATAACAAAATGATCTTATAATTATATATATTTCATCCAAAAACACTTACAACATCAATTATGTCAACCTAATTAGATGTATCATGTAAAATAATAAATTGTTAACTCACCATTCAAATACACACTTCACACCTCAATTCAAAACTTGTAACATATCAAATAGATTAGGGTGGACCTATAATAGCTCCCACATAATGGATTAATACTTATTTAAACTCCACATAATATTTTACATATTATGTCAGCACCGCTAGTGACCTAACATCAAAATTCACCAATTGAGCAACACAAACAAATTGGGTTTCGAATTTATTGTTAGAGTTAAAGTTAGGGTTACTATTAGGGTTAGGAATAAAATTAAATTTAAGGTGTGAATTAAAGTTAAGATTAAGTCATGCAAATAACTAATTAATAATAGTAAAACTCTATAATTGGAAAAGTATACGTTTATTTTTATTTACATTAAAGAAACTTACATTTATTTTTTGTCAAATCTATAAAACAATAATTACAATGTTAATTGAAAATAATTATTTTATTCATCTTCATTAATACCACTCTCACAATATCCTTTATCTTATAATAATCCACCAAACCTATATCTCCTTATCCCATTAAGCTCCCTTATTTATATTCATTTTGTGAACTCTATTATCCTCTTGAATTACAAAAATACAAATTATTTATTAACATATTTTTTTACTATAAATACTTATAACTCACAAATTACGAAAATGCTATTCTCCCAGACAATAATACCCTTTGAGCATTCAAATCTTGTCACCATTTTAGGCCTCCCCAAAAAATAAAGTGATAGCAAATATAAACATATGCAAATATACCCATCATAAAGTGTTGGTTATGATCAACATGTACATATTTAGCCAATAGGCTATTTGTGTCAACTTTGCTCAGAATTTTTTTCAGCCCTGCCATATTTCAATTTTTCTAATGTCAGGGAAAACTTGGTGGAGGGAGTTATAGTTTGGTCAGAAATTTCGTCAGCCCTACCAGTTTATTAGCTAGTATTAGGTCTTTGTTGCTATGTACAAGGTGGCAAAGATTTTTTTTAAACTAAAAAGTGTTTGGTGTGACAATAGAGGAGGCTGGTGAAAATATGGAGCTATAGAGGAGGCCAGAAAAATGTCATTAGCATTGATTGTTGTATGGTTTCCGTGTAGTGGTCATGGTACAAGTAACATTTTTTTTTAAATCCCCAAAAAATAAAATGAATGTATGTGCAATTATCGATAACATATTTTTGTTGTCATTCTTTAGGTTTATGTTATTGTTGAATGTAGCTATGAGTGTAGAGGGGAAGCTAATGTGAAGGTGCAAGTGCGTTGAATGACTGTGGAATTTATGTGAAGGTGTTTGGAGGTTATCTTGTGCTTTTTGCATGCGTTGATGGTTGCAATAGCTGTGGGTTGAGATAATTTTGTGGTGTTATTTTGTAGGCCATGGAGAAAGAACAAAGGAAAGAGAAAGCAAGAAGGAAGGGGTGTTATTGAAGGAAGTAGGAAGAGGTGCATATTGTAAAAAAGTGTTTGTCATGTATTTCTAAAACAATTTATATTATTTTGGAAAGGAGATTGTTGATAGATGTTCTATAGCTCAGTCTAAATTATTTGGTTTATGGTTTCTATGTAGTCGCCATTGCTAGAAGGCAATAATCTTTGTTTCTTGCACTTTTTGTGTTGTATTCATGTGTTTTTTGTGGGTTTCTCATTTGGGTTATTCTTGAAAGAAATATTGTTTCATTGTGTCAATTGTTGAAAAGACTATATAGTTTTGTGGGTTTTTGCATGTCAGTGATTGTTGGCTATATTGTTCCATTTATGGCTTTGATTCTATGTGAATGGTTGGAAAATAGTTAATCTATTATGTTCTTGGTGAATCTTGAAATGTAGATTTCTTTTATTTTGTGGGTTTTGGCATGTGGGTCAATGTTAGCAATATTGTTTCATTTACGACTTCCATTTTGTGTGAATAGTTGGAAAATAGTTAATTTGATATGTTTTGGGTGAATTTCCCTATTTGGGTTACCATTGAAACCAATATTGATTCATTTAGGGTTCACATTTTCGTGGTGAAGGTTTTGAGTCGATCTGTTACTAGGAGCTTTCGATGTTTTGTGGGTTTTGTATGTGAGCCACTGTTGGAAGCCATTTTTTTGTGTGTGATGGCTACAACCCAATGAAATAGTTAATGTTATATAGGTTACATTATTTTAGGGTATATTGTTGCATTTTTTATAGGGTTCTGTTGGAAAAAGAGTATATAGTTTATTTGCAACAATATTGTTTGATTTATGGTTTAGGTTTTGCATGCATGTTTATGTATGGATTTGTCACTATGAGTTTTAGTGTTTTATGGGTTTAGCCATCTAGGTGAGTGTTGATAACAATATTGTTTCATTCATGTCTTTTGTTTTGTGGCAATGGTTGGAATGCAATAAAATAGTTAATGTTATGTACTCCATATTGTTTTGCATAAGGCATTGTTCACTATTGTTGTTTGTGTTAGGCTATATTGTTTCATTTATGGATTCCATTTATCATTGATATTATTACAACCATCACCAGTACATGCAAAGCATACAATAATTAATGCTGATGCGAACCAACATTTAATTTTCACAACATTCTCTATCCATCCGGCCCAAAAAATGAGAGGTTGACCAAATTTATAAGCCATCTGCCACTATATTTGTATATGTATATGTATATATATATCTATATATATAGGTATATATGTATTCAAATATGTATATATATGTATATATATACATATATATATGTGTGTATATATATAGATGTATATATATATCCACGCACACATATATATGTATATATATATACACATATATATGTATATATATATACACATATACATATGTATATATATAAATACATATATAGATATATACATATACACACACACACGCATATATATATATATGTATATATACATATATATGTATATATATTTATATACATATATATGTGTGTGTGTATATATATATATACCAGTAGGGTTGACAAAAATCTTGACCAAAGTATAACCCATCCACCAAGTTTACCCCAAAAATAGTAAAGATGAAAAACGGTGAGGCTGGCAAAAATTCTAAGCAAAGTTGATACAAATATAGTCTAAGAAAGGAAATAATAATCAATAATACCTGTGATAGGTCAAATGTAAGCGTTAGAAAATGAGCAGCAAGTAAAAGAGTGCAAATAAACACCAAAACAACCTACACCTCAATATTAGCCTAAGTTGGAATCAACACAAGATAAAAGCAACAAATGGAACCTTATACCTTGTCTCGAATCAATCCTTTGGTTGGCCCTTCAATCTTTGATGTGTATGCTCCTTGGATGGCACAAGATGTAAGCTAAGTGATGTTGTGAGGATGAGTGCAAGTGGATGAAAACACGAAATTGGCTAAGTGTAAGTTGAGAAACAAAATTGCAAGAGTTTGGCTAGCAAACATGATCTCCCCCAAAATGAGAGAAAAGAGGGGGTATTTATAGAGATTTTGGAAATCTCTAGGGAAATGGATTGCCAAGATTGAGCCACCAAATATCAAGATGTAGGGCTAAGGTGAGTTGAGAACTCACAAGCCTCCACATCTTGACATGTGGCATGTGATATAGCCCTAAAAGGTGAAGTGGACATGAGGTGGAAGGAGAAGTACATGACATGGAGGGGGGTACAAAGTACCTTGGGATTGGACAAGATCTCCTCATAAAGGAGGTCCTTGTCCCCATGTGGGTGAGAAGACGTGAGGAATTAAAAATTCCTCAAATATTCTCATGGGGAGATGGGAAAGAATAAAGAATAAGGAGAGGACATGTGGGAAGGAGTGAAGGAATTAAAAATTCCTTTTGAGTGCATTGGGGGATTAAAAGGTGAATTAAAAATTCACATGGGGAAGTGGAGTGCCTTGCCAAAAAGGAGAAAACCTTTAATAGGGTTGACTAAGGACACATGTCATAAAAGACATGGGGAAGAGAAAAGGAATTTAATATTCCTTGGAATGATAAAAGGAATTAAAAATTCCTTGAGAGGTTGATTAAGCTAGTTAGTGAAGGATTAGAGGATGGTTAGGTGGCTAAGAGAGATTAGAGGACAACTTGCAAAAGTTGGAGGATGTGACACCTCCTAATCAAGGATTAGGCATGTGCACATCCTAATGATGAGGTTAGAAGATGGATTAAGATAAGATAAAAATGATGGAGGATGTGACATGAGGGGAATTAAATAAATGGAATATTTATTTAATTCAATTGATGGAAGGAGGATTAAAGAGATAAGGTATATTGATTAAATACTATAGGGATTTGGCATAATTAAAGCTATTAATTAAATAATAGCAGTATTATGAAAATAAGATGAAAGGGGATGAATTTGGATAAATTAAGTGTCCAAATTTAGACGTCTACAATACCTAATGTAACCAAACATAGAATCGACAACATTAATTATTTTATTTTGTTCCAACCATAACTAGATAATGAAACTCATAAATCAAACAACATTGGTTTCAACTATCGCCTAGATGTAGAAAGCCACAATATAGCCCAATCTATATAATAAGGATAAAAAAAACTCCATAGCCTTAACAATTTTAATCTTGCATATATATATATATATATTGATTTAAAAATATACCTTATATAGCCTAAGGTAGAAAACAATAATCAATAATTCCTAATGAAACCAAACATAGAATCAACAACATTAATTATTTTATTTTGTTCCAACCATAACCAAAAAATGAAAGGCATAAATGAAAAAACATTTCTTTCAATGGCCACCTGCATATAGTAAGCCACAATATAGCCTGATCTATACAACAACAATTGACAAAAACTCCATAATCTCTACAATTTAATTTTGTTACAAATATAACCATAAAGCATAAATATATCAAACACAAACCATATGAAAATATATATGTATATATATGTGTGTGTGTGTATATATATGTATATATGTCCCTTTTGCCAGGTCATATCAACTAAATTCAAGCCATAAAGAGAGATCTACGAGAAATTGAAATATATATAGATATATGTATATATGTACACATATATAGAATTATTTTATTATGTTCAAACCATAACCAGAAAACAAAAGCCATAAATCAAACAACATTGGTTTCAATAGCCACCCAGATGTATAAAGCCACAATATAGTCTAAGCTGTACAATAAGAATCAACCAAAACTCCATAACCTTAACAATTTTAATGTTACATATATATATATATTGATATTAAAATATAGACTATATAGCCTAAGGCATAAAACAGTAATCAATAATACGAAATGTAATCAAACATAGAATCAACAACATTAATTATTTTATTTTGTTCCAACCATAACAAGAAAATGAAAGCCATTAGTCAAACAACATTACTTTCAATAGCCACCCACATGTAGGAAGCCACAATATAGCTCGAGCTATACAATAACAATCGTCAAAAAATCCATAACCTCTAGAATTTTATTTTGTTGCAAACATACCCACAAAGTGCAAACATCAAACACAAACCCTATGAAAATATATATGTATATATATGTGTGTATATATGTGTATATATGTGTATATATATATGTATATATATCACTTTTCCCACCCTATAAACTAAATGCAAGCCAAAATTGAAATATATATAAATATATGTATATATATATATTATATATACATGTATATGTATTATATGTATAAGACATATACATATATGTATATATATACATATATACATATATGGATATACATGTATATGTATAATACATATACATATATGTATATACATGTATATCTCTATCTATATCTATATCTATATATATATATATATATATATATATATATATATATATATATATATATATATATATATCGATGAATTAATAAAAAAGGAAGCCATAAAGATTCATAGTAGGAAACAAAAGTTAAAATATACTAATTTCTCAATAGAACTTTATCAAAAATTAAAAGAACGCCTTATTGAAAAAATCCCAAACATTTGTTTTGTTCCATTAGGCATTAAATGGTTGTTGTTATTATCACCATCAACACTACATGCAAAGAACATAACAATTAATGTTGATGTGAACAACCCTATTTTGAAAGTAGCCAACAACTACGACCTCCAGCTTCTCACAACCATTGAAAGGAAAAAAAACTAGGAGCCTAATGAAAATTTTTCTTTGACTTATAACCCATCTTCTCGCCAACATTCTTGCACAAGAAAGGAAAAAATATTATCAAAGGTGACACTTTCCTTTTGCATTTCCAACCATTCACCCTTGCAAAAAGCACAAATAACCTCCACCCACCTTTGTAGAAGGTGCACAAAGCTTAGTATAGCTTGCAACCTCACAAAAGCTTACTCTCATCCCTCTTGAAACTCATATCAAGTATAGCAACAAAATTCCACCAAACAATTCCTTATTGAAAATTTCCCAAACATTCGTTTTGTTCCCCGAGGCATTAAAGAAAAGTTTTTATTACGACAATCCCCAGTACACGCAAAGCATACAATCTGTGTAAATATATGTATATATGTATAAAAATGTGTATATGTATGTATATATGCATATATATATGTACACATTACATATATGTATATATATATGTGTGTGTATATGTATCTATGTCTATATACATGTATATGTATGTGTGTATATATATGTGTGTATGTATATGTATGTATATATATGTGTGTGTATATATATGTATCTATATATACGTACATATAATTATATCGATATGTATATATGTATATATGTAGATATATACATATATATGTATATATATGTATATATATGTATATATATGTATATATATCTAGATGTATATACATATGTGTATATATTTACATCTGTATTTGAAATGTAGCATCCCTTGGATGGAGTGTTCAGAAAGATTGATAGACCTTGGCATTTACAACAAGATGCTATCAAAAAATAAATACTATAGCATGTTCAAAATGTAACATAAAGAATATACATTGCCAACCACTCTAGCCAGTTGTGAAATGAATATTGTTGATTATGATCAATATAGAGTACATTAGGATTTGATTGTCAATTTGACCATTGTCACTAGTTTTTTAGTCACTATCATTATTTTGAAAGGTTGTTTGTAACACATTAGTTTATCAATTGTCGCATTATGGTTGGGATAGGGTCTACAAGAATAATAAAAAGTTGTGGAGTTTAGTGTGGTGATTGTGCAAAAATAGAATGAACTACATAACATTAGGTATTTTATTCCACTATAACCATTGCAATAGAAAGCTAGAACTTACTCCTACTATCTTATGTAAAACTTTTATTAGAAAGGCTAGACCATATACATCTTTTGTGTATACAAAGTGTGTATTTTAGAGTAGTGATCATATCTAATTCATTAACAATGTGTAAATCAAGAGATATAAAAGTTCTAAATTTTATAATGGAGAATTTTCTTTGTAGCTGTAATGGGACAAATGAAGTAATTGTAATCTAGCTATACTTGGTGCATAAAACATAATGTATTATGTAGAAAACAAAGGAAGGCCTGATTTCCATCCTACCATATTGGCTGATGGAGTGTTTTAATGTTGTTACCCAAAAGGCATTCTTGACAATCATACCAACTGACTTCATTTGGACTATCTAGAGAAATATACATGTATGGTATTAGATGCACAAAATATTTTTATAGAGAAGTCGTAATGAACAATGCCCAATGCAATCTAACACAATGTCTGATGAGGGTGCAACCCGAGACTTAGAAAATAACCCACAAATAAGAGAATAATTTTATTATTCAGAAAATAGAACTTCTTACATGCAGAGGATCTCAAATCCCCAAGTTCTACAACACATGCAAGTTACATAAAGCTACAGAATCACCCTTTTGCAATATGCGAGCTTGTCCCCTCAAAGTTACCCAAAAATTAGAAACCCGCCCATAAATAGAGATCCTCTTTAGTTTGGAGCCAAAACAACATTCAAATTGAGTTTAGGTGGTTTGGCACTAAAAAATTACAACTTGAAGTTCAAATTTCAAAAGAACATTTGCAATTGTATCTTCTAGAAAGTGCGCCAACTTCCTGGGGCCATAACTTTTGATCTTGGACTCCGATTCGCAAACCGTTTGAACCATTGGAAAGGTCTCAAAGTCAACAATGCACTTGAAATTTTCTATTCTAATTTCAGCAAGTTTTAGGGCTGATCCAAGAAATCTAAGTGCCTCAAATCTAACTCAGAAGATTTTTAGGAGCAAATCTAGGAAACTAAAACTGCAATATCTTTCAACCCAGGAATAGAAAATAAAAATCATAAATTGGGAATTTAATTATGATGAAAAGGGTATCAAAAAATGTAAAAACATCTAAAAACCAAGAAACTTGAAATTTAACTATTTTTTGGGTGATGCAAGATTGCCCTTACACCACTGGATGCTCCTGCATCAGACACCCACGGTAATTTGAGAAGTGACCCCGTCACATCTCAGATGGTGAAGGAAAACCCAAATAGTCAACATCTATGTTAGGCAACTAGAATGAATCTTCAACAGGCCTACCTTTCCATTTCACCATATATTCTTCATACTATATGTTCCTAGTACTCCTTCCCACACGACTATCCAGGATTTCTTCAATCTCCTCCTTTTCTGAAGTAGGTGCTAGAATCCCACACTATTCCATCATTGGTACTTCCTCTGCACCACCTTCATAATACTCTGTCAAATCTGAAATATTGAAAATAGGGAAAATGTTGAATCCATCCAGCAACTCTACCTCATATGCATTCCCTGAATCATGCCTCTTCAAAATTTTACAGGGACCAAACTTCTTCATCTTCAATTTGTTATATGTTCCCACTAGAAACCTTTCTTTCCTCAAGTGGACCATCACTTCATCACCAATTTGAAACTCCTTATACCTCCTCTTCTGATTTTCCTTAGCCTTATACTGCATATTCATCTTGTTAATATGTTATCTTACCTTGTCATGTATATCCTTGATGTGTTCTGTAAAATCTTTGGCTTCAACACTTATTTTCTTCTCTTGGTCCATCTTCCTCAATTCTGGAGCTGTTCTGGGGCTAACTCCATACACAATCTGGAACGGTGATCTACCAGTGCTTCTGTTGACATAATTGTTGTAAGAAAATTCTGCCTGGGGTAAGATCAAGTCCCATCCCTTGGGTTTATCTCCTAACAAATATCTCAGTAGGTTACCCAGACTCCTGTTAACAACTTCTATCTGCCCATCTGTTTGTGGATTGTGTGCAAAACTGAAATTCAACTCTATCTTCAGCTTCTTCCAAAAGGTCCTCCAAAAGTACCCCACAAATTTGGTGTAAAGATATGAAACAATACTCTTTGGTAGACCATGTAGCCTCACCACCTCTTTGAAGAACAAGTTAGCAATGTGGACTGCATCATAGGTCTTCTGACATGGAATGAAATGTGTCATCTTTGAAAACCTATCAACCACCACAAAAATTGAATCATTCCCTCGTTGTGTCCTTAGCAAACCAAAAAGAAAGTCCATACTTATATCCTCCCATGGCCTCTCTGGTATAGGTAAGGGCTGATATAAGCCTATATTTTGACTCACTCCTTTAACCATCTGACATACCCTACAACTTTTTACAAACTTCTTCACATCCTGTGACAACTGAGGCCAATAATAATGCTCACTAATAATGGCAATGGTCTTATCTTGACCAAAATGTCCTGCCATTCCTCCAATATGCTTCTCCTTTATCAAGTTTTCCTTCATGGAACTCCTCAGGATACACAATTGACTTCCCTTAAATAACATTCCATCCTGGATTATGAAATCCAGCCACCTTGTCCTATCCACTATAATAGGTTCCTTGCAAGCTTTCCAAGCCTCTACAAAATCAAGATCTTCTGTGTATAGTGTCTTAAGTTCATTGAACCCAACCACTTGAATCTACATCTTTGTCATCAATGTATGCCTCCTACTTAAGGCATCTACAACCCTATTTGACTTTCCACTCCTATGTTTCAAAACAAAGGTATAACTCTGCAAAAACTCTACCCATTTCATATGCCTCTGATTTAATTTTCCTTGACTATTTACGTATTGCAAGGCCTGATGATCAGTATATAGAACAAATTCCTTTAGCAAAAAATAATGTCTCCATTTCTTTAATGCTTGAACTATTGCATAAAATTCTTGATCATATATAGAATACTTTCTCTTGGCATCATTTAACTTTTCATTGAAATAGGCAATGGGCTTACCTTTTTGGCTCAACACTACTCCAATGGCACAACCACTGGCATCATAATCCACCTGGAACACCTTGTTGAAATCTAGGAGGGCTAGAATAGGTTGCTCTAGTTCCTTCTGCTTCAACAGTTCAAAACTCTTTGCTGCTCTAGTGCTCCACTTGAAATTTTTTCTATCCCCTCTCATTGTTTCAGTCAGGGGTCCACAAATACTACTGAAGTTTCTAATGAAATTTCTATAAAAACTAGCCAAACCATGGAAAGATCTCACCTCGGTAGCAGTTCTTGGGATAGTTCATTCTAGAATAGCCTTCACCTTCTCTAGGTCCATCTTGAGACCTTTTTCTGAGACAACAAACCCCAAGTACACTAACTCCCTCTTCACAAAACTGCACTTCTTCAGATTAATCAACAATTTCTCTTCTCTTAACTTCTCAAAGTCTCTCTGAATATGCATCAGCTACTCATCCAATGTCTTACTGAAAATCAAAATATCATCTAAATACACAATAAAAAAACTCCCCAAAAATTCTTTTAGTACCTCGTTCATGAGCCGCACGAATGTGCTCAGTGCACTGGTTAGCCCAAAAAGCATGACTAACCACTTGTACATGCCCTCTTTAGTCTTGAACGTAGTCTTCCATTCATCTCCCTCTCGAATCTGGATCTAGTGATATCCACTCTTCAGATCAATCTTTGTGAAGTACTAAGCTCCACTCAAATAGTCCATCAGGTCATCCATCCTTGGTAGGGGAAATCTGTACTTGATTGTTATCTTGTTTATGGCTCGGGAATCTGTACACATCCTCCACTCCCCATCTTTCTTTGGTGCTAGTACTACAGGTACTGCACATGGACTCAAACTCTCCTATATCAAACACTTTCTTAACAACTCTTGAACTTGTCTGTTCAACTCATTTTCTACTGGAGTCATTCTATGAGCTGCCTTATTTGGCAAACTGGCTCCAGGAATTAAGTCAATCTGATGATTGATCTTCCTTATTGGTGGTAAACCCTCAAGTACATTATCAGAAACAATATCCTGAGACTCATCCAACATCCTAGAAACTTCTTCTGGAACCTTCTCACTATCCTCCTTACTCACTCTAGGAATCAATGCATAACACACACGCTTATGCTTCATACCTTCTAAAAATTTTCTTCCATCTACAGAAAAAATTCTAGCACTACTGCATACTTTTTCTTCGGTCTCCTTCAGAGGTTTCAATTCATGACGAACCTCATCTTTTGGCAAGGAATAAGTGTTTGCATGGCAATCATTTATAACTCGCCTATCGAACTGCCATGGCCTCCCGAACGACATGGGACATGCATCAATGGGGATGATATCACAAAGTACCTCATCATGGTAGCTTTTGATCTTGAACTTTACTAGGCACTGCTCATTGACCAAAACTTTGTGGTATTTATACAACCAGACAATCCGATATGGATGTGGATGCCTTTCCCTCTTCAGCTTCAACTTTGTGACAATCTCTTCTGACACCAGATTATCAGTGCTCCTACCATCAATAATGACATCACAATATTTTCCTTCACACTAGCACCTTGTGTGAAACAGATTCTTCCTTTGTTCTGGTTCCTTTTCCTCAGTCACCAGGGCTCTCCTAATCACTAGGGCTTCTCCCTTTTCAACATCATTTGAATGTTTAGATTGGGCCTCCTCATCTACATGTGCAACCCTTCCATGACCTTTTGGCCTTTTGTTTACCCTTCCTTGGTGTTGTGGACATTGATAGCCTCCATGCCCTTCTTCACCACATTGGAAACATGTTCCTTTGAAACCACCTCTTCCAGATCCTTGTCCATATCTCTCTCATCCTCTACCTCTTTGATCACCACTGTTTTGATCACGAGGGCATTAGAAGTTGTCATTCCTTTAGTTTCGGCTAGCACCCACATCTTCACTTTTCTTTTCATCATCATTTTGGATTCCAGAAGGTCTTCCACTACCCCTTCCACTTTGACCCCTCGTCCTTTTTTCTTGCCATCAAATCTTTTGTTTAGCTTCTCTTCCACCTTTAGAGAAAACTGATACACATCCTCAATGGTGGTCATTCTGACTAGGCTTAACTCCTCCTGAATGCTCAGTCATAACCCATTAAGATATCGGGCCATCCTCTCCTTATTGGCCTTTGTGTGACCCGTTTTGATGATTATCTTGTGAAAAGCTTCAATATATTCTTTCACAAATCTGCTTCCTTGCTTCAACCCTTGCAATTTCTTCAACAAATCTAACTCGTAGTCCACTGGTATGAACTGCTTCTTCAGTTTCTCTACCATGCGATCCCATCTAGTGATCTTTCCTTTTCCTCTTTGATTTCTTTCTAACTGGACCTTTTTCCACCAAATACTGGCATGAACCTTTAGTTTCATTTTCACAAACTTAACCTGATCTAGGTTCTCTATTTCCTCATACTCAAAATATTGTTCTAGCTCGTTGATCCAGTCGATCAACTCTTCTGGGTTCAAACTTTTGGAATAACTGGAGACTTCTGCTCTGGGTCTTTTCCTGATCTTCAAAATGGCCCTTATTATCTGCATTTGTTCTTGATCAATTGATTCTTCTTCCTCTTCTACATTTGAACCTTCTTCCTCTCCTTCATCCTCACTTTCCTCCCTCGGGTTTAACCCTCTTCTCAACTGCTCTTGTAACACGTCAATCTGTCTTTGGAGGGCTGCTAGTGCATCTCTTCCACCAGCATTTTTACCACCTCTGGCACCACCATGCCTACCAGGAATCACTCTTGGAGGCATCTTTCTTGACCTTGACCCACAACCACTGTCCTGGTGTGAACTGCCTCATGATTGGTGATCTATCCACACGCTCAAGAAAACCCGCTCTGATACCACTTGATGAGGGCGCAACCCGAGACTTAGAAAATAACCCACAAAAAGAGAATAATTTTATTATTAAAAAAATGGAGCTTCTTACATGCAGAGCATCTCAAATCCCCAAGTTCTACAATACATGCAAGTTACAAAAAGCTACAAAATCACCCTTTCACAATATGCGAGCTTGTCCCCTCAAATTTACCCAAAAATTAGAAACCTGCCCATAAATAGAGCTCCTCTTTAGTTTGGAGCTAAAACAATATTCAAATTTGAGTTTAGGCGGTTTGGCACTAAAAAATTACACCTTGAAGTTCAAATTTCAAAAAAAAATTTGCAATTGTATCTTGTAGAAAGGACACCAACTTCCTAGGGCCATGACTTTTGACCCAGGACTCTGATTCACGAACTGTTTGAATCGTTGGAAAGGTCTCGAAGTCAACAACGCGCTCAAAATTTTCTATGCTGATTTCAGTAAGTTTTGGGGCCAATCCAGGAACTCTAAGTGCCTCAAATCTAACTCGAAAGATTTTCATGTGCAAATCTGGGAAACTAAAACTGTAATATCTTTCAACCCAGGAATAGAAAATAAAAACTGTAAATTGGGAATTTCATTATGACGAAAAGGGTATCCAAAAATGTAAAAACATCTAAAAACTAAGAAACTTGAAATTTAACTATTTTTGTGTGATTCAAGATTGCCCTTACACCACTGGATGCTCCTGCATCAATGTCTATAAGATTAACTATTTTACTCCATTGCAAGAAGAGCTTGAAAGTAAGCCCATGAGGAGCAAGATACATTGTGCACTACTTTGATCAATGGTAAAATGGATCCTTCGTGTCACACTTAAGATACAGTCTATCATTCTAACAAGCCATTCTTGAGTTTGGCAACAATATTGATATTAACAAACAATATAGCCTTTTCTTCACAACACCTTATCTGAAATTGAAACAATATAGTGGTGTCACGACACCTTGTAGAAAATGATATGAAGTAGCCTAGGCTAGAGTACAACAATGAAGAATTCCATATTGGAGCGATGGTTAGAAAATAAAGGGCATGAGTCAAAAATTCATACCTCCTTGATGTGCAAACAATACAACCTCTTCTCAACAACATGTTATCTGAAATTGAAAGACTATAGTGTTCTCATGACACCTTGTTCAAAATGATAGGATGTGGCCTAGGCTAGAGTATAACAATAAAGAATGCCATATTGGAACGATGGCCACAAAACATATGGCATGAATCAAATATTTATTCCTCCCCTATGTGTAGATATGTATGTATGTCACAGTGGATGAAAACAATATTGATATGGAGTGATTGGTATGTTGATTTTCATTGGGTCATTCCTGGAATGATAAGTTTTATTTTTGTTGATATATGGAAGGTTGATGCCACCATTGATCACATCAGTGGACAATGTATGTTATAGGTTGGTTGTGTTGAAGGAAAATAGATTGTTTTTGAAATTATTTATGGAGAGATCTATAAATGTGCATTTTTTATATTATTTGTTTTGATTATATTCTAGATGTGCCAACAAAAAAAGTTGGAATGTAGAAAGCTTTTCTATTTAAAAATTGAGAATGGACCTTGTTAGCTTTTGATGGTTTAATTGAATCTCTGGTTGTTGCATTCTTGTCGCAATAGAGCTTGTGGCCAGCCGCTAGCGTTGCAGTTTTGTATTTTACAAAGAGTAGCTCCAGTAATGTCGATGGACTCTAGCTCTCCCCAGGTTGCTCGACAATTGTCAGGGCCCAATCTTGTAAGTTTGTTCCTTGTTTATTTTTTGTTCCTGCTAGTTGTATTGGTTGCTTCCCACGTGAATTGAGCAAACTACAAACATGCTTTGTTTACATTTGCAACCTTACTAATGTATAGTTTGGTTTGCTTATATTTGAAATATTTATGTGGCTTTCATGTCTTTGTTTGTTGGCTATTTGGAAGTAGCCTATGTTTAGCCAATTACCTATCTTCCTTTTTAGTGGAGTTGCATATAGCTTTCTTTTTGTTGCAATATCTCTTATCCACTGTCCAGTGGTAATTATAAACTTGTTGATAGTTGTTACATCTATTGATTGGTGATAGATCGCAAAATTATTTTATATGTGGGTATGTGCAGGATCATGATGGGCCAAAATGTGGGAATATGATGGGTATGTGGCTGATGACTATTTTTTTACCCAAAACTGATGAAATGAAAAAGGTTTTTAAAGGAGATTCTCAACTTTCCACTGATATAAATTATGCTTTATTTTGAATTTAATAAGCAATTATTATTCATTTTCTATTCAAATTATGACTAAAGTCCTAATTGATAGGCTGATTGAAAAACATCTATGGCTTTCAAACTGTATCACATTTTTTGAATCTAAAACATGCGTCACATTCTATGCTTCACATACTATAGGATTAAAAAAAGAAAAAATGAATTTCATGAAGTTTTGATCAAGTTAAGGTGGTCAGACATATGAGCTTTTATATTTTTTTAAAAAATTGTAATAAAAAATTCATAATTAATTATTTACTTTAAAAAAATTACAAAAAAATATGTCACATCGAGGCATGAGTTCTCTAATTATATCTAAAATCTTATTAAAAAAATATTATAATTTTATTGTGGTTCAGGTGGTCATACAGACACCTACTTCTTATTTTTTCCCTGAAATTTAATTACCAGTGCTACATTGAAATTTCAAATTTTCACCAAATAGATTTTTTTTTAAACAATCCTAGTAGTTTAGAAAATACATTGAATTTTCTACAGATTCTATTTTTACATATTTTTGAAATAATATAAATAATTTATTCAATTTTTTACGTCAAGTTTCCTAACTCTGATTTTTTTGAATTTTTTACCACTTAAGGGCTTTTTTTTTCATGATGATCCTGCACATACCCACGTCTTTGTTGAAATCATGATTATGTCATTAAAGTCCTTCACTTTGTGTTAATGGTTGTACCACTAAATAGTTAAATTGTTTTCTACCAGGCATTGTTGATAGTTGTTCTATAGCTTCCTAGCATGCGGTAGCCATCCCTACCACCTTTCACCTGGCCATCAAAAAAGTTGTTGTATGGAAGGGATTATGATTGGCCAAGAGGATACTAGCCTTATTATACTCTACAAGGTGTTGTTGGCTATCATCCTCTATCTTTGGTTATAATCTGGCACTATAGAATTGCACTCAACAATACCTTTTCATAAATGGGATAGACTATTTAGTTGCTTTGCTGACTTTAGAATGTTGCTTTTTTGAAAGTCAAGATATGTTGATTCAACTAACTTTCAAGACATATACATTGATGTGGAATTTATTTTGCAACTCCAAATATATCTATTCCATGTGTTGGATGTACATGTACAGGTTTGTTCCTAAGAGATATATGCATGGAAAAAAGTATGTTTCTCTTTTGTAGTGTTTTATTCTTGTTTCCTCCACTGTAAATATGTGTGTATGTGAAATTAGATGTAGAGGCCATCTAAATGTATTGTAGATATGTATGTTTATGAAATTAGAGATAGACATTATTCATCTGTATGTGTGGAGATATATGTGTGTTGAACCAGATGCAAACAATATTCGTATTTCCTACTTGATATGTTTGTTCTTTTCATAAGTTAATGACGATTCCTATTTGATCTGTGGTTCCTATCTCGTGGGGATGGTTGTAAAGTGATAAAATAGTTCATGTCCTTCATAGCACGGCGTGTTTCTAGTTGTTTTTGTATGATTTGAAGGATGGTTGATAGACAACATTCCATTGTAACAAACCCATATTGGGGTCTAGACAAGTAACAACTATCCTTAAACAAGGACATTGACTATTTTATTGGTCTTGAACCATAGCGACTGAACAAGAACCATATGCAAATTAGTCCTCAACTTAACTAGTGTTTAATTTTGCTGCCCTTGTCTATTGGCATGCCAAATTCTTTTCATTTGAAAATGAAAAGATATTAACCAAATCTATTCTAACCAAACCCACCCGCACAAGAAGGTTTTGAAGATGGCAAGGCTAACAAAAATTCCAAACAAAGCTCATAGAAATAGGGAATATCCACCCATCTTTCATATCAGTTGTTAAACACACACATATATACACACACACATATATATATATACATTATTTGAATTTTCCTCGAGAAATTATATGCAAAAGGATCTATTTTTTGTTATAAACAATATTATTTCATTAATTCTTGGCATTTTCTGGCTATTCTAATTTTGAGAAGGTGCTATGGAGACCATTTTATTTTTCTATTTGTTTAAGGTTCCTCTACAAATTTGAATGTGTACAATGAAACAAGTGTCATGAATACATGTTTTTCTTTACTAATAATAGATGGTATTGAAGAATTTGGGTAGGTTGTCTTGTTTTATTAAACAATAAAGATGCACCATAGATAGAAAAGGAACATGGTATCTGACGGATATTGTTTCTATTATAGACTAGTGGAAATCCACAGCAACAAAAACACATACCTTAAAGAAAAACCCATAGATAATTGATGGTAACAAACCCATTTTCAAATATATACTATTGTCTCATTGGAACACCATTGAAGATTGAGACAATAGAGCCTTTGCAACAATAGCTTCTTAAAAATTAAACCAGATAGCTAAAGCAAGAGAACAATAATCAATAGTTCCCAATGGAATCTAAAACAATGTCTATAGGATTAACTATTTTATTCCATTGCAACCATAGCCACAAAATAAAAGCCAACAAATATAGTGCCTTAATGAGAATTGGAAGAATTCTCAACAACACCTTTTTTGAGGATGAGAAAATATACCCCAAGATATAGAAGAGCAACCAAAAAACACTATATAACATGGAGAATTATATTGGATATGAAACATAACCACAAAATGGAAGCCATAAACAAAAACCCACAAAGAGTCACAGAAAAAAACTAGAGTTGAGATTTACTTATGCCTCAATAAAACCCTATCAAAAAATTCATACAATATAGCCTTCTCAACAACACATTGCCCTATCTAAAAAATATACTTGTTTGTGTAGCTTATCAAAATTTGAAGCAATTAATAGTGCCTTATTGTAGATTAGACAATATAGGGTTCCAAAAACTATAGACCACAAATGAAACAATGTGGCAAATGGTATTACTAGCATGCAACTACTCCTAATTGCTTCAAACAGATCTCTACTCATTGGCTATCTATAGTATGCATTCTTTCCCCAAGCCTACAAACATAACTAGAACACAGAGACCATACACAAAAACACATGAAAATTGATAGCCACAAATACATGGAAAACCATACACACAAATGGCAACTAAAAAATGAGGCAATATTGTGTACTTAGAAGCTATATAGTATTTTTTGAACTACAACTTATCGAGACTTCAAGCAATCAATAATACCTTCTCACAAATCAAGTAATGTACCTTGGAATAGACTGTGAACCATGAATTAAAGAATATTGGTAAGGGTGTACATAGAAATATATACACAGATATACATATATATATAAGAATTTTCACAACCCATACCTCTTGAAACCATCAACACATGCAAAAAGTACAAGATTCCCTCCAACTAGCTTAATAGAAATTCCACCACCGATTAATGCACCTACACCTTCACAAAAGTATGCCCTCCTCACTCATTTATGATATCCATGTAGAGGTGACAGTTGCACATATATATACATAAATTCATACATATATATGTATATACACACAAATGTATATATGTACTTATATATACACACATATATATACATACACACACACACACATATATATATGTACATATATATATAGGTACATATATATATATGAAACCTAGGAAAAATCATAGTATGAAATCTATGCAAAATGATGTAGACAAAACCGAAATGATAGACGGAAGAAGATATTTGAAACAATCAACAATACTTTATGGGAAATCAAGCAATATAGCCTCGCATAGTGTGTGAACCACAAATCAAGCAAAATTGTCAAGGGTTTCTTCAACATGGATCCCCTCCCACTTGCTTCAAACATACATTTTCTTGCTAAGTTTCCTACACAATACTGGGAAAAATATTATTAGAGGTGACACTTTTCTTTTGCATTTGCAACCATTTCTCCATTTAAAAATAAATAAAATAAGCTACAACCACCTTCATAGAAGCTGCACCGATCTTAATCCAACTTACATCCTCACAAAAGCTTACCCTCATTGCTCATGGCTCTCATATTAGGTATAGCAACATAATGACACCAAACAATGCATTACTGAAAATTTCTCAGTATATGTATATGTATATACATACATACATAAATACATACATACATACATATATATATATATCTGTGTATATATGTGGATTTTTTTATGTAAATACGTATATATGTATATATATACATATATATGTCTATATACAAATATATATGCCTACATACATACATACATACATACATACATACATACATATACATACATATATATATATATATATATTTGGATGGCTTTGCTATTGTTGATTTCCAAGAAGGTGTTGTTGGGAATGCCATGTTGTTTATATATATATGTTGCATACATTGGAAATGATTGCAATAATAATTTGCATTTAAAACTCACCAAAATACTAGATCAGTTTAGGGTATTCCTAATAAATCATTGTTCAACAGTGGTTTCTAGTTTGAGTTGCATGGCATACATAACAAACATTATAGCCAAGTACCATATGACATCCATATCCAACATGACACTATCATTAGAGATTACAAAGAAATAGAAAAAAACACTTGGAAAATATTAGATGGATACCCATACATAGATACTTAGATACATAAATACATGATACACACACACAAACACACACACACACACACACACACACACATATATACAAAAATTTGTCAAGATATTTTATGTTGCATGCATATACACAGAGATGTCCAATACACATACATGCATATACACAAATATGTCCAATACACATACATATATCTACACATATCTATAGCAGAAACTTCTATAACCAAGGAGATTTCAATTGCATGCATGTATATTTATCTATATGCATACGTAAATGTACACATACATACAACTATGTCCACAAGTAAATATATTAACAGCTATAGATGGTGTGGTTCATCTATGCTACCATACGGAAATCATAAATGAGATAATATGTTGAAATTTTATTGCCTAATTGTATCAACTTTGGTCAAAATTCTCGTATGTCTATCTAGTTTTCTACCCCTTTGGTGGTGGGGAAAAGGTGGCAGATTGTCCTCCCATTTTGGTGAACTTTGGTTGGAATTTTCATCAGCCTTCCCAATTTTTAGGCCCCCAGTGCCATCGAGCATCTAGTGGATTGTCTTTTTTTTTTTTAAAGTATTTAGCACAACAATAGAGGATTCCAGTAAAATGGCATTAGTATTAATTTTTGTATGGTTTCCTTGTAGTGGTTATGGTGCAAGTATCATCTCTCTTAAAATTCCTTGGATAACTGTACGAGTGACTATGTAATTATTGAAAATGCATTGTCTTGGTTTATGTTGTTCTTCAAAGTGGTTGTGAGTGAAGAGGGAAAGCTTGTGTGAAGGTGCAAGAGCATTCATCAATTTTGTAATTTCGATGAATTTTCTTGCCATATTGTTTTATTTTTGAGAGAGTATTGTTGACAAGGTTGTATTGTTTCAAATTACTAAAAGCTTTTGTTCATAAATGAGAATATTTTTTGATGCGTTTATCACTGCTAATTTTCAACAAGGTGCTCTTGTGAAGGTTATATTGTTTCTATTTGTGATTTTTTTTTGTTGAGAATCAATTTTGGATAAGCTTCTACTCACAAACAAGTATATTTAGAAAGTAGTATATTTTTAGTTGGGAGACCACCCCAGACGGAGAAAGCCATGGAACATAAAAAAATGACAGCTAGGAACCCATGCAAAACCATACACACAAAGTGTGAACCTTAAATCAAATAATAGTCATTTTCAAACACAATATAGTATTATCTCAACAACACCTCAAAATTAGAATAGCCAAAAAATGCTAAGAATTAATGAAATAATATTGCTTATAACAAATAGTACAACCTTTTGCATACAATGTCTTGAGGGAAATTCAAATAATGTATATATATGTGTGTGTGTGTGTGTGTGTGTGTTTATGTGTATATATATGTGTGCATATATATGTATGTATGTATATATATATGTATATATATGTATATATGTATATATAATGTATATATGTGCACATATATGTATATGTGTGTATATATTAATATTTTTGTATGTATATATGTGTATGTGTGCATGTGTATAGAATCAACAACTTTAATTATTTTATTCTATTCCAACCATAACAAAAAAGAAGCCATAAATCAAACAATCTTGATTTCAACAATGGCCCAGATGGAGAAAGCTACAATATAGTCTGAGCTATACAATAAAAACCGAAAAAAACTGGATAACCTCAACAATTTTATTATGTTGTAAACATGCCCACAAAAATGCAAACATTAAAGAGAAACCCTTCAAAAATTTGTAGTAACAATCCCATACAAAAAAAATCCTTTCTCAACAGAAGCTGCTCAAAAATTGAAAGATTACAACCTTCTGAACAACACCTTCTCCAAAATGAAACAATATAGCTTAAGCAATAGAACTATAATCAACAATTCCCAATGGAAGCTAATAGAAAGCGTATAGGATTGACTATTTCGTTACATTGCAAAGAGCTCTAATCAACAATACCTAATCCAATGAGATGTAACTTGTATAACATTAACTTTTTTTTTGCATTGTAGGCATAGCCACAGAATAGATGCCATAAATCAAACAATATTTTTTTCAGCACAAAGCTAGGTGGACATAACCATTAAAGATAAATAATCACAGTATCATATCCTTGCAAATTGATAGGCATAAGATGTTGACCATCGACTAAAAAATATTTGTTCTTCTAAAAAAAAAATAGTCTTCACTCAATAGCAACCTATCAAAATTTGGAACAATCAATAGTGTGTTAACAAAGATCAAGCAATATAATATAGCCTGGAGCAACCTACGAACCACAAGTGAAATAATATTCAAAAGAGTTCCCCTTGTATGCACATGTCTGTGTTTTCTTTGCATAGATAGATATATATACATATGGTACATACATTGTGCATCACTATGATTATTAGTGTCATGCCCAACACTTTTCTATTCCTCTTGAGACAATGTTGCATGCAAAAAATGAAAAATATGTTGATGCCAGCTTCAGAAAAAACTTCATAGTAGGTGGTTGGACTTGCACCTTCATAGAAGCTTATCCTCTTTGCATCAATATTTACTATTGTATGGTGTCCGTCTAGTGGGAAAGCTTATGACAATATCTGCTATTAAAAAACATGAGAAGATATAGTGAAAGCATTTGCAAATTTCAATAAGCATTCTTGGGTGTTCTTCTCTGACTTTAGCTCCTTTGATAGCTGTGAGCCAAGATTGCACGAGCTTCTTTGAAGGTTGAAGTCCATCCGCCCTTTCCAACAAATATAACATTGTGTGTCTATATATATAAGTTCTCATCCATCTATATATCTATTTTGTCTACATGTAATGCCTTGCACATACATTTATACATGTACTTCTTTAGTATACATATTTCCAAACAA
Source organism: Sequoia sempervirens (assembly GCA_007258455.2). Taxonomy (NCBI): domain Eukaryota; kingdom Viridiplantae; phylum Streptophyta; class Pinopsida; order Cupressales; family Cupressaceae; genus Sequoia; species Sequoia sempervirens. Next base: position 591,724,015 of record VDFB02058242.1, on the reverse strand, counting down.
GAAGTCCATCTATATGCATCCAATCAATGAAATTGGATTGTATTTGTTGGTATAGTTGTTAAGTGTTCATTTTAGGTTATTATTTGTTAGAAGCTCACAAATGGAGTTGTTTCTTGTATGATGAGAGAGATTTCTTCTACAATAGATAGAACTGATGGAAAATCTATGTTCTTTCTCGAGGGTTTGGTTAGAGGCCATGGGGCTTCATGACCCAATATGGTAGGGTAGAGAACATGCCTTCTTTTGTTGTTTTTTAGTTCAAATTTTCTATTCGTTGTTCATTATTTCTTAAAGGCTCACAAAGAGAATTGTTGCAATCATAGGATGTCTAGTATGTGTGATCTCAAAGATTCCTCCCACCATTGATAAAAGTGATGGACAATCTATATTCTTGCTTGGGGGTTTGGTGAGAGCCCATGGGGCCTCATGACCCAATATGGTAGGGTGGAGAGCAGGCCTTGTTTTGTTGTTTTCCATTTCATATGTATATCTTTTTGTATATATAAATATTCACTAATAATATTGTGTTCTCAATATGGTAGGGCAGACAATATATCTTTTCTTTTGGTTCGGTGTTTGTAAGCATGTCTTGTGTTCATTGTACTATTTCTATATGTATATGTGTATGTATATATTCATGTGCAATGGAAAACATGAAGCTTTTTGATGAGGGTGCAGCTTGAGACTTAGAAAATAAGCCACAAACAAGAGAATAATTTTATTATTTAAAAAATGGAGCTTCTTACATATAGAGGATCTCAAATCCCCAAGTTCTACAACACATGCAAGTTACAAAAAGTGACAGAATCACCCTTTAAAAATATGCGAGCTTGTCCCCCAAAAAGTTACCCAAACATTAGAAACCTGCCCATAAATAGAGCTCATTTCTTTTTTGGAGCCAAAACAACATTCAAATTTGAGTTTAGGCAGTTTGGCGCCAAAAATTTACAACATGAAGTTCAAATTTCGAAAGAACATTTGCAATTGTATCTCTTAGAAAGTGCGCCAACTTCCCGGGGCCATAACTTTTGATCCGAGACTTGGATTCACGAACCGTTTGAACTATTGGAAAGGTCATGAAGTCAATAACAAGCTCAAAATAAGCTATGCTAATATCAGCAAGTTTTGGGGCCAATACGGGAACTCTAAGTGCCTCAAATCTAACCTAGAAGATTTTTAGGTGAAAATCTGAGAAACTAAAACTATAATATCTTTCTACCCAGGAATAGAAAATAAAAACCATAAATTTGGAATTTCATTATGACAAAAAGGGTATCCTAAAAAAGTAAAAACATCAAAATACAAGAAAATTGAAATTTAACTATTTTTGGGTGATGCAAGATTGCCCTTACACCACTGGATGCTCTTGCAGAAGACACCCAGGGTAATTTGAGATGTGACCCTGTCATGTCTCAGATGGTGGAGGAAAAACACAAATGGTCAACCTCTGCCTAAAGCAACCAGGATGAATCTTCAGCAGGCCTTCCTTTCCATTTTACAAGATATTCTTCATACTGCCTATTCCTGGTACTCCTTCCCACACCACTATCAAGGATTTCTTCAATGTCCTCCTTTTCTGAAGTAGGTGCTGGAATCCCACACTGTTCCATTGTTGGTACTTCCTTTGCACCACCTTCATGATACTCTGTCAAATCTAAAATTTTGAACACAGGGGAAATGTTGAATCCATCTGAAAAATCTACCTCATATGCATTCCCTGAATCATGCCTCTTCAAAATTTTATAGGGACCGAACTTCTTCATCTTCAATTTGTTATATGTTCCCACTGGAAACCTTTTTTTCCTCAAGTGGACCATCACTTCATCACCCATCTGAATCTCCTTATACCTCCTCTTCTAATCTGTCTTGGCTTGATACTACATATTCGTCTTGTTAATATGTTCTCTTACCTTGTCATGTATATCCTTGATGTGTTCTGCAAAATCTTCGGCTTCAGCACTTATTTTCTTCTCTTGGTCCATCTTCCTCAATTTTGGAGCTATTTTGGGGCTACCTCCATACACAATCTAGAATGGTGATCTACCAGTGCTTCTGTTGATAGAATTGTTGTAAGAAAATTCTGCCTAGGGTAAGATCAAGTCCTATCCCTTAGGTTTATCTCCTACCAAACATCTCAGTAGGTTACCCAAACTCCTATTAACAACCTTTGTCTACCCATCTGTATGTGGATGATGTGCAAAACTAAACTTCAACTCTGTCTTCAGCTTCTTCCACAAGGTCCTCCAAAAGTACCCCACAAATTTGGTGTCATGATCTGAAACAATACTCTTTGGCAGACCATGTAACCTCACCACCTCTTTGAAGAACAAGTCAGCAATGTCAACTGCATCATGGGTCTTCTGACATGGAATGAAATGTGCCATCTTCAAAAACCTATCAACCACCACAAAGACTAAATCATTCCCTCATTGTGTCCTTGGAAAACCAAGAACAAAGTACATACTTATATCCACCCATGGCCTCTCTGGTACAGGTAAGGGCTGATATAAGCTTGTATTCTGGCTCACTCCTTTAGCCATCTGACATACCCTATAGCTTTGTACAAACTTCTTCACATCCTGTGACAACTGAGGCCAATAATAATGCTCACTGATAATGGCAATGGTCTTATCCCGACCAAAATGTCCTGCCATTCCTCCACTATGCTTCTCCTTTATCAGGTTCTCCCTCATGGAACTCCTTGGGATACACAATTGACTTCCCTTAAATAACATGCCATCATGGATTATGAAATCCAGCCACCTTGTCCTGTCCACTGTAACAGGTTCCTTGCAAGCTTTCCAAGCCTCTACAAAATCAAGATCTTCTATGTATAGTGTCTTAAGTTCATTGAACCCAACAACTTCAATCTGCATCTTTATCATCAATATATGCCTCCTACTTAAGGCATCTGCAACCCTATTTGACTTCCCACTCCTATGTTTCAAAACAAAGGTATAACTCTACAAAAACTCCACCCATTTCATATGCCTCTAATTTAATTTTCCCTTACTATTTAGGTACTGCAAGGCTTGATAATCAGTATATAGAACAAATTCCTTCAGAAACAAGTAATGTCTCCATTTCTTTAATGCTTGAACTATTGCATAAAATTCTTGATCATATACAAAATACTTTCTCTTGGTATTATTTAACTTTTCACTGAAATAGACAATGGGCTTACCTTCTTGGCTCAACACTGCTCCAATGGCACAACCACTAGCATCACAATCCACCTGAAACACCTTGTTGAAATCAGAGAGGGATAGAATAGGTTGCTTTGTCACTTTCTGCTTCAACAGTTCAAATTTTTTTTCCACTTCAGTGCTCCACTTGAATTCTTTTCTATCCCCTCTCATTGTTTTAGTTATGGGTCCACAAATACTACTGAAGTTTCTAATGAACTTTCTATAAAAACTAGCCAAACCATGGAAATATCTCACCTCGGTAGCAGTTCCTAGGGTAGACCATTCTAGAATAGCCTTCACCTTCTTTGGGTCCATCTTGAGACCTTCTACTAAGACAACAAACCCCAAGCACACTAATTCCCTCTTCACAAAACTGCACTTCTTCAGATTAATTAATAGTTTCTCTTCTCTTAACTTCTCAAAGGCTTTCTGAATATGCATCAGATTCTCATCCAATGTCTTATTGAAAATCAAAATATCATCTAAATAAACAATAACAAAACTTCCTAGAAATTTATTTAGTACCTCGTTCATGAGCCGCATGAATGTGCTTGGTGCATTGTTTAGCCCAGAAGGCATGACTAACCACTCATACAAGCCCTCTTTGGTCTTGAAGGAAATCTTCCATTCATCTCCCTCCCCAATCCGGATCTGGTGATATTCACTCTTTAGATCAATCTTTGTGAAGTACTGAGCTCCACTCAAATAGTCCATCAAGTCATCCATCCTTGGCAGGGGAAATCAGTGGTTGATTGTTATCTTGTTTATGGCTTGGGAATCTGTACACATCCTCCATTCCCCATCCTTCTTTGGTGCTAGTACTATAGGTACTACACATGGACTCAAAATCTCCTGTATCAAACCCTTTCTCAATAACTCTTGAACTTGTCTGTTCCACTCGTCATTTTCTATTGGAGTCATTCTATGAGCTGCCTTATTTGGCAAACTGGCTCTAGGAATCAAGTCAATCTGATGACTAATCTTCCTTATTGGTGGTAAACCCTCAAGTACATTATCAGAAACAATATCCTGAAACTAATTCAACATCCCACAAACTTCTTTTGGAACCTTCTCACTATCCTCCTTACTCGCTCTAGGAATCACTATATAACACACACACTCATGCTTCATACCTTCTAAAAATTTTCTTCCATCTACATAACAAATTCTAGCACTACTACATACCTTTTCTTCAGTCTCCTTCAGGGGTTTCAACTTGTGATGAACCCAATCCTTTGTCAAGGAATAAGTGTTTGCATGGCCATCATGTATAGATCGCCTATCGAACTGCTACGACCTCCCTAACAACATGTGACATGCATCCATGGGGATGATATCATAGAGTACCTCATCATGGTAGCTCTTGATTTTGAACTTTACTAGGCACTACTCACTGACCAAAATTTTGTGGTCTTTTTGCAACTAGGCAATCTGATATGGATGTGGGTGCCTTTCCCTCTTTAGCTTCAACTTTGTGACCATCTCTTCTAACACTAGATTATCAATGCTCCCACCATCAATAATGACATCACAACATTTTCCTTCACACTTGCACCTTATACGAAACAAATTCTTCCTTTGTTCTGGTTCCTTCTCCTCAGTCACTAGGGCTCTCCTAATCACTAGGGCTTCTCCCCTTTCAACATCATTTGAATGTTCAAATTGGGCCTCCTCATCTGCATGCACAACCCTTCCATGACCTTTTGGCCTTTTGTCTGCCCTTCCTTGGTGTTGTGGGAATTCATAGGCTCGATGCCCTTCTTCACCACATTGGAAACATGTTCCTCTGAAACCACCTCTTCCAGATCCTTGTCCATATCTCCCTCATCCTCTACCTCTTTGATCACCACTATTTTGATCATGAGGGTGGTAGAAGTTGTCATTCATTTGGCTTTGGCTAGTACACACATCTTCAATTTTCTTTTCATCATCGTTTCGGCTTTCTGAAGGTCTTCCACTACCCCTTCCACTTTGACCTCATCCTTTTTACTTTCCATCAAATTTTTTGTTCAACTTCTCTTCTACCTTTAGAGAAAACTGATACACATCCTCAATGGTGGTCATTCTGACTAGGCTTAACTCCTCCTGAATGCTCGGTCGTAACCCATTAAGATATCGGGTTACCTTCTCGTTATTGGCCTTTGTGTGGCCCATTTTGATGATTATCTTGTGAAAATATTTAGTATATTTTTTTAAAATCTGCTTCCTTGCTTCAACCCTTGCAATTTCTTCAATAGATCTAACTCGTAGTCCACTAGTATGAACTGCTTCTTCAGTTTCTCTACCATGCAATCCCATCTGGTGATATTTCCTTTTCCTCTTCAATTTCTTTTCAACTGGACCTCTTTCCACCAAATACTGGCATGGCCCTTTAGCTTCAGTTTTGAAAACTTAACCCGATCTGGGTCCTCTGTTTCCTCATACTCAAAATATTCTTCTAGCTTGTTCATCTAGTCGATCAACTCTTCTAGGTTCAAACTTCAAGAATAACTAGGGACTTCTGCTCTGGGTCTTTTCCCAATCTTTGAAATGGCCCTTATTAGCCGCATTTGGTCTTGATCAATTGCTTCTTCTTCCTCTCCTTCATCCTCACTTTCCTCCCTCTTGTTTAACCCTCTTCTCAACTACTCTTGTAACACATCAATCTGTCTCTGGAGGGCTACCAGTGCATCTCTTCCACTAGCATTTATGCCACCTCGACCACCTTTGGCACCACCACACCTACCAGGCATCACTATTGGAGGCATCTTTCTTGACCTCAACCCACAACCATGGTCCTGGTGTGAACTGCCTCACAATCGATGATCTGTCCACATGCTCAAGAAAACCCACTCTGATACCACTTGATGAGGGCGCAGCCTGAGACTTAGAAAATAACCCACAAACAAGAGAATAATTTTATTATTTAGAAAATGGAGTTTCTTACATGCAGAGGATCTCAAATCCTCAAGTTCTACAACACATGCAAGATATAGAAAGCTACAGAATCACCCTTTCAGAATATGCGAGCTTGTCCCCCAAAAAGTTACCCAAAAATTAGAAACTCGCCCATAAATAGAGCTCTTTTTTTTTTTTGGAGCCAAAAAAACATTCAAATTTTAGTTTAGGTGGTTTGGCGCCAAAAATTTACAACATGAAGTTCAAATTTCAAAAGAGCATTTGCAATTGTATCTTCTAGAAAGTGCACCAACTTCCTGAGGCCATAACTTTTGATCTGGGACTCCGTTTCACGAACCATTTGAACCATTGGAAAGGTCACAAAATCAATAACGCACTTGAAATAAGCTACACCAATTTTGAAAAGTTTCAAGGCCAATCTAGAAACTTTAAGTGCCTCAAATCTAACCTAGAAGATTTTCAAGTGCAAATCTGAGAAACTAAAACTGCAATATCTTTCTACCTAGGAATAGAAAATAAAAACCATAAATTGGGAATTTCATTATCGCGAAAAGGGTATCCAGAAAAAGTAAAAACATCAAAAAACCAAGAAACTTGAAATTTAACTATTTTTGGGTGATGAAAGATTGCCCTTACACCATTGGATGCTCTTGCATCAGACACCCAGGATAATTTGAGAAGTGACCCTATCACGTCTAAGATGGTGGAAAAAAATACCAAATGGTCAATCTCTACCTTAGGCAACCAGGATGAATCTTCACTAGGCCTTCCTTTCCATTTCACCAGATATTCTTCATACTACCTGTTCCTTGTACTCCTTCCCATACGACTATCCAAGATTTCTTCAATCTCCTCCTTTATATGAAGTAGGTGCTAGAATACCACACTGTTCCATCGTTGGTACTTCCTCTATGCCACCTTCATGATACTCTATCAAATCTGAAATGTTGAACACAAGGGAAATGTTGAATCCATCCAAAAACTCTACCTCATATGCATTCCCTAAATCACGCCTCTTCAAAATTTTACAGGGACCGAACTTCTTCATCTTCAAGTTGTTATATGTTCCCACTGGAAACCTTTCTTTCCTCAAGTGGACCATCACTTCATCACCCATCTGAAATTCCTTATACCTCCTCTTCTGATCTCCCTTAGCCTTATACTACATATTCATCTTGTTAATATGTTCTCTTACCTTATCATGTATATCCTTGATTTGTTCTGCAAAATCTTCGGCTTTAGCACTTATTTTCTTCTCTTGGTCCATCTTCCTCAATTTTGGAGCTATTCTGGGGCTACCTCCATACACAATCTAGAATGGTGATCTACCAGTGCTTCTATTGACAGAATTGTTGTAAGAAAATTCTACCTGGGGTAAGATCAAGTCCCATCCATTGGGTTTATCTCCTACCAAACATCTCAGTAGGTTACCCAAACTCTTGTTAAAAACCTTTGTCTGCCCATCTGTTTGTGGATGGTGTGTAGATCTGAACTTCAACTCTATCTTCAACTTCTTCCACAAGGTCCTCCAAAAGTACCCCACAAATTTGGTGTCATGATCTGAAACAATACTCTTTGGCAGACCATGTAGCCTCACCACCTCTTTGAAGAACAAGTCAACAATGTGGACTGCATTATGGGTCTTCTGACATGGAATGAAATGTGCCATCTTCAAAAACCTATCAACCACCACAAAGATTGAATCATTCCCTCATTGTGTCCTTGGAAAACCAAGAACAAAGTCCATACTTATATCCTCCCATGGCCTCACTGGTACAGGTAAGGGCTGATATAAGCCTGTATTCTGGCTCACTTCTTTAGCCATCTGACATACCCTACAACTTTGTACAAACTTCTTCACATCCTATGACAATTGAGGCCAATAATAATGCTCACTGATAATGGAAATAGTCTTATCCCGACCTGTCCTGCCATTCCTCCACTATGCTTCTCCTTTATCAAGTTCTCCCTCATGGAACTCCTCAGGATACACAATTGACTTCCCTTAAATAACATGTCATCCTGGATTATGAAATCCAGCCACCTTGTCCTGTCCACTGTAACAAGTTCCTTGCAAGCTTTTCAGTGCCTCTGCGAAATCAGGATCTTCTATGTACAGTGTCTTAAGTTCATTGAACCCAACCACTTCAATCTGCATCTTTTTCATCAATGTATGCCTCTTACTTAAGGCATCTGTAACCCTATTTGACTTCCCACTCCTATGTTTCAGAAAAAAGGTATAACTCAGCAAAAACTCTACCCATTTCATATGCCTCTAATTTAATTTTCCCTAACTATTTAGGTGCTGCAAGGCCTGATGATTAGTATATAGAACAAATTCCTTCAACAACAAATAATGTCTCCATTTCTTTAATGCTTGAACTATTGCATAAAATTCATGATCATATACAGAATACTTTCTCTTGGCATCATTTAACTTCTCACCGAAATAGGCAATGGGCTTACCTTCTTGGCTCAACACTACTCCAATGGCACAACCACTGGCATCACAATCCACCTAAAACACTTTGTTGAAATCTGGGAGGGCTAGAATAGGTTGCTCTCTCACCTTTTGCTTCAACAGTTCAAACATTTTTGCCGCTCCAGTGCTCCACTTGAATTCTTTTCTATCCCCTCTCATTGTTTCAGTTAGGGGTCCACAAATACTATTGAAGTTTCTAATGAAATTTCTATAAAAACTATCCAAACCATGGAAAGATCTCACGTCAATAGTAGTTCCTAGGGTAGGCCATTCTAGAATAGCCTTCACCTTCTCTGGGTCCATCTTGAGACCTTCTGCTAAGACAACAAACCCCAAGTACACTAATTCCCTCTTCACAAAACTGCACTTCTACAGATTAATCAACATTTTCTCTTCTTTTAACTTCTCGAAGGCTCTCCGAATATGCATCAGATGCTCATCCAATGTCTTACTAAAAATAAAAATATCATCTAAATACACAATAAAAAAACTTCCTAGAAATTTTTTTAGTACCTCGTTCATGAGCCGCATGAATGTGCTTGGTGCATTATTTAGCCCAAAAGGCATGACTAACCACTTGTATAGGCCCTCTTTGGTCTTGAAGGTAGTCTTCCATTCAACTCCCTCTCGAATCCAAATCTGGTGATATCCACTCTTCAGATCAATCTTTGTGAAGTACTGAGCTCCACTCAACTAGTCCATCAGGTCATCCATCCTGGCAGGGGAAATTCGTACTTGATTGTTATCTTGTTTATGGCTTGGGGATCTGTACACATCCTCCACTCCCCATCCTTCTTTGGTGCTAGTACTACAGGTACTACACATAGACTAAAACTCTCTCGTATCAAACCCTTTCTCAACAACTCTTGAACTTGTCTATTCAACTCCTCATTTTCTGTTGGAGTCATTCTATGAGCTACCTTATTTGGCAAACTGGCTCCAGGAATCAAGTCAATCTGATGACTTATCTTCCTTATTGGTGGTAAACCCTTAGGTACATTATCAGAAACAATATCCTAAAACTCATTCAACATCCCACAAACTTCTTCTGGAACCTTCTCACTATCCTCCTTACTCACTCGAGGAATCAATGCATAACACACACGCTCATGCTTCATACCTTATAAAAATTTTCTTCCATCTACATAACAAATTATAGCACTATTGCAAACCTTTTCTTCGGTCTCCTTTAGGGGTTTCAAGTTGTGACAAACCCAACCCTTTGTCAAGGAATAAGTGTTTGCATGGCCATCATGTATAGCTCACCTATCGAACTGCCATGGCCTCCCCAACAACATGTGACATGCATCCATGGGGATGATATCATAGAGTACCTCATCATGGTAGCTCCTAATCTTGAACTTTACAGGCATTGCTCATTGACCAAAACTTTGTGGTCTTTCTGCAACTAGGCAAATCCGATACGGATGCAGGTGCCTTTCCCTCTTAGCTTCAAATTTGTGACCATCTTTGACACAGATTATCGGTGCTCCCCACCGTCAATAATGACATCACAACATTTTCCTTCACACTTGCACCTTGTATGAAAAAGATTCTTCCTTTGTTCTGGTTCCTTCTCCTCAGTCACCAGGGCTCTCCTAATCACTAGGGCTTCTCCCTTTTCAGCATCATCTAAATGTTCATATTGGGCATCCTCATCTGCATGTGTAACCCTTCCATGACCTTCTGGCCTTTTGTCTACCCTTCCTTGGTGTTGTGGGCATTCATAGGCTTGATGCCCTTCTTCACCACACTAGAAACACGTTCCTCTGAAACCACCTCTTCCATATCCTTGTGCATAACTTCCTCGTCCTCTACCTCTTTGATCACCACTATTTTGATCATGAGGGTGGTAGAAGTTGTCATTCCTTTGGCTTTGGCAGGTACCCACATCTTCACTTTTCTTTTCATCATCATTTTAGCTTCTTGAAGGTCTTCCATTGCCCCTTCTGTTTTGACCTCCGCATCCTTTTTGCTTGCCATCAAATCTTTTGTTCAACTTCTCTTCCACCTTTAGAGGAAACTGATACACATCCTCAATGGTGGTCATTCTGACTAGGTTTAACTCCTCCTGAATGCTCGGTCGTAACCCATTAAGATATCAGGCTACCTTCTCCTTATTGGCCTCTGTGTGGCCTGTTTTGATGATTATATTGTGAGAATCTTCAGTATATTCTTTCAGAAATCTGCTTCCTTGCTTCAACCCTTGCAATTTCTTCAACACATCTAACTCGTAGTCCACTGGTATGAATTGCTTCTTCAGTTTCTCTACCATGTGATCCCATCTAGTGATATTTCCTTTTCCTCTTCGATTTCTTTCCAACTGGACCTCTTTCCACCAAATACTAGCATTTCCCTTCAGCTTCATTTTTGTAAACTTAACCCGATCTGGGTCCTCTCTTTCCTCATACTCAAAATATTCTTCTAGCTCATTGATCTAGTTGATCAACTCTTCTGAGTTCAGACTTCTAGAATAACTGGGGACTTCTGCTCTAAGTCTTTTCTCGATCTTCGAAATGGCCCTTATTAGCTGAATTTGGTCTTGATCAATTGCCTCTTCCTCTTCTACATCTAAACCTTCTTCCTCTCCTTCATCTTCACTTTCCTCCCTCTAGTTTAACCCTCTTCTCAACTACTCTTGTAATTCATCAATCTATCTCTGGAAGGTTGCCAGTGCATCTCTTCCACCAACATTTTTGCCACCTCAACCACCTCTAGCACTACCACGCCTACCAAGCATCACTCTTGGAGTCATCTTTCTTGACCTCAACCCACAACCATGGTCCTGGTGCAAACTTCCTCATGATCAGCAATCTGTCCACATGCTTAAGAAAACCCACTCTGATACCACTTTATGAGGGCGTAGCCCAAGACTTAGAAAATAACCCACAAACAAGAGAATAATTTTATTATTCAAAAAATGGAGCTTCTTACATGTAGAGGATCTTAAATCCCCAAGTTCTACAACACATGCAAGTTACAAAAAGCTACAAAATCACCCTTTCAGAATATGCGAGCTTGTCCCCCAAAAAGTTACCCAAAAATTAGAAACCCGCCCATAAATAAAGCTCCTTTTCTTTTGGGAGCCAAAACAACATTCAAATTTGAGTTTAGGCGGTTTGGCGCCAAAAATTTACAACATGGAGTTCAAATTTCAAAAGAGCATTTGCAATTGTATCTTCTAAAAAGTGTGCCAACTTCTCGGGGCCATAACTTTTGATCCGGACTTCGATTTGTGAACCATTTGAACCATGGGAAAGGTCTCAAATTTAATAACATGCTCGAAATAAGCTACGCTGATTTTAGCAAGTTTTGGGGCTGATCCGGGAACTCTAAGTGCCTCAAATCTAACCTGGAAGATTTTCAAGTGCAAATCTAAGAAACTAAAACTGCAATATCTTTCTACCCAAGAATAGAAAATAATAACTGTAAATTGAGAATTTCATTATGATGAAAAGGGTATCCAAAAAAAGTAAAAACATCAAAATATCAAGAAACTTAAAATCTAACTATTTTTGGGTGATGCAAGATTGCCCTTACACCACTGGATGCTCCTGCATCACTCTTATGGATGGTCATTGGAATGAATGAAGGTATGATGCACAACCATGGGAGCAACGGTGTTACAACTCTTCTTTAAAGTGTATAATGTACTTTCCATTCATTTTACTCTCCATTAATAACATTTCATATGTATAGCTACATTTGTAAATACATTTACATATGCACATGCTTTGGTTGTTGTTGATGGATCACTATTGCATAAAGTATTTGTAAATGTACACATTTGTAATTTCCATTTTTTTTTTACTTTCCTACAATGTTTAATATTTTCTAGCTAGAAAATCGCTAGATATGCATTTGATGTATATTGATAATTTTGGTGTCATAGTAATAATTGTATAGTGGAGAGTGAGTATTTCTTTGGCCTATTTCATTTTCCATTTCCTCACTATTGATTAATTGTATTGTTTCTTTCCTGGCTGGTGTAGATATCCTCTTATATGTCTAGGTAGCAAAGCCTGTAAATTGTTGGAAATTGTTGTCTTTTTTCTACTATATGTATATGTATATATGCATGTCTAATGAAAAATCCGAACTTATTTTGGATGAAGAGTGTCATGAAGGAAGGGACGATGCACATCAATAAGAATCAATGCTACAATCTTCCTTAAATAGTGCATCGTACTTTCCATTCATGGCACTCTACATTGAACATATATTGCATATGCATATATACACTTGTAGACACATTTCCATATATGTTTGTCTTGGTTATTGTCACTAAGTGATTATAGAAAAAAGTTATTGTCTGCATGCAAATTTTTTTATTTTCTAAATTTCTCCTCCCTTGCACCATGGTTTTGCATCTGCAAGCATAAAATTTGCATACATTCATGTAATGCATAATGTCAATATTCATGCCTTGGTTATTATTCCTTGTAGGTTTTAAAAGTAACTATTAGAATGAAAGGTGTTATTTTTGCAATAATGAGCAACATTCATTTGATGTTTGATAACATGGAAAAAATTTGTGGAGATACTTGACCTAATACCATTGAAGATACTTCTTTTTCAGAAGAGTATTTAAGTAATCAACTATGTATCATATTATACTTCCCAAATTACTAGTATATGCAACATGGTTTAACACTAATAAAAATATCTTGAAAAGAAGTCTTTTCAATGCATGGTCTTACCTTTAATTCCTTTCCATACACAAATTTAGTAATGCAATCAATGCATTTCCTTTTGAATTAGCCACTAGCCCAATGAGATTGATTGCTTGCATTCTTATTTTTTTATTTGGAGTTTGAAAGCACTTTTAAATACAATGCATATGAATACATACAATTATGTATACATATTGGTGCTATTGTGCCTTTGGCTACTTTGTTGCATATTCAATTAGGTTGACTGCTATAGTTATGCCATTTCCCTTTAACTTGGTGTTTGCAACTATTTTATTGTATTGTTAATATTATTGTTGTAGCAAACGTAGCCTTGTTCAAGTCTCAATGCCACATCAAGTGTAGATCGTAGAAAGGAAGTAAAGCATGAAAGAAACTAGCTTTACTATGCACGCCACAAAGACCTGATTTGCGTAGTTTGGTGAGCCAAGTACTTGCAATAGAGAAGTGCTAGAGGCTCAGCTGGCTTCCCGACCCATACCCAACTAGGCACACTGCAATTTCATGCAAGCTTGTATTTTCTCACTATTCCTCCCCCTCAACTTCCACCTCTTCACCATTGAACCACACCCATTGCTATGAATATTCTTACACAATACCTGGTTGTACATTGCTGCAACCCCTTGTAGGGAATGCCTTGCGAACCACATCTTTAGCAACCCTACCCTCAGGCAACATGTTTGGTGAACCTTTCCATATAGAAATGCAATCCTTCCACCAATGCATTGATGCTTTGTCTGACTTGAAAATTTGTTCTATTTGCAATAAGAGCTATGTTGGAATGAGAGTCCAAACATCCATCGTTGTCGTTGCCTATTTATGTTGTTCTTCAAAAAAGGGTGTCCATAGATATAGCTTGGAAAACAAAATGGATCAAGGGCCACAACTAGCCATCCTTACAAATCTTACTCAAGTTGAAGAAATGCTTATAGTCAGAGTTGCTCCCATTTTACAAGTAACCCATGCTAGAGGAGGCAAATACAAATATGCAATACTATAAGCTTCCCACAAGACATCACCAACATTGCAACTTTGTTGCCGCATCGACTGCATGATCTTGAAGTTGTCATTGTGTGAACAATTGACATGTAGGGGACAAACTATGATTGCTATGTTGACAAACATAATTTCATGGCTGCATTAATTTATAAAATTGAGAATGAACTATAGTATAGTGATGTTGCGATAGATTGTGATTCTTTAAATTTGTTTCCTCCTACAAGTACTAACATCTCTGATCTCTTGCACATAATGGAAGAATCGAGGAATGGCCCAAATGAACCAATGGAAGTTGTAGAAAGTGTGGTTGATGAATAAGCTAATCTTCAAGACTTGTCACCATTTATTCCATTGATGCCCAACCCTCCTTGAGAATTGTAGGCAATTAGAGATGCCTTACAAATTAAAAACACTACTCAAAATACCTTGCCTTGGCTGAAAATTAATTCTAGCCCTATCAATGAATATAATACAGAAGGGTTATTAAGTATAGCTTTTCCAATTTTGTTCCCCACTAGCATGGGAATGCCGCTACAATCGAGACCAATACAAATTCACTTACATGAATATGCCTTGCACTTGATGAGATACTGTGATAATAGATTTGGAAGGCATGTTAGACTGAGATATTACATTTATAATTTGATAATGAGACATCAAAGCCAACAATCAACATCAATTTTCATAGAAACAAACTTGGAGGAAAGAATCCCAAAGTTAGTTCTAGCTTTGTGACAATTGCTTTAGGATGCACCAGATACCCAAATAGCAAACCAACTTGTTCGCTTTGGTGCATCCTTGCAAGGAACCTATCCATATTGGGCCAAGAGCCAAGAAGAGCTTGCAGCAATGATCCACAAGCTTGGTACACTGACTCTTTTCTTCACTTTGAGCTATACAGATACAAAATGGTTTGATCTACATAGGGTGATTGAACCTCATACCCAATTTGATCCACCATACTCCTAAAGAAACTTCACAAAGAACATTGTACAAAACCCGCACATAATAGCCTTGTACATGCATCTGCAATTCACTATTTTATGTGAATAGGTTATTAAGAGACTTTTCCACATAGAGGACTATTAGTATAGGTATAAGTGGCAACATTGTAGGTCAACATGTGTACATGGATTTTTGTGGCTTCCAGATGCCCCAAACATGGACATGCTTGATTGGTTCAACCCACATGAGCTTCAACTGTAAGCAAAAACATTCTTTGATCGCTATGTTTTAGCATGGAACCCTCATGCCCTAGAGAAACTAATATCAAGGATCCACCTCTTAGTCTTCAATGATCCATGTTTGCTTAATACTATGTAAATTTCTTCTATGGATCCAATGGTGGACTATGAATAGTTGTTAAACATGGTTCAAAGGCATACCAAGTGCACTAAATACACTTTCCTAAGGAAAAAAGGCAAACAATTACAATTTCACTACAAAGCTCCATGGAATACACAACCATCTTTGACATTGAAAATTGATAGTGAATTAAACAAATCATACAAACCAACAAGAAATGATGAGTGTGTTAATATCCTCAACCCTAAAATGCTTGCAATCTAGTGAGAAAATGTTGATTGCTAGCTAGTATTGTCTAAATAAATTATCCTTAACTACATTTCTAAACATGCATCAAAGTTTGAGAAAAAATCTAAAAGCTACATTGATATCTTACAAAGGCTTGCAAATAAAAATTCATTTTGGAATAAAGCATTGCTAGGATACCAAAAATTCATGATGAATTTGGTTGTTGATCATGACATTGGCACATAAGAAACATGCCATATGTTGCAAACATTTCCCCTTGTCATCTCAAGTCAGCATTTCTTGTCTTTGAATGCTAGTAGGAAAACGTCACCCCTTGTCATCTCAAGTCGACATTTCTTGTCTTTGAATGCTAGTAGGAAAACATTGCCCCTTGTCATCTCAAGTCAGCATTTCTTGTCTTTGAATGCTAGTAGGAAAATGTTCCATTAGTTGAAAATAGTTGAAAATGGTGATGAGCTTACTAGTGCTTATATTCATTCCTACATGCAAAGACCACCTGAAATGGAGGCAATATCCCTTATTCATTATGCACAACTCTATACATATTACAAAAGTCACAAAGGTATAGCTTGGCATGCTCATCCACAACCTACAATCATCATTGTTTACTGATGTAGAGAAAGACAGTTCACACCATCAACTTTCTATATTCTTTGCAATAATCAAGTACACAACTGAAATTCTTCATTCTTGAGGCAATCTCAATTCATTAACCTTGAGCAACATGGGCACCAACTTACACAAATGGAATCCAATATCCATTAGAATTGGTAAATAATTTCAACATGCTTAGATTCATCCCAAAAACTCATTCCAAACATCCAAAGATCAAATAACAATGATTTAAAGCCAACTCACCTACACTAGCCTCCAACCTAGTAGCATTTCCAAGTGGGACAGTGGTTATAAATTTTGATGCAAGACTCATATCAGGATTTAAAAAATAAAATTAGATACTCATTTTCATATTTTATAACATATTCAAAAATCAATGTAGATTCCTTTAGATCAAACCCTTCAAAAATTGACTCCTTTAATTGTGCACCTAGGCCAATTAGGCCTATTTTACAAAGGGTCGCCTGAAAAATGATCTTCCTGAACACATAACTCAAAACCAATAGTTTAGGTATGTTCCCAAATGACAATTACACAATCTTAGTAAATACTATCAAGTACAAAGCCATCAAATGCTCAAAATTCAATTTTTGTGCCAAAAAGGCTTGCAACCAATGAGGGTTTATTGAAAATATACATTTCAGACCTCTAAGCACCTGGTTTTTGCTTCAAACATCTTGAATTAGGTTTTCACATATGTAAAAATCCATTTTCCAACCTTTAACAACAATATTTTATCAAACCCTAGCTTTAAACCACCATTTTCATGCAAAATTCACACAAAATCACTCTTTTCTAGCCTAGGGCCTCCTTGAAACCTTATTAAAATTTTACATACACCCATGTAACTTTGGAATATCAAATAAAATATTAATATAGACCTACAAACCAATTTTCAAGAGTTTTCAATGGTGGAAACCTAAGATATGAATTTTTCTTCAAAATTGGAACCTTAATTTATGAACAAGACTGCTGGGAAGATTCGACCATTAGACCACTTAAAAAACCTTTTCAAAATTGCTGGTAACAGAAAAAAACTTTAAAAATTGAATTATCTTTCCATCCATATAAGATTTAGGGATGTACTAAACCATACAACTCTCTGGAACAACAGATTTCATTGAAAAACATAGAAAAATGGAACTTTCATTTGCTTCCTTTCACCAAAATCCTCAACTAAACCCTATATTCGACTATACACATTTTTTATAAGCCTTGAAAATAAAAAGCAACCCATCTAACTGACCCAAACCAACCTTCTAACTACTTGATTCCACCATTTGCACTTTTTTGCATTTTTACAATATAACAACTTTTTACAAAATATACAATTTTTGCATTCTTGACTCCAAAGAACTTCCAAACATTTCAAATTCTATTATATATTCCCAATAGACCCTACAAAATCTAAATCCCTTGAGTCTTATTACAAATTTGATAATTGACTCTTCATGTGTCATTTAACAACATTTGGTACTTTTTGGCAAATTAGACAAAATGAGTACATAACTTATCATAATACCTATCAAATGACTGAAATACATTAAGATGGTCTTGAAAGACCTTATTGAATTACCCCTAAGCACTATTTAAACATTATTTTACATATTAGCCTCATGGAGGCTTCAATGCAACAAGGTTCTCTTGCACCATTCTCCCCTTGAAGAAAAAACTCAAGTCCCTTGAGGGAGCAAAATGTAAAGCACCTACAAAAAGAAATGAATCTTCACCACCTGCATTCACAAAATGTTGCATCTTCATTTTGACCCATGGATTTTTTTCCCTTGAAATCATAAGCACAAGAAGTGAACTTTGCCTTCATGCCTTGATTTTCCTTCTGCTCTATCAACCAAAATGTCTCTACATCTGTTCTCTCAAGATAACCACAAACTTCTACATGGAGAAAAATGAAAATTCCATTAGTCTCATCATGAAACAATGAAGTAAATATCTCATTCTCATACCTTGGTGGCTCAATAATTTGTAACTGTAAATCTATTTCACCTTTGTTCTCTTCGTCATTAGGTGTAGGCACCAACTCTTCATCATCTTCTTCCTTTTCCATTGAGTCTTCTTCATTTGTTGTCTTCATGTTTTCAAGGTCTTCATTCTCTACTTGTTTGAACTCTAAATTATTAGCAATCTCTCCAACTTGTTTTCTTTGCTCTTTATCTACCTGCAACAAAGTTGTCATCTTCTTAGCTTGATTTCTCTCTTGTCTTCTCTTCATCATAATCTTCTCAATAGGCCATGTGACCCCTTTCTTGATCTTCAAGTGCCAACTTGTAACTCTTTTGAGCAATTGATCTATCCTTTGCTTTAATTCTTCAATCTTCTTTTGCCTCATCTCTTCCTCTTTTCTCTTCCTTTCTTTTTCCTCTTGCTTCTTCTTCTTTCTCAAGCTCTCTTCCTTTGCTAGCAAATTTCTTCCCAATCTTCTCACCAAATCCATCTTCACAAGCAAGTCTCTCCTTGCTTCTATTCAACTTTTCTCTGCCTTTCCAATTTGATGTAGAGCAAGATAGTTCACACCATCAACTTTCTATATTCAATTTGATGCAGAGAAAGAGAGTTCACACCATTAACTTTCTATATTATTCGCAATAATAAATACTTACACAACTGAAATTCTTCATTCTTGAGGAAACCTCAATACATTAACCTTGAGCAACATGGGCTCCAACTTACACAAATGGAGTCCAATCTCTATCAGACTTTGTGAATTACTTCAACATGCTTAGATTCATCCCAAAAACTCATTCCAACCATCCAAAGATCAAACAACAATTATTTAAAGCCAACTCACCTATGCTAGCCTCTAACCTAGTATCATTTCCAATTGGGACAGGGATTATAACTTTTGATACAAGACTCATATCAGGATTCTAAAATTTTTTATTTGATACTTATTTTCATGTTTTATAACATATCCAAAAATTAGCATAGGTTCCTTTGGATCGAACCCTTCAAAAATGGACTCCTTCGATTGTGCACCTAGGCCAATTAGGCATATTTTACAAAGGGTCACCTAAAAAAGGACCTTTCTAAACACAAAAATCAACACCAATAGTTTAGGTATGTTCCCAAATGACAAACACAATCTTAGCAAATGCTCAAAATTCAAGTTTTGTGCCAAAAAGGCTTGCAACCAATGAGGGTTTATTGAAAATATACATTCCATACCTCTAAGCACCTAGTTTTTGCTCCAAACACCTTGAATTGGGTTTTCACATTCTTAAAAATCTATTTTCTAATGTTTAACAATAGTATTTTATCAAACCCTAGCTTTAAACCACCATTTTCATGCAAAATTCACACAAAATCACTCTTTTCTAGCCTAGGGCCTCCTTGAAACCTTATCAAACACTTACATACACCTCTGAAACTTTGGAATCTCAAATAACATATTAAGATAGACTTACAAACCAATTTTCAAGAGTTTTCAATGGTGGAAACTTAAGATATGATTTTTTCTTCAAAATTGGAACCTTAATTTCTAATTAGGGCTGTTGGGAAGATTTGACCATTAGACCACTTAAACGACCTTTTCAAAATTGCTAGTAAGAACAAAAAACTTCAGATATTCAATTATAATTCTATCCATGTAAGTTTTATGGCCATACTAAACTGTAAAAGTCTGTACAACTCTCTGGAACAACATATTTCACTAAAAAACATAGAAAAATAGAACTTCCATTTGCTTCCTTTCACCAAATCCTCAACTAAACCCTGAATTTGACCATACACATTTTTTATAAGCCTTGAAAATAAAAACCAACCCATCTAACTGACACAAACCAACCTTTTAACTATTTGACTCCACCATTTGCACTTTGTTGAATTTTTACAATATAACAACTTTTTACATAATATGCAATTTTTGCATTTTTGACTCCAAAGACCCTCCAAACAATTAAAATGCTATTAGATAGTCCCAATGGACCCTAAAACATCTAAATACCTTGAATCTTATTACAAATTTGTTAATTGACTCTTCATGTGCTATTTAACAACATTTGTCACTTTTTTGCAAATTAGACAAAATGACTACATAACTTATCCGAATACCTATCAAATGACTCAAATACATTAAGATGGTCTTGAAAGACCTTATTTAATGACCCCACAACATTATTTAACCATTCTTTTACATATTGGCCTCACGGAGGCTTGAATGCAACAAGGTACTCCTACACCATTTACCCACTTTTCAAGACCATCCCCTAGAACAAAGTGATGCCTATGAAACATTTTGTTGGTTAGAATTATTACTATACAAAACTTTTTGAAATGTGGAGGCTAACATAGGGCTTACAAGAGAAAGCATAACACAAAATTGGAGGCTACTTCATGCTACTGGCTATGTCGCTTGGCATGTGAATAGAGTTACTGATCCCCCTGCCGATGGGGAGGGTAGTGATAGCAACACTGATAATGCACAGTCTCCTCCACATACAGATCAATATGAATGGGAGTTTCTCTCTCGACTTGGTGCCACAAACAATGTTTGTTTTGACTAGCTACAGCTCTTGGGTCGGTGGGACTTTGACCTGCAGCATAGGTGGGACAACCACCATGTTCCAAAGAATCTTCATAGCATTGATGAATAGTTTGTTTCAACAAGTAAATTGCATACAATTGAAGACACCCTTTGCTCCTTTGTAACACCAGCCCTTTTTCATCAACTATCTCCTATAGAGGAGCTTGCTTTGAGAATAATTGAACAACACCACTTTGGTCTACCCTTATTGCCTCCACTTTATATGATCTTTCAAGCAACAAATGGCATAGATAAATCATTCTTGATTGACAAGATATGAAGAGCACTAAATCAAATGTTGAGTCAAAAAATGAACCTTTTCTTGTTTTGACACCAACCAGTGTTTCTTCTTACAATGTTCATGCCTCCATAGTGCATACTGCTCTTCACATACCAATCAGAGATATGAATCCATTGAAAGACCAACCACTGGCCCTATTTCAAGAAGACTTCAAACATATTAAGTACATACTAATTGACAAAATTAGTTTCTTGGGTCCCAAGTTGTTGCTAAAAATAGATAGCCAATTGCAGCAAGCATTACCTGGAAGACATTTTCAACCATTTGTCAATGTTTCTATTATACTCGTGGGTGACTTGGCACAATTTCCCCCTATTGTGGATAGGCCTATCTATAGTTCTCGATCCATATCATTGGCACTTTGGCACACTTTTAATATTTTTGTTACGCTTGACATGACTATCTTTCGCTAGCATGGGCAATCTAAAACACAACAAAAGTTTTGTATGCTCCTTATCAATATTAGAAATTTACAGGCATCCTTGGTTGATTGGAAAATTCTTATCAATCAAAAAAAATCCATGCTTGCATCTAAGAAAAACTAGGAGTTCGATCAGGCTATCCACTTATTCCCTACGAATAGCTTGGTTGCTTTGCACAATAGGAAAATGCTACAATAATTAAATATTCCAAGTGCAATTAGTGTTGCAAAATGTTCCCAACAAAATGCACTTGATTATGCTAATGATGAAAAACTTAAAGTTGAAATCTTGCTTGCAATTGGTCAACAAGTAGTGTTGACAACAAATCTTTGGGTGGCAACTAGCCTGGTCAATGGATCTGTTGGTTATTTTCTTAGAACCAAACTTAATCTCAATCCTAACCTATGAGTTTGCCACAACTCAATTATTAGCTAGGTTGAGGATTGGCCAACACCTAAGGGAAGTAACTAATATGTCACTTCTTGTCTTTGGGCTCTATGAAACCTAGTGAGGTCAATCCCATGTATACTCATAATATCTTACTTTAGGTCAAGAGTATTTGTAACGCCCATTGTGCAAACCCTAGAGAACAAACATTGCAAACATTTTTTTTTTAAAATAATACAAAGTAAACATGCATTAACATTAAATACATTTACATTGCACATTAACAACTTAACGTTAAAACTTCTGGGGCACGCGAGGTCACATCGCAACACAACTAAAAAAAAAGTAAAGGATAATAATTAAACAATTTAACCAATTATACTACAATAATCAATAATAAAAGTACATCCATAAACCAAGAGTGAAAGTATCACTACATCACATATTACAACCATATAGAACCATTTACAATAATGTTACAAAGGATCCTAACTATTACATCATTGTATAAACATAAGATTACATGTTCTCAATAATGAGTTACAATACATTTCCCAAACAAGTGGGATGATACATAGTACAATGATAATTTAATTTACAGATGGACCACTGGAACAAACACCAAATGAAAGAATGTTGCAAACAAAGGATGCTGATGGGGAACCCAATAGGTGTGGAGCACATTCCACCCAACCATTTGAATTATAAATAACTCACCCCCCATGCTTAGAGGTGACAAGGAAGTTAACCCAACCATGATTGTCAAACTGACTCCATGAACAACATAGTACAATTACAAATACAAACTCAAGGTTTACAATGACATAATCAACAACATTCATGAATCCACATAATAAGATAAAGCTATGAAACTCATCACAATTAAACAAGTCACCAAAGAACATTCATAAATCATTTTCTCAAGAATATGAATCAACAATAAGAGTACAAATATCCAAAAGAACTGATACAACATCCAAAAGACATTTCTAGAGGCACTAAGCAACAAAGCAAACGGGTGTCTAGTGGAGAGTGTCATTGCATAGCTCTCATTGGATCTCCTGGCCCTTCCTCCAACTTGAGGCGCTGACACCCATCTATAGATCTCCTGGCTCTTCCTCCTACTTGAGGCACTGGCACCATAGGGTAGCTCATGTGAATATGATTCCAGAGGCAACAAAAAACAAGGCACAAAGGTGTCTAGTGGAGAGTGTCATCACATAGCTCTCATGGGATCTCCTGGCCCTTCCTCCAACTTGAGGCGTTGGCACCCATCTATGGATCTCCTAGCTCTTCCTCCTACTTGAGGTGCCGACACCATAGGGTAGCTCATGTAGAGCCAATAACCTCTCATGGGGACAAGGTTATGACTTTTCCAACCATGACCTTCTTAGTCTATCATTAGTCTATGATAGCCCTAATGCATAGACGAGGCATCCAATATTTATTATCTTGTGTGTTTTACTACCCATCCCCCTAAATTCTATTTTTAGGTTATCACTTGTTTAACTACTCTTACATGGGTTCTCCTAAGCTCTTCCTCCTTCTGAGGCACCAGCCCCCATGAAGAGCCACTCTCCTTACGACCCTTAACATAAATCAAAAACTAGGCAAGGGTTCTACTCAAATAGATAAAGCAAATAACTCAAAACCAAGCCACGTGAGGCATAACTCATCTCACGATAATTCATAAACAAAACTCAACTAGCCGTACAACCCTTCCAAGCATAACACCAATAAGTTTATCTCCAAAAGTATAACCAAATGAAGAGAAAATTAAAAGATTAAAACATGCCTCTAGAAAGCAAGGTTTCACAACACTAACATTTACTCATAATTACAACATAGTTCCCACATCGAGAAAGAAGTTGTCAACAACAGAATGGAAAAATAAATAAGCTCCTAAAGTTTTACATTTAAACAACGTACTCAGCAATACATATTTTCCTATCACAATTCCAATTAAACATCCAATTTATTTGTATTTACAATCCCATTTTTTTTTTAAATAATAAATCAATGAAACCGAAATTGCATAAAATAAACATTATAAGAACTCATTATATATATACACATCATATATATATATATATTATAAATATATATTAACACCATAAAAATTCTAAAACAAATAATCATATATTTATTCATAACAATAAATAAAATAAAATAAAAATAAAAAGGAAATGTAATTATATATATTTATATATATATAAATATATATATATATAAATATATATATATATATATAAATAAATATATATATATATATATATATAATTTTAACAAAAAAATAAAAACAAGTGATTACCATAAGGGGATTACGCAGCAATCCCCACGGCCTACTGTACGTAGCAGTCCATACAGACTACTGTGCACAGCAGTCCACGGGCTCCATTGGGTAGGGGAAAGGTTACGACACTGCCATCCCTTCTTCCTCCCCATTAAAAACTTTAATTCCTTAAATTTTCTTTTTAATAATATTTCTTTTATATATTTTTTTTTTATAAGAATTGAAAGCCTATCCTTTCTCACAGGTATGGATTCTAACGAACTCAAAAAGAAATTACAATAAAATACAAAATACAGAATTCAATAAAATATAATCAATATAATATATATATATATATATATATATATATATGTGTGTGTGTGTGTGTGTGTGTGTGTGTGTGTGTATATAAGCATTACAATTTATACATATTTTCTTTTTCTAGAATACACCAACAGAAGGGTTTACAAACAGTCTACACAATCATATATATACATAATATATATACTTCTTTATAAAACTTCAAAACTATGCTTGCAAAAGAGATCATGTTTATTTATTTTTCTCTAATTTGAACATAGTCAAGTTGAAATTTTTTTTAAAGAAAAACCATGATAAATTTAAACAACGAGATGAGAAAGACATAAATGTTTTCAAATCAACTGGATTTTCTCCATACAATTTGCTATTATTTAAAATCTAAATTCCAAGATTTTCG
The DNA here is from genome assembly GCA_007258455.2 of Sequoia sempervirens. NCBI lineage: Eukaryota > Viridiplantae > Streptophyta > Pinopsida > Cupressales > Cupressaceae > Sequoia > Sequoia sempervirens. The sequence goes on along the minus strand of VDFB02058242.1, from coordinate 591,698,948 downwards.
TTCTCTTTCATAGAATATTATATTTAACTAAATCTCAGCCCGATGTTTCTTTTGCAACACAGATTCATTCAAGAAATAATTTTCTATTTCTTTTGCAGATTCAGAGCAATCAAAGGTGGAGAAGGAAACCTAGAGTCATGTGCTTATTTGAGAATCTGATGATGTTTGCTTGTTCTTGATGGCCTCTACGATGAGCTTTTCCTTCTGGCTTTGAAATCTCCCCTCCAGAACACCATGCTCAAATTTGAATCTCAACCTTTTATTAAGAAGACTCTCTCCAAAATATTTCAAGCAAAAGAATGGAAATATCTATCTTGAAACTTCAGAAGATTCAAAAATACATAACAATTATTTTGTGCAACTTCTGTCTCAATAATCCTTTGTGTGTGAAAACTCACAAAAATTTCAATTAAATAAAAGATATTACCAATTTCTTCCAAAAGCTCTCAAAAAACCACAATAAAAGAAATTATTTCTTTAAAAGCAAGCTTTTCAGTCAACTCTCAATCTCATTCGTTCTCACAACTTTTTCTATTCTTCAATACTTGTTGTTTTAATTCCTGTTTTTACAATTTTACTTGCAAAGCATATTATTTAGTTTATTTAAATAATTTATTTTAATAATTATCCTCAACAAGATAATTAATTAGAATAATAAACACAATTTAATATTTAATTAACATTTAATAAAACACATGACTTTTAAAATAAATAAAACATTTAAATATTTAAATACAATTTAATCTAACATTATAATACATAATATTACCATCATTTAATTAAATAAATCACAACATATAAAATACCAACATAAATAATATATGACAAAACACAAATGACAACCACAAAGAACGACAATTACAAGAACACACAATACCATTTAAACAAGACGGTCTGACATCATGGGACATGATGACTTCATTGTCATCTCTGTTTCAACATTATACCATTGGGTTATTGGTGCTCACCCTGTCCTGCCAAAGTAGGTGGAGTCGAGACTATGTACCTGCAATCCCTGCATACAAACGAATTCATGTACATGTGCATACATATATAAAATCAAAGCATTACCTTGTGAGAAGGAATTACAACATAGCAGGGCACTCACGAACAAGTGATGCTACCCTATCCTTTCATCACATCTATTCTAACAATTATAATATAAATGATGAAATAACATTTTTAAACTAACATATCATATCAAAAAATAGTTTACTAAATCACCACATCATAATATATCTCTAAAGTCAACTAGCATCATCAAATCATAATGTCATATCAAAGAACCATGTCGACTAATGAAATAACATCATCACCGAAAGTCTAACTATCCAAACCAAACAATAGGTATTAACAATCACAGTTACAAGCATCAATCAAAACCACAAAAGTATCAAGTCCAAACAATAAGAGGAGGAGTATTATAGTATTTCATCACACAAATGCACTATCTAGGAAAACTGCCTTAATAGAGGCTCGACAGACATCAAATAAGAGTATTACTTATTTCTAGGAGTTTAAACACATACTTAAAATTGAAACAATATGATCTGAATTCTTTTGGGTATCATTCTTCATTGTGAACCCTAGGTACAATTCAATATTAGCTCAGCTGACTACAATACATACTAATGAAACAAGCATGACTTATCTATGAGAGGAAAATAATTATGACATGCAAGAAATCAATAATACAGTATTAACTGAATTTTAAAAATTGACAGACTATTAGAATGTCACTTTGTAACACCCAACTCACTATGTCTGCAAAACATCACTTGTTAAATCCTATATCATTTCCTTAGAAACTCATGAGCTCCTTTTAGGGTTTAATAAGTTCATTAAACCAAAGCATAAAATAAATTCATACATTTTGTGCAAATGACAAAAGGATGAACGAAATTTCCATTAACAAATTCATTCATAACTTTGATAGAAAATGTATAGGAGAGCAACATTTTGAATACTAAGATTCTTTTATATTTCTAATATTACATTGTATAACCATATTTAAAATTCATACATAGTATAAATTTTCATCTTAAACATCTATCTGATATATGATCAGAATATCTATTCACATTTTATTATGCTTCTGGAGTGTAGTATCTACTGTGACCTTACTTGGAGTAAGAAAAAAACACTAAACCACCTCCTTTCAGCCATGAAATCCCCTTTATATAAGTAGGGGAGTGACAAGCAACCAATTGAAATACAATTTTATTAACATTTCAATTCATTTCAAAACTAATTTCAACTGACTCCTCAAAGGACTCCCCAGGCGATTTCATAAGTAATCATTTGAGAATGGGGAGGAAAAAAAGGAAAAAAACATGTGTCAAACACAAGAAGTCACTATCATAGTATTCTTTTGCTTGGAACAAAAAATATTTTCAACCACATTACCATGGAGACTGCCGCATCAACAAGGGAACAAAAAAGACAAACCATGGGAATATGAAAACAAATACCTCCTATGCAATGACCATGGTGTCATAAAAAACTAAAAATAAGTAAAGGCCCTATTCAAAGTTGTTGGAATCCAAAAATTCCCAACCACTCTTGGTCCTTGTTACAATTGGAGGTATTACCAACACATCATCATCAGGGCTATCATATGGCACTAGGGAACAAACATACTAGCCATAGTCTGAGTCTATCTCAGCTTCAACATTTGAAGGAGTATCCAAAAGAATAGTAAGAGAACTCTACTTTCCCAGGTTGGTTTGGTAGATTTTCTCCTTCTTTTTGGATTTCTTCACTAGCAACGCAAGTTCCTTACCTTAGAGCTTAGTCATTTCTCCTGGGAGGGTCCTACTCCTCAAGCGGTAAGTACTCTACACAATTATCTTCTTTTTATGGCCTTTGGCCCTCCTTTTTCCCTTTACAATTTCAGGGGAAACCACAGTTTCTTGCTCGATTACCTCCTCATGGAATTTAGACATGCTCAACCGACTAGACCTTCCAATAGGTGGAGTTACCTCACCATTCTTTACCATCGTGTCAAAGCTAGGAGAATGATAATTTAAAATCCTTTTGGTACAACACCCACAAGAGAATTATCCCAATCCCAATGATAACAACCAATTCAAGCAATAAAAGTCCTAAGTAGACCAAAGAACTCCACTTCATACCAACTCAACCAGGACAAGAAAATTTTATTGCAAATAGACCAACAACCCTTTACACCTTGTCTAACATAAACTACAAACTAGAAATATGGCGAGAATAATCACAAATCATTTTGCATTAAATAGAGATTTTGAGCATGCAGAATTAATGATGCAAAACTCCTTGTGCAAGTGAACTAGTGGCCTATCAGTTTGGCTATGAATTTGGACTGTTCATCTAAAAGCAATTAAAATTTCATCTAAGGTGGCCATGAGCATCATTTTTTGCTATTATCAACTTGCTCCTTGAAAACAACGATGCTATCTCAAACATTGACACGTTGTTCCTTAACCTTGATTTAATCATATGTGTCCTAAGAATTAGCATGTATCACCAACCCAATCCATTCTCTTCATTAATATTGGTGAAATACATAAGGCTAATTTAGAGAGAAACTTTCTTTATACACCTCATCACTTCATCACAAATTTTTCTTCATGCTTAGGGTGTTCATTAGCAATGAAGCTACTTATGTGATGATTTCCTCTCTATTGGATCATCCTGTTTAGATTTTTATTCAATGGTCCTTGAGTCCTCCCTAATCACCTTTTTTACTTTGCGCAAGATCTGAAGGATCTTGCCACGTTACCCATTTCTGTGGTGGTTGTCACTCATCACTGATTTACTTTATCATTACTCTACTCTATCAATGATGAAAATATCCCTGTGATGACTTTTAGCCCTCCATTTTATGGCTTGACTTCTAGTCACATCTGTCCCTTCATTGTACATTTCCAATGCAAGCTTCACACATATGATCCCATCATCGATGAGAGATATTGTGGAGGTAATAGATCATGGACATGTGTACCTACATACAACAAATGGCACCAAAGACATATTGCATAAGATCATATCAAATTAGAAAAATAAAAAAAACCTTTAAAAAGTACCCATCACTTATCGCTATTTCAGAACTTAAGTTCTAAAATAAATTAGTGATGAGAAATAAGGTCTATGTTCATCACTAATTCTCCTCATACATCATGTAAGCAATTAGTGACGAAAGGTTTACAATAGTTATAGGTTTCATCACACATTGCTAATGTGAGAATTACTTTACACAACATATCTGTGATCATATGGAACATATCGTTCATTGCCATTACAAATTTTCTTCTCAATGGGTATCGGCGATCAGTGATGAGAATGTAAGGCTAAGAACATCACTCATCACTATTAGAAATTGGAATGATCAATACTCATCAGTGATGAGCGATATCAAAGGATAATACCCCTCATCACTCATCACTAATTCAAGGTGTAAATCGATGAACTAATCAGCGATGAGCAATAAGAAAATAAGGGCCATTGGGACTTAAGTGGAAGCTTTAGGCATGTGCTCATAAGTTGTTCTAAAAGAGGGGACTTCTCTAGGGAAGCACGAGAATAGTAGGCTCACAACATTGGAATCATGCAGAATAAAGGAAATAATGATAAAAAAATATAATTTCCTGAACCTTATAGAAATAGATGATTCAACCCTATACAAAAGAAAGTCCAGTCATACAGTGATACTTACATGATAATGTAAGTATTAAAATTCCCTCCCCTTTTGTGACTGACAACAAACATTTATATATCCAATAGGAAAATAGAATGTCAAGCGACTAAATACAAAAGCCTAACCCTCATAAATAACCCTTCATCAGATATGAAAAAAAATTGGATAGAAAATTCTAGGGTTCTAATATGAGCACTTCAAGAATTTTACAAAAAAAATTGAAAGTGCCATCAGGATCGTTGGGTGTAGTGAAGGCTATTGTATATGCTAGGGATGCCAAACCACCTCAACTACCTGAATATGTTGTTGTTGACCTCTAAAACTACATTGGGCCAGCATGGGATCAGGACAATCTAAGATTCATCCCAATTATCCCAATCACATGAGGCAACCAAAGACAACTCGCATTGACAATGTCCTAGGCTATAACAATCCATAAATCTAAAGGCTTATCACTTGAGAAAGCTACAATAGATATTCTAACTAAAGAAATGAAAAGACTAACATTCACAACTCTCTCTCATGTTAAATCCCTAGCAGAAATACACATAGATCCACCTTTCTCTTTTCATAGGTATTCTAGGCTACATTCCAACAAATATAATGCACTACGAATCAAAGAAGAGGATTGTCTCCAATAGTTGTCTGCACTGCCGCCATCATGAAATATTTTTTCTTTTCATGGTGACTACACCCGTTCTCCTTTTCCTTTTTGTCTCAATTCTTTTATAGTACCCTTCATTCCCACTTCTATTCAGTTTACCCAACATTCAAATGTTTAAGTTATACAAACATCACTACGAGAAGTTTCTACTCAAATGTTGCTTTTTGTTTCCCATTCTTGCTGTCAACAAACATCAATTATCTAAATTTAACTTTTCTCTCAATATCTTTATGTGCTTTACCATATAGTCCCCCTTCCTAAGCTATCTCACTTGAATTATTTCTTTCTAACAATTTCAGATTCTAACAAATTTAGATTGGGGACATTTTCAACTATTACTATAGATCTTAATAATTGTTAACACCTTTATGCTCACAAGTATCCTATGTTGTTCGAGTCAGAATTGTATTCAATTTGTATACAAGGTAAGGCTGTATCTCATTCTTTCCTTCTCTTCTTTTGTAATTACATTGAAAATTATTTCTAACAAATGCCGCAACTCTATATATTTCTTTAAAAAAGATAATAGTTATTTCAACTTAATAAATATAATTTTTATTTCAGCTTAATTGTTTCCCATTCTTGCTAGCAACAAACATCAATTATCTAAATTTAATTTTGCTCTCAATATCTTTCTACGCTTTACCATATAGTCCCCTCTCCAAAGCTATCTCACTTGAATTATTTATTTCTAACAATTTCAGATTCTAACAAATTTAGATTGGGAACATTTCCAACTGTTACTACAGATCTTCATAATTGTTAATACCTTTATGCTCACAAGTATCCTATGTTTTTCAAGTTGGAACTATATTCTATTTGTATACAAGGTAAGGTTGTATCTCATTCTTTCCTTCTCTTCTTTTGTAATTACATTGAAAATTATTTCTGACTAATGCCACAACTCTATATATTTCTTTAAAAAGATAATAGTTATTTTAGCTTAATAAAATTTCCAAGTTTTAGAAGACAATTATATTCAATTTTCCACATATTGTTTGCTACTCTTTACAAAAGGTATATATGCATCTTGTTTATATCATGTATTTCATTCCACATAGATTAGATATTATTTTTTACTAACTATATAGTTATTTGTATTTCATCATCTAAATATTTTTTAGTAATGAAACATGTTGTAATAAACTTCTAATTTCCCTCAAGTGTCTAATGATATTTCATTGACAACATTTTAGATTATAAATCTATGTACTGATATATATATTAACTCATGGAAAAAAATTACTTTTCTCAAAGGTTTGGTGGAAATCCATGATGCTTGTGTCATAATGTGGAAGGGTGCAAAGCAAGCCTCCCTTATTCTCTCAATCTTCCAGTTGATTCCCTACACAAGTTATGCCTTCATTTCATTTTCTTGCACTCTTCTACTCCACCTTCACTGCATACAATTTTTTACAAATTCTATAATTCTTTATATTTTCTAAATGATTTATCATCTACCAATCATATGTGTTTAGTACACTAAATTTTTCATTATTCTTTAATGTTTGCAACCATACTCAACCAAAACAATCATCATACATGGATGTTTTGATGCCTTTAGAGCTTGGATTATGTAAGCAACTTCCTACACATTGCTTTCACCATTGATTCCAATGGTGGGCAATTTATTTTTCCTTGCTTGGGGGTTTGGTGAGAGTGCATGGTGCTCCATGACCCAATATGGTAGGGTGGACATTGGGTGCTACTTTCTTATGTTGATAGTGCATTTTGCAACATACACTAGGTCTATCTAAGTTTTGTTTAATTTATTCCTCGCATTACAAGTTTATAGAAAATTGTATGTTATAAAATAATCAACTTTGATATCTCTTCATTTACATGTTGTGTATCAATTAGAGATGACCACTGCACTAATATTTTTACTTTGCTCTTATTCTTCGAGATCGTACTCAAGCGATAATGTGGATTCAAATGATTTTATTTATACTCATTAGTGGCCAAAACATTCCTTGTGCCATTGATCAAAGTGGTAGGGTGCATACCATCCCTTATTTTCTTGTCTACCTACAGGAATGTAGCGCATGCACAAGTATGCTTAAATTTTACTTATTTCATATGTCGCATTACATGTGTATTGTGTATTACGTAATATACATTATAGAGCTCTTTAAATCTATTGATTTACATGTTTTGTCTCAAACAAAAATGTTCACCACACTAAACTTCACATCTTTTTGTTATTTTCTGAGACCATGATACTCTAGCTATAATGGTGAACTTGATGAACTAATTGCAAAATTAGTTGCAATGGTCATACAAAAATTAGATCCTCATATACTATATGTTGATTGTGATAACCAAAATTCATTCCAACCTTGATCAGAGTGGTCTTAGATATTATTTTTTACTAACTATACAACTGTTTATATTTCTTCATCTAAATATTTTATAGTAATCACACATGTTTGTTGTGCTAAACTTCTAGTTTCTGTTGTGTCTAATGATTTTTGTTGACAACATTTTAGATTGTAAATCTATGTGCTAAGATATAGACTAAACTTGTGAACAAAAATTTGCTTTGCTCAAGGGTTTGGTGAAAATCAATGATGCTTAAAGCCATAATGTGGAAGGGTGGAAAGCAGGCCTCCCTTATTCTCTCAAACCTTCCATTTAATTCTCTGCACAAGTTATGCCTACATTTTATTTGCTTGCACTCTTCTACTCCACCTTCACTGCATACAATTTGTTAGGAATTCTACAAGTCTTTATATGTTCTAAATGATTTATCATCTAGCAATGGTATGTGTTTAGTACACTAAATTTTGCATTATTCTTTCATGTTTACAACCATGCTCAACCCAAACAATCATCATACATGGATGTTTCGATTCTTTTAGAGATTACATTAAGTAAGTAGTTGCCTACACATTTCTTTCACCATTGATGCCAATGGTGGGTAATTTATTTTTCCTTGCTTGGGGGTTTGGTGAGAGCGCATGGCACTCCATGACCCAATATGGTAGGGTGGACATCAGTTGCTGCTTTCTTATGTTGATAATGCATTTTGTGACATACACCAGGTCTGTCTAAGTTTTATTTACTTCATTCCTCACATTACAAGTTCATAGCAAATTGTATGTTATAAAATAATCAACTTTGATATCTCTTGGTTTACATGTTGTGTATCAATTAGAGATGACCACTGCACTAATATTTGCACTTTTCTCTTATTCTTCCAGATCATACTCAAGCCATAATGTAGATTCCAATGATTTCATTTATACTCATTAGTGGCCAGAACATTCCTTGTACCATTGATCAAAGTGGTAGGTTGCATACCAACCCTCGTTTTCTTGTCTATCTACACAAATGTAGCGCATGCACAAGTATGCTTAAAGTTTACTCATTTCATACATTGCATTACATGTGTATTGTATATTTCGTAGTATACATTATAGAGATCTTTAAATCTCTTGATTTACTTATTCTATCTCAAATATAGATGTTCACCACTAAACTTCACATTTTTTTTATTATAATCTGAGACCATGCTCCAACTATAATGGTGAATTTGATTAACTAATTGAAAAATTAGTTGCAATGGTCATATGGCAATTAGATCCTAATATACTATATGTTGATTGTTGTAACCAAAATTCATTCCATCCTTGATCTGAGTGGTTAAGAATGTATATTCTTGCTCGATGGTTTGGTGACAGTCCATGAGGCTACATGGCCCAATATGGAAGGATGGAAACCATGACTCATTTTGTTGCATTTAATTTTATATATTTAATGTATACATCTCTATATTTCTAACATAAGATTCAAATAGAATTCATATGTGTCAGGCTATGGTTGTCATGGAATAAAATAGTTAATCTTAATCCACTTTCTCTTAGGTTCCATTAGACATTGCTTTCGATGGGGTCCTCTTCAAAAGGTTGTATCCTTTCAATTTTCAAAGCCATACTATTGAAAAAAGATCAAAAAACTTATTGATTGTTGTTGTCTATCTTAGCCTACATTCTTCTATTTTTGATAGGGTTCTCTTATGCAAGCTATGTTATTTCAATTTCTCTATCTTGTATATGCTATGTTAGCTTCAGTTGGGCATTGTTGATTACAGTTTTGTTGCTTAAGCTATATTGTTTCATTTTGCAATCTAAGGTGTTGTTGAAAAGACTCTATTTTATGGTATTTGTTTTTTGGCTATGGTTGGAATAGAATAAAATAATACATGTTCATTCTATGTTTAGTTACATTAAGTATTATTATTTATTATGATCTACCTTATGCTATATTGTTTTGTTACATTAAGTATTATTAATTATTATGTTTAGTTAATATAAGAAGTCTAGAGACTTCATCTCTAAGAGAACCAAATTTGTAAATTTTTTACATTAATATTGAAAATTGTATTTGTACTACAAAATGTGTAGGAGGAATTTTCACAATAATATTGCTTTGCAGGTTAGAAAACATAAGGGTGTCATGTTAATCAAGCTTTTACATCCACCAAGCACCTTTGTATGCAATAGTCATGTAAGATCAATACACTGACATACTTCCCCAATCTTTATCTTTTAATTTTATTGATTATTTTCAAAGGTTAAAAGATAAATAGTTATGTTTATATTTTAAAAACTAAAATTAATTTTTTGTTGAGTTATTTTTAATAAATAATCAATTATGTAGTGACATGTTAGGTGTATTATAAATTTAGATTATTTGATAAAGATATAGCTGATGTAGTTATATTGTCGATATTCACAACCTCAAAAAATTACTTTAAAATCTTAATTCATCTTTAAAAATATGTTGAAATGTTCACTAAAATTTGATTTATTAGTTAATAATTTATAATTTATATGTACAACTACTATGTCCTCTCTTCTTAAGCCTTTCTATCTTTTCCCCTTCCAAAACACAGGGTATTCCCATAAAAATAGAAAGTTCATTTTTTGCTAATTAGATTTACTTATATTAATATAAAAATAAAAGAAAATGAAAATAGAAAAATCATGAAAGGATTCATTGAGATGATATTACAAATTAACCAATTGAAACTAAAAGATACAAAGACATGCACACAAATAATTTTATTGTTGACCGTCTTTGTTTACTACCATTTTTATAAAACCAATTTTATTACACATTTAGTATCATCATAATTGATTAAGAAACATCTTTCTAATTTAGAACTTCTACTTGCATAATCTTACCTAACCACAATTCATGGTAGCCATTTATGTGTCATTCTTACATTCATGCACTAAATAGGATAAAATAAGATAACAATTCAAATACCTAGAGCCAAACCTTATCCTCAAAGGTTTATTGGAGATGACCCTACATGTTTAATTTTTCTAGGAATCAAAGACAATGTAGTTCACTTATAAAAATTATAGAAAGACTCCTTGATAGAACTAGGATGAGGCATTTTCCTCGAACCATTGATTGAGCTTATACTTCTAATTGAATCTACATACAATAGTATGTTAGACAATGGTTGGTATCATATCATGAACAAGTAGGAACATAAAACCACATAATGTCTACTTTATAAGTATGTCATATATGTAACTATAGTGAGCAACTCATACATATGTCATATATACAAGAAGGCTATTATAGGAAAGTGAACCTAGAAAAAGGAAAAAATATGTGTCCCATGCTACACCATGGGACCATCCTCATCACTGACAAGAACAAATGAGTTACAATGCACAACATATGTAGTTATTAATAATATTGAGATATCCCACTAAATATTTAAGTTATTTGATAACTAATTAAACATAATCATGATTTATTATATTATGAACCCACCCAAGATTAGTTCCTATATTATCAATCACCTAGACCAATTTAATAATAGGAACTTTGAAACGCATATGTCAAGTAAACAAATCAATACAACCACACACATTCCTCCTATTACATCAATACCAATATTGAACTCTTGAGGTAAGTAGATCTAAGCATTTGGTGCCTACATTATACTTGTGAAAGCTAGCTAACCTAATGATATAATTTAATAATTTTCTTGATAGAGAATAGTCCTTGACTCTTTTCATATTGAGTTAAAAATAAGCTTAGATGTGAGCAAGTCATAGGTTTTATAATTTGGAAATAATTTTGTGATGAGTGTGAAAAGTTGCATTAAGAGAATAAATATCCTCTACCCATTCTTTCCTACAACCCTTTTCTTGAACTTGCATGTGATTCCAACAATTTTCCTCCAATATTGATTTACTTTTAGCATTATAAAAGGTATAAGGTACAATAATATTTATCCAATACACATTATCTTAAGGTTCTACACAATAGACTAGTTGATCTAGTTTCAATACAACATAAAGGTATCCATTAACCCATACACATTAATATCTAGACTGAGATAACTTCTAGTTGAATATATATACATAATTAATTACATATTTATAATATAATATTCTCAAGAAATCCATTTCATTCCATTTCTCATGATTCCATAAAAAGGTATCACACAAAAGAAATATAAAGCTAGGTATAGTTGTTAAGAAGATATTGTTGCTATTAATATTAATTATGGATTTAATAAGGAATTATATATAGATTAATCCCTACAATTTATTTTTGATTATTTTAAACTATGCATTAATTATTATTCATTTATGGTTAGAGATAGACCATGATGATAGTGACTCTAAAATTTCATCAAGTATTAGAGTAGGTAAGATTGATGATTATAGATTATGATCTCTTGGCTAAGATGTATATAATGAGAAAATATTAATTAAAAGAGTGAAGTCATAGTCATATACAATAAAATTGATTATCTATTTGAAGCATACTAAAGAGGGATGATTGATAAAGTTCAGGAACACCCCCAATCCTTGGGAAAGCTTCAAAAACCCATCCACTATAGATTTGGGTCTTAGGGCATTCACCCAAGGACTAACTACATACTTGCTTCCAAACAAGGTCACATTTTTTTTCTCACATTAATCTTTTAAGGATAATATGCATAGGTTCTTATAGTTAAGGTTTAATAACTACTCATGTAGATTTCCTCATGGAATTGAATTACAAAGAGTAACATACAAAGAAAATCATTAAATTATTTAAGATCAAATAATGTAACAAATTACTACTAAATAATACTCATTCCAAATAAAATAATAAAATAGTTAGTTTGTTAACTAGAATAAAATTTAAAATTGTCATATTAGTATTTCATGCCCTAAAAAGGTTGGTTTTAGTAATTCCCAAAAATTAACAATGCCTAATGGTAAGCAAGGAAAACCATCCAATTTCCTAATCTAGCAAACTTGTACTAAAGAAATTCCATACAAGGACATTGAGATGTAAAATTAATCATCATATTAGTGTATTCTATTCTAGTTAGGCTAACTTTAGCCTTGTTAGTTGTTGGAGTTAACCCTTGAATCATTCCTCATGAGGTGTCAAGGTTGTTGAGGTGTCTTGAGAGGTGTCCAATCCCTCTTGACATCTCTACCTTTCATAGAGGAGAGAAACTCGCCACCACTGTAGGATGAGTAGTCCTCTCCTCAATCCATGGCATGTGTGCCTATTCTTATGGCATGTGTACCAATTCTTATGCCATGTGGTTGCTAATACTCATGCTATATATTGATGGTTTGAGCTCTTTATTCTGGGATCATCCAATACAATTTCATGCTTCACTCATGTTCTTGGTTCTAATCTCCTAGATCCTCCTAGTTTCTAATATGGTATCAGAGTAGGAAGGAGGTAGATTTAGGCCTATAATTGAAAATTTTCATTGTATTTAGTTTATATCATTTCTCTCTTCTTATTGTCAATCTGTAGAAAAAATTGAAATAGGTTTGTGTCTCAATAATTGACCCCACCCAAGGAATCTTAATCTATGTGTGGTGTAATTCTCTTCTATCTCCTTGCACATTATATGGAGAGCGTGAATTGTGACTTGGGGCCAAGTTTGAAAGCCTATAGGAGACTAGGGATATTTGCTTGTTTGCATCCATTCAATGTTGCTCATGATTCATTGGCAATCAACTGGCATTTGTAGCCCAAGAGAGATGTTTGTCTATTGGAGGTTGTGAATTCCATCAAGAGAGGTCCAAATGATGGTGTAGAAGCTAGCGGATAATGGGTGTGGGTCTGAAATGGGGTGGAATTTTGGCGATGTGAGATGTTATGCTTCTTTCAAATCTTCACAACACCATATCAACTACCTTTGACTAGTAGTGTGATGCTTGTGTGGGTTGACCAAAAAGGCCCATACAATAGGGATGACTGACAACAATTATTTGTTGTTAGATCCAAGCTCCTTTCTAGCAGTCACTTCAATTTGACTTTATTAATCTCCAACAACTTCATCCTCTATTCAAAGGCTCTCACATAGCATCCAAATTTAAGGAGATTTTAGTGAGAATAATTGAAAATTTGGGATTCCTTTCATTGCATTGTTGTTGCCTTTCTCACACTTCTATAGCATGTGGCAGCAACTGATCTAAAAGAAACATCTACAAAGGCATTTTTTTACCAGAGATCTATGCATTTTCTATACAAGCATTGTGAATTGCTAACACAAAGATTCTTTTCAAAGGAAATTACCAAGTTAATCCAACAATCATTATGCCACCTGATTTAGAGGAGTCACCATCAACAAAAGTTCTCTACTAATTTTCCTTCTCAAAAGTCTCCTATGTTTTTGTCCTTAACATGGTGTTTTGTTACTTTCAATTATTACAATTGTTATAACTTCTCTGGTTTCACTAACATTATGCTAACTACAATATTTTATTAGTCAAGCCATTAAATTTAGTAGGCTGATTCATTAACCATTACACATTGTAAAGGGGAAGTATTTTTTTTTTTGTTTTGTAAAATTTGTGAAAGCGGAGGTGAATTTTTGCAATTGTCAAAAAATTGTAAAAGAAGTTTCACTTTTGCAATGAATTTGGGAAAGGTCATATGGAGTTTTTAGAAATTCATGCATTCAACTTATAAAGTGTCACTTTTCTATATTTTCCTTTGGGTGGATTATGCAGGGAATTTTATAATTAATGAATTGAAATAAATTTCCAAAGGGGGTAATTATCTAGTCTAAAAATGGAAATTAGAAATCATCCATCTATCATCAATTTGGGAGAAGGAAACTATAAGTACTAGCGTGATGGAATCTAAAGCATTGCTGATGGATTCATTTATTGCACATTTGTTTGGACTTATCCCTAAACCTATTGCATTTTCGCAGAAATGTGTATGGGAAAGTAGAAATGATCATGTCTTAGGATTAAATGGTTTAAATGTTAGGGACCACACATCATGGGCTCTTCCACTCATTGAGTGTCCTTGCACTCTCTAGACCACTCTATGGGAAATATATGGAGATCCCATTCAACCTCCATTCCCAGATAATCTCACTATAGACACGCTTCTCTCCCATGATAATGAGGATGATCCTTTGTATGACGATGGTAATGAAGAGTGATTATGGGAATAGTCTTGATTGTCTTGATGTCATAGAGACATCTCTTCCTATTTCTCCTCTTTCTACACCTCCTATATTAGCAACTATTCAGTTGTAATGTCCCCTTTTTATGACATCCTCTTTCAATTAAGGTTGATCTAAGAACACTTACTATTTTTAGTAAGAGTTATTTTAGCAGTGGGCCTAGTTCAACACTTTAGTCTTCAATGAGCCTTCTTGAGCATCCTAGTCTCTCACTAGCTCAGGTTTCAAGGACCATTTTACTATTTTTAGGACTTTCTAAAAATAGTAAGTCAGTTAGGGTTAGGTGGGACCTTCCATTTTTAGTAGGGGCAGTTGGATGTTCACTTTCTTTAGTGAGTCGTGATGTGACGTCAAGTTCTCTTCAGTTGAGCTTTGGATGGTAGTTTACTATTTTTAGTATTTACTAAAAATACGAAGTCAATTTTGGGGAAATGGACTTGGTTGATCTAGTCTATGCAACAGACTCAATTAATGAGATTACTTTGGAGGAATTAATTTAATATTTGATGAATGTCTTAAAAAGTGTGCCAAAATAAAGTGACTTTTTAATTTAAAGTTAAAAATGGGTCATAAGGGGTCTTTTTTTTAAAAAGTGACCAAGGGCGCCTAGCTCAACAACTTAACGTTGTTTTAAAAGTAAATTTATGTTTTATGAACCTTGGGTGCCCAAAATTTTGAACGGAAAAGAATTTAAAATTAAATTAAATCAAAAGCAAATGAGTTTTAGCATGCATTTTTGGGTTGTTGGAAAAACATTGTTAAAAGATCATTTTGGAGGCTCATTTGGAGAGGTTGGAGTTTGAGTTTTTTACAAGGATGTTGCCAATGTGGTGCCAGGGTATTGAAGATAGAATTGAGGACATAGCCTCTCAAGTTATAATACTTGTATTGGTAGTGAGAGATTTACTTAGACTTGTGTTGCGTGATTTCATTTAGAGATCACAACTAGGTTAAATGATGAAGATTTACCAATATTTTTTATTGCATTTCAGTATTTTTGGGATGTGTGACTAAAGGATTTTGGTGTGGAGAGAAATAACTTCATTTTGGTGTGTTTTAATCATTTTATAGGAGACTTTACTTTGGACTTGAATCTAGTTATTTTCTCATTGCTCATTATCAAGTAAGATATTATTCTCTTGCCGAATGTTTTGAGTACTAGATTGTAATTTTTGGGTGCAAATTTGAATTTTCTAAAGTAGGTTGAGCTTCTCCAGGTGACATAGGGCTAGAACTAATAATTTGTTCATATTTCCTTATTGGCTCGAGATTTCATTCTGGGCATTTGAGATACCACTTCTCCTATCAAGGGCGTCTATTTCAAATACAAGAATATATTTTTTGGTGAATAATCCAATTTATTAGAGAAAATTTCCCTTCTAGAGAGCTACAACCTTCTTGGGTTTGTTGTACTTTTTTTGGTGGGTTGAAAAGATGTTCAAATAGCAGATTCTATATAGCTTGGTCACTTCAACTTGCATCTTGGGGAAAGGAATACTTGTCAAGTAAGCTTCATGTTTGTTGAAAGAACTCAATTTCTAGGTCTAATAATAAGATTTAAATTTTGATTTTGAAGATTTGTATGACTAAAAAAAAATATTGAAGAAATCAGAAAATTAGTTGCCTCTGAAAGTGTTATTTCTAGTTCCTTTATTCTCTCTTTATTTTATTTTTATTGCACAATGCTCAAAAGAAAACATGCAATGTAAACCCTTCACTTGCAATGCAAAAGCTTCATGAAAACAATTGAAAACAACAAACATCAATAGGGTAAAAACATAAAAAGAAATTGGGGTAGATTATTACATCAATCTCCACTTGCTATTTTAATAGAGTCTTTGGCTTCTCCAAAAGCTACTCTAGATTTTCCTCTTGAGGTTCACTCTTTTCCTCTTGATCAATGGGATTTCATCCTTTCAAACATTCATCATCTATTTGCAGAGTCTCTCCTTCTTGATCATGACAACAACATTGAGGACATCCATCATCTTTTTGATGTTAGCTTCATTCAAGATACATTAGCCTTGTCTTCTTCAAATATTCTTTCCCATGCCTTGCATAATTTAGCTACTATAGTGATAGTATCAGATTTTTATGGTTCCGGTTATCATCATACATCTATGATGCTTGCGGTCCTTGTTACCGAATCTTCATCACACATCAACTTTGGCTTGGAGATCATTGAGAATTCTATGAAGACATTATGGGAATCATCTATGTCTTTAGATCTTGTGCATAATTCAAATACCTTTATACTTCTTTCTATATGTTC
>VDFB02058242.1:591553954-591681765 GCA_007258455.2 Sequoia sempervirens | reverse complement strand
GAAATTGAAAAAGATGGAAGAACGAATTTGATTGGAGATTTAACTGAAAAGCTCGCTTTTAAAGATATAATTTCTTTTATTCAGGGTTTTGGTGAGCTTTTGCAAGAAGTTGGAATATCTTTTATTTAAAGGAAGTTTTTGTGAGTTTTGTTTTAATGGACAGAGTGAGGGAGATCATGCAAAAATAAAATAGTGGGAAACTTGTTTTCTAATATTTATTTTGATTTTTGTTTTTTGAAAACCTGCTTTATATTTCTTTTTGGGATTTTTAGCTAAGAGGGTTAGGGTCACCGGAATATAGCTTAATTTTGGCTTGGAAGGTGGGAGGCAGGAGTTGGCAACTTTGGAGTTCCGGAGGGACCCCGATATTTTTAAGAAGTGCAAGGTTGAGTTGTGGGGGGGTGTGGAAGTTTCTGCAGAAAATAAAAAAAATAAAAATAAACAGAGGGTCTTCAACGTTATGGGAGTACAAGCCCTCACTCCACTGAAATGCACGATGATGATCTCCTTGTCCTTTCGGTTGTAATCGGACTCAGGCAAATTTAATGGATTGTTCTTTGCATAAAAGAGGGAATTTGGAGTGTACAACGGAGGATTGCAACAAAAGTTCTTAAGGAATCCAAGGTGGTCATTTTCAGGTTAGTTGGAGTAGTTCATCTCCTTTCACCACTCCTATGACGGTACTCTTTCATCAGGTATTTCTAATTGGAATCTTTGGTTCGTTACTTCTCATAGAACTTGAATGTTTTATATTATTTGGTTTTGAACCTTGGGAGCCCACTTCTGGGGAATGTTTACAGTATCTTTTGATGTCGTCTTGTTGGAGTCACTGGTCCTGTGATTAGCTCTTTTAGATAGCATGAGCTTTTATTTCAGGTTGCCATAGTTTATTATTTCTGGAATTATTCCTTAACCCAGTCACACTTTCTGGCCCTTATCCTTAGCAATCACAGTGTCCGCAAGGAATGACGGATAATTCTGTGTTTTGGAATTACCAGCCTGCAACTGCAAATGTTTTCCCTGATACCATTCGCAACCTATCACAGCTGAAGCTTTTAGGCGTTAGAGAGTGTATAAGTTTAATTAGCTTTCCTGAATTTGTTGGCAGCCTGTCACATCTGTGGTCCTAGAAATAGAATGTAGTAAAGGTTTTAATAATCTCTCTGATTTCATTGTCAACCTGTCTCAGCTGGGGTGTCTGAACATAATAGGAAGTTTAAAGGTTTAAATAACCTCTCTTTTCCTCTCACTTACTGTTGATCATCTCCTCATACTTAAGTAAGGTCGACCATATTTTTTTATCGTCATTGTTCACATCTCCTATGTGCTTGAATATTATCTTCTTGTATCATAGCTAGGGATTACGAAGTGCCTTAAGCCGGTTCTTGTTTAGCACGTTTATTTTCATTTGTCTTTGTAGTCTAAGGAAGCCGAACTTATTTAGGTATGCCTATAGTTAGAAAGAAAAAGCTTTCCTCAGTAAATTCCAATCATCAATCTTCTTAAGCCATCGGCCTCTCAGGAATTAGCAGGCCTCCAAAGCATTAACATTCAATCGTATCCTTCTCATATTCATAGGGATCGATATTTGTAGAAGATATTACCTTAACACTGTAGCGAACTAGATCTGTACTATTGAATTTTATACTACCTATACATTGATACTTTATTTTTGCGCCCCTGTTCATCCTGGCGCAGTCCTCTCTCTCAATCTCCCCACAGCCTCATGCCTCCTCCTAAACGGCAGGGAGAGTGTACCGGCGGTTTCAAATGGGCCGGCCTTTGGTCGATATGGTGGATCTTACCGTAACCAGAGGTGAACTCTGAGTAACAAAACATGATACGTTTGACCATTCCTCCAAGTCAGTAACTCGACTAGGGTGAAATAGCTCGCTTCTCATGTGTGTCAGGTACTCAATGAATTTTCTTTTGATTGGTAAACTCCCTTCCTTGATTGGCTGTCCAATCTCCTCCTTTTATTTTATTCACTAGTTTAATCAACACTTTAAGTTCGTGACCAAGATATATTTAGGTGGGCAAAGAATTGGGAGGCCACTCTTTTGAAAGGATATATAATTTAATTAATTGTATGTCTGTTATATTATGTTGCATCTTGTCATTGATAAAAGCCACGATAGTGGATCAACAAACTTGGTAGGGCATTTACCTTAATTGTATTATATTTTAAAATAAATTTATTAATTATATACAATATTTAAAATTTATAATTAATAATTATTGTTGTGTCATATTGTTTTTATTATTATATATTATATTTTCAAATCAAACTATTAATTACCAAAAATAGATCAAAATTTATCCTAATTGACTTTCCACACTTCTTCGGCGTACCCATTGCACACTAAGGTGAAAATGCTAGTTATATGATTTGAAGTATAGGAAATAAATGATGTTTTTTTTTATGTATGATTATTTTTTTTGAATGAGGTTATTAAATTAAAAGAACCTCATTTCATTATATTGCTTTATCATGTTTTGCTAATAGTTAGATGAAAAAGGTCTAAGTGTTTATGGAAGGGTTAAGATAAAAGTAATTGGTTGGTTAAGTATTTTTATGATTTATCAGTAGGACTTGTGCTTGTGAGTTAAAGGGTTAGACAAGAGATATGTATTATGATTTTAATTAAAAAGTAGATTTTGTTTCGAAAGTTAATGGAAGCATTGAGTTGTTTAATGATTTCTTTAATTATTCTAAAATGATTGTTGTTGTAATAAATATATAAAAGGTAGTGTTTATTTTAAATGATTTCATAATGAGTGAATAAGAATAAGGTAGTGGTTACCGTAAATGACTTAGTCATGAATGTATAAATGGTCTAATATAATATCCATCATTTGTTGGTTGACTTAGTTATTATAAGATGTTAGTTATGCCCCTTACAATTGATAAAGTTACTTTTCCTAAGAGCATTAATCTTTGGAAATGTACTCTTATAGTTAGGAGAACAAGGTAAGTGAGCCTTCATAAGGAAACCCCTTGCTGGTTAAGGTCTGGTTTACATTTTATCTTAAACAAGGATTAAGTAGTAGATTATTCCAGATCAACTAATTATATGTCTAGTGTTATTATACAATTGTTATGTTCGCATTTAGTATAGTATTAGTTGGGTTTAGGGTCATTCATAATCGGTAAAGGACATTATTGTGAGACCCGCTAGGGTAGAAAGTTTGTAGCTCTTAGTTTATCCTTATGCCATACTATAGCGGATAAGGAACTAATTAGGAGAATATTATTATACTAACGTAATTTTAATGGCTTAAGTATGCTTGCAATATAGATTTTATGTAATGAAAATTAAATAAATAATGGTAATGTAATCAAGGGGGAAATTTGCTTAATTTCTCAATATTAAATATGAGTGGTGTTGTATTCTTTTGTAAATTATTTAATAGTTGAGGCACCAAATTTTGAGAACACTTGTGTTTGTTGGCATGATTGATTTCAATATTGGAGTAGACTATATTTATTTTATTTTTGCAAGAATATGCTTACCCAGTTCTTCAGTCTTCGGCTTCACCTAAGTGGGTGGCAGCCGCCTAAGAAACTGTCTGGGGTGATGGACCCTAGAAAGGGTTGCATACCCACTCTTCTAGTATGAAATTTTGTTTGGGTCACACAATGCTTACGTATAGAGGTTTTGAGTTTAACATGTATTTGTGGTGTTGTATTACTTTGTGTTTGGGTAGATTCCTCCTTGAAAGTCTTATGAGTGAACCCTTGGTTGGTCAGTCAATGAGTTGGAGCAGCTCAAGTTGTCGAACTACGGTGCCTCTGCGAATTATATACGTAGGCAAGGCCATCGAGTGATGAGCTCCCGAGGCATTAGGTCGGGCCCCTAGGACTGTTCTTCTGAGTCTCGTTCGAGTCTTGTCGTTTATTTCTGATAACGTAAAAACTACCATTGATATATTTATAGCTTCTCTTAGTGATCATGCGCTAACTATCTTTGATCTGAGGTGTGTGCCAAGTCATGTAGACCTTGCAGGTATAGGCATTGGGAGCAAGGACTTGTTGATAAAACAGAATGTAGGAGGTATGTTAAGTTGACCTAAGTAAGTAAACTCTATTGCCAAAGTTAATAAATCACTTCTATCTTTTCATGTAGCTTGTGTGATCTTTGAATATAGTTATAAGAAGTGAATTGTGTTGTTGTTATCTTTGTTTCGTTGTTAGTTGTTTGTGAAGTAACCTTGCGTGCCCCAAAGAACTAAGTGTATTAATGTAATGTGTTATATGTTTATGGTTAATGTTCTTGTATGCTCAATTGTAATGTTTTAAAAAAAAAATTATTTGCTTTGTCTGTGTTCTCTGGGTTGCACGACGGGCGTTACAACTTGGTATCAGAGCAAAGGTTCTAACACTGGGCACTCTGGTTTCATATGAGCCCATTATGTTGTCCAGTTTATATATTCTTTCTAGAAGAAAAGTTAGTCTACATATGCATATGTTATGAAGGCCAAAATGTTATACTGAATGAATCGAGGTGAATGTGAATTTATTAATTAGAGTTGTTAAGTGATCATAGTAATCATGATATTGGCTTGTAGCATCATGAGATATATGGAAAATAGTACTTATGGAATGTGAGCTTTTGAAGAGTAATGGAGTTGTGCATGTAATTTTAATCCCTGTAAATGTGAGAAGCCAGTAACTGTGCATTGATCGAGTGTTGTGAGTACCCTGTGCTTGCTTTGTGTGCCATGCGGTGGTGATACTATGTACCCATCCATGGGAAAACTATTGTTTTTCTTGGTGTGGAAATAACCATACCATTCATGTGTCGCATGTTTGTTACCTGATTGAGGGCCAACCCACGTGTGGTTGAAATTTATATATGAGTAGCCAAAAGATAGTTTCACAGATTCTTTTCTTTTGGTTCTCCAGTCCCTCAATCTGTGAAGGGGTAGTAGCAGCCACAAAGTTCCTTGGGCGGAGTGTGTAGCGTACGCATATTGCGACGCAGAGTATTCTTAGCTCAACCGATCCCGAGGAAACGTACTCACTACTTTCCCTTATGATGGATCAGGGTACTTGATTCATATGTGCCAGCCTAAACCCCACAGTTTTGAGTATAGCAGCATTGGTTGTTAGTATTGGTCTGGCCGTCCATAGGGACGTTGAGCTGACATTAGCGAGTGAACCTCGTCCGTATGAGAGGTGAAGCTCGAGTAGCCCCATATTGATATGCCCATATATGTATTGCATACACCGTATTTGCACATGTTCCGACATGATGCAATGGATACGATGCCACACCCCACTGATGTTCCGACACAGTGCTGGTGATGATGCCGTGTTGTTGATGGTAGCGAGCTGGGCTCGAGGACACGATGCCACGTGCTTAGACACGTGAAGGTGCACTATGAGATGTGCTATGATAGCCTACTTGTGTGATGAGCGTAATGGGGCCTCACACATTTGTAGAGGGATACTCATGTTTGCTTTCGACAGTGTTTGGGTCGGTTAGCATATGGGTAGGTCCTGGCCATGTATACCTCTGGCGACGGCGAGTACCTGCGTGTGCCTTTTCCATGAGGTATCGCTATGCGGGGTGTGTCTAGCGCGTGCCTACTTCCGCAGAGCCACGGACACACTGCCATGCGGCATACGACCAGTACGTGCCTTCTCCGGCTGGTGTATGACCACGCCGCACTGAGATGCGATGCAGGATGGAGGCCGAGGTGCACATCCTATGCGGGCAACCAAGGAGTGCGAGGGCCACTTGGTTAGTCCATGTCGCGTGACGACGCGAGGCAGAGTGTAGCCGAGGAGCACACTCTGGGTCATGTGGATGGCGTGCTCACTCCGCACCACATGGGGGCTATTGTATAGCCGGACGTTGTTCCCTCCTTCCTCGTTTGGTGGCTAGTATCTAGTCATGCAGTGTTGTATAGTGCAATTTCTAAGGTTGTGAACTTTCTTTATAATTATTGATGATTTTCTAGTGATTGTGAAAGTCGACACTTTGTTATATTTGATTGTGATGGTTTAGCCATACCTTGTGATATTATTTGCTTGTAGCCTTCGTGGTTACATTGGATTTAGTGTTGAAATTGTGCACATTTATTTCCTTATTGTTGAAATTGATTTTTTTTTTTTGTGTTCTTTTAATTATGGCTTTGGTGGCTAAACTAATTTATCCTTATTGTTTTCGAGTTCGGCTATGTGTTGTATTGTGATTCCTCTCCAAGGACGTATGAGGCAGACTTGGTGAGTGTATACGAGGAAGTAGACGCAGGGAACCTTGAGGATGGGGGTATGTGAGGCTATTTTATAGCTAGGATCCACTACCCACCTATGTGTGATGCCTATCTCTTGGAGGCTAACCACCTTGTATAACAAGAGATGGGTCATAGTGGTCTTGTTTGGATGGTCTCGCCATGTCTGTGTGGCCTAACACCATCAAGCCACTGAGTGTGTGAGGTATGGATTATGTGAGATGGATATTGGCTCTTGGCTCATGGATTATGTTTCATGGATTAGTATGATGCTTTCCGGTGTCCAGAGGGACCCTTGTGTGGCCTTGTGATGTGCATTTCCGGTGATGTGACTGTGTATGTATGTGTAGAAGAATATTCTTATATTGAGCCTATTGATGTGAAAGAGGGATAACCATGTTGTTCTAAATGAGGGTATATTGTGACTCTGTGGTATAAAATAGATTGGATACTATTGAGAGATCATAAATTGTGACTTAAAATATGTTACTGAATCATGTTATGGTGTGTATGTTTGTTAATTTCAAGTAATCATTTGATGTGTTTACCTTCTAGGATATTTTGAAGATGATGTTGTGTAAATGGGAAATTGAGTTAATAGGAGTACTTGCTGTTGTTATTAATCCTGAAACCCAGTATGTTATTGTAAGAGATGTAAGGAATTATAAATAAAAGTAGTTAAGAAGATATTGTTTTCAAATGTGAAGCCGAATAGTGACTATAATTGCAATGATGTAGAAAAAGGGTGTACATCAGTTATAGATTAGAGCAATTTTGGTACTATTGTGGTTATGGTTCCATTTTGAGTCATGTGACTTCCAAGAGTAAGTCGAGTTTTAGGGGGGGAGGATGTAGTACTCCTCCATTCTCACCTGGGTGGTGCAGGTAGTCTGTCTAAGGAGTCGGAAGGGAAAGATAAGACAAAGACTGCTAATGGTACTTTATACGTTGAGATTGAATTAATTAAATAAAGGTAATATTAATTATTAAAATGTTAGATTAAATTGTATTTAAATATTTAATTATTTAATTTATTGTTTGAAAAAGTCATGAAATTATTAAATGTTAATTAAATAATAAAATTGTGTTTATTATTTTAACTAATTATCTTGTTGAGGATAATTGTTAGAATAAATTAAATAAATTATTTAGATAATGTGCTTTGTAAGTAAAAGTTGTAAAAAAGAGGAAATTAAAACAAAAAAAATATTGAAAATAGAAAAATAAATAAATAAAAGAAATTGAAAAAGATGGAAGAACGAATTTGATTGGAGATTTAACTGAAAAGCTCGCTTTTAAAGATATAATTTCTTTTATTCAGGGTTTTGGTGAGCTTTTGCAAGAAGTTGGAATATCTTTTATTTAAAGGAAGTTTTTGTGAGTTTTGTTTTAATGGACAGAGTGAGGGAGATCATGCAAAAATAAAATAGTGGGAAACTTGTTTTCTAATATTTATTTTGATTTTTGTTTTTTGAAAACCTGCTTTATATTTCTTTTTGGGATTTTTAGCTAAGAGGGTTAGGGTCACCGGAATATAGCTTTAATTTTGGCTTGGAAGGTGGGAGGCAGGAGTTGGCAACTTTGGAGTTCCGGAGGGACCCCGATATTTTTAAGAAGTGCAAGGTTGAGTTGTGGGGGGTGTGGAAGTTTCTGCAGAAAATAAAAAAATAAAAATAAACAGAGGGTCTTCAACGTTATGGGAGTACAAGCCCTCACTCCACTGAAATGCACGATGATGATCTCCTTGTCCTTTCGGTTGTAATCGGACTCAGGCAAATTTAATGGATTGTTCTTTGCATAAAAGAGGGAATTTGGAGTGTACAACGGAGGCATTGCAACAAAAGTTCTTAAGGAATCCAAGGTGGTCATTTTCAGGTTAGTTGGAGTAGTTCATCTCCTTTCACCACTCCTATGACGGTACTCTTTCATCAGGTATTTCTAATTGGAATCTTTGGTTCGTTACTTCTCATAGAACTTGAATGTTTTATATTATTTGGTTTTGAACCTTGGGAGCCCACTTCTGGGGAATGTTTACAGTATCTTTTGATGTCGTCTTGTTGGAGTCACTGGTCCTGTGATTAGCTCTTTTAGATAGCATGAGCTTTTATTTCAGGTTGCCATAGTTTATTATTTCTGGAATTATTTCAACCCAGTCACGCTTTCTGCCTTATCCTTAGCAATCACAGTGTCGCAAGGAATGACGGATAATTCTGTGTTTTGGAATTACCAGCCTGCAACTGCAAATGTTTTCCCTGATACCATTCGCAACCTATCACAGCTGAAGCTTTTAGGCGTTAGAGAGTGTATAAGTTTAATTAGCTTTCCTGAATTTGTTGGCAGCCTGTCACATCTGTGGTCCTAGAAATAGAATGTAGTAAAGGTTTTAATAATCTCTCTGATTTCATTGTCAACCTGTCTCAGCTGGGGTGTCTGAACATAATAGGAAGTTTAAAGGTTTAAATAACCTCTCTTTTCCTCTCACTTACTGTTGATCATCTCCTCATACTTAAGTAAGGTCGACCATATTTTTTTATCGTCATTGTTCACATCTCCTATGTGCTTGAATATTATCTTCTTGTATCATAGCTAGGGATTACGAAGTGCCTTAAGCCGGTTCTTGTTTAGCACGTTTATTTTCATTTGTCTTTGTAGTCTAAGGAAGCCAAACTTATTTAGGTATGCCTATAGTTAGAAAGAAAAAGCTTTCCTCAGTAAATTCCTATCATCAATCTTCTTAAGCCATCGGCCTCTCAGGAATTAGCAGGCCTCCAAAGCATTAACACTCAATCGTATCCTTCTCATATTCATAGGGATCGATATTTGTAGAAGATATTACCTTAACACTGTAGCGAACTAGATCTGTACTATTGAATTTTATACTACCTATACATTGATACTTTATTTTTGCGCCCCTGTTCATCCTGGCGCAGTCCTCTCTCTCAATCTCCCCACAGCCTCACGCCTCCTCCTAAACGGCAGGGAGAGTGTACCGGCGGTTTCAAATGGGCCGGCCTTTGGTCGATATGGTGGATCTTACCGTAACCAGAGGTGAACTCTGAGTAACAAAACATGATACGTTTGACCATTCCTCCAAGTCAGTAACTCGACTAGGGTGAAATAGCTCGCTTCTCATGTGTGTCAGGTACTCAATGAATTTTCTTTTGATTGGTAAACTCCCTTCCTTGATTGGCTGTCCAATCTCCTCCTTTTATTTTATTCACTAGTTTAATCAACACTTTAAGTTCGTGACCAAGATATATTTAGGTGGGCAAAGAATTGGGAGGCCACTCTTTTGAAAGGATATATAATTTAATTAATTGTATGTCTGTTATATTATGTTGCATCTTGTCATTGATAAAAGCCACGATAGTGGATCAACAAACTTGGTAGGGCATTTACCTTAATTGTATTATATTTTAAAATAAATTTATTAATTATATACAATATTTAAAATTTATAATTAATAATTATTGTTGTGTCATATTGTTTTTATTATTATATATTATATTTTCAAATCAAACTATTAATTACCAAAAATAGATCAAAATTTATCCTAATTGACTTTCCACACTTCTTCGGCGTACCCATTGCACACTAAGGTGAAAATGCTAGTTATATGATTTGAAGTATAGGAAATAAATGATGTTTTTTTTTTATGTATGATTATTTTTTTTTGAATGAGGTTATTAAATTAAAAAAACCTCATTTCATTATATTGCTTTATCATGTTTTGCTAATAGTTAGATGAAAAAGGTCTAAGTGTTTATGGAAGGGTTAAGATAAAAGTAATTGGTTGGTTAAGTATTTTTATGATTTATCAGTAGGACTTGTGCTTGTGAGTTAAAGGGTTAGACAAGAGATATGTATTATGATTTTAATTAAAAAGTAGATTTTGTTCGAAAGTTAATGGAAGCATTGAGTTGTTTAATGATTTCTAAAATGATTGTTGTTGTAATAAATATATAAAAGGTAGTGTTTATTTTAAATGATTTCATAATGAGTGAATAAGAATAAGGTAGTGGTTACCGTAAATGACTTAGTCATGAATGTATAAATGGTCTAATATAATATCCATCATTTGTTGGTTGACTTAGTTATTATAAGATGTTAGTTATGCCCCTTAATTGATAAATTTACTTTTCCTAAGAGCATTAATCTTTGAAATGTACTCTTATAGTTAGGAGAACAAGGTAAGTGAGCCTTCATAAGGAAACCCCTTGCTGGTTAAGGTCTGGTTTACATTTTATCTTAAACAAGGATTAAGTAGTAGATTATTCCAGATCAACTAATTATATGTCTAGTGTTATTATACAATTGTTATGTTCGCATTTAGTATAGTATTAGTTGGGTTTAGGGTCATTCATAATCGGTAAAGGACATTATTGTGAGACCCACTAGGGTAGAAAGTTTGTAGCTCTTAGTTTATCCTTATGCCATACTATAGCGGATAAGGAACTAATTAGGAGAATATTATTATACTAACGTAATTTTAATGGCTTAAGTATGCTTGCAATATAGATTTTATGTAATGAAAATTAAATAAATAATGGTAATGTAATCAAGGGGGAAATTTGCTTAATTTCTCAATATTAAATATGAGTGGTGTTGTATTCTTTTGTAAATTATTTAATAGTTGAGGCACCAAATTTTGAGAACACTTGTGTTTGTTGGCATGATTGATTTCAATATTGGAGTAGACTATATTTATTTTATTTTTGCAAGAATATGCTTACCCAGTTCTTCAGTCTTCGGCTTCACCTAAGTGGGTGGCAGCCGCCTAAGAAACTGTCTGGGGTGATGGACCCTAGAAAGGGTTGCATACCCACTCTTCTAGTATGAAATTTTGTTTGGGTCACACAATGCTTACGTATAGAGGTTTTGAGTTTAACATGTATTTGTGGTGTTGTATTACTTTGTGTTTGGGTAGATTCCTCCTTGAAAGTCTTATGAGTGAACCCTTGGTTGGTCAGTCAATGAGTTGGAGCAGCTCAAGTTGTCGAACTACGGTGCCTCTGCGAATTATATACGTAGGCAAGGCCATCGAGTGATGAGCTCCCGAGGCATTAGGTCGGGCCCCTAGGACTGTTCTTCTGAGTCTCGTTCGAGTCTTGTCGTTTATTTCTGATAACGTAAAAACTACCATTGATATATTTATAGCTTCTCTTAGTGATCATGCGCTAACTATCTTTGATCTGAGGTGTGTGCCAAGTCATGTAGACCTTGCAGGTATAGGCATTGGGAGCAAGGACTTGTTGATAAAACAGAATGTAGGAGGTATGTTAAGTTGACCTAAGTAAGTAAACTCTATTGCCAAAGTTAATAAATCACTTCTATCTTTTCATGTAGCTTGTGTGATCTTTGAATATAGTTATAAGAAGTGAATTGTGTTGTTGTTATCTTTGTTTCGTTGTTAGTTGTTTGTGAAGTAACCCTGCGTGCCCCAAAGAACTAAGTGTATTAATGTAATGTGTTATATGTTTATGGTTAATGTTCTTGTATGCTCAATTGTAATGTTTTAAAAAAAAAATTATTTGCTTTGTCTGTGTTCTCTGGGTTGCACGACGGGCGTTACATTATACATGGGTACATATCACAACTTGTAGTCAGGACCCATATCTACATACCCACCTAAGCTATGCTTAAGGGGGGTGTTAGTGTATTCTACTCTAGTTAGGCTAACTGAAGCCTAGTTAGGTGTTGGAGTTAACCCTTGACTCATTCCTCATGAAGTTCCAAGGGTCTTGAGAGGTTTCCAATCCCTCTTTACACCTCTCCCTTGCATAGAGGAGAGCAACTCACCACCACTGTAGGATGAGGAGTCCTCTCCTCAATCCATGGCATGCGTGCCTAATCTTATGGCATGTGTGCCTATTCTTATGCCATGCAATTTCTCATCATCATGCTATATATTGAGGGTTTGAGCTCTTTATTCTTGGGTCAGCTAATACAATTTCATGATTTGTTCATGTGCTTGGTTCTAATCTACTAGATCCTCCCAGTTTCTAATACATCACTACCATTATTCACAATTTAGTATTAACATACCATAATCTCTTATAAGCTCATCTTAGTTACATAAATATGAGGTTGATGATTTTGTTTTTATCTTTGATTGGAAAAAATTATCAATTGTGACTATTATAGTATAACTTAGAATACTTACAAGATAATGTAATTAATAGTTCAAGTTTTTCCATAGACCTATTAAGATAAACATACATTCCAACTATACCTCTACATACCAAATTTAATTTTCTCATAAGATATAAAAACTATGATAGTTAATGTCATCGTATATGATAATTATTGTATCATCATATACTAATTCTAAAAAGATATCAAGTAAATACATATATTATTTAGCACAAATGATATTAAAACTGATTTTATATAAATTCTATCAAATAAGAGTCAAATATAATCACCACCTAATCTCATATCAAAACTTGCTAGCATTGCTCATTAAAAATATAAAAAAATATATAACTATCATATTTTCTTTGATAGTGTTCATCTATACTTGGAGAGAGGATTTTCCTTAGAAATTAACACTATAATCTCCCTAGAAAACATATATGTAAAAAATGAGTACATACAAGGTAAGGAATAGTATTGTATAAATTTGAGTGAGTAAAAGAACAAGAACAAGTTAACTATTCTAGGAAACATTCCTTAAGAAGGTATGAATTTACATACCTATAAAAAGTTATATTACGAAAACCCTTATTTGTAAGGTATGTTAAAAATATTTTTATAAAAGGTCTAAGATAATTTTAAGAAAATAAAATTTGCGAGTGCAACTTTAAAATCCTTGAAAATACCAATGACCATATTGATAAAATATACACATGCAAAGAACAACCTATAATGATTATGTTTAGTTGTGGAATGGGATAACTTAGAAATAAATACTATTTTATGAGATTAATTGTTAAGGAGGATGATACATACATTTATGAATGATGTTGAAGAAGAATCACATGAGGAAGGGAAGGAATTGTAGATTTGGGTTTCTACTATCACCATAATCTCGCTTATTAATTTGTACATGTGGTGACTATATATTATCTAAGTCACATACCATACCACATTCATTATAAGATACTAAAAGAGATAGAAGAAATTTTTTGAGAGTACTTGTATAGATTAGGAAGTGAAAAAAATTATCTCTTCCTCAAGGTGGTGAGCTAGGTGGTCAATTACTAACTCATGAATCTATGCGAATTTTTAAATGTATTTGATCATTAATTGATAGCTTAGGTAGAGAGAAAGGTCTATGAGGAAAATATATTGAGGTTTTAAATTTTATCTAATATAGTATTTGATATTTCACAAAATACAATGAAAGTAGAGCCAAGTTTCTTTGCCATTAATTCTATTAGAAAGTGTATTCCATTAATCAACTATACTTTTTATGATGATAAGTATCTTATGAACTATGATTTCAATTGTGAAAATGGATCCAAATCACTACTTACTCTCAAAATTATTACATAAAGGTCTTTTTATAGAAAGCATCTTGAAAAATATTTCCCCTTAGAGGCTACCCACTTAGCCCTAGCAATGAATTGAAAAATACTTTCTAGACACCTCTAGTTCTAGAATATATTATTTTGATTATTTGAGCCAAATTTCACTCCAACACATTATGACCAACACATTTATCTCCCCATATCTAATGCCCTATATTTTTTATAAACATTCAACAATGTCCATATCTATCAATAATGCATATTTATTTTCAAGTTTAATTCTTCTATAGCCACCAATTTATTTCCCATTATTTAAATATTTAAGTTAATATGTTCATTACCTACAAAATCATAGTTATATTTGATATTTTATTAAATTTTTATTCTATAGGTTGAATACAAATATTTATATTTTTTCTTTCAAGATATTTAAAATAAAAAATATATATTTTAAGAATTAATTGGTTAATGTTATATAATTGAAAGGATATTAATTAAGGAGATAGTGTGATTGTAATTTCCCTTTTCTAGCATGTGTTGTATGATGTTGTCATTAGCCTATTTATCCATGGTCCCATAGGCTAACCAAGATTTTAAGAGATCTTGATGATTTTTGGCTTAGGTAGTTTCAGTTGCAGATCATTCCAAGGAGTTTAGAGGCAGTTTTGGGCATACTCACTATTTATAGTAAGTCATTTGGGTATGGCCAATACCTTTAGTGATGTTGGCGTATCAATGGTAACTGTCTAATATCAACGAAAGAATTGTATTATCATTGATATGATTTATTTATCCATTAATAAAGTTAATTTATAAAGTTAAATAGAAATATTTAACTTTATTAATGGGTATGGGCAAGATCATCATGGAAAAAATAGGCCCTTAAGTGGCAAATTTTTTAGAAAAATCAGAGTTAGCCAACTTGAGATAAAAATTTGAATAAGTTATCTATATTATTTAAAAAATATGCAAGAATAGAATTTGTAGAAAATTGAATGTAGTTTTCGTTGAGCAATTTTTGCACACACGCTCCATTGGAGGCAGGGACCCTCTTTTTTCTTTTACATATTTGCCTCTTGGCTTGGTCAAATTTTGGTTTTTCTCTTCTTGGGAGGTTATTTTGGGATTGAGTCTAGACTGGGTTTGATGGAGACAATATTTTGAGGCTCTAGGAGAAATTTGCCCGTCTTGAAATTTGAAAATGGGGATTTTGAAGTGATTTTTCAATCTTATATGTAAATATTTTTTGCATCTATGGATAGAGGATGAAAAATTAGGCCAAGTTGCTTTTTAAACTTTTTGAAAATTCCTTATAGAAAAAAAGTTATGAAGTTTAGGGGATTTTGACCCTGTAGGGAATTGGAGGATTTCCGTCCTTGAAGGAAAATCTTGAAATTTCCATTTTTGGAAAATTCCAAGACCCCCTCAAAATTGCGAAATTTTTCATAAATGATTTTTTTTTCTTTTTTGCACTCATGGATAGAGGACAAAAAATTTGGGTTGCTTTTCAATTTTTTTGAAAATTCCTTCTAGAAAAAAAATATGAGATTTAGGGGATTTTGACCTTGAGGGAATTCGAATTTCCATCCCGATGGAAAATCCTGAAATTTTGATTTTTGAAAATTCCAAGACCCTTCAAAATCCTCGGTTTTCTAAAATGGAAAAATCAATTTTTTTTCCAAAATGATATTTTTCCTAAAATGGATTTTTTTCCAATGCAAAAAAATGGAATTTTTTCTGAAATTTAAAAATGTTCTTGAAAATGAAATTCTTGAGATGGAGAAAAAAATTTGAAAATAATTTTTTTCAAAATAGAAAATTTTAGAAAATGGAAATTTCCCATTAAAAAATGTAAGTTTAGTTTTAAAGGCCAAAATTTTATTCAAGTTTAATTTGGTTTGAATTTTTAACATGTGAGCTACTAATGATGATATATGTTTTTTAGGGTTAAATAAATCAAAAAGGGGACTTGCATATGGATTCATGCCAAAAGGGGAAATTTGGAAGAGTTCAATTCAAATATTAAAAGTGGGGCCTGAATAAGAATCCAGGCCCAAACTGTCTACAGTTGGAAGGAGTTTCTAGAAGACATGTGAAGTTGATTTCATCATCCAATCAAAATTTTCATTAATGACAAGCTAGCATAATATTGTTTTCTCATTGTTCCATGATGTAACTGCTTTTATGCAATTGGATGATGATGCACCATGAGATACCAAATTAAATGTAACAGTTTGATTCTTCTAGAAGTGCAATTGCAGCCATTGGATAAATTAAATCTTGAGCATTGATTCAAAATGTAATTTTCTATAAAAAATTAGTGCCTTCTCATTTGTAAGGAGTTAGCTAGGTTAGAAGAGCTGATTAGAAGATGTAAAAGCTAGAATTGGCTAAGTTAGGAGTTAGATTTTGCAAGATAGTAGCTGTAGTAGAGGAGAGAGACTTGAAATTATTATGTAATGCTGGAGAAGTTAATACAATTAGATTATTGATTTGGCAAGCTTTGTATTACACTTTGACAGTTTATGGTTTCTTGTTCTTGATTCTTAGATGTTAGATGTTAGATTTCAGTTCTTTGGCAATGATGGTGAAATGTTAATGATGTTGATCGATCTCTGGTCCATACTTTTAGCAAATTGTTGATTGTAATTTGCTGTGTAAAGTTAGTCTGGGCCTTATTTTGTGCTAAGTTCAACTGTGGATGCTTGTTTACATTGCACTAGTTATTGGGTATGTGGATGAATATTCATAGTCTGAAAATCTTCAATTTCCTTAGAAGATTGCACCATTTCTATGAAGTTATAGGATTGTCCTTGATCAAATAGAGATTGGTTTCATTGGGAATTTGTCCATCTGCAACATTCACCATTGTTGTGATTGATCTTAAGTTTTAGTCTTAGAAATCTCTCTGAAACCCTTATCTCTTTTTGCTATTTATTTTGAATATGGGTTAGTTTTAGGATTAAAAGCATCACCATATTGTTGCATTTGATGAAAGTATGCTTCCAACATTGTTCATTTGTAAGGCCCTTTGTGATTACCAACATTTTCAAATTTATTACTAAGGTGTTTATGTATTGCCAAGACCTGACATTAGAGAGCTTGGGGTTATCTTTTGATGCTTGCTAATAGAGATTTACCTTTCAAGAGAGATAAAATATCATATTTTGTCTGAGTTGTTGTTGTGTAGAAAATGCCATCAATATTTTCTAAACTACTAGGTTAATTTTAGAAAAAAAAATCTATTTTGGTAAAAATTTGAAATTTGAATGAAGTAGTACTTAAATTTCAAGAAAAAAATAAGAAGTAGGTGTCTGTCTGACCACCCTAACCATAATAAAGTGATAATGGGTATGTGCAGGATCATGATGGGCCAAAAAGTGGCAATATTATGGGTATTTGTAGGGTATGTGGCTATTATGGGTATTTGTAGGGTATGTGGCTGACAACTTTTTTTTACCCAAAATTGATGAAACGAAAAGGGTTTTTAGAGGAGATTCTCAAATTTCCACCAATATAAATTATGCTTTAATTTGAATTTAATAAATAATTATTATTAATTTTCTATTAGAATTATGACTAAAGTCTTAATCGATAGGCTAATTGAAAAACATCTATAACTTTCAAACAGTATCACATTTTTTGAATCCAAAATAGCCACATTCTATGCTTAGTATACTATAGGATTACAAAAATAAAAATTAAATTTCATGAAGTTTTGACCAAATTAAGGTGGTCGACATACGATTTTTTATATTTTTAAAAGTTGTAATAAAAAAATCATAATTAATTATATACTTGGAAAAAAATTATAAAAAAATATGCATCAAATCCGGACATGAGTCCTCTACTTATATATAAAATCCTATAAAAAAATATTATCATTTTATTATGGTTAGGGTGGTCAAACAAACACCTACTTATTTTTTTCCCTGAAATTTAAGTACTACTGCATTGAAATTTCAAAATTTCACCAAATAGATTTTATTTATTTTTAAATAAACCTAGTAGTTTAGAAACTACATTCAATTTTCTACAGATTCTATTCTTACACATTTTTGAATTAATATAGATAACTTATTCATTTTTTTATGTCAAAAGTTGCCTAACACTGTTTTTTCTAATTTTTTTGCCACTTAAGGGCCTATTTTTTCCATGATGATCCTACACATACCCTAATATTTTTTTATAAGATTTTAGATATAAGTAAAGAACTCATGTTTTGATGTGATTCATATTTTTTTGTATTTTTTTCTAAGTAAATAATTAATTATGAATTTTTTATTAAAAAATTAAAAAAATATAAAAACTTGTATGTCTGACCACCTTAACTTGGTCAAAACTTCATATAATTCAATTTTGTTTTTTAATCCTATAGTATGTGAAGCATAGAATGTGACACATGTTTTGTACCACCCCTCCATTTTATCTCTTTTATTTGGCAGTGTTCTTCTTTGTTATATTTGTTTATGTTTATACTTTGACTATGGTACTTGGTTACTATTTCATCACAAACTATAAAGTGATGCGAATGTTATATTTTGATGTGATGGTATTTACTCTGATATTAGCATTATGGCATGCTTTGGATTAGCTTAGCATATATTGAATTAATGATGCGTTATGATTTTGATTATATTATTGATGTTAGATTCGTTAGTTAGTAATACTATATAGGTGAATGGGACAGGATTGCACCACTCGCTGGCGAGTGCCCTGCAATTCTAAGATTTTCTCTTCACAGTGTGTTTTATTATATTATATATATATATATATATATATATATATGTGCATGTTCGATATACTCTTTGTTTGCAGGTTGACAGGTATGAGACATCGACTCCACCTGGTTCACAGGTTTGAGAGTGTCCATTGGCCAATGGTATTCGATTAGGAGATAGTAGATAGGTTTTCTGTTCCTAGTCATCACCCTAATCATAGTGTGTCGTTGGGTTAGTTGGATTAAGTTGCTTCTTTGTTGTTCATCTCTCCTTGATTTCATTTAATTGTAAGTTGGAAAAAGTAAATAAATGGCTTTATGTATTTAAGTTGTTTATTAAATAAATCTAGTTATAATATTAGAAATGTTATTTAATTTATTAATTAATTTAATTTAATTAATAAAATGATCTAATATTGGATTAGATTTATTTTATTGATTAATTAAACGAATTGTGTTGAATTGATTAATTAAACTTATTTGTGGAGTGCATAAATTAAATGGTTCATGCGGTTTTTAAAAATGCATGAAATTAAAAGTGTTAATTTATTTTTGAAAAAGGAAATTTTAAAAGTTTTAATTTCTTTTGAAAATAAATTATTAAAAAGTTTCAAATGTTTTTGAAAAGAAATTATTAAAAGTTTTAAATTTTTGTTGAATAGAAATTTTAGTTTTAAATTAAAAAAAAAAACAAAATATCTCCAAAATGCATAGAGGGAGTAATAATTATGGTGGATGGGATATTTTTAGGGGAGTTGACTAAATTTGGGCAAGATATTTTCATTTTAGAAAAGAAAATTGTTGTTAAAAGAAAATGAAGGTATTCTTGTTTTGGATTATGCATTATTGGATTTGGGTGAAGACTTTGGAAAAGCTTTGGGAAAATTATCTTGTAGGGAAGCTCAACTTTTCTTCTTCAAGCTTCAGATTATAGGTTCTTTCTTGTTTATTTGTTTTGAAAATTTGCATTTTCATTATTGAAAAATTCTTTGGAAATTTTTTTTGAGAATCCTGATGAAATCATGGAAAAAGAATTTGAATTCTTGAAGAAAAACAATCTCTTAGAACAAAAAAAATTCTGGCAAAACAAATTTTAACAATAGAAATCTGAAAGAGGAACAAAAGAGATCAGAAAACCTTGTGTTTGGATTGGATAATTTTTCATTATGATTTAGAAATTAAAATTTTCTGTATAATTATTCTATAGAATATTTTTGCAATTTGGCTATGAAATGGAATATATATATGTATATATATATTTGCATATAAAATTTATATGCTATTAAGTTGGGAAATTTTCTTTGAAATTTTTTTTATATTAATTTTTTTTTTGTCATGAAAAACATTGGGAGTTCGCCCTTAACAAGGGATTTATTTTTAAATTAATATATATATATATAATAATAAAAAAAATTGTGGTTTTTTTGAGGGGGGGGAGCTGCTCCCATATGGGAGGTGTTGGTTGTGGAGGCAGCACCCAACGCTGCCCACACAGGCAGTGACCCCCATAAGGGGGAAGCTACATTGGTAGTGTCAACGACAAGGGATAGGGTTTGACCCTACAACCCTTGCATGGGAAGATATTTGAGTTTATTTTTATTTAAAATATAAATTTTTATATATTTATATATAATATGTGATATATATTATATATATATATATTATTTATTATATATATAATATATATTATGTATATATATATAATTATTTATATATGTTTTATAATTTTTAAATATATGTATATGTATATTTTATATATGTTATATATTATTTTAAATATATATTATATTATATATATATATGTATATTTTATTTATTTTTTCTAAAATTGGCAAAATTTGGGTTATTAATGAGTTGGAATTTTAATTGAAAATATAAATACTTATTTAAATAATGCTTTTAGGTGTAAATATTTTTATATTTAAATACAATTATTTGAAGGTTATTTTATTAAATAAGATGTATATATTGATTTCATAATGAAATGATTTCAATGGGAAATGAGATTCTTTTATTTAGATTTTATTGGGAAACTCAAGTAGACCTTTAGATTTAAATTTTTAATTGCTTGTCAAATGCCCAAGTAGTTATTTAGCAAGGGAATGATTTTTAAGGGAAATGATTATCCATTTTAATTGAAATGAAAATTTGTAGAAAACAATGTTATGATAGTTTAAATATTATTTGGTTGCAAACAAATTTATGATAAGACTAGTTATTTTCATATAATGTGTAATTGGGGAAATTATAGAGATAAACAATTAGTTATGATTTATTCTTATTTTATGAATTAAATTGTCTCAAATTAGAAATATTTGAGAAAAAATTTATTGTTAAATTGGATTTAAGAAGTCCGAATATTAGAAGTTGTATTTGCCTGAGCTACTTTTAACTTATGTCTTTTTCCTATTATGTCTGTTGGGAAAAATGGGCTAATCGAGTTAGTAAGTCTTCTAGAGGAGTTATTCTTTGTTGGGATGTTTTATGTGATGGTTCAATTTGTGAATTGCTTTGGGTAGTGCACGTGGGTTTAGCTATTGGAACACCTGGTTACTACAAATGGGTTGTGCGACCTTATGTCTTAAGGTTGGTATTTGTTATCAATTTTGGTGCATATAGTCTACCCATTGAAGTATGGTTTTGTACCGTGTGTGTTTTTGAT
The DNA here is from genome assembly GCA_007258455.2 of Sequoia sempervirens. NCBI lineage: Eukaryota > Viridiplantae > Streptophyta > Pinopsida > Cupressales > Cupressaceae > Sequoia > Sequoia sempervirens. The sequence continues at coordinate 591,660,671 of VDFB02058242.1, read as the reverse complement.
AGGAGAGTGGCTAGCGCGCTCTATGTGGGGGTCTAACACATAGAGGGGCACCAGGGTGACTCACTTAGGGTTTAAGTAAGTGATAAATTAATAAGAATTAATGAAAATAAAAACGTTCATACTAAATAAGATAATGAATGCCTCTCTCATGACTCATGCACTTATTAAGGCTTGAGATGAGATGAGAAGCACAGTTTGTATGGGAGTCTAGCGGCTAGTAGAGGTAAGCCAGGGTAACCTAGTATGGGGGTTCAGTAGCCTAGGAAGGTTTAGCCATGGTAACTTATAGCAAATGATTTGTGACACTCTCCCTATGACAACCATAAGTTAGTTTTTTGTACTGTGTAGTGGCTCATTGGTATCTGGAAGCATTGTCACCATTGTGTTAGGTGATGTTGTAGTTGTATTCGATTTAGTTCAGTTATGTTTTAGCCTATTTCTAGAGGTAGATAGTCTTGTCTAGAAATCCTTGTTACTATCACCTAGAATGGGGGGTGAGCCTTCAAGTATCACTTGGTTGGGTGGAACGTGCACCATACTTCATTGGGTTTTTTTTTCTTGTTTGTGTGGATGAGATTTCTAGTTGGAGAGCTCATGGGATCCATTTTCAGTTCATGCTTTATTCATTTTAGTAGAATCTTGTAATTAATTACCCCTCATTTGTTATTGAGGTGGAAGATGTAATTTATAACCATACTTTTGGATTTACCTCATTCAGGGAATGAGAGTTGTAATCTTATTTTTAAATGATTGTTATTTGAAATCATGTGGTATCTCTTATCCTTGGATGCAATTTAACATGTATGGAATGTATGAGTTTCTTAATTCATTAAGTAATTAAATGTTATGGTTTCAATTCATGTTTCTTGTTTGGGTTTTAATGTAATCTTAGTCTTGTAACCTTAGAGGTTGTTACAATGGGTAGTGAACTTGCATGTTATTTTTTCTTAAACAAAAAAAAAAAATTAGTACGATTGAGTAGTTAATTGCAACTTCCTCTAGGGTTCTGTGGCGGGGCATTATGTCATGCCCAAAATTTTCACTAGAAAAAAATATTGATTGATTGATTTTTTTTTTTTAATTATATATATATATATATATAACATTAATAAGACTAGTTAGTACTCTAAGTGTTTAGGGTGTAAACCCAACCACACCCAATATACTATTAAAACCCTTATCTATAAGTGGAACCACTATTCCTACCACCAATACTAGATCTCTATATAGTGTTAGTCTAATATTATTATTTATAATTATAGATAAGGTTAATATCAAAATTCCTCCCAATATTAAATTAATATTATAATTATCATCACCATTGAGCTTGTTGATATTGATATCCTTCCATAAAATTATCATCAATTTATACTGCTAATGAGATAATATAAATCTCACTATTAAACTATGCTCTAATATTAAATTTACTGATACCATAGTTTAAAGGTTATGATAATGACATTCTTCATCAAAGAAGGCTATGGCACCTTAATCCACCTTGTACTTCTATTTTCCCTTAAACAAAAATGCCAATGCTGCATTGCAACTATTATTATAGTTTACCATGACCCCGAGACGATATTTTAGAGTGTCAAATTAAGTGATGTAAATTATGATGGTAAGCAATAATAATAATAATAATAATAATAATAATAATAATAATAATAAAATTTAAGTGCTTACATTTAAATTGGGTGTTTGGACAATAAGTTATCAATAACCATTACCATTAGTAATATTAATTATGCTAATTAGATAACATCTTGAGAGATTATACATATCAACTCACCATTAAAATAAATATCAAAATAAATAACAAATTAAAATCCTATAATACATCTTTACTCACCATAATAAAGAAAGTCCCCCTTTTACTATTATTATGATTGAATTATCTCTAACTTTAAGATATCATATTAATACTAGAATAAATAAATAAAATTAAAACTTAAGTTTCCCTTTATTTTTAGGGATAGTATTATGAGAGGAAATCCACGATTCCTTTATTTCCTTTTCTTTTAAAATAACTTAAAAAATTTAAAAAGGTTTACCTAATATTCGTAACTAATCGAATATCATTTATTAATCTTACTAAATTTTGAATGCAAAAATACATGGATGGGGAATTTATTAAGACTTTAGCTTGCAGTGAACAATCCCCTACTACTGTAACGTTTGACAAAGATTATTATGACTATATGAATTGCAATTAGCAGCTTCGATTGTGATGTTTTTTTTTTTTTTAATTTATTTATGTTAAAATGTGGCATAAATGAGCGTGAGGTAGTTTCTGCGATTTACTTATTTTTATTTATTATTTATTTTATTTTTATTTTTACTAATGGGTGAAACATTTATGCAAGCTCTTAAGAAATAACAGTAGTCTCATGAGGCGAAGTTAATAAATTATTATTGTGATTTTGTTCGGTTACGTTATCCACTACACCCTTTCAATAATAATATGGTTACAATTACAAATAACGAACCAGTAATATTTGAATACTTTTAAATATGCTATACATTTGTTCTAACAGTTTTTGATATTATTAAATAGTTTCAACTGTAATACCCCTCATACTATTTAGACTTATTATTTTCTGTGCTTTGCTTGGATACTGTGATGATACTGTTACTATTTGATGTGGTTAGTCAGATACTATGAGGATACTGTTATTGGTTGATATGGTTAGTTAGATGCTAGATGATGCTGTTATTTGATTTTGAACATGATTACTTTATATGACATTATGGTTGATTATATCAGTTGATTTTCTGAATTATGATATGATGCAGTGATTTAATTTAATATGCTATGAGATGATTGTTAGTTAGAGATGCAATTCATTGATTATGTTATAATTGTTAGAATAGGTGTGACAAAGGACAATATAACATCACTCGTTCGCGGGTGCCCTGTTATGTTGCGATTCCTTCTCACAATGCAGCATATTGATTTAATGCTTTGATATATATATGTATATATGCACATGTACACAACTTCGTTTGTATGCAAGATTGCAGGTATAAGTCTCGATTCCACTTGCTTTGGCAGGACAGGGCGAGCACCAAATAACCCAACGGATAAATGTTGATACAGAGGTGACGATGAAGTCCTCTCGTTCCATGATGTCAGGTCATCTCATTTGTTTGGTATAGTTGATGTTGTGTAATTGTCGTCATTGTCTATTGTGTTATGGGTTTTGTCTTAGTTTATTTATGAGGGCATTTACAGTTATGACTTGTCTTTATGATTGAAATAAATTATTTATTTTAATGTTGGAACGTTAATTGTTGTGGTGTAATCGATTTTGTTGATGGAAGTAATTAGTTGTTTTAATGTTAGATTTAAATTATATTCGAATATTTAAATGATTTAATTATTTTGAAAATCATATATTACAATTAAATGGTAATTATATATTAAATGTGTTTTAATTATTTTAATCAATTATCTGGTGGAGGATAATTATTAAAATAATTTATTTAAATTAAATAAGTAATGTGTTGTGCAAGAAAAGTTGCAAAAACAGAAATTAAAACAATAAAGCAAATAAAAGAATAAAAAGATTGTGTGAGCCAATAAGAATACAGATTTGGGAAAAAACTAGCTTTTAAAGAATTGATTTTCTTTTAATTTTGGATTTTTGAGAATTTTTGAGGATGGACATGATATTTTTATTTAATTATGAGTTTTTGGAGAGTTGGAGACAGAGAAAGAGATATTGGTTACAGAAGTTGTGCAAGAGAGGGGTTTGGCATTCTGAAATTTTAGAAAGGTCTTCTGAACAAAGGATTAGATTCGAGTTCGAGCACAAAAATTTGTAGAAGAGATTTTGAAGCCGAAACGAAAGGCTTTGTGTAGAGGTCATCGGATTCAGCCAATCAACATCAGAGTTTCGAGAGCGCAGGACTCCAGGTTCCACCTTCTTTCTTCCTTGTTTGTTTTTAAATCTGTAAAGAAAAGAAGACAAAGGTGTGTTAGAATCGACCTCTGTTTAAAATAAAAAGAATCTGCCTGTGAGTTATATTTAAATGATTTTCTTGAGATTTAAAAAAAAAAAAGAATAAATAAATAGGTTTCCTTTGAAAAGAAAATCCATGTAGAGATTTGAAATAATGCCTTGCAAACAAACTGAAATGAAACTCGGTTGAATTCCATTTGCTCACTCTTATATTTACTGAGAAAAAGGTCAATCTTTGTGTTTAAATAAATTTGAAATTTTATTTTATTTTGATTATCTTTAATATGCATTTTATATGTGTGATGATTCTGTATTTTATACAGAAAATTAAATTATCTTTGCCTATGTAATTATATATATTCATTGTAAAACATATATATTTAATATATATAGAGATTTCATATATATATATATATATATATATATATATATATATATATATATATATATATATATATATATATATATATATATATATAGATCTTGTGTTCCTTTTATTGAAATCTTTGTTTTGAAGTATTTATATTTTAAAGAAAAACAAAAAATTGAAATTATCGAATTCGCATTCAGCGTAATGGGATTCGTATAATTTTCCGTGCTTTTAAAAAAAAAATAATATATAAAATAAGATTTAAAAGGAAAAGGAAAGAACCGAATTTTTTTATTTAATAAAAATTAATTAAATGCTATGGGATGGGGGGGTCGGCGGGCCTACCCACCCCATGTCCCTTAGCTGTGGTGAACACAGCAGTCCAGACGGACTGCTGTACACACCGTCGGACTGCTATGCAGTCCGCCGGTACTGGCCGCGGCCCTGTGTTTTGATGTTTTGTTTTTTTTTTAAGTTTTTTTTATTTATTTCTATTTTATTATATATATATATATTTAAATATATTTATTTTTATTAAATATTAGAATTATAATTTATCATATGTAAAAAAATTAAATTATAATTGTTTTATTTAATATTGGGATATTTTAAAATGTAATTATAATGATTTATTTTAATATTAGTTTTATTAATTTTAAAAGATGTAATTTTTTTTGTATTTGATTCAAAATGATTATATAATGTTTATATTAGGTAATTAGATATTTAACGGGCATTATGTTATTATTTGTTCTGTCGAGCTAATATTTAAAAAAATGAAAGTTATTTTAATTATTTAATTTATTATTAAAGAAATGTAATTTTCTTTTTTATTTGAGAATTAATTATCAAAGTTTTTATTTAGTAAAATAAAATTAATGTATTATGTTATTCGACTTTAGAAAGTTAATTTTATTTTGGTGTGGAAATCATAGTTTATTGTGGACAAGTAACTTACATGGATTTTGTTGAGCATGTGTTTTGTATATCGTTTTATAATTGAAATGTTTGGTGCTTTTGAGTTAATTGTTCTCTTGGTTATGAAGTCGTATGATCTGGTTATTATGTTTTTTTAATGGTTGTAAACTTCACTCGTGATGTGGGAACCCTATTGTCAATTTGTGTAAACTTTGTTCCAAAGGCTTGTTATTTTAAAGTGTTATTCTCGTCTTGGTTTATGCTCTAAATGTTATTCTCGTTTTGGTTATACTTTTGGAGTTGAGGCTTATTGGTATTCTGTTAGGAAGGGTTGAACAGTTTGGTTGAGACATTTGATTGAGAATAATTGCGAGAGGGTTAATGCCTCGTGTATCTGGTTTTGGTTATGTGCTTTATATGTGCTAGTTCAACCCTTGCCTACCTTGAGATATGTTAGGGGTCATAGAGAGAGTGGCTCTTCGTGGGCGTCAGCGCCTCAGTTGGAGGAAGTGCCAGGGGAACCCACGAAAGAGTAGTTAAACAAGTGATAACCTAAAAATAGAATTTAGGGGGATGGGTAGTAAAACATACAAGATAAAGAAAAATGGATTCCTCGTCTATGCATTAGGGCTATTGTAGACTAGTGATAGACTGAGTAGGCCGTGGTCGGAAAAGTCTTAGTCTCATCTTCATGAGAGATTATCGGCTCCGCATTAGCTACCCTATGGTGCCGGCGCCTCAATAGGAGGAAGGGCCAGGTGATCCATAGATCGGTGCCGGCGCCTCGGTTAGGAGGAAGTGCCAGGGGATCCCATGAGAGCTATGCGATGACACTCTCCACTAGACATCCTTGTTCTTGTTTCTTGTCGCCTCTGGATATTGTTATATTTATGTTGTTTCTGATTTTAGGGCTAGGGGATCCATAGATGGGTGTCGGCGCCTTAGTTGGAGGAAGAGCCAGGGGATCCCATGAGAGCTATGCGATGACCCTCCCTACTTGACACCCTTGTGCTTTGTTGTAGTTGCCTCTGGATGTTATCTCTTTATGATGTTTCTTTGAATTCTTGTGAATTGATTCTTGATTGTTAAGTGATAGTACTTCATGTTATCGTGATGAGTTCTTGGCTTAATCTTGTCATGTGATTTGTGAAATTTGATGGTTGTTCTTTGTAAGCTTTGAGTTGTACTTGTTTTATATCATATTGTGGTTGAGTTGGTTGACATTCATGGTCGGGTTCACTTCCTCGTCACCTCTGAGAACGGGGGGTGAGTTACTTTTAATTCACATGGTTGGGTTGAACGTGCTCCACACCCGTTGGGTTCCCCATCAGTGTCTTGTCTTCTCAGCTTTCCGCAGTGGAGGTGTTCCAGTGATCAGTTGTACTTCATGTTCATTATTCTTGTATCAATTCCCCATGTTGGGAAATTCAATGTAATTCATGTATCAAAGAAGATTGTAATGTAATATTGAAACAATGATGTAATAGTTAGGTTTAATTTGGATTTTGTTAAAAGATTTATCATGGATGTAATCATGCGATGTTTATCATACTCGCACCATGGCTATCGGATGTATCATTCTAGATGGTTATCTTAAATTAAATGGTTATGTTATTTTCTTTATCTTTAATTGTGTTTAGTGTTGCGAAGTAACCTCGCGTGCCCCAGAGAACTAAGTGTGTTAATGTTATGTAATGTGCTATGTGATTATGGTTAAGTGTTATTACATGTTTAATTTAATTATTTTAAAAAAAAAATTATTTGCATGATGTGTGTTCTCTGGGGTTTGCACGACAGGCGTTACATCAACTTTAAGATTCACATACTCATGTTATTAAATTTATTTTTGGACAATAAATTCTCTTATCATAGTTGAGAATAGGAGAAACTTCAAATTGAATATTTCGTTAATAAATGTGAAATCAAATTTATAAAATTGACTCTATTATTTACTATTTAATAGGGTAGTTACACAGATATTCTGATGTGAAATTATCAATGTTATTGAAATTAATCACGTACTGTCAATAGCAAAAACTTATGCTAAGACTTGAGAAATTTGGTTAAGCCCCTGAAATAACTACCTATATATTTTAACTTTATAATTTTAGCCAGCAATAGTAAAAGTTATTTTTGTGTTACACTGATTAATTATTATTGAGCTTGTGTGATACCACCATCCACACTTATTTTGTCTGCTCCACTATTATCTGGAAGAGAATTATTATTGTTTTAGTAAGCATCCGTCCTCACGAGCACTAGTAAGAATTATGCCTATTTAATATTCATTATAACTTCAATATGTTTCAAAGAGAATGATGGGTTCCCTTTAGAATGAAATAAATGCCCCACCGGCCCTTTTTATTGACTGCATAAACAGAGACGTATTTTGACTGATTTGACACTACTCCTGCAATCAGCCATCTACTAATAGTTATTTAGCAGATCAGCGGTGGAGTCTAAATATATACATAGTATCTACCATTAAAGGCTACGTGAACATCACACTGCCACCAAGCCTTCGCTTACTCTAGGTAGTTTATGCTTACCTAAATGCATCCAGGATACTCATGATTTACTTTAGGTTTTTTATTTTATCTTATACTGTCTACATCACCGATTCAATGACAAGACTTATGAGCCTCGTCTCTCAGCTCTTGCAAGGAAAGCACCAAGTCATGGACTTACCATTCCAAGCGCAATGTTAAATATCACTATTAATGCGATGAAGATAAAAAATGACTATTTGATGCAAAAAGGTATTAGCTCTGAGTTATTTGGAAATGAAAGCAATACATAGTAGCCTTCTTAGATATTGGTGAAAGTGGGGGTGACTCAGGCAAGTGCCACGAAATAAATAAATAAATGATTTGTTTGAGACTCTGTAACGTTCTATCAATCGTTTTCTTTGACAAACTGACTGGCGCTGCAAGATAAAGATTTGGCATTTATATTGATCACTAATACTGCAAAACTTAAATCATCACTATATTGCAGACCCATACGTAGATCATCCAACAGCGGCTTATTCTGTTGACCAAGATGCATGAGCAGTTAAAGGTGCAACACGATGAGAGCGAAAAATAGGTGCAAATACCCTACGGGGCAGGTGTGGATACAAAACCATTAGTTCCATCAATAGATATGTATATAACAACATCAATGAACAACAAATGAACCATCAGTTGTAATTCCAAAGCAAGTAGTCCCAATGAATAGTAGCATAGGCAGTTGACCGAAATGATGACCCCGGGGAACCACCAGAAGATGATCCAGTTGTCTTAGCTTATCTACCAGTAACACCAGTAGCTAGAGAAGTAGCACCAATGACAGTAGTTTGAGCACCGATACCAATAGCAGCAATAGAGCCAGTAGCACCCTATTGCCTCAAAGTTGTTATCATTCAGTTATCCCCTCTTCTCACACATCATTATTATTATTTTTTTTGCATCTTATGTTCTAGACACCCCTTCCCCACACCGGACGAGCTAGGCACAGGTAAAGAGAACCATGGGGGTAATGAATAAGTTTTATATATATTATTATGTTTTCTTTTTTTTTTCTTTTTGTTTGTGTTTAAATGCTCTGTTGCAGCAATTATTTTCATGTCTACTTCTCTATTTTGCAGATCACCAACATTTTCATGAGCGGACTGTAGCTAGCATCTAAATGGAGGGGAGTATAACTGTGTGCAGTCTAGATACTCCACTACATTTTATACCCCAAAGCCCCATCTATTTAATCATTTAAAATCTGGGTTCCATTTTATCTAAATTCTCTTTCTTAATTTATGTTTCAAGGTGGCAGGATTGAAACCACATAAAATATTGCATCTGAATCAGGAATTCATTCATATATCCTAGCAACTAGTAATGTGTTTTGCTGCATGTCTTACCTTTTTGAATGTGTTTGCAGTGAGTAGAACACTTTAAGCTTAATAACCCAAAGCCAACCCTAGTATGTTCATTTCTAATATACGAGAAAATTAAAATTATAAGATGATACATATTCCTTCGAACTAGAGTACTTTTAGATGATTCACAACTTTTTTTGGGAATTAAACACAACTATCATTCGATGGGTCACATTTAAAGCCATGTAAAATAACCTTATTCCCTTCCAAAGAATAGTTTAACTGAGATAAATCAGTAATACCCAGTAGGAACCTGTTTGATCTGTACAATCTCCCTTTTCTCCATTTCAACAAAACACTAAACTACCAATATTACAGTGATGTTGATTATACAATGTACACCATGCCAATACATAAGACTTCCTCTACTACAATGATAATGCAAAATTTAATGTTTCACATGCCTAAGAATAAATTTTGCCTCTTACATCCTTTTTCATATTACACCATACACTAGCTTTTCACATTATAGAAAATTTTACAAATATAATGAAGGAAACACAACTACTTAGGGCTTGCTCTCCACCCTACCATAATGGTGTCATGGAGCCTCGTGGGCTCTAGCCATACCCCCGAGCAAGGAATTATTTTAGCTCCATGATGATAAATGGAGTCTTTTCTCATTTTTACAAAGAAATAAAACTAACATAGCACAACTTAATGTATCTAAGTTCCCTACCCTCCATTCTCCACCATGATTCATTCCATATTTCACATCCTTACCACCAATAACAAAGGGAAGTAGTAGTAGGAGAGAATACTTATCTCTTTATATGAGGAGGCTAACTCGTTGAACCTTCTTTCCTCTGCCAAGCCATCTTGATCATTCTCTACTATCTCCATTAGAGTTCTCCAAGAGGAGAAGTGGGCAATGCCCAAATCTTCCATCTTCTTGAGATATATAGGAATCCTCCAAACCTACACTCTTTCCCACAAGTGCTCACACATGTGTGAGTCTTGTGCCAATTCCAAGAAATTTTGGGGAGTGGGAAGTTGAGAGTGACAAGTCACTTTTCCCAAGCCCCAACACTTTTTGAGTTCGCCACATTCATGAATGTGTACTTTTGAGGGGTCTTTTCACACTCCAAGGACAAGTTCACATGTCAAAAAGGTTCCAAACCCATAGGTATAGGTCCTAGGGGTCTATTCTTGTTCAAAAACCAAAGAAATTGACTCAATAATCCCTTTTTAAAACCCACAAAAGAATCCATACGAGTTTTGATCTTGACCAAGGGTTCCAACCCCAACCAAACTCTCATCACATGACCTACAATTGGATTCTACTCAAACATGATCACCTAATCAATAATCAAACCTCAAACCCTTCCAAGTCAAATAGGGCTACACTTAGAACTTCCCAAAATGTATCTGATATGATTTAGATATTTATCCAACCTCCTATTTGCATATTTGATTCCTTTAACGTTAATCCCACATTGACTCACTTAATTTCCTGCACAACATAATTAAGCATAGTTAGATATAATAATAACCACATTAATTGCAAACCAAATCTTTGTAACTTTATTCACGAACCATTTACATAGCTAATTACTCTTTCAATGCAATACGACACAACAATTATCTTATTTCAAATTCATCTTATAAGTTTGGATCTCATACCATAATTCGTATGCACATACATCTTCATTAAGTAAAATAACATAACATAAAACTATAAGGTTACTGTTAGACAATCATCTTCATATCACTTGCAATATATCTAACCATCTATTTAGGAGGAATAAATAACACTTTAAGATTGTATGCAAAGAGAGGCCTTACACATTATAGTTTTGGATTCAAAAAATATGATACCATTTGAAAGTTATAGATGTTTTTCAATCAGCCTATCAATCAAGACTTTAGTAATAATTCAAATAGAAAATGAATAATAATTATTTGTTAAATTCAAAGTAAAGGATAATTTATATTGGTGGAAAGCTGAGAATCTTCTTTAAAAACCCTTTTCATTTCATCAATTTTGGGTAAAAAAAAGGTTGTCAGCTACATGGGCCATCATATCACTTACATATCACCACTTTTTGGCCCATCATGATCCTTTACATACCCTAATGAAAGACTATAGTCAAGTGGAAAATATTTTAAGTCCCTTTCGTTAATAACTCAATGGCAATATAAAATGTTTGGAGACTTAAGATTAATGGAAAAAAATTAAGTCATTTTGTTTTTACCACATTGGCAAGGTGAATGAATGAACTCTCTTTAGAGAGTTATAAAAGAGATTGAGGAGCTCTCTTTTAGTAGGGATGTTTGGATATTTTGGTACATTGGCTTTGCAGCTTGGCTCTGGGCTTAGTTTTCAGCTTCTTGAGATGAAAACCTCTACAAGATTTCCTTTCTTCATGTGTGAGAGATCACATCAAGAGAGGATTTTGGAGGCTTCATACAAGAGCTTTATTTGTGCTTCAGGGTTTATTATTCAATTCCAAGTATTACCTGAAATTTTTCTTTTTAATTCATGGAAGGTGATTGAAGACCAAATTGTGTATGGGTAGTGTTTAAAATTTGTTTCTAGGCTTGGGCAATGAGATCTAAGCAGCACCAATGAATGAATATTGCTCAATTAATTTCCAGTGTTTGTAGTACAAGATGTACTAAATTGCAAATGATACGGTATATTTGTGTTAGCATTTTGATTGTGGGTAGAAATTGATTATGGGTAGTGCTTCAATGATAATATAAACTTTGAAAAATTGGTTCTGAGAAGTTAAAGTAGGTGATTGCTGCTTATTTAATTTTCCCTATGTTAATCGTACTAGTTGGGTGTCTTACATGCATTTATGTTGGTATGGCTTGTGAGGATTAGAGATAGTTATGGGGTTTCTTTGGTGGCTATTATATGAATGAACAATTATTTTTCTACATAGAAAACCACTCAAACATAGGCCATTAATTAATTCAATGCATCCATATAGTAAATAGGTTGTACAATCCATGAACTATTGAAGGAGTGTTAAGAAACCATTTTGAGTTGTGGGTTCTATTCAAATATTATTTCCTTAGCTAGGTGATCTTATTTGTAGCCATGAATAAGAGTTTCCTAGCATTTTCTATTCATATTGAAGTTGTACTAATTTGGCCTTTTGTACTCCTCTTTACATGGCATGTTGTATTCAGGGTGTAGTGCATGTTTTCATTTGAAGGCAATGAACTGCTATTGATGAGAGTATTCAAGGAAGGTCTTGGGAAGTTATTTGAAAGGGATAAATATAGTTTATTAAAATTTCTATGCCATGGTCTAAGTGTGAGCATCATCTTTATTGATATCACCCAATAAAGTACTTCAAGCTATTTCTATGCCAAACATGGAGTCCCGGGTTAGACTTGTAATATTTAAATGGTTGTTCATTGTTGAGCAAGGATAGAATAATAATTTAATGCAACTTGTTGACTATTGAATCATAATTCTGAGCATAGTTGTATGTCATCTACCCTGTTGCACTGCTCTATTTAAGTGTGCATGGAAACTGAAGCTTGTCTTTGTAAATATCTCATTGTATATTAGTCAAAGGGGAAAGAAATGAATTTGTAGAATTTTTTGTCAGACTTGTACATGCATTAAATGGAGTAATCTATTTAATATTGTGTTACATGAAATTTTCAATCTAAAAACTCATTGAAAATTTAGTCAAAAAGTCTATCATATGTTTTTTTAAAAATGGGATTAGTGCCAAAAAAACAAACAATGCCAATTGTTGGATGAAATGTCAATCCATCAACAATTTGGAACCAAAAAAAAGAAAATAGCTAATAGGGTGGGTTATTTTAGTGGTATCAAAGCCAAGTTATCTTGCCATCCTGAAAGGTCCATTCAAAATATGAAGACTTCTAAGGAGAAACTACTAGAAGGGTTGATAGAAGTGAAGAAAAGTTATCAAATATATACTTAGTTTTGGAAATATTATCGAAAGAATTTAAAACAATTGTGTAAGGAAGTGTGTGAGCATCCTAGATGGGTAAAGTCTCTTTTTGATGATAAGAAAAAATCTAAAAAATATTCCTCTAATTCAAGGAACAGTGAGAAGCAAGAAAAATTAAATATTTCAATAGCAGATCATTTGAATGGAGATAGTGCCTTGGTAGGTAAAGACAATGTGACAAAGTTTTAGAAAGACTATTTGGGAATGCATGCAATTATTGTGGATGATTTGGTCCATGAAGGGAAGGAAAAAATAGTAGTCAGGGAATTGAGTTCAAATATTTCCATTGATGATGGTTCAAATAAATACAGGTGGGATTATCATACATGACCTTTGGACAAGAGCGTTAATGAAGACATCAATACTAGTGAGTTTGGGAGTGACTCACTCACAGAGGGAAACACTCATGAGGAGGACAACAAGCACTTTATTTCTAAATGAACCAATCAACCTTTTCACACATGGGATCCAAGTGTGGTGGCACCTTAGTATGATGAAGATTCTACACAAGATGAATTTTATTTTGATTGTGATGATGACCATAATGCAAGTATGGAGGATAGTATTGATGATTGGGATGAAGATATTGAAAACAATTCTAATTTAGCAATGCATGGGGGTTGACTTTGAGCAAAATTTTGGGAACTTGGATGATTTGAATCCATAATATACTACTAAAAATGATAATGAGGATGCACAAGAGACTTGGGAAAAACTTGGAGTCATTGATGAAAGTCATAATGTAGTTTTTATTTTGACATTTATCATAGTAGGAGTACTCTTGATTTGCACAAACATGATTGGAAGAGTTAATTTGTGGTGTTCAATGACAACCCATTGTTTGAGGTGGGTGTAGAGAAGACATGAAAATCCACTTTTTTGAGTTGGATGATGAAAAAAATCTTGGTTGTAGTGCTTCATTTGATGAAAATAATAAGGCATGGGATCCAAGAGAAGATTTAGAACCTAATTTGGAAGACAATATTCAACCTACTAATAATTTAAATTCACATTATGATATGATTGGTTACTCACCTAGGAGACCAATAGATATGAGTTATGAAAATAGGGAGATAGATGGGTAGTTCATAAGGAGTGTTATGACATTAGGACACACAAATCATTCATGGAATGTATCGACTCTTGGAGACTTCAAAATTTTAGATTTTGAAAGGGTTTCAAAACTTGTTCTTGAGATTGCTAAAAACTTCATAATAGAACTAAGTAAAGGTAGTTTCCAACTTGTTTCTCATGTGAATTTTTAGAAAGAACATAAATATTAAATAAAAATACTTTGCAATTCATCCTTTGCATTGATTGATGTTACATATCATACTAATATCTCTTTGGTGTTAGAATTGAAGAATACTATTGCTCCTTGCACTTAAGTTTGGGATGCTTTCATGGATAGGCTACAAGGGATTAACAATGAAGTCACAAAATTTTGTGATGTGTATTTTTCTTAGGAAGGAGCTTGGAGTTAAGTGGTGAACCTTTCTAGGAATGTTAGAAATCATTTTTTCCTTGGTATCCATGCCTTGGATTCTCAACAAGAAATGATGGAGCTCATTGTGGATGGTTGGAGTGAGTGTTGGATAGATGATGATTTAAATTTTAGAATTGATAATAATAATCCATTTCTTACTAGCCATTTTGTAAATCCTTTTGTTTATTTACAAATGGATTGGAGAGAAATTTCAAGCAGATATTAGAGAATTGATAGTATGGCCACTCTTAGGAGTTTTCCTTGGAAAATAATAGATCAATTTTTCACCTTGGAGCTTGTTGTTTGGCTACATATTAGTCACATCATTTCATGGGTTGCTCTCATTTAGGGGAGTTGGAACTCTATTCTTTATCAAGGTAGTGATGGTTTCTAGTTGGTGATTGCTTAAAGGTTTTATTGTAGCACTTTTGAGTTGATTTGGTACAAAAAAATGTTTATCACACATGTTTATACTTGGAAAATTCCTTGGTACTACTAGTGTCATTTATGTAGAGCAACAAAATCTATTTGTACTTCACTAATTTTAGTTTTGAGTAGTAGTTCTTTTTGTTTACTTGTGATCTTCCAAACTAAAAGAGTTCATCTTATGAAGGTTTATGTTGTGAACTTTGGTAGCCTTCTCTTAGTGATCATTTAAGACAATGAACTTCCACATGCTTTGGCTTATCATTCTGACCCCCTTGGAGTAGGAACTATAGGAGTGTTCAGAAGTCTTCATGGTTGTATCAAAATAATTAAATGGAGGGATAGTAGGTTCATGTGGAGTTAAGAGTATGAGTTTGTTAAGCACTTGCAAAGGATAGCTATCCTCTTTGCAAGAAGCTTTGGGGAATTCACATTGGAAAACATGGCTCTACTTGACACCTTGAGGAGTATGCTGAGGAGTACATTGTTGAGTAACTAAGCATAATTTTCTTCCTATTGCCTAGAGTTGAAGAATACAATAATATTGTTGATATCGATTACTCATAGTTTTTAGGTCATGAAATGCTACATGATATTGATTTTAGTCCTTCTAGAATTTTTAGCTTGAGTTTCATTGTTGGTAACATTTTGGAGTTACAAGGGATGTTAGTGTAGTTTTGGCATGATGTTATCACTGATGTGATTGGAGTGGTGTAGCAACAACATGGTGGGTCTTTTCAGAAATGGACATGGGACCTTGGGATCAGTTCGAGTGTTGTGCAATTGCTTGAGGATAAGAAATTTTGGGAAGAGTGAACTCTAATGTCCCTTTTTTAGCACATGTATGATGTTTTCGTTAGCCTATTTTTTTAAGGGATCTTGATGATTTTTGGCCTAGGTAGTTTCTATTGCAAATCATTTCGTGGATTTTAGAGGAAGTTCTGGGCATACTTACTATTTATAGTAAGTCATTTGGGAATTGTCAGATCCTTTAGTGATGTTGGCATATCAAATGTAACTATCTAATATAGACGGAAGAATTATATTGTCATTGATATGATTTATTTATGCATTAATAAAGTTGATTTATAAAGTTAAATATAAATATTTAACCTTACTAATGCAAGACTGTAAAATTAAGTGGAAAATAGTTTAAGTCCCTTTATTTAATAACCCATTGGTGATATAAAATGTTTGGGGACTTAAGACTAAAGGAAAAAAAAAAAAAGTGATTTTGTCTTTCCCACATTGGCAAGGTGAATGAATGAACTCTCTTGAGAGAGTTATAAAAGAGATTAAGGAGAAATCTTTCAATAGGGATGTTTGTAGATTTTGGTACATTGGCTTTGGGGTTAGTTTTTGACTTGTTGAGACAAAAACCTCTACAAGATCACCTTCCTTCATGTGTGAAAGACCATATCAAGAGAGGATTCTGGAGGCTTCATATAGGAGCTTCATTTGTGCTTCAGTGTTTATTATTTAGTTCCAAATATTATATGAAATTTTTCTTTTTAATTCAGTCAAAAAGGCTATGTATAGTAAGTTTTGACAAAAATGGGATTAGTTCCAAAACAACAAACAACACCAAGTGTTTGATGAAATGTTAATTCGCCAACACTTTGGAACTAGAAAAAACAAAACAACTAATAGGGTGGGTAATTTTAGTGATGTTGAATTTAAACATAGGATAATCATTAGTTTGGAGAGAAAGGATGTATTGATTTTTATATTCATTTACTCTTGCATAAAAATAATTTGTAGGATATTGGCCACATGATTATATTTTTCCTCAATATTAGTGCTTTTATTTGGTTTATGTAGACGATAAATTAAGTAAGCTATTTTTGTATGTAAAAATAATTTTTAAACTCTAAAGAATGATGTGGAAACTAAATATAATAAAGCCTTTTGTGATATCTACAAAAAAGTGATAAAATAGAAATATCTTTGTTAAGCTTTTGGGTATGTGTAGGATCATTATGGAAAAAGCAAGCCCTTAAGTGGTAAAAAATTCAGAAAAATCAGTGTTAGGCAACTTGACATAAAAATTTGAAGAAGTTATATATATTATTTCAAAAATATGTAAGAATAGAATCTATAGAAAATTGAATTTAGTTTCTAAACTACTAGGTTTATTTAAAAATAAATAAAATATATTTGGTGAAAATTTGAAATTTCAATGCAGTAGTACTTAAATTTTAGGGAAAAAAAAAAGAAGTAGGTGTCTATCTGACCACCCTAACCATAATAAAATGATAAAAAAAATTTATAAGATTTTTATATATAAGTAGAGGACTCTGCACGGATGTGATGCATATTTTTGTAATTTTATTCCAAGTAAATAATTAATTATGAATATTTTATTACAACTTTTAAAAATATAAAACTCGTATGTCTCACCACCTTAACTTGGTCAAAACTTCATGAAATTTAATTTTTCTTTTTAATCCTATAGTATGTGAAGCATAAAATGTGATGCATGTTTTGGATTCAAAAAATGTGATATTGTTTGAAAGTTATAGATGTTTTTCAATCAGCCTATTGATCAGGACTTTAGTCGTAATTCTAATAGAAAATAAATAATAATTATTTATTAAATTCAAATTAAAGAATAATTTATATTGGTGGAAAGCTGAGAATATCCTCTAAAAACAATTTTCATTTCATCAATTTTGGGTAAAAAAATGTCATCAGCCACACCCTACAAATACCCATAATATTGCCACTTTTTGGCCCATCATGATCCTACACATACCCTTTTGTTAGATTATAAGGGTGCTCACCTAGATCAATGGACCTAAAAAGTGTAAAAATAATGAAGAAAATTATCTTAGAAAATGAACATGATCCTAGAATTCTTGTACATAAACTATATTCCTTTTAGTGAACCAATTGAATAGTGAATTTCCAAATGATCCGTCTCAAAGTACTTTGAGATAATTGATTGTGAGATTATTATAATTGATACATTGAATGCATTTCAATAAAAGTAAGTATAAATGAGTCACATGATATTGTAAATAGTATATTTTTGTGAGGAATGTTTAAATTTAAATTGAAATTTTGGAATTTTTAAATAAGTTCATAGGAAAATGTAATTAGAAATGGATATGGATAAAGTGTATGGAAAAATGTGTTAATTAGTTAAATATAATTAGTGGCATAGATAAGTGGGGTAAATAGGGATTTGCATGGATAAGAAAGGAAAGGGATCAAACCTATCACAAAATTAAGTTATTCTTAAATATGTAAGTTTATCAACGAATTCTCCCTAAAATGAGCACAAAACTAAATGGAAAATGGAATGGATAAATAGATTTCACTTATATTTTCCCTACAATTTTAGGTGCATGTGAATCTTGGAATGATAAAGCATAAAAAATATATCATTTATAGAGATGTATCTAAAGAAAATATATAAACACCAAATGGATATTGCTATGTGGTCCATATATATTAGTGGAATCTCCATGATTAGAGTCATGTATGCATTGAAATTCCACATATTTTATTTTACCTAAGATGCATATTTGTATAATAACTTATAACACTATATATACAAATATAGGTATGTTAGTTATAGGATATACCCATAAAAAAATGTTATACTCTATAGGATAGAAAGAATTACCCAAACAAATATAAATAATACATCAAAATTACATGTAAAAGAGGCATGTTTATATATAATCAAAGAATTACATAAGTATATGAAAATATAATCATATAAGCATCTAAATTAATAAGTGTAAATAACTCAATATCTAAGAATGCAAGTTGAAGATATCATACAAGAATGTAAGGTTGCTACCAACATGAGAAATATGATGGTAATGTATAAAAACTTCTATGTAAGTATAAGAGGAACTAGTATAGCTGTATTCCCCCAATGTGGCTTCTAAGATCATGTCCAAGAAAGGTATAAGAAATGAAATAATCCCTATTTTTAATGGAAACAATGGTATTGAATCGAAACTATGGGGAAGGAACATTAGAGAAGGAATAAAAGAGAGTATGAAATATAAGTGGGAAATGAAACTAAAGATAAAAAGAAAAAGGGTAAAAAAACTGAAAATTTTGGGCTTGAACATAAAACAATGATTTCAATGTATGTATGTATGTATGTATGTATGGATGTATGTAAACAAGGGTGAAGATTTTATTGATAATAAGCAAAAAATTGCAGGAGAAGGGACACATAGCCCCAACACAGCATAATAAAATCCAAATTGGGCCCTAAGTATTAAAATAATATTTATTATTTATTTATTAATGCTCAATATTGTAATTTATTGTAAATTATTATGATAAGATCATCTCTGATCTTATCTAGAGTTTATGTTTAGAAAGTTCCCTTTTTTGCAAATTCTATAAACTATTTATTAAGCATATTGCTCTTGGAAATAACATTGAATATTTTACCAATTACTTGCATAATATGGTATTAGAGCCAACACACTCAAAATTGAATTTTTAATTCATAAAAATATTTCAATATTTTTTTAGTTCTTTTTGAATTAAAAACTCGATAAGATCTTCTCTAAAAAATTTGAAGACTTTTTGAAGAGTTCAAATTTTGAATTTTTTTTGAAATACTTTGTGGCTCTAGAAAAAAAAAATTAAGGGCTTTGTCATCTGAATTTTTTGTGGGTTTTATCATGCCATTTCCTGGGCATGATTTCTACCTTGTAGGATTTTTTTTCTTCACTTGGCATCATAGGTTCATGCTTCTTGTTTATAGGTGTCACCTGAGACATTTCACATCATTATTTGGTAGCGTTTTTCAATCCCTTAAAGTTATGTTTCCTTCAGCTGTTGCTCACGCCTTTTGGACACCATTTGGGGCAACAAATTTTAAAAACTAAACATGTGTTCTCCTTCTCCCAGCTCGTGTTTACAACTATCATCTAGGTGCATGATTCAAAGACTTTGTGAATGTGTTCTCTATGTGGCACAACGTCTACATCTAGCATTTGTCTTAAAAGACTTTGACACATGAAAATCTATTTACAGTGTGGACATGTGTTTTTTGGAAAAAGAATTGATGAATTTGGACATGATTTGTGCCCTAACCATGGTGCCTTGAGTCAATTTCTATGAAACACAAGCATCAATCTGCTCTTTTTTCATGATTTTGTGGAATTTTGAGCTGGTTTCTACAACCTTTTGGAGCTTTAATGGTGGCTAGGGTTTCTAGAAAGTTTGACTATCCTTTTGACCCTCTATTTCAAGTAAAAAAAATTCAATTTTAGATTCTTGGTGCATTTTTTGAGATCTCAACTGCGTTGATCTCCAATTTTTCTAGGTGCATCATTTTCTATGGCTCAAATATTTTTGCAAGCAAATTTGTATTGTTTTCCGTGCCTAAATCTACCTTCTTGGTTTGAAACTCTTGCCTCGGGTTTTGTGCATCATCCTCTTCATAGCTCCTTATCTTTCATGCCTCGAAAAGTGTGAAGATGACTAGTTTTAACAACCTTATGTTGGAGGGAAGTCAAAGATTCAATGACAAAAATAATAACACCTGGAAGTAGTGGATGATGACCATCTTTGAATACCGTTTCCTTTATCAGATGATCCTCGACAATGCTACTCATCCCACAATGGTGGGTAAGGATTAGGAGAAGTTTGATAAGAAAAATCATGAAGCGGTGATGCTTATTAAGATTTCAATTATTGATGATCATCTCCCTTAGATTCTACCTAGGAAATCCACTAAGGAGCTTTGGGATCATTTGAATTCTTTGCATGAAACTTCTGACAAAAGTCATGTATTTTTCTTGAATAATATGCTATTTTCTATCATGATGGATGAGAAGACAACTCTATAGGCACACCTGAACAAAATCCAAGAGATTAAAGATCAATTAAAGGTGATTGGTTTGAAAATGGAGGAGGAAGACATGGTCATGATCACTTTGAAGACCCTACCTAATTCCTATGAACACTTCATAGAGACTCTCAAAATTACATCTGCTAATGTTCACCTACAATTTCCAAAACTTTGCACTATCCTCTTGCAATAGGATTGCTTGAAATAAAAATTTGGTTTCAGTGCATCACCATCCTCCACAAAGCAAGCCTTTATAGCTAAAACCCAACCTGAGCATAAAGGGAAAAAGTCAGCCTTCACAGCAAAAAGGCTCAAGTCAAACCCTGACCAGCCCTAAGAAGAAGAATGTTTAGTTCAACTATTTCCACAAATATGGCCACATAAATAAGGATTTCCATGCACTTTTGGCTTCTGAACAAAAGAAGTAGGGAGGATCTCAGTAGAAAGTGAATGTCATCAAGCACTCCAAGCAGAAGCAATCTTACTTTTATGCACTCATGGAAAAAATGCCTACAGACCATGTAAAATCCTCTGCTTGGTACATTGACTTAGGTGCCTCATGTCATTTCACTCACCAGCATGACTGGTTCATATATTTTTCCCCTTGCACTGACTAATTGATTTTTGGAGGCAAAGAATACACAGTTGTCGGTATAGGCACTATTTAGGTTTAGTCTGGCAGGAGGGATCTCATATAACTCAATCCTAATATGAAACTCAACCTTCTCTCAGTCAATCAAATCATGCGACATTCTCCTTAGATGGATGTGGTTTTTAGCTTGCACAAATGTTCTATTGTAGATGGGGAGACTTGCACAACAGTGGCCATTGGTATAAAGGATCATGACCTCTACAAGCTTGTGGACATAAGTGATTCTCCAGAGTTATCCATGGTAGCCAGGAATTCAATTGTCACTAGTCTTTAGCACCAATGGTATGGGCACGTTAACATGCACTATCTCTCTCAACTTTCTTGGGAGGGACTTGTAGCTACACTACCTAACATTCAAACTTGACATCAAGGCATTTGTGGTGTTTGTTACGTTAGGAAGCAACATCAAAAACTATTCACTGATGGTGACTCTTGGCGAGCTTCTACGGTACTTTAATTAGTTCATGCTGATATTTTTGGGTCTCTGTCTACTCCTTATGTAACTAGTTGCAAGTATTTTCTAATTTTGTTGATGATTTTAGTAGGAAAACATGGGTGTACTTTCTTAACTAGAAATTAGAAGTGATTAATGTATTTCAGAAGTTTAAGGTCTTGGTAGAAAAAGAGTCTGGTTCTTGTAAAATAACTCTTAGGTTAGATAATGGGGGGGGATTTTGTTCTAGTGCATTCTCCACTTTTTGTGATACACATGGGATTAAATGATAGTTAACCACACCCTACACTCAGCAAAATAGTGTTGTAGAGTGATGCAATCATACGATTGTTGACATGGCTTGCTCCATGTTGCAGCACAGGAGTGTTCCTACAAAGTTTTGGGTAGAAGTAGTCAATACTACTATCTATCTCCTTAATCAGTCACCCACTAATACCATTAAGGGGAAGACTCCAAGGAAGCCTAGACTAGTCGCATACCCAAGATCAGTCATTTGAAATTTTTTGGCTCCCTTGCATATGTTTGGATTCTAGATGCCAATTGCTCTAAGTTGGATTCCAAGAGACAAAAACTGATGTTCACAAGGTATAGTGACAAACATAAGGCTTATCAGCTAATTGATATAGACATTGATCATCTTATCTTCAGTCAAGATGTTTTCTATGATGAACAAGGATTGTTTCACCTTTCCTCACCAGTTCAACATTTAGAGGAATAACCCTTGAAGGCTTCTGATTTGGGTGTCCAACTTCTGTTAGGTTCACCTAATGGGAGGGATGACAAAGACTCAGTCTTTGATGACACTTAACCTAATTTTATATTAAATGAAATTGAAAATACCCCTGCTAAACCTATTCTAGATCCACAACTAGTTCCAACTCCTCCTATTACATCTGATGTTGGAAGTTCTAATCTTTGGCCAAAGTGGTGGCTTAATACTATCAACGATCTTTGTCAGGATGAGATCATTGAGGGTAGATCTTCCACAAACAAGAGAAAATAATAGTCTACAATGAATTTTTCACTTATGGGCAACATCCACAGTGTCTACGAGTCTCATACATCTTCAGAGGCTAAAGGAATTCCTAAGTGGAAAAGGGTGATGTAATCTAAATACTAGAGCCTTTAGAAGAATCACACTTGGGTCCTTTCTGATCTTCCTCCAGGGGAAGAAGCCCATTAGCTATAAAAAGGTGTATAAGGTGAAATGCAAAGTTGATGGAACCATTGACAAGTACAAAGCTTTTCTAGTTGCACAAGGGTTCTCATAGAAAAAAGTCATTGACTACGAGGAGACCTTTGCTCCTATAGCCAAAATGAGTACCATATGGCTCATCCTTGCCTTAGTAGCCCAGTTTGGTTGGAAGGTCCATCAGATGGATGTGAAGAGTTCTTTCCTCAATGGTGAGTTGAAGGAAGAAGTATACATGACACAACCTCTAGGTTTCAAAGTTGCTAGTCAAGAACACAGGGTGTCTAGATTGGTCAAAGTACTCTATGGCCTAAAGCAAGCTCCTCAAGCTTGGTACATAAATATTGATGACTACCTTACAGATCATGGATTTTAAAGGATTCCATATGACTCTAATCTATATGTCAAAAATACTTGTAATGAGATTTTGATTGTTGTTTTCTATGTGGATGACTTGATCATTATTGGTTGTTGGACACATTTGATTGTTGAGATCAAACTTGATTATGCAAAATTTTTGACATAATAGACTTGGGCCGCTTGCATCATTGTTTAGGTGTTGAGGTTTGGCAGACTAAGAGAAGGATCTTCATCTCCCAGTCCAAGTATGCTCAAAGTCTTCTATATAAGTTTCAAATGCATGATTGCAAACTTGCCTTCACACCTATGGAAAAAGGGCTCAAGTTGTCAACTAAGTCCGATTCACCTATGGAAGATGAATCATTGTTCAGGAAACTAGTGGGTGGTCTCATCTATCTCAATGTTGCCACTAAAATTGGCCTCAGTTTTGTAGTGAGCTACATATCAGGCTTCATGAAATCCCCCAAGGTTGATCATTGGGTAGTAGCAAAAGCATGTGCAATGTTATGTGAAGAGAACTTCTAAATTTGGACTCTTGTACAATTGGAGTCAAGATCCTAGACTTAGTGGTTTCACAGATTTAGATTGGGTAGGATTAGTTAATAATAGGAAATCAACATCTAGGTATGTGTTCAGTTTGGGATTCAGTGTAGTCACATGGACTAGTAAGAAGTATTAGGTAGTGGATTTCTCCTCAAAAAAATTAGAGTATCGAGGAGCAGTCAAAGCAGCATGTGAGATAGTTTGGCTTTGTCAGATGTTTGAAGATATGTAAATATCTCAAGCATGTTCAACTCCCATGTTCTCTGATAATCAGGGAGTTCTCAATCTTGCCAAGAATCTAGTCTTCCATGAGATAACCAAGCATGTGGAAACTCATTATCATTTCATCTGGAAGCTAGTTGAAGATGGATTAGTTTAGTTATTGTATGTTCTAACAGAGGACTAGATAGTAGACATTCTCACCAACTTGCTCAGTACAAATTTTTTTTGTCAAATTTAGGGGGTATCTTGGTGTAGTTGATAGATTGAGCATTAAGGGAGGGTATTAAAATAATATTTATTATTTATTTATTAATTCTCAATATTGTAATTTATTGTAAATTATTGTGATAAGATTCTCTCTAATCTTATCTGGAGTTTCTTTTTAGAAACTTCCCAAATTTTGTAAATTTTGTAAACTATTTATTGAGCACATTTCTCCTGTAAATAACATTGAATATTTTACCAATTACTTGAATAATACTAAGGAGAAATAAAAAGTTCCTAAAAGGCCCTCATACTAGCCATCCTCCTAGCATCAACGAGCACACAATCAAACCACCTCAGCACATCTATCCTTTTTGATCCTCATGAATAAGTTTTTCAAGTTTCCCTATACTCCAAATAGATCACACTCTCATCTCATCATAAGCCCATTTAGCTAGAAAATCTACAAATTTGTTCCATTCCCTTGGAATATGCACAAAGGAAATGGAGATAAAATTGGAGGCTAGATTACACAATCAAACCACCTCAGCACATCTATCCTTTTTGATCCTCATGAATAAGTTTTTCAAGTTTCCCTATACTCCAAACAGATCACACTCTCATCTCATCATAAGCCCATTTAGCTAGAAAATCTACAACTTTGTTCCATTCCCTTGGAATATGCACAAAGTAAATGGAGATAAAATTGGAGGCTAGATTAAGGATTTTTCTAGCTAACACACCTAGCCTCCATGAAGAATTCTTGAAATACCTTTTATTCAAAAGAGAAACAAGAATCACTAAATCCATCTCACATATCACCTTCCTCCACCCCAACTCTTAAGCTTTCTCCAAAGTGCCGAGAATTTCCCAAGCCTTCATTTGATTGTTGGAATGGGGTATGTGCAGGATCATCATGGAAAAAATAGGCCGTTAAGTGGCAAAAAATTCAAAAAAATCAGAGTTATGAAACTTGACGTAAAAATTTGAATAAGTTATTTATATTATTTCAAAAATATGTAAGAATAGAATTTGTAGGAAATTGAATGTAGTTTCTAAACTACTAGGTTTTAAAAGAAAAAAAATCTATTTGGTGAAAATTTGAAATTTCAATGTATTAGTACTTAAATTTCGGAAAAAATAAGTAGATGTCTATCTGACCACCCTAACCACAATAAAATGATAATATTTTTTTATAATATTTTAGATATAAGTAGACGACTCATGTCCCAATGTGATGCATTTAATTTTGTAATTTTTTTCCAAGTAAATAATTAATTATAAATTTTTTATTACAACTTTTAAAAAATATAAAAAACTCGTATGTCTGACCACCTTAACTTGGTCAAAACTTCATGAAATTCATTTTTTCTTTTTTTAATCCTATATTATGCAAATAATATAATGTGACACATGTTTTGTATTCAAAAAATATGATACCGTTTGAAAGCTATGGATGTTTTTCAATCAGCCTATCAATTAGGAATTTAATTGTAATTTGAATAGAAAATGAATAATAATTACTTATTAAATTCAAAGTAAAGAATAATTTATATTGGTAGAAACTTGAGAATCTCCTTTAAAGATCCTTTTTTTTCATCAATTATGGATTAAAAAAAATTCGTTAGCCACATACCCATCATATTGCCATTTTTTGGCTCATCATGATCTTGCACATACCCAATGAACTCCCATATAAATGGAGAAGATAAACTGAATACAACCCTTAATATCACATCCCAAACCACCAATACTTGTAGGACCAAGACTACCATGAGTAGATCCATTTGTGTTAATTGAAAAAAAAATTGATAGAGGTGGACTCCACTTGCTCTCTCAATTCACCTTCTTGGACATCTTCATCTTGGAACCAAGTTGAGACTAGACCACTTAGATTCTAGAATGCCAAAATAGAGAAAAGAAACTAGAATCATTTGAGGACAAAGGCTACCTTAGATTTAAATTAGCCTCAATAGTCTCCTTCAACATGCTTTTAATCTTGAACCAAATATGGAGGGAAACCTACTTGTGATCCTGAAAATTCTGCCTATATCTCTCCAACCAAATCTGCCAGATAATTAAAGGACCTAAATCCCAAGCCGCTACCAGGAAATAAGAAAAGAGGGACCAAATTTTCCCAAAGATCATGCAAGGATGAAAACTAAACAAGCAATCACTTCAACAAATTCCACCACATCCTCCAAATTTTAGACAAGAATGGGCATTGAAGGAATAGGTGACTAGAGTTTTCCTCATTATTTCCACACAAAAATCACAGTGAGGGGCCAAAAAATCCCCTTCTCCTCATATTCTCCCAACTGAGGCATTTATTAATACTTATAAGCCACACAAACAGATTACACTTGGGCCATCCATTCTTATTCCAAAAAAAATTTCACCAAGGACTCTCCTCCAAATCTGGGTATGTGTAGGATCATGATGGGCCAAAAAGTGGCAATATGATGGGTATGTGGTTGATGACTTTTTTTTACCCAAAATTGATGAAACGAAAAGGGTTTTTAAAGGACATTCTTAGCTTTCCACCAATATAAGTTATACTTTACTTTGAATTTAATAAGTAATTATTATTCATTTTCTATTTGAATTATGACTAAAGTCCTGATTGATAGGCTGATTGAAAAACATCTATAGCTTTCAAACAATATCACATTTTTTGAATCCAAAACATGCATCACCTTTTATGCTTTGTGTACTATAGGATTAAAGAAAGAAAAATTGGATTTCATGAATTTTTTACCAAGTTAAGGTGGTCAGACATACGATTTTTTTATATTTTTTAAAAGTTGTAATAAAAAATTCATAATTAATTATTTACTTGGAAAAAAATTACAAAAAAGTATGCATCACATCAGGACATGAGGCCTCTCCTTATATCTAAAAGCTTATAAAAAAATACTATTACTTTATTGTGGTTAGGGTGGTCAAATAGACACCTACTTCTTATTTTTTCCTTGAAATTTAAGTACTACTACATTGAAATTTTAAATTTTCACCTAATAGATTTTTTTTTAAACAAACCTAGTAGTTTAGAAACTACATTCAATTTGATATAGATTCTATTCTTACATATTTTAGAAATAATATAGATAAATTATTCAAATTTTTACATCAAGTTGTCTAACTCTGATTTTTCTAAATTTTTTGCCACTTAAGGGCCTATTTTTTCCATGATGATCCTGCACATACCCATCTCCAAGTTGCTCACATAGAGCATCATAACCTTGAACCACCGTGTATTTCCCCTTAATATCATTGCTCCAAGCCAACACATCTCTCCCCTCCAAACAATAGCATGGGAATTCTGTAAGGAATGCAGCCAAAGAACTTATTGCCTCCATAGAACCCCCACCAGTCCAAGTAATAGGGTGTCTCTACTAATACACTAAAGAGGTTCCCACAAAGGATGAGATCTTAAAGCTATCAACATTTAACCATCTAGCCTCCATAAAAGATTCACTTAAATCCTAAAGATGAGGGTGAGATGCAAGGATGGGTAGGTTACCATCCTAAGAATTAGACCAAAAGTGAGAAAATTTTCCTTTATTAATCATCCAAAATAGACCCGCCTTAATAAGAGTTAACCATCTTTTTAAATTACTCCAAATCATGGAGCATTTTCTAGTTAATTTCATCCATGGAATGTCCTCGTCAGCCATACCACCCAGATATTTACAATTCAAAATACAAGCCCATGGCTGAGTAGAAAGAGTACACCTTCTCCAAAATATTTTTTCTCCAATATCCACGGTATTATGCTCTAACTACCTAAGACCCAAACCACCACACTCCTTGGGCTTACACATGTGGTCCCAACTCACCAAGCTCCATTTTTTATGAGCCAAATTTCCAAACCATAAGAATTTATGAGAAAAGGAGTCAAATTCTTTGAGAAAGCCCTTGGGAGCTGACAAAGCCATGAATCTATAAAGAGGTAGAGCCTGCAGGACAGATTTAAGGAGATTCAATCTACCAGCAAAAGATAACCACGAAAAGGTCTAGTGATTAACATTTGAGAAAAAATTATCTAGGATCACCTACTAATACCTCTTGTTCATGCTGCCCACACAAAGGGCAATCCCAAAATAATCCAAAGGAAGGCTACCAATTTGAAAATGAAGAATGTGGGCAATCATATTCTAAATCAATTTGGGAGTATTAAAGAAAATGATACTAGATTTTCCTTCATTAATATTTTGACCATAAGTAACCATATAAATATTAAGGGTCCTTCTAACATTAACTGCTTCAATTTTTTCCAAGCCTATTAGTGTCATATCATCAAAAAAATAGAGATGAGTAAGGGAATCAAGTTCTTGGTTCTAGCTCTAGCCCTTAATTAAGCTAGTATCCCTGTTGTTGAAACTGTAAAAATCTTATGATCTCACATATTAGTTTTACTCATAAACCTCCAGATTTGATTCTACCGTGTGCATTTTCCACTCATATTTTCCCCTTTGTCCCATTGAATCCATTGAGTCATGCTTTTTCTACATCATGGTTCAGGTCGACGTGACATTTCCTTTATCTCCCCGACCTATTTTTGCTAACATTTGTGTTTTTCTGGGCAGTCGACAAGAATTTTCTGTTCTCTCGATGATTGGCTTCCATCGGCATGAGTTAGATTCTTCGGTGACATGTCTTGGCAATTTCTCTTTGTCTTCCTGACTGTCTTGGGTGGTATTGGTAAGTGGTCTTAGCGAATATCATACATCTTGCCAACTGTTTGGTGGAGGATACATATCGAGAGGACTTAATGGTTTTAGGTGGATGTCTTGGTGAGATGTGCTTGTCTTACCGACCATTTGGAGGGGGAATTATTTTTGGAGTGAGTTGGTTCCATTGGCGGGAAGTCTTAGTGACTTCACTATGTCCCACCAATCAGACAGTGGGATATGCTTTTCGACCAAACTATGGGATGTCAGGGGGAAGTCTCCCCAAGTATGGTTTGTCACACTGACCGGTAAGTAGGTGGAAGGCTCTCGGTATAACACATTACCCGTGGTCTGAAGTCTTTTCGATATGGAGAGGTCACAGTGATATGAGAAATGAGGGAGTTCTCTGTCAAATGTTCAGTTTTCGACATGATGTCTCCCCAAAATCAAAGGGTCATAGCAATACATATTGGAAGAAAGGGAGTGCTCGGGGAAAGGAATATGTGGTTGATATAATATCTCACCGACCCAAGTTTGTCATAGGATAGCTATCCTCTTTGCAAGAAGCTTTGGGGAATTCACATTGGAAAACATGGCTCTACTTGACACCTTGAGGAGTATGCTGAGGAGTACATTGTTGAGTAACTAAGCATAATTTTCTTCCTATTGCCTAGAGTTGAAGAATACAATAATATTGTTGATATCGATTACTCATAGTTTTTAGGTCATGAAATGCTACATGATATTGATTTTAGTCCTTCTAGAATTTTTAGCTTGAGTTTCATTGTTGGTAACATTTTGGAGTTACAAGGGATGTTAGTGTAGTTTTGGCATGATGTTATCACTGATGTGATTGGAGTGGTGTAGCAACAACATGGTGGGTCTTTTCAGAAATGGACATGGGACCTTGGGATCAGTTCGAGTGTTGTGCAATTGCTTGAGGATAAGAAATTTTGGGAAGAGTGAACTCTAATGTCCCTTTTTTAGCACATGTATGATGTTTTCGTTAGCCTATTTTTTTAAGGGATCTTGATGATTTTTGGCCTAGGTAGTTTCTATTGCAAATCATTTCGTGGATTTTAGAGGAAGTTCTGGGCATACTTACTATTTATAGTAAGTCATTTGGGAATTGTCAGATCCTTTAGTGATGTTGGCATATCAAATGTAACTATCTAATATAGACGGAAGAATTATATTGTCATTGATATGATTTATTTATGCATTAATAAAGTTGATTTATAAAGTTAAATATAAATATTTAACCTTACTAATGCAAGACTGTAAAATTAAGTGGAAAATAGTTTAAGTCCCTTTATTTAATAACCCATTGGTGATATAAAATGTTTGGGGACTTAAGACTAAAGGAAAAAAAAAAAAAGTGATTTTGTCTTTCCCACATTGGCAAGGTGAATGAATGAACTCTCTTGAGAGAGTTATAAAAGAGATTAAGGAGAAATCTTTCAATAGGGATGTTTGTAGATTTTGGTACATTGGCTTTGGGGTTAGTTTTTGACTTGTTGAGACAAAAACCTCTACAAGATCACCTTCCTTCATGTGTGAAAGACCATATCAAGAGAGGATTCTGGAGGCTTCATATAGGAGCTTCATTTGTGCTTCAGTGTTTATTATTTAGTTCCAAATATTATATGAAATTTTTCTTTTTAATTCAGTCAAAAAGGCTATGTATAGTAAGTTTTGACAAAAATGGGATTAGTTCCAAAACAACAAACAACACCAAGTGTTTGATGAAATGTTAATTCGCCAACACTTTGGAACTAGAAAAAACAAAACAACTAATAGGGTGGGTAATTTTAGTGATGTTGAATTTAAACATAGGATAATCATTAGTTTGGAGAGAAAGGATGTATTGATTTTTATATTCATTTACTCTTGCATAAAAATAATTTGTAGGATATTGGCCACATGATTATATTTTTCCTCAATATTAGTGCTTTTATTTGGTTTATGTAGACGATAAATTAAGTAAGCTATTTTTGTATGTAAAAATAATTTTTAAACTCTAAAGAATGATGTGGAAACTAAATATAATAAAGCCTTTTGTGATATCTACAAAAAAGTGATAAAATAGAAATATCTTTGTTAAGCTTTTGGGTATGTGTAGGATCATTATGGAAAAAGCAAGCCCTTAAGTGGTAAAAAATTCAGAAAAATCAGTGTTAGGCAACTTGACATAAAAATTTGAAGAAGTTATATATATTATTTCAAAAATATGTAAGAATAGAATCTATAGAAAATTGAATTTAGTTTCTAAACTACTAGGTTTATTTAAAAATAAATAAAATATATTTGGTGAAATTGAAATTTAACAAAGAGTACTGAATTTTAGGAAAAAATAAGAAGTAGGTGTCTGTCAATTACCCTAACTATAATAAAATGATAATATTTTTTTATAAGATTTTATATATAAGTAGAGGACTCACGCATGATGTGATGCATATTTTTGTAATTTTATTCCAAGTAAATAATTAATTATGAATATTTGCCAACTTTTAAAAATATAAAAAACTGTGAGTCTCGACCACCTTAACTTGGTCAAAACTTCATGAAATTTAATTTTTCTCTTTTTAATCCTATAGTATGTGATGCATGTTTTGATTCAAAAAATGTGATAATCGCTTGAAAGTTATAGATGTTTTCAATCAACCTATTGATCAAGACTTTAGTCGTAATTCTAATAGAAAATAAATAATAATTATTTATTAAATTCAAATTAAAGAATAATTTATATTGGTGGAAAGCTGAGAATATCCTCTAAAAACAATTTTCATTTCATCAATTTTGGGTAAAAAAATGTCATCAGCCACACCCTACAAATACCCATAATATTGCCACTTTTTGGCCCATCATGATCCTACACATACCCTTTTGTTAGATTATAAGGGTGCTCACCTAGATCAATGGACCTAAAAAGTGTAAAAATAATGAAGAAAATTATCTTAGAAAATGAACATGATCCTAGAATTCTTGTACATAAACTATATTCCTTTTAGTGAACCAATTGAATAGTGAATTTCCAAATGATCCGTCTCAAAGTACTTTGAGATAATTGATTGTGAGATTATTATAATTGATACATTGAATGCATTTCAATAAAAGTAAGTATAAATGAGTCACATGATATTGTAAATAGTATATTTTTGTGAGGAATGTTTAAATTTAAATTTAAAATTTGGAATTTTTAAATAAGTTCATAGGCGAATGTAATTAGACATGGATATGGATACAGTGTATGGAAAAATGTGTTAATTAGTTAAATATAATTAGGGACATAGATAAGGGGAGTAAATAGGGATTTGCATGCATAAAAAAGGAAAGGGATCCAACCTATAACAAAATTAAGTTACTCTTAAATATATAATTTTATCAACGAATTCTCCCTAAAATGAGCACAAAACTAAATGGAAAATGGAATGGGTAAATAGATTTCACTTATATTTTCCTTACAATTTTAGGTGCATGTGAATCTTGGAATGATAAAGCATAAAAAATATATCATTTACAAAGATGTATCTAAAGAAAATATATAAACACCAAATGGATATTGTTATGTGGTCCATATATATTAGTGGAATCTCCAAGAATAGAGTCATGTATGCATTCAAAGTCCACATATTTTATTTTGCGTAAGATGCATATTTGTATAATAACCTATAACTCTATATATACAAATATAGGTATGTTAGTTATAGGATATACTCATAAAAAATGTTATACTTTGTAGGATAGAAAGAATTACCCAAAAAAATATAAATAATACATCAAAATTACATGTAAAAAATGCATGTTCATATATAATCAAAGAATTACATAAGTATATGATAATATAATCATATAAGCATCTAAATTAATAAGTGTAAATAACTCAATATCTAAGAATGTAGGTTGAAGATAGCATACAAAATGTAAGGTTACTACCAACATGAGAAATATGATAGTAATGTATAAAAAGTTCTATGTAAGTATAAGAGGAACTAGTATAGGTATATTCCCCCAATGTGGCTTCTAAGATCATGTCCAAGAAAAGTATAAGAAATGAAATAATCCCTATTGTTAATGGAAACAATGGTATTGAATCAAAGCTATGGGGAAGGAACCTTCAAAAAGGAATAAAAGAAAGTATGAAATCTAAGTGCAAAATGAAACTAAAGATAAAAAGAAAAAGGGTAAAAAAACTAAAAAAATTGGGCTTGAACATAAAACAATGATTTCAATTTTTTCTTATTTTTAGATTTTCATTGTGTGTAATTTTTCTCATCAATGTTTTGAATCACAATCCATTATATAGGTAGTTGTAATTATATAATATAATATATATATATATATATATATATATATATATATATATATATATATATATATATATATATATATATATATATATATATATAAGATATGATAGCACATACATACATACATATGTATGTATGTATGTATGTATGTATGTATGTATGTATGTATGTATGTATGTATGGATGTATGTAAACAAGGGTGAAGATTTTATTGATAATAAGCAAAAAATTGCAGGAGAAGGGACACATAGCCCCAACACAGCATAATAAAATCCAAATTGGGCCCTAAGTATTAAAATAATATTTATTATTTATTTATTAATGCTCAATATTGTAATTTATTGTAAATTATTATGATAAGATCATCTCTGATCTTATCTAGAGTTTATGTTTAGAAAGTTCCCTTTTTTGCAAATTCTATAAACTATTTATTAAGCATATTGCTCTTGGAAATAACATTGAATATTTTACCAATTACTTGCATAATATGGTATTAGAGCCAACACACTCAAAATTGAATTTTTAATTCATAAAAATATTTCAATATTTTTTTAGTTCTTTTTGAATTAAAAACTCGATAAGATCTTCTCTAAAAAATTTGAAGACTTTTTGAAGAGTTCAAATTTTGAATTTTTTTTGAAATACTTTGTGGCTCTAGAAAAAAAAAATTAAGGGCTTTGTCATCTGAATTTTTTGTGGGTTTTATCATGCCATTTCCTGGGCATGATTTCTACCTTGTAGGATTTTTTTTCTTCACTTGGCATCATAGGTTCATGCTTCTTGTTTATAGGTGTCACCTGAGACATTTCACATCATTATTTGGTAGCGTTTTTCAATCCCTTAAAGTTATGTTTCCTTCAGCTGTTGCTCACGCCTTTTGGACACCATTTGGGGCAACAAATTTTAAAAACTAAACATGTGTTCTCCTTCTCCCAGCTCGTGTTTACAACTATCATCTAGGTGCATGATTCAAAGACTTTGTGAATGTGTTCTCTATGTGGCACAACGTCTACATCTAGCATTTGTCTTAAAAGACTTTGACACATGAAAATCTATTTACAGTGTGGACATGTGTTTTTTGGAAAAAGAATTGATGAATTTGGACATGATTTGTGCCCTAACCATGGTGCCTTGAGTCAATTTCTATGAAACACAAGCATCAATCTGCTCTTTTTTCATGATTTTGTGGAATTTTGAGCTGGTTTCTACAACCTTTTGGAGCTTTAATGGTGGCTAGGGTTTCTAGAAAGTTTGACTATCCTTTTGACCCTCTATTTCAAGTAAAAAAAATTCAATTTTAGATTCTTGGTGCATTTTTTGAGATCTCAACTGCGTTGATCTCCAATTTTTCTAGGTGCATCATTTTCTATGGCTCAAATATTTTTGCAAGCAAATTTGTATTGTTTTCCGTGCCTAAATCTACCTTCTTGGTTTGAAACTCTTGCCTCGGGTTTTGTGCATCATCCTCTTCATAGCTCCTTATCTTTCATGCCTCGAAAAGTGTGAAGATGACTAGTTTTAACAACCTTATGTTGGAGGGAAGTCAAAGATTCAATGACAAAAATAATAACACCTGGAAGTAGTGGATGATGACCATCTTTGAATACCGTTTCCTTTATCAGATGATCCTCGACAATGCTACTCATCCCACAATGGTGGGTAAGGATTAGGAGAAGTTTGATAAGAAAAATCATGAAGCGGTGATGCTTATTAAGATTTCAATTATTGATGATCATCTCCCTTAGATTCTACCTAGGAAATCCACTAAGGAGCTTTGGGATCATTTGAATTCTTTGCATGAAACTTCTGACAAAAGTCATGTATTTTTCTTGAATAATATGCTATTTTCTATCATGATGGATGAGAAGACAACTCTATAGGCACACCTGAACAAAATCCAAGAGATTAAAGATCAATTAAAGGTGATTGGTTTGAAAATGGAGGAGGAAGACATGGTCATGATCACTTTGAAGACCCTACCTAATTCCTATGAACACTTCATAGAGACTCTCAAAATTACATCTGCTAATGTTCACCTACAATTTCCAAAACTTTGCACTATCCTCTTGCAATAGGATTGCTTGAAATAAAAATTTGGTTTCAGTGCATCACCATCCTCCACAAAGCAAGCCTTTATAGCTAAAACCCAACCTGAGCATAAAGGGAAAAAGTCAGCCTTCACAGCAAAAAGGCTCAAGTCAAACCCTGACCAGCCCTAAGAAGAAGAATGTTTAGTTCAACTATTTCCACAAATATGGCCACATAAATAAGGATTTCCATGCACTTTTGGCTTCTGAACAAAAGAAGTAGGGAGGATCTCAGTAGAAAGTGAATGTCATCAAGCACTCCAAGCAGAAGCAATCTTACTTTTATGCACTCATGGAAAAAATGCCTACAGACCATGTAAAATCCTCTGCTTGGTACATTGACTTAGGTGCCTCATGTCATTTCACTCACCAGCATGACTGGTTCATATATTTTTCCCCTTGCACTGACTAATTGATTTTTGGAGGCAAAGAATACACAGTTGTCGGTATAGGCACTATTTAGGTTTAGTCTGGCAGGAGGGATCTCATATAACTCAATCCTAATATGAAACTCAACCTTCTCTCAGTCAATCAAATCATGCGACATTCTCCTTAGATGGATGTGGTTTTTAGCTTGCACAAATGTTCTATTGTAGATGGGGAGACTTGCACAACAGTGGCCATTGGTATAAAGGATCATGACCTCTACAAGCTTGTGGACATAAGTGATTCTCCAGAGTTATCCATGGTAGCCAGGAATTCAATTGTCACTAGTCTTTAGCACCAATGGTATGGGCACGTTAACATGCACTATCTCTCTCAACTTTCTTGGGAGGGACTTGTAGCTACACTACCTAACATTCAAACTTGACATCAAGGCATTTGTGGTGTTTGTTACGTTAGGAAGCAACATCAAAAACTATTCACTGATGGTGACTCTTGGCGAGCTTCTACGGTACTTTAATTAGTTCATGCTGATATTTTTGGGTCTCTGTCTACTCCTTATGTAACTAGTTGCAAGTATTTTCTAATTTTGTTGATGATTTTAGTAGGAAAACATGGGTGTACTTTCTTAACTAGAAATTAGAAGTGATTAATGTATTTCAGAAGTTTAAGGTCTTGGTAGAAAAAGAGTCTGGTTCTTGTAAAATAACTCTTAGGTTAGATAATGGGGGGGGATTTTGTTCTAGTGCATTCTCCACTTTTTGTGATACACATGGGATTAAATGATAGTTAACCACACCCTACACTCAGCAAAATAGTGTTGTAGAGTGATGCAATCATACGATTGTTGACATGGCTTGCTCCATGTTGCAGCACAGGAGTGTTCCTACAAAGTTTTGGGTAGAAGTAGTCAATACTACTATCTATCTCCTTAATCAGTCACCCACTAATACCATTAAGGGGAAGACTCCAAGGAAGCCTAGACTAGTCGCATACCCAAGATCAGTCATTTGAAATTTTTTGGCTCCCTTGCATATGTTTGGATTCTAGATGCCAATTGCTCTAAGTTGGATTCCAAGAGACAAAAACTGATGTTCACAAGGTATAGTGACAAACATAAGGCTTATCAGCTAATTGATATAGACATTGATCATCTTATCTTCAGTCAAGATGTTTTCTATGATGAACAAGGATTGTTTCACCTTTCCTCACCAGTTCAACATTTAGAGGAATAACCCTTGAAGGCTTCTGATTTGGGTGTCCAACTTCTGTTAGGTTCACCTAATGGGAGGGATGACAAAGACTCAGTCTTTGATGACACTTAACCTAATTTTATATTAAATGAAATTGAAAATACCCCTGCTAAACCTATTCTAGATCCACAACTAGTTCCAACTCCTCCTATTACATCTGATGTTGGAAGTTCTAATCTTTGGCCAAAGTGGTGGCTTAATACTATCAACGATCTTTGTCAGGATGAGATCATTGAGGGTAGATCTTCCACAAACAAGAGAAAATAATAGTCTACAATGAATTTTTCACTTATGGGCAACATCCACAGTGTCTACGAGTCTCATACATCTTCAGAGGCTAAAGGAATTCCTAAGTGGAAAAGGGTGATGTAATCTAAATACTAGAGCCTTTAGAAGAATCACACTTGGGTCCTTTCTGATCTTCCTCCAGGGGAAGAAGCCCATTAGCTATAAAAAGGTGTATAAGGTGAAATGCAAAGTTGATGGAACCATTGACAAGTACAAAGCTTTTCTAGTTGCACAAGGGTTCTCATAGAAAAAAGTCATTGACTACGAGGAGACCTTTGCTCCTATAGCCAAAATGAGTACCATATGGCTCATCCTTGCCTTAGTAGCCCAGTTTGGTTGGAAGGTCCATCAGATGGATGTGAAGAGTTCTTTCCTCAATGGTGAGTTGAAGGAAGAAGTATACATGACACAACCTCTAGGTTTCAAAGTTGCTAGTCAAGAACACAGGGTGTCTAGATTGGTCAAAGTACTCTATGGCCTAAAGCAAGCTCCTCAAGCTTGGTACATAAATATTGATGACTACCTTACAGATCATGGATTTTAAAGGATTCCATATGACTCTAATCTATATGTCAAAAATACTTGTAATGAGATTTTGATTGTTGTTTTCTATGTGGATGACTTGATCATTATTGGTTGTTGGACACATTTGATTGTTGAGATCAAACTTGATTATGCAAAATTTTTGACATAATAGACTTGGGCCGCTTGCATCATTGTTTAGGTGTTGAGGTTTGGCAGACTAAGAGAAGGATCTTCATCTCCCAGTCCAAGTATGCTCAAAGTCTTCTATATAAGTTTCAAATGCATGATTGCAAACTTGCCTTCACACCTATGGAAAAAGGGCTCAAGTTGTCAACTAAGTCCGATTCACCTATGGAAGATGAATCATTGTTCAGGAAACTAGTGGGTGGTCTCATCTATCTCAATGTTGCCACTAAAATTGGCCTCAGTTTTGTAGTGAGCTACATATCAGGCTTCATGAAATCCCCCAAGGTTGATCATTGGGTAGTAGCAAAAGCATGTGCAATGTTATGTGAAGAGAACTTCTAAATTTGGACTCTTGTACAATTGGAGTCAAGATCCTAGACTTAGTGGTTTCACAGATTTAGATTGGGTAGGATTAGTTAATAATAGGAAATCAACATCTAGGTATGTGTTCAGTTTGGGATTCAGTGTAGTCACATGGACTAGTAAGAAGTATTAGGTAGTGGATTTCTCCTCAAAAAAATTAGAGTATCGAGGAGCAGTCAAAGCAGCATGTGAGATAGTTTGGCTTTGTCAGATGTTTGAAGATATGTAAATATCTCAAGCATGTTCAACTCCCATGTTCTCTGATAATCAGGGAGTTCTCAATCTTGCCAAGAATCTAGTCTTCCATGAGATAACCAAGCATGTGGAAACTCATTATCATTTCATCTGGAAGCTAGTTGAAGATGGATTAGTTTAGTTATTGTATGTTCTAACAGAGGACTAGATAGTAGACATTCTCACCAACTTGCTCAGTACAAATTTTTTTTGTCAAATTTAGGGGGTATCTTGGTGTAGTTGATAGATTGAGCATTAAGGGAGGGTATTAAAATAATATTTATTATTTATTTATTAATTCTCAATATTGTAATTTATTGTAAATTATTGTGATAAGATTCTCTCTAATCTTATCTGGAGTTTCTTTTTAGAAACTTCCCAAATTTTGTAAATTTTGTAAACTATTTATTGAGCACATTTCTCCTGTAAATAACATTGAATATTTTACCAATTACTTGAATAATACTAAGGAGAAATAAAAAGTTCCTAAAAGGCCCTCATACTAGCCATCCTCCTAGCATCAACGAGCACACAATCAAACCACCTCAGCACATCTATCCTTTTTGATCCTCATGAATAAGTTTTTCAAGTTTCCCTATACTCCAAATAGATCACACTCTCATCTCATCATAAGCCCATTTAGCTAGAAAATCTACAAATTTGTTCCATTCCCTTGGAATATGCACAAAGGAAATGGAGATAAAATTGGAGGCTAGATTACACAATCAAACCACCTCAGCACATCTATCCTTTTTGATCCTCATGAATAAGTTTTTCAAGTTTCCCTATACTCCAAACAGATCACACTCTCATCTCATCATAAGCCCATTTAGCTAGAAAATCTACAACTTTGTTCCATTCCCTTGGAATATGCACAAAGTAAATGGAGATAAAATTGGAGGCTAGATTAAGGATTTTTCTAGCTAACACACCTAGCCTCCATGAAGAATTCTTGAAATACCTTTTATTCAAAAGAGAAACAAGAATCACTAAATCCATCTCACATATCACCTTCCTCCACCCCAACTCTTAAGCTTTCTCCAAAGTGCCGAGAATTTCCCAAGCCTTCATTTGATTGTTGGAATGGGGTATGTGCAGGATCATCATGGAAAAAATAGGCCGTTAAGTGGCAAAAAATTCAAAAAAATCAGAGTTATGAAACTTGACGTAAAAATTTGAATAAGTTATTTATATTATTTCAAAAATATGTAAGAATAGAATTTGTAGGAAATTGAATGTAGTTTCTAAACTACTAGGTTTTTTAAAAAAAAAAATCTATTTGGTGAAAATTTGAAATTTCAATGCAGTACTTAAATTTCAGGGAAAAAATAAGAAGTATGTCTATCTGACCACCCTAACCACAATAAAATGATAATATTTTTTATAATATTTTAGATATAAGTAGAGGACTCATGTCCCAATGTGATGCATTTAATTTTGTAATTTTTTTCCAAGTAAATAATTATGAATTTTTATTACAACTTTTAAAAATATAAAAACTCATATGTTACCACCTTAACTTGGTCAAAACTTCATGAAATTCAATTTTTCTTTTTTATCCTATATTATGCAAATCATATAATGTGACACATGTTTTGTATTCAAAAAATATGATACCGTTTGAAAGCTATGGATGTTTTTCAATCAGCCTATCAATTAGGAATTTAATTGTAATTTGAATAGAAAATGAA
The DNA here is from genome assembly GCA_007258455.2 of Sequoia sempervirens. NCBI lineage: Eukaryota > Viridiplantae > Streptophyta > Pinopsida > Cupressales > Cupressaceae > Sequoia > Sequoia sempervirens. The sequence goes on along the minus strand of VDFB02058242.1, from coordinate 591,620,198 downwards.
TAATAATTACTTATTAAATTCAAAGTAAAGAATAATTTATATTGGTAGAAACTTGAGAATCTCCTTTAAAGATCCTTTTTTTTCATCAATTATGGATTAAAAAAAATTCGTTAGCCACATACCCATCATATTGCCATTTTTTGGCTCATCATGATCTTGCACATACCCAATGAACTCCCATATAAATGGAGAAGATAAACTGAATACAACCCTTAATATCACATCCCAAACCACCAATACTTGTAGGACCAAGACTACCATGAGTAGATCCATTTGTGTTAATTGAAAAAAAAATTGATAGAGGTGGACTCCACTTGCTCTCTCAATTCACCTTCTTGGACATCTTCATCTTGGAACCAAGTTGAGACTAGACCACTTAGATTCTAGAATGCCAAAATAGAGAAAAGAAACTAGAATCATTTGAGGACAAAGGCTACCTTAGATTTAAATTAGCCTCAATAGTCTCCTTCAACATGCTTTTAATCTTGAACCAAATATGGAGGGAAACCTACTTGTGATCCTGAAAATTCTGCCTATATCTCTCCAACCAAATCTGCCAGATAATTAAAGGACCTAAATCCCAAGCCGCTACCAGGAAATAAGAAAAGAGGGACCAAATTTTCCCAAAGATCATGCAAGGATGAAAACTAAACAAGCAATCACTTCAACAAATTCCACCACATCCTCCAAATTTTAGACAAGAATGGGCATTGAAGGAATAGGTGACTAGAGTTTTCCTCATTATTTCCACACAAAAATCACAGTGAGGGGCCAAAAAATCCCCTTCTCCTCATATTCTCCCAACTGAGGCATTTATTAATACTTATAAGCCACACAAACAGATTACACTTGGGCCATCCATTCTTATTCCAAAAAAAATTTCACCAAGGACTCTCCTCCAAATCTGGGTATGTGTAGGATCATGATGGGCCAAAAAGTGGCAATATGATGGGTATGTGGTTGATGACTTTTTTTTACCCAAAATTGATGAAACGAAAAGGGTTTTTAAAGGACATTCTTAGCTTTCCACCAATATAAGTTATACTTTACTTTGAATTTAATAAGTAATTATTATTCATTTTCTATTTGAATTATGACTAAAGTCCTGATTGATAGGCTGATTGAAAAACATCTATAGCTTTCAAACAATATCACATTTTTTGAATCCAAAACATGCATCACCTTTTATGCTTTGTGTACTATAGGATTAAAGAAAGAAAAATTGGATTTCATGAATTTTTTACCAAGTTAAGGTGGTCAGACATACGATTTTTTTATATTTTTTAAAAGTTGTAATAAAAAATTCATAATTAATTATTTACTTGGAAAAAAATTACAAAAAAGTATGCATCACATCAGGACATGAGGCCTCTCCTTATATCTAAAAGCTTATAAAAAAATACTATTACTTTATTGTGGTTAGGGTGGTCAAATAGACACCTACTTCTTATTTTTTCCTTGAAATTTAAGTACTACTACATTGAAATTTTAAATTTTCACCTAATAGATTTTTTTTTAAACAAACCTAGTAGTTTAGAAACTACATTCAATTTGATATAGATTCTATTCTTACATATTTTAGAAATAATATAGATAAATTATTCAAATTTTTACATCAAGTTGTCTAACTCTGATTTTTCTAAATTTTTTGCCACTTAAGGGCCTATTTTTTCCATGATGATCCTGCACATACCCATCTCCAAGTTGCTCACATAGAGCATCATAACCTTGAACCACCGTGTATTTCCCCTTAATATCATTGCTCCAAGCCAACACATCTCTCCCCTCCAAACAATAGCATGGGAATTCTGTAAGGAATGCAGCCAAAGAACTTATTGCCTCCATAGAACCCCCACCAGTCCAAGTAATAGGGTGTCTCTACTAATACACTAAAGAGGTTCCCACAAAGGATGAGATCTTAAAGCTATCAACATTTAACCATCTAGCCTCCATAAAAGATTCACTTAAATCCTAAAGATGAGGGTGAGATGCAAGGATGGGTAGGTTACCATCCTAAGAATTAGACCAAAAGTGAGAAAATTTTCCTTTATTAATCATCCAAAATAGACCCGCCTTAATAAGAGTTAACCATCTTTTTAAATTACTCCAAATCATGGAGCATTTTCTAGTTAATTTCATCCATGGAATGTCCTCGTCAGCCATACCACCCAGATATTTACAATTCAAAATACAAGCCCATGGCTGAGTAGAAAGAGTACACCTTCTCCAAAATATTTTTTCTCCAATATCCACGGTATTATGCTCTAACTACCTAAGACCCAAACCACCACACTCCTTGGGCTTACACATGTGGTCCCAACTCACCAAGCTCCATTTTTTATGAGCCAAATTTCCAAACCATAAGAATTTATGAGAAAAGGAGTCAAATTCTTTGAGAAAGCCCTTGGGAGCTGACAAAGCCATGAATCTATAAAGAGGTAGAGCCTGCAGGACAGATTTAAGGAGATTCAATCTACCAGCAAAAGATAACCACGAAAAGGTCTAGTGATTAACATTTGAGAAAAAATTATCTAGGATCACCTACTAATACCTCTTGTTCATGCTGCCCACACAAAGGGCAATCCCAAAATAATCCAAAGGAAGGCTACCAATTTGAAAATGAAGAATGTGGGCAATCATATTCTAAATCAATTTGGGAGTATTAAAGAAAATGATACTAGATTTTCCTTCATTAATATTTTGACCATAAGTAACCATATAAATATTAAGGGTCCTTCTAACATTAACTGCTTCAATTTTTTCCAAGCCTATTAGTGTCATATCATCAAAAAAATAGAGATGAGTAAGGGAATCAAGTTCTTGGTTCTAGCTCTAGCCCTTAATTAAGCTAGTATCCCTGTTGTTGAAACTGTAAAAATCTTATGATCTCACATATTAGTTTTACTCATAAACCTCCAGATTTGATTCTACCGTGTGCATTTTCCACTCATATTTTCCCCTTTGTCCCATTGAATCCATTGAGTCATGCTTTTTCTACATCATGGTTCAGGTCGACGTGACATTTCCTTTATCTCCCCGACCTATTTTTGCTAACATTTGTGTTTTTCTGGGCAGTCGACAAGAATTTTCTGTTCTCTCGATGATTGGCTTCCATCGGCATGAGTTAGATTCTTCGGTGACATGTCTTGGCAATTTCTCTTTGTCTTCCTGACTGTCTTGGGTGGTATTGGTAAGTGGTCTTAGCGAATATCATACATCTTGCCAACTGTTTGGTGGAGGATACATATCGAGAGGACTTAATGGTTTTAGGTGGATGTCTTGGTGAGATGTGCTTGTCTTACCGACCATTTGGAGGGGGAATTATTTTTGGAGTGAGTTGGTTCCATTGGCGGGAAGTCTTAGTGACTTCACTATGTCCCACCAATCAGACAGTGGGATATGCTTTTCGACCAAACTATGGGATGTCAGGGGGAAGTCTCCCCAAGTATGGTTTGTCACACTGACCGGTAAGTAGGTGGAAGGCTCTCGGTATAACACATTACCCGTGGTCTGAAGTCTTTTCGATATGGAGAGGTCACAGTGATATGAGAAATGAGGGAGTTCTCTGTCAAATGTTCAGTTTTCGACATGATGTCTCCCCAAAATCAAAGGGTCATAGCAATACATATTGGAAGAAAGGGAGTGCTCGGGGAAAGGAATATGTGGTTGATATAATATCTCACCGACCCAAGTTTGTCACAGTGATCTATAGGAAAATGATGATCTTCAGTGAAACAAGGAGTTTTCAATATAATGTCTTCACGATTCAGATGTGTTACAGCGATAGCGAGATGTAATGCCCGTAGGATGATTATCATTTGAATTTCCTTTGGCATGACTTGGAGAGTGTCTTGCCGACCGTTTTGACTGGTGCATGATAGAGTGCAAAGCTCTGTGGCCGACATGAATTATTTGAGTGACCATTGCAGGTTGACATGAATTGTGCCCGATTTTTGATTTGAGCCAACATGATTTCATTCTGATATTTTTCTTCTTGTGCTGATATAAATAAGCAATTGGTAATTGCAGTAAAGCAAGGTGGTAAGATATCATTTTTTAGATAAAAAAGTAGTAGGTAGTCAGATGGCTATAGCAGGATAATTTTATCTTTTCAGAGATTATGTGCATGATTTCAAATGGTGGTTTCAAATAAAATCAACTAGTGTGGTAGGTTGTTTCTGGTATCAATTGTATGTTGAATTTATTGAAAAGCATTGCTAAAGCTGTCTCCAAGTTGATTCTTTCTGGTTGTTTAAATTGAAATAACAAGTTTATTCTCAGTTTATCGGTGCACATTTGTTGTATCTATGTGATTAATTGACTAGTTCTCTCAAGTAGGGATTAAATCCTTTCTGTTGATCACAGTAATCAGGGGGAATTCATCTGGATTCTTAAGGTAGAGCTTAGTAAGCATATATTTGCATTGTTTATACAAATTATAAATAGATCATATGCCTACAATTTGATTTTCTACTAGAATAAGTTGCTCACCTCTATTTCATTTGACTCTACATACCCAACAAGGCACTGGTCCCTGCATTTCATCATTTTGAATTCACTTAATCTCTTTACATTAGTTAATCAAGCATTTTAGGATTTAGATTAGAAGATTGCTATCAAGTTTGGTTTCATTTTGTTCACTATAATCTGCCATTGTGGACAAAAGCATTTCAAAAGGATAATCACAAGTTAAGTCTGCACTATTCAGTTAGGTACACCCGCCTAGGTCTTGCAACACCTGAAGAGTAGAAGGTTTGACTATTTCAGACCTTGTTCTATTACCATGAAATGTCATGAAAGCTTGGCAACCTTTCATGGTTCAAACCTGCATTTTTGAGAGCTAACAAATTGGTGGCTCCTCTAGGGATTATATCAGAAAATTTGGTTGAAGACCACATTATAGAGTCATTGGAGGAAACGTTGTAATTTGAGAAATTTCAGAAAGGGTGATTCCACTGGGAAAAGATCAAAAATAATTATTTTCCTACTTTTGGAAAAGTAGGTGGCGACTTTGAAAGATTTTTTTCAGTTTTTAAACATGAATGGAGGAGGATTTCAGTTCAAGGGAGGTCATGCTAGAGCTCCTCATGGTCAGCAATATGTGCCATATTATCATACACAGTACTACAGTCTGATGTACCAGCATCCATACCCATATAGCGCCCCCCCTCATCAACATACGACAATGATTAGACAATTTGATTTGTCAGGGATTCAGTTATCCCCTTATCCAATGGATAGCAGTTGGAGGGGCATGGTTCCAAAATTTACACGGTGTGATGCAATCACTGTTGAAGATCATTTAAGAATTTTGAATGCTTTCATCCAAGATTTGGAGGTTCCCTATGAAGATTTACACATGAGGCTATTCATGATATCACTAGTTGAAGATGCTAGGGATTAGTTCAACAGCTTGCTAGCTGTCTCAGTTGATTCTCTCCAAGGATTTGAAGATCAGTTCCTCAAGCAGTTTGGGAATCCAAGTGCACCAGATTTTTCTCTTCGTGAATTATTGCACATTCAGAAAGATCAAAGTGATGCAATTTATGAATTCAATCAGAGATTCAATAAGTTGTAGAGTAGGATACCTATTGGATCAAAGTTGCCAGATTCTTTAGCACTGAGTATTTATTTGAATGCTTTTGATCCAAAGATAGGGTATGAGCTGAGAAATAAATTCCCAAGAAGTTTGGCTGAGGCACAGAAGATGGCACAAACAATTGAAAACAATAGGAAGGCTTTGGGATAATCAGTAAAAGAGATATTCTTAGGGTTTCTCAGCAAAGCAACACATACAGGAACGAAAGGCCGAGGTTGAATGGCATGCCTTATAATATAGACTAGAAGGACAACAAATCTATAGTTCAGCTAGGCTTGGAAGTGAGGGAGCTTTTGATCCATTAAGCAAGAAAGGAACCTATATGGTAAGTAACAATTACTTTTGTGATTTTTGTGATAAGCCACATTCCCTAGATCATTGTATTGTAGCCTAGAGAATGTGAGAAGAGGGAATGCTGATGGGAAACAATGAAAAAGATCACACAGTATTTTTTACTTCAGATACTTTTCACCATGTTGTGGGAAAGTATTCATCTTTAGAGGGTGAGGGTTATCAGCATGATGCTTCAAATTAGAAATACAATGTTCATATGCCTGAACAATAGGTCCTTTCTGACTATGAAGAAGATTATACAGTGCCACATTCTGTTGAGGTGCTTGCTCAATACAGTATGAAGAGACTTAATGAAGAATAGGTAGAAAGACTAACTGTTGTTGATTAGAAGGAAGAAAACAAAAGAGAGACATTGGAGCAGAAGAAAGGGATTGAGGCAGAAGGCTACTCTTTTATCTTCATTCAAGCATTGTCCCATGGAATAAGGTATGAGAACATTATCAAGGTTGATTCTAATGATTGTATTCCTAATGAGTATAGAGAAATTGATCAAACAATGCTTCCAATAGAAGATGAGATATGTGCAAGTCAGTATAATTCATGTGATGCCTTGCACAATAAAGATGAAGGTGCAAGACATTTCTCTTGCATAATAGATTGTCACAGAGAGAGTATTGTTTGTTCTAAATATGCTGATGTTGATGATGAACCTAAGGATGTTGATCTACAGTCAAGGGATTCCTTCACCTCTTATGAAGATCAGGATGAAGAGGCAATGGGAGATGCTGATTCATTAGATAGTAAGTATACAATTCCTATGGCTGTAGTTGAAAATTATGAAGATACATCTGATGAAGAAGAGGATTTTCCATTTGAAAATAATTTCCAATTTTTTTCAAACTCGTTGTATGAAGATCAGATGATTTTCTGCCAAGGTGTGTCAATGAGTAAGTTTCAGATGTTTTCAAATCCATTCTATGAAAGGGAGGAAATAATTTTAGACAAGCAGAATGATGGAATAAATAATTGCACTGATGATGTTTCTGATTTCCTATTCCCTGATGGTATTGAATATATATTTGATGATGATAAAAGTGAGGAGTATAATTGTAGTGATGAAAATATTGAGACTTGTTCACTTAGTTGTGAACAGGTTGCAGATTTGTTTACTTTTGAATACCAGGGATGTTCACATGATGAATATCTTGAAGTTTTGTCTCCAGCTTACTTTTGTTTTGATAGTGAAAAATCTTTGTGTAAAGATTCTTATGACTCCCTATGTATTTTTTAGAATGATGGTGAAACTGGTGGTGTTGATCAAAAGTTTGTGTTTGTTCAGAAGGAGGTATGTGGTTTTGAATTTTCTAATTCATATGAACAAGACATTTATTTACATATCAAAGATGATAGAATCCCAGATTTGATTGGTCCACATATGCATGATATTGAAAATATGAGTCATGATCTAATGTTGATTCCAAATAATGATACTGGAGAGGTGCAAAAGGTTTTAGATTTGTATGTTTCAGACATCATTGATATAACAAAACATTTTGTTTCTCAAGAGGGGCACTTTGATTGTGAAATTTTAATACAGCTGAGTAAATTCTTTATGATCCATAACAGTGAGAAAGATAATAAGGAATATTGTATTTCATATGCATGCATCTTGAATGCTGAAAATAACAAGGGTTTGTCCCATGATGATGAAGAATTTGAATTGTTGAATACTGTCAGGATTTTGGAACAAACCAAGCATGATGATACTCTAAGAACTTGGAATAACAGTGACAGGAAAGATTGCATGAGTATCTTCAAGAGAAATCTGATGAACTCAAGACAAAACTAGGTATTTGAAAGGGGAAGGTATGGTCTGAGTTTTAGATTGTATCAGCTCAAGACAACTGAAGTTACAACATAGAGGATTAAGGGTTGCCAGTGCATGGACAACTCTTTCTTTTCCTTTTTAAATTTCTTTTCCATGCACAATAGATTAGGATTCTGCTCCATCTCCATTTCACTCTCATTTTCCATTTGTCTCCATATTGCATTCATTTTGCATTCATTCCATCTACCCCTTGTCCATTTTCATTTTGCTCATTTTGTGCCTGGTCTGCTCACCCATAGATTTTGGATCCTTGCATTGATCTTACACTCAATCATCCCCAAATGGAGCCATTGTTGAAACTGTAAAAATCTCATGATCTCACATATTAGTTTTACTCATAAACCTCCAGATTTGATTCTACCATGTGCATTTTCCACTCATATTTTTCCCCTTTATCCCATTGAATCCATTGAGTCATGCTTTTTCTACATCATGGTTTAGGTCGGCGTGACATTTCCTTTGTCTCCCCGACCTGTTTTTGCTAACATTTGTGTTTTTTCGGGCATTCAGTAGGACTTTTTTGTTGTCTCAGCAATTGGCTTCCATTGGCATGAGTTAGATTCTTTGGTGACATGTCTCGGTGATTTCTTTTTGTCTTCCCGACTATGTCTTGGGCGGTATCGATATGTGGTCTCAGTGAATATCATATATCTTGCCAACTGTTTGGTGGAGGATACATATTGAGAGGACTTAATGGTTTCGAGTGGATGTCTTGGCGAGATGTGCTTGTCTTATCGACCGTTTGGAGGGGGCATTGTTTTTGGAGTGAGTTGGTTCCATTGGCGGGAAGTCTTAGCGACTTCACTGCCCCACCGATCGGACAGTGGGATATGCTTTTTGGCCAGACTATGGGATGTCAGGGGGAAGTCTCCTCGAGTATGGTTTGTCACACCGACGGGTAAGTAGGTGGAAGGTTCTCAGTATAACACATTACACATGGTCTAAAGTCTTTCCAATATGGAGAGGTCACAGCGATATGAGAAATGAGGGAGGTCTCAGTCAAACGTGCAATTTTTGACATGATGTCTCCCTGAAATCAAAGGGTCATAGTGATACATATTGGAAGAAAGGGAGCGCTCGAGGAAAGGACTATGTGGTTGATATAATATCTCACTGACCCGAGTATGTCATGGTGATCTACAAGAAAATGATGATGTTCAGTGAAACAAGGAGTTTTTGATATAATATCTTCACGACTCAGATGTGTTACAGTGATAGCGAGATGGAATGCCTATAGGATGATTATCATTTGAATTGCCTTCGGCATGACTTGGAGAGTGTCTTGCTGACCGTTTTGACTGGTGAATAACAAAGTGCAAAGCTCTGTGGCTGACATGAATTATTTAAGTGACCGTTGCAGGCCGACATGAATTGGGCCCGATTTCTGATGTGAGCTGACATGATTTCATTCTAATGTTTTTCTTCTCATGTGGATATAAATAGGCAATTGGTAATTGCAGTAAAGCAAGGTGGTAAGATATCATTTTTTAGATAAAAAGTCAATAGGTAGTCAAATGGCTACAATAGGATAATTTTCTCTTTTCAGAGACTTTGTGCATGATTTCAAATGGTGGTTTCAAATAAAATCAGCTGGTGTGGCAGGTTGTTTCTGGTATCAATTGTATGTTGAATTTATTGAAAAGCATTGCTAAAGTTGTCTCCAAGTTGATTCTTTCTAGTTGTTTAAATTGAAATAACAAGTTTATTCTCAGTTTATCAGTGCACATTTGTTGTATCTGTGTGTTACAGTTGGAGCGCGGGCAGTATGAGGGTTAGGGAAAATGTACAGCACACTTTTCAATCACCCTTGATGCACGGTAAGATGTATGTTAAGCAAGTCAACAACGGAAAGCTTTTTCCAAAATTTAGTCACTTAAACCAGTCTCTTCACCTAAACAATGATTCTGGAATTTTAGTTTTTTTTTTTTGAAAGCCATCACTGGATCTGAGTTCTATAGGCATAGGTGTTAGATAGTATTTTCACAGGGTAGGGGCGGGGCAGGTAGGGGTATGAGGGTAAGGGAATAGGTGTAGGAGTCAAATAACTATTAGAATGACAGTCGCTATAGAATAGGGTTAGGTATCAGATATTAAGAGTATCTGTTCAATATTAATTTTGTTTTCACAGGGTATGTGAGCAACGTGGTGCATAAGAGGGTAAAGGTAATATCAGTTGAAGCCTGCCAAAAAAAATAGAAAGTGTATAATAAATCACATCAGTGAGTTAAATGTTTCTTCTTCAATGTCTTTTTGTATATATTCTCTACAATTTTTTTAAAAGGTCCACATTGCCTCTGCTACTGCTTGCTTTTTACTCTTGGCTCCTAGCCATATGTTAAACTTAAAAAAAAACACTTGTATATAAGAATTCTAGATACTTCATCTCTAAGAGAACCAAATTTGTAAAGTTTTTACATTAATACTGAAAATAGTATTTATACTACAAAGTGTGTAGGAGGAATTTTCACAATAATATTGCTGTGTAGGTTAGAAAACAGAAGGGTGTCATGTGAATCAAGCTTTTGCATCCACCAAGCACCTATGTACGCAATAGTCATGTAAGATCAATACACCCACATACTTCTCGAATCTTTATCTTTTACTTTTATCGATTATTTTCGAAGGTTAAAAGATTAATAGTTATGTTTATATTTTAAAAATTAAAATTAATTTATGTAGTATTATGTCAGGTGTATCATAAATTTAGATTATTTGATAAAGATATAGATGGTGTAATTATATATTGTTGATATTTACAACTTCAAAAAATTACGTTAAAATTTTAATTCATCTTTAAAAATATGTTGAAATGTTCATTAAAATTTGATTTATTAGTTAAGAATTTAGAATTTATATGTACAACTACTATGTCTTCTCTTCTTAAGCCTCACTATCTTTTTCCCTTCTAAAACACAAGGTATTCCCATAAAAACAAAAAGCTCACTTTTTGCCAATTAGATTTACTTTATATGAATAGAAAAATTTAAAAAATTAAAATAGAAAACTCATGAAAGGATTCATCAAGATGATATTACAAATTAATCAATTGAAACTAAAAGATACAAAGACATGCACCCAAATAAGTTTATTGTTGGTTGTCTTCATTTACTACCATTTTTATAAAACCAATTTTATTACACATTTAGTATCATCTTAATTGATTAAGAAACATCTTTCTAATTCAGAATTTCTACTTGCATAATCTTACCTAACCACAATGCATGGTAGCGATCTATGTGTCATTCTTACATTCTTGCACTAAATAGGATAAAATAAGATAACAATTCTAATACCTACAGCCAAACCTTATCCTCAAAGGTTTATTGGAGATGAACCTATATGTGTATTTTTTCTAAGAATCAAAGGCAATGTAGTTTACATATAAAAATTATAGAAAGACTCCTTGATAGAACTAGCATGAGGCATTTATCCTAAACCATTGATTGAGCTTATACTTCTAATTAAATCTACATACAATAGTATGGTGTCAAGTCTATCATAGACAATGGTTAGTATCATATCATGAACAAGTAGGAACATAAAACCACATAATGTCTAGTTTATAAGTATGTCATATATGTAATTATAGTGATCAAATCATACATATGTGATATATACAAGACTCCTTGATAGAACTAGCATGAGGCATTTTCCCTGAACCATTGATTGAGCTTATACTTCTAATTAAGTCTACATACAATAGTATGTTATCAAGTCTATCCTAGACAATGGTTAGTATCATATCATGAACAAGTAGGAACATAAAACCACATAATGTCTAGTTTATAAGTATGTCATATATGTAATTATAGTGATCAACTCATACATATGTGATATATACAAGACTCCTTGATAGAACTAGCATGAGGCATTTTCCCTGAACCATTGATTGAGCTTATACTTCTAATTAAGTCTACATACAATAGTATGTTATCAAGTCTAACCTAGACAATGGTTGGTATCATATCATGAACAAGTAGGAACATAAAACCACATAATGTCTAGTTTATAAGTATGTCATATATGTAATTATAGTGATCAACTCATACATATGTGATATATACAAGAAGGATATTAAAGGAAAGTGATAACCTAGAAAAAGGAAAGAGAGTGTGCCCCATTTTATAGTATGGGTCCATCCTCATCGCATACTACTTTTCCTCATCATTGACAAGAACATATGAGTAACAATGCACAACATATGTAGTTATTAATAATATTGAGATATCCCACTAAATATTTAAGTCATTTCATAGCTAACTAAACATAATAATGATTTATTACATTATTAAACCACCCAAGATTAGTGCCAGTATTATCAATCACCTAGACTAATTTAATAATAGGAAATTTGAAACACATACCTCAAGTAAACACATCAATACAATGACACACATTGCTCCTAATACATCAATACCAATATTGAACTCTTGAGGTAAGTAGATCTAAGCATTTAGTGCCTACATGACACTTGTGATAGCTAGCTAACCCGAAATGATATAATTGAATAATTTTCTTGATAGAGAATATGCCTTGAATCTTGTCATATTGAGTTAAAAATAAGCTTAGATGTGAGAAAGTCATAGGTTTTACAATTTGGAAATTATTTTGTGATGAGTGTTAAAATTTCCATTAAGAGAATAAATATCCTCTACCTATTCTTTCATACAACCCCTTTCTTGACCTTGCATGTGATGCCAACAATTGAACTCAAATATTGATCTACTTGTAATGTTCCCTTATTAGAGACATAAAATGCACAAGTTGGGATAAGGGATTTTGTATTTACCAATCAATTAACTTATAAATGAAACTTGGCTTGAAGACCTACATACATCATGCATTACCAACAAATACATGTAGTTCCTTGATCAAGATTAGATTAGACAATTTCAAACTGTATATTTTAAGAATATGGCAGATGCATTATTATCTAGTGCAAGAAAACTAACATAATCTGATATGACTTATTACTCTTGATCAGAATAGATCTTCACCTTTTTCCTCTTACCTTACCTCATTGTCAGATGGAAGAATTATTGTGCCAAGGGTGTATAAATGGTCTCCAAGTGGACTCCCTCAAGGTTTCCTACCCATCTTGGGACCATCTATCAATTGACCAAATTACCAACCTTTCCCTTCACAAACTTCCTATCCTTAGTGGGTACTAGTGAAAGGGAATTTGGCACAATAATTGTTGTAAACAACATTATTGTGTTATTGACAAATAGTATCCATTAGTCTTTAGATTCTTACATTGTATAGAAGGAAGGCTTTAATAAATTAACATACATTTATTTATTGTTTACAAGTCATATCAATTAGCATCTCTATGCATTCATATTTCATATTTTATTAAATTGAATCCATAGATAAGAGTGTCTATAAACATTCATTGTGATCGATTCTAACCTATAACCCACTGCCTTGAGAATTCACATTGTTTCCAAAATCTGTAAATGATGTATAAACAAGTGAGAATACTTACCTTTGATCGATGCACTAGACTGGGAGTTCTTTAGACATTTTCCTGAATCCCAATTTGTGTCTTTCTTTTCACACGATGATAAGCAAGACTCTATTATTCTTCCTTCAATTCATGTCTATATTAAATATGTGTAATTCAATCATTCATCCATTTGGCTGGCTAGTAATTGGCTCTTAAAAGAGCAACTTGTATCTAAAAATATATCTCATTCCTATTTTATTTTATATATCTTTTATATCCTCGATTGGACCAACTGGTATGTCCCTTATGCTAATTGCACCCCTTCAAGGGTGTGCCTTTTTGTTACAGTAGGCCATTTCTAGTTAGGAACATAACTCATTGATAGCAATCGTTGATGCTATTCTTATGTAGTTTAACAATTAATTCATAATTATTATTGCCTAACCTTGATTGCTATTTAACATGTATTCACTCACTCAACAATGTTTGGTCAAAATGTTGGTAATAACATGTTCTATGAATCAAGGTATGGAGTGCAGATGGGAGCGGAGGTTTGGGTGGGAAAATGGGTCTTTCGAATTGTCTGGTACTAAGCAAGGTGATGGCAATGGATCTGCGAAGGCCCAGGCAGGTCATGAGTTTGCCTCGAGTAAGAAGAAAAGTGTGGAGGATCCGAAACAAGAGGATTCCCCAAAAATTTTTGTGGACGACCCAGGTGGGAAGGATATTCCAGTTCCTTCCTCTAAGATTCCAGCTGATGGTTGCCCTAAAGATAACCTCAAAGTTGTGGTGGGGTTTGGTAACATGAATGGAGGGCATCGTAAGAAATGGGCCTCTCTATTTGGGGTTAAACCTAATGGTAAGTCAACTTTTCCCCCTGTGGGCAACATTTCTTTCCCTACGGTTGGAAAATTTTCAATTTCTATTCCAGGCGAGATCATTGATCATAATATAGCTCTAATGGATAGTTCCCTAGTTGGAAAATTTATGGGCCAAAGGCCAAATATAGAGGTTGTCAGGGATTTTGTTAGAAAGAAATGGAGAACAAATGGTAGTGTCTCTGTTGCGGCTCTCCCAAAAGGATTCTTTGCTTTTGAGTTCTCGAACAGAGAAGACATTAAGGCAGTTAGAAGTGGAGGACCATGGGTTATTGGGAAATCAACTCTCGCACTTAAGAAATGGTCTTCAAATTTAGATCTAACGGACACCATCTTTGAGACTGTTCTGATATGGGCCAGGCTTCATGGTCTTCCTTTAGAATACTAGAACAAGGATTTTTTTATGGGGATAGCTAGCTCCTTTGGGGAGAAACTATCGATTGATCCAATGATAGTAGCAAGAAAAAGACTGGTGTTTTCTAGAATATGTGTGGGTGTCTCTCAGGAAGCGGATCTCCCCTCCTCTATGGAGATCCATTTGAAACTTGGCTCTTGGTCATAGGCTATTGAGTTTGAGACCATCCCTTTTGCCTACTTCAACTGCAAAAAATCTGGCCATTGGGCTAAGCAATGCCCCCTTAAGGTAGTAAAAGAAATGGAAGATCCTAAAAGGGCCTCAAAAGTGGTATGGAAAAAGAAGCAGGGGGGAAAATTAGCAACGATGTTAGTGAGAAAGCAAGCAAATTCTCCTGATAATACTTCAGGTGATGCTCAAAATGAAGGCTCTGCCTTCTAGATCCCCCAAGGTTTGGTAACGAAGTTTAACTCTGATTCTCAGGACAAAGAGGAAAGGGTGGAATGTGATGGTGGGAACTTAGCCCTGGGAAAGGTGGATGATTCTCTTGATAATATTTCGGGTGAGGTTGGAAAAGAAGGCCCCGCCTTCCAGATCCCCCAAGTTTTGATATCGGAGATTAACTCTGACTCTCAGGACAAAGAGGAAAGTGTGGAATGTGATGTTGGGAATTTAGCCCTAAGTAAGGAGGAAGATTCTCTTGCCCCAATAATGAGCCCCTTTGGTCGGGACCCCGTGATGCTAGGGTTGGATGATATTCCAATTCAGGGTCTTTCTCTAGAGGTAGGCATTCCTTTGATCGTGTCCTCAATTTAGGTAAATAACCCAGTAGTTGAATCCAGCTTAGATGTGGCTCCTATTGAATTTGTTAAAGACACTTATTCGGACCCCAGCCAGGTAAGCTCTCTTGAAAGAAGTAGCTCCTTTCCTTGTGTGAATGGGCTCATGGATGCTCTCCCCTAGGAAAATAAATTATTCTCTGAAAAAGAATGGGAATCCAATAAAGAATCAGATAGTCAAGAGGACACAGATAGAGAAGAGGTGCTATCCAAGAAAAATAAGAAAAAAGCGAAAATCAAAATCACCCCTTGCGGGATCTCAACAAGATCAATAGCAAAAGCGAACTATGGGGCTATTTCTTTGGCCAAAGGAATAAGACCTAAAATTTGGATAAGAGAGCACATTAGCCTTCAAGATATTGTGGATGGCTACCAAAAAACCATCCTTGAGATCCCCCTCCCTCCTAAATCATCATGAAGTTATTGTCCTAGAATATAAGGGCACTAAATAACCCCCACAAGAAGGATATTTTACACAATTTTTCCCGAGACCAAAAGCCTGATATTCTCCTCATTTAGGAAACTAAAATGTTAAGTGAAAAGGTGGAAAAGATTTCTTTGTTCCAGCACTGTTCCATTCAGGGAAGTGATTCTGCTGGCGCCTTCGGTGGGGTTGCAACTTTTTGAAACTGTAAGATCATAAGAGATGATCCACTTTTTTCTCGTCCTAATCATGTTGCCACTAGATTTACTTATATAAGGGACAAATTCAGCTGGATCTAGTCTAATATTTATGCTCCTAACTGCAAAAAAGCTCGGAAGGCTTTTTGGAAAGAGTTGGCTGCTTTTCATAATATCTTTCAAAATGACCCTTGGGTTGTCATAGGAGATTTTAATTCCCCTCTCCTTTAGGGTGAGAAGTTTGGTGGTTCTCAGATCAATGAAGAAAGCAAAGAGGATCTTTTGGAATTCATCAAAAATCAGGCCTTGATTGACCTAGACTTGCAAGGGAGCTCTTACATGTAGTTGAATCAAAGAGTTATGTCTGATCTAATCTAGGTGAGACTTGATAGAACCCTTGTTTCTGATGTTTGGCTCTTAAATTATTGTTGTTCTTTAAAAACCCTCCCTAGGATTGGATCTGACCATTTTCCTATTAGTTTTGTTGCTGACCCCTTAAAGATTAAGAGGAATACTCCTTTTCATTTTGAGAAGATGTGGCTTTCCCATCCTCTCCTCCAAGAAGAAATAAGGAAATGGTGGAATATTAATATAAAGGGAACTGCCTTATTTAGAATCACCAAAAAATTAAGAGAAGTTAAAATGAATCTCAAGAAGTGGAAAAAAGAGTCTTTTGGCAATATCTTTCAAATCAAATCTGATCTTCAGATTAGGCTTTCTGAAATCCAAAACAAAATTCAGAAGGAAGGCTACCTGAATGAAACTAAGGAGAAGGAAAATGAGATTCTCACAAAACTTCATAAGATAATTGTTAGAGAAGAGGAATTTTGGAGACAAAGGTCCAGAGCTCTTTGGTTAAAGGCTAGAGACAAAAACACTAGATACTTTCATCTTTCAGCTTCTAAACACAGAGTAGCTAATAAAATCTCAGCGATTGTGGTTAATGGTAGAAATTATGAGGAGGAAGAGGACATTAGAAGAGAGGTTGTCCTATTCATTAAGAACCTGATGTCTGAGAAAGAGGGAATTAACTTGGAGGATCAAAATCAATTGTTGGAGGCTATCCCCAGGATTGTTAACTCTAGAGACAATGAAATGCTAACTGCTATACCCACTAGCGAGGAAATAAAAAAAGTTGTTTTCTCTTTTGAAGGAAGCAAAGTGCCTAGTCCTGATGGCTTCCCTTTACTTTTTTTCCATTGGTTCTGGGGCATTATTGGGGAGGATGTTGAGAAGGTGGTGAAAGAGTTCTTCCATTCTAGAAACCTTTTGAAGGAGTTAAATGCCACTTTCTTGGTTCTTATCCCCAAAAAACCTGGAGTGCAGGATTTTGAAGGTTTCAGACCTATCAGCCTCTATAACTCCTTCTATAAAATTATTTTGAAGGTGCTTACCTCTAGGCTGCTTCTCATTCTACCCACTATTATTGCTCCTCAACAAAATGGTTTTGTGCCTGGAAGACAAATTCTTGAGTCCATTTTCCATGCTCATGAGAATATTCACTCCCTCTTGGTCTCTAAATCGGAAGGATTTTTTCTAAAGCTTGACATCTCGAAGGCTTATGACAGGGTGGACTGGAACTTTCTATTTAATATCTTAAAATATTTTGGCTTCAATGAAAGGGTTTTGCAGCTGATTGAACAACTCATTACTTCTGCTTCAGTGGTGGTTATGATTAATGGGACCCCTTCCACCTTTTTCCGTAGTTCTAGAGGGTTAAGACAGGGAGATCCCATTTCTCCTATTCTCTTCATGATTATGGCTGAGAGTTTTGGTAGAAATATGAGTAAATTGGTTGCTCAAAGATCTATTATGGGGCTCAAACCATCTTCGAACAATTTGATATGCTCTCACCAACAGTTCATGGATGACACTTTGCTGATGGGTAGATCTACTATCTCGAAAGCTAAAGAGATGAAGAAACTTTTGGATACCTATGGATGAGCTTCTGGTCAGGTGATAAATAAGCAAAAAAGCTCGTTGTATTTCTTTAACACACCTTTGCACAGACAGAGGGAGATAGTTGAATTCTTGGTTGCAAGATAGAGTCCCTTCCTGCTACTTATCTAAGATTACCTCTATGCTTAAAACCTTTGGATTCTTTCTGGATCTCTCTGGTTGATAGGTTTTGGAAAAAACTTTCTGGCTGGAAAGGAGCTCACCTAAGCCAAGCCAAAAAACTCCAGCTTCTTAAAGCCTCCCTACAGAATCTCCCTATCTATGCTCTTAGTCTTTTTAAAATCCCAACCAAATACGTTGAAACCATTGAAAAGATTCAAAAGAGATTCCTTTGGTCAGGAGTAGAAGAAAGAAAAAGAATGCCTCTTATTGGATGGGACTTGGTTTGTAGATCTAAAAAGGATGGAGTCCTTGGGCTAAGAAAAATTAGACTGTTGAACAAGTCACTCCTAGCTAAATAGATATGGAGACTATTCTTCTCCTCTGGGGAATGAAGTGAAATAATTAAAACTAAGTATTTGCAGAATAACAATTCCCTCAAAGATCTTATTGAGAATCCTAATCTCCTGAAAGGATTAAGTTGCTGGAACTATATGATTGATGGGATAAAGGTTGTGAAATTGGGATTGAAATGGCAGGTTCGCAATGGTAACCAGATCAGATTTTGGGATGACTGTTGGCTACATAATGAACCTCTATCTCAGGATGGGAATCTAAGTAGATGGGCTGAGTTTTGCAAAGATACTTTTGGCCTCTTTGTTAAAGATTACTGGCGGGATGGTAAGTGGATCAATCTCCCCTTGATAAACCCTATTTTTGGTCTCTGTTTACTCCTCTTTGAATGCTATCAAACTGTGCCTGAATCAAGAGGACAGTCTTATCTGGAAGTATGAGCCTTCTGGGTGCTTTTCTATCTCGTCCACTTTTTCCTGGCTTTCACATGCTCTTAATCCTCCCCCTCTGTGGTTGCATGCTTGGACTAAGCATCTCTTACCTAAGGTTAACATTTTTTTTTGGTCCTTGCTGCAAAATAAAGTGCTAACTATGGATAATCTTATCAAAAGAGGTGTTATGCTCCCCAATAGATGCTACCTCTGTAAAAGCGATGCTGAATCAGTTAACCACCTCTTTATCCACTATCCTTTCTCCTCTATGGTTTGGGACAAGCTTCTGAAATGTTGGAATTTTTCTTGGATCCCCTCGGAGTCGGTTGAAGATTTTTTTGTTCAATGGAAAGCCCCTTCTCTCAACCCCTTTATAAAAAAACTTTGGGCTTTCTCATTCCCCCATGTGACTTGGGGAATTTGGAAAGAGAGAAACAACAGGATCTTCAGGGATAAGGAGTCATCGGAGGAAATTTTGTTTGAAAGAATTCTTAGGATGATTAAAGAAAACTTCTCTGTTGTTCCCTTCAGGGAGGATAAGATTGAGACTGTGGTTTTCTTTCCTTATGATAGCCTGATTGCTAGGGAATGGAGAATTAAATGGGATATTTCCAATGTTCCTAATATGACCAAAAATTCCAGGGAGGGAGTTTGTTGGAGTTTTCCTATGGATGGCTAGGCCAAAGCCAACTTCAATGGTGCGGCCAAAGGAAATCCGGGGAAGGCTGGGTGTGGTGGGGTCCTAAGGGACTTAGCAGGTAACTTTATGGGAGTCGTTGCCACCCATTTGGGGGTCCAAACTAATCACGTGGTAGAAGCAGTGAGTGCTTATTACATAATCAACCTTGCAGTGGAAATTAAATGCAAAAATTTATGGCTTGAAGGTGATTCTAAAAATATAATAGATAGACTTTGTGGTAGGTCCCAGCCCGCATGGTCGATTAAAAACTAGATTGAAGATGCTAAGGTTTTACTTAGTAAGTTCGACAGAATAAAAATCACTCATGCTTACCGTGAGGCAAATGCTATTGCGGATTTTTTTTCCAATGAGGGAGTTAAGAGTGATAAAATCCTCACATGGCACAAAAGGATTGACCTCCATTCTGATGTTCAAGCTTTAATGGTGCTTGATGTGGTGAATGGAAAAGTGGTGGCATCTTGTAATAATGAGGAAGGTACAAGTCGTGACTAACAAAATAAGTAGACAATATGGGGCCATGAGGATCTGGCAGAGAAATGATTTACCTTGGCACGCTTTGTGGGTCCTACGAAGCAAAGGAACTATCTAGAACAGGTTCTCCATTCACAACAGTATTCACACCGAGGTCTCAAAAATGGGTGGGGAACAGAAGAGGGTTGAACCTACCAATTTCGAGTCACACACCAAGAACACTAAAGCATGGAGCAAAATAAGAAGGGGTGGCTTACTTCCATTCATCAAGAAACTCCATGGCCCTCTGGAGGAGATTACTAATTTCTTTGAGAAAAATTGGAATAATGGGGACGTTCTCCTCTTTGGGAGGAAAGTTCAAATTGATGAAGCTTTGATAGCGGAGGTGACAGGTATCTCGATTGAAGAGCATAAATTTTTTAGAGACAAGAAATTCTCTGACGAAGCTGTGATGAGGTTCCCTAAGACCGAAATGAAGAAGCAAAAACTTGTCAAGATGATGAACGGTTACTATGAAGCCAACACCATAAAAGATTTATGGAGAAAAGTGCTAAGGGTTATCATGGAGTACATCACTCTTGACAACCGCTTCACTAGGGTTTATGGATATCACTTCATACTGCTCAATCACTTCCGGCATAAGACATAACTCTTTAATCATCAAAGCCATGACTAAAAGATTGGAGAAAACCCATAAAAGAGCACTAATTGTCAACCTTGATCAGGAGAAAGGCCAGGATGAGGAAGCGGGGGTCTCTAAGCGTACCAGATCATGTACGAAAAGAAAAACCCTGACTACCCCAAACATGACATAGATTTTCATGGAGGGGGTTCAGGATATGGTGGACCTCGAAGAGGTTGCTGACGAGCTTCTGAAGTCTATGGATTAGCTATGGCTGGGCCCAGTTTTGTCTATTTTCCGGTCGTCTGATGGCTTTTTTGCAGCTTTTTGTGGCTATCTATTTTAGCTAGTTTTTATCTCTATGGCAGCCTTTTTGTCTTTCGGACCTCTGTTTTGGTCTTTGCTTGTAATGTTACTTTGTGGTTTCGGGTCCCTATAAAACTTGTTTATCCCTTTTATCAAAAACCATGTTTGGTCAAATAGATTTAACTCTCCTTTTGCTATTGTTAGTTAACTAAAGCACCTGAACTTCCTTATGGCAATGATATCTAGGAGTGTGCTAGGGATCCCCCATGTCCAAGTTGGAGAGAAGGCTTGATAATATTTTGTTCACGAATATTAAATGATACAATTTCCTTCTGATGATATGGCTAGAGAGCTTCAGCCACGTCAAGTGATAATCATAGGGATGAGCGTGATCATAGACCTTCATTGATTCTCCTCATAGTCCCCATTGTTGCTACTTTATGATAAAATCTTAATTACAAAATTGCCTCTCATAGAGTGCCAGACTTCTTGTATGATATTTCTGGCGGTTGGCATTCTAATATCGATCATTTGAGATGTCTCTACAAAAGGATGTGGAAATCTTTTGAACACCAGTTTGATATTATGAGGGTGTCTTTAGGGACATGTGCTAGTTTCTTCACTAGTCGTGATAATCATCTCTTTGATGAAAGCTCCAATTACCATACTCAGCTCATATTTGTATATTTCAATATTGCCATATACACTCGTGCCAGCGTCCCTCTTGCACCAAGGTGATGTCTCCTATCTTCATTTGGAATTTGATATAATAACACAATTTAAGGAGGGGGTGTGAGGATACACATTCCTCTTATAATATATATTTATTTTATATCCTTTAGCACTTAGATTTTTTAATAATGATTTAATGTTGTTTATTTGAATATTATTCCTTTTATGATTTTATGATTTACAATATTTATCTTATAATATTTTATTTAATGTTCAACTATTATAATTGTAATAGCATTTCTTAAATTGAGATTACTTTTATTCATATTTTGGATATTTATTTAATTCCATTATTTGTATCATTTTGTCATTTCAAGGGTATGTTATTTTGGGGACATGTCAGTCCTCCCCACCCAAGATTGCTTGTCCTCAAACAATCACAATTCCAAACATCTTTTTCACTTTAGTAGTTACAGCTCCTCAACTCAAGAAGTAGTTTGGAAAACAAAATTTAACTAATCTTTCAAGCATAAGACACCAAGGAGCAATCTTGTTTGAAGACACATTTGGAGTGAAGCTAACACAAGGAGACACTTAATAAAGCATAAATATATGTATATTTTGGGGTATATGTAGATTACAAAGTATATTCTTAAATACACATAAGTCACATAGTGTGAATGCATGCATGCCACAAGATATACACATGAATACAAGTAAGACACAAGGTATACACCTAAATACCAATCACATAGTATACACATGATCACATATACATCATGATGTAAGCCACAAAGTATTTGCTTGAAGGCACTTGAATACACATAAGTTATAGCATGCACTTAGATACACTTGAATGCATTGGAATACATAAGTCACACTTGAATACACTTAGGCATGAATCATAGTCATATAATGTACTTGATAATGTACACATAATACATGAAGCAACACTCAAGGCATGGATCATAAACTTGAATACAAGGAAAATGCCATAAACATCTATGCACACAGGTCTTGGATTGCATCTGAATACACATGAGGCATGAATCAAACTCCAGCATGCACGAGAAGAATATTCATGGAGTAAATATGTTGAAAACATTTAGGACATAAGCACACATCTAAATATACATCAAAGCATATTGTAAACTCATGAAACATATACATGGAGTAATTTCATGGAGTATTCAGAAGACATTTATTGTAAGCAGTAGTACATGATTTCATGGAGTCATGAAGTATACATAGAAGCATGAATCATTCACATAAGAATAGGTGATTACTTATAAGTCCTAGGGATACACAAGGTATTGGAATACACGTTGGAAATATCATATACATGAATATACATGAGATATGTAGATCATAAAATGAATTACATACTAGCCTTCAAACATGAGGGCATGAAGTATTCATATTAGCACACATGAAGCATACACATAGGAATTTATCTGCATAGAGAGAGAAGCATTTAGTCATCACATAAGACGTGAATATGTAGAGCATTCAAGTACACTCAAATTTACTTCTATGCATGGAATAGAATCATATCATGCATTCAAAACACAATATGAAGCATTCATTTGAATATACATAGAGCATAAAATGATCCTACATATAGGACATAGGTATAAGAATGCTGATAGATACACTCAACAAATATAAACAAACACATATAAGGCATAAGTTACACCAATACAAAGTATATATTTAAGAATGGAATAGTCATGTATTAGAGTACATTAGTCATGAAGTGGACAAGTAAGATGCGAAGCATATACCATGAAATAGGTAAAGCATGAAGTAAATGCACGAGTGTAAAGCATACTTATGAATATATGTAAGTTGTAACGTACACACTTAAATATGTAAGTCACATGAATACACGTATACACATAAGTGCAAAAAAATAAAAAAAGCATCTCATTTGCGAAGAATAAACTTGAATACATTCAAGTCACAAAGCATACACTTGAATGCACATAAGCCAAAAAATATGCTCACTCTTGAGTCACAAGGTATACACTTGAATGACAGTATTCTATTGAATATAAGTATATATGAGAAGCATGTGAAATGCATGTAATATTTAAGTCATGAAGTGTACTCGTGAAAAAAATATGGACACACATAAGTTGCTTAAATACATATGAGTATATCAATGGACAATTGGAAAGGGGATCCTATGCATCCCATACTACAACGTGGATCCATCCACTATCCCAAGGTCACCAGGTGTACACATGAGTATGAACCATACATGTGAATACACATAATACACAAAGTATTCTCATGAACATATGTTACAAACCATACACATGAGTCATAAAGTAAGCCTTTGAATACATAAAGTATACATAGGAAGACAAGAAAGATGCTCTGATACCACTATAATGTCCCCTTATTAGAGACATAAAATGCACAAGTTAGGATAAGGATTTTGTATTTACCAATCAATTAATTTGTAAATGAAACTTTCCTTGAATACCTACACACATCATGAATTACCAACAAATACATGTAGTTCCTTGATCAAGATTAGATTAGACAATTTCATATTGTACATTTTAAGAATAAGGTAGATGCATTATTATCTAGTGCATGAAAACTAACATAATCTGATATGACTTATTACTCTTGATCAGAATAGATCTTCACCTTTTTCCACTTTCCTAACCTCATTGGCGAATGGAAGAATTATTGTGCCAAGGGCGCATGAACAGTATCCATGTGGACTCCCTCAAGGTTTCCTACCCATCTTGGGACCATCCATTAATTGACCGAATTACCAGCCTTTTCCTTCACAAACTTCCTATTCTTAGTGGGTACTAGTGAAAGGGAATTTGGGCCCAAAGTATATTCTCATAGTAAAGTCATAATAGCTTAAGAAAGCACAATAATTTTTTTAAGCAACATTATTGTGTTACTGACAAATAATATCCATTAGTCTTCAAATTGTCTTACATTATATAGAAGGTTCTAATAAATTGGCATACATTTATTTATTGTTTACAAGATGTATCAAATAGTGTCTCTATGCATTCATATTTCATATTGTATTAAATGGAATCCATATATAAGAGTGTTTATAAACATTCATTATGATTGATTCTAACCTATAACCCACTACCCTCATAATTCACATTATTTCCAAAATCTAAAAAAAGATGTATCATCAGGTGAGGATACTTACCTCTAATCGATGCACTAGATTGGGCTTTCTTCAGACATTTTTTTGAATCCTAATCCGTCTCTTCTTACATGACAATAAGAAAGACTTTATTATTCTTCCTTCATTTCATTTCTGTATTAAATATATGCAATTCAATCATGCATCCATTTGGCTGGCTGGTAATTGGCTCTTAAAAGAGCACCTTGGATCTGAAAATATATCTCATTCATATATATATATTTTTATATCCCTTTTATATCCTCCATTGGACCAACTAGTATGTTTCTTATGTTAATCACACCCCTTCAAGGCCATGCCTTTTTGTTACAATAGGTTGTTGCTAGTTAGGAACTATAAGAGTGGGGTACAGACCATGTTCAAGGCCTAGGTCATGGGAGGCCAAGAGAGGGCTGCCAAAACTTACCTCAGTTAATGTTGGTTTTGAAAGGTAAGGAATGAGAATGATGAGGCTTATAGGGACATTCAATCACTTTTCAAAACCAAATTGAAGTAGGAGGTCAAGCGATTCAACTTTCAAATTTGGCTTTGTGCCTTAGAGAGCTTTCTATCAGAGGACAAAAGTGCAGAACTTGGACAATAATGCAACACACTCGCATCTCACAAGTAAGTTGTCATCGATAAGGCTAGAAAATATGAGAGACAAGAGAAAAATGCTAAAAAATAACTAACCTAATGAGAGGTTTCAAGGAGGTTGAAATAAAACTATTAAATAGAAATCAATGCACAAATAAGATAAAGAGATTAGACTGACAAAGTACCTACAAACGAGATCTTCTTTCCAACAAACTTCAAGAGCACCAAAAACTTGCACACAAGAGAGAGGAAAATGTTGAGGAAGGGTTGTATAGGGGCATGCCTCAGTAAGACCTTGTTTTGGTGTTTCCACCTCCATGTACAACCAAGATAAAGATGATAGATAAATGACAAAGAAATATTACCAAAAAGCTACAAGAGCAGTAAAGTGCTATTCAACCAATGTAATAGAGAAAGGAAAATGGGAAGCTTACCACCTCTGCCAAATGCACTCAAGCAAAATGGGGAGAGAATGATAGTACTCGAGCCTCTGCTATAATGGTTTTGGTCCCAAATTAGGTCTATTAAAGTGATTTAAAGATGTTGTTGATGCTGTTGTAATGCTAAATGGAATGCAAAATGGAGTGCTCAAATGGTGTACGGAAAATGGAGTGAATGCTTGAGAAATGAAGAAGATTGCTAAAAAGGTGGTAAAAGACTACCAAAAGGATGAGATTCTTTGAAGGAATGGAAAAAATATGTGTAGAAGATGGAAATGCATGAAGAAATTTCAATTTATATAGGAATAGGCAATTTTAGGTTGATGAGGTCGAAGTGGAGGCATTACAACCTGTTCAAAATAGCAAGTGTAACATCTTTGCATGTTTTAGATATGAGATTGCGTTATGGATGTTAATGCGCCATGCAGATGTCTACATGTTGGGTGGGCATCCACGATGGTTTCACTTCTACCAACATGCAAAATAAGCACCAAGTGGAACCAAGGTAGTGGGCTTTTGCAAATTTTAGCCTCCAAACTTGGTTTTCTAAAGTGGAGAAAGAAAAAAGGGGAATTTTTACATGGGGTGCAAATTTACTCTATCACATTTTTCCCCCACTTTAGCAAGCATTAATACTGATGAGTGCATGGTAAAGTAGACTAAAGTAGCAACAATAGGGTTAGAAATGTATACCTATACCATTGAGGAAGTAGACCACAATCTGGAAAACTTGAAGGTGCAAGATAAGTAAAGGACTGCATAGCTTCTTAGAACTATGAAGCTAAAGAAAGAAAGCACCCTACAGGTTCTTGATCCTGTAGGGAGGATATTCTCCAAGATCTCTCGCATGAAGAACATCCAAGGCAAGGGCCCTATAGGTGCTCAGTCTTGTAGGGAGGATATTTTGCAAGATCTCTCACATGAAGAACATCCAAGGAAAAGGCCCTAAAGGTGCTCAGTCCTATAGGGAAGATATCTCCAAGATCTCTTACATGAAGGAAGCTCAAAAGGAAGTACCCTATAGGTGCTTAGTCCTATAGGGAGGTATCCCCCAGGATCTTTTTCATGGAGGAAACTGAAGGAAGCGAACTCTGTAGAGTCAAAAGTGGCGACACATTTATCTTTGATAGAACATGTCAAAAAGTGACCACATGGGAAAGTAAGCAGATAATCACACAAACCATCAATCACATAGGAAAGCTTTCAAAGGGGTCCCTCGGGAACCCTTCAAAAGAAGAGGGGTCCAATCAAGGGATGCACAGTTTGAAAGTAGATTTTTCCATTGTCGAATTGATCCATCATCAAGGGATTGTTTTGAAAGATGTTCACTTCATAAAGGAATTCAAAAGGAAGAATGTTCCCCCATGTGAGGGGAAGGTCAAACTTGTTCCCACTTCCAAGGAATGTTTTCAAGTCCTTTCTTTACGAACCTGTGATGAAGGAAACATGTTCCATTAAGGTTCCCAGTTGAGAATGTGATTCTAAAGAAAGTTTTTTGTGAAGAATTTTGAGAAGAGATTTTCTAAGAGCGAATTCATTTCCTAAAAATTAGAATGTTGAAGTGAAGCATTATTATACATGAGAGGGATAGCTCAAGCAAAGAAGAGAGAGATATAAAGATAAAGCAAAGGAGAAAAACACACACAAAGGGCATAGGGGGATCTGGTTTAGTGAGGTTAGATCTATCCAAGCTTACAAATAATAGGTAACTGTAGTGCAAGGTGAAAGATCATCAATCCACAACCAGATCAAGAAGAATGCGTGGAAAACAAAGTAAAAATTAAAAAATGGTTCAACATGGAAGGGGAGCCTAAATGCCTCCAACGCTTTGCATCATCCCCAATTTTCTCAAAATCAAGCACAAACATAGAAGAATGGTGACACAAATAGAAGAAGGTTTATGACACAAAAACATGTTTGTATCCAAGGACCAACAAGGGCCACATGGGTCCTCCAAGAACATATAGCACAATTATGAGAGAAGCACATTACACACACATATCTAATCTATAGATAAAGAAGAGAGGTCCTCTCCTAGCATTGATCAACCGGGAGGTCATCAGCTTCCCACTCAAGATTGTCATAGGGGGAAAGCGGATGAACCTATAATGGTGCAATATCAAGGGGAGGAGATTCTAACCCTCTTACAACAAGAGCTAAGGAAGAAGGTCCCTCAAGGTCTTCTTCACTCAACTCCTGTGGTGTGAGAGTCAATGATTTGGCGAAGATCGCTCATAGGGTTGAAACTTCATCTATAGAATGGAATAGGCACTTTATAGGAGGGCGGGTGCATGAAGTTGGGTTACAATTTTGTGGCAAATTTTTTAAAATAATTGGAAGTGACATAACGCGAGCGCATTATAACGTGCTCTCGTTACTTCATTTTAAAAACAAAAAAAAAAGTGAAAGTTACTCATTTTATCTTTTCTATTTTTCTACTCTGCTCACAGCCAAAAACCCTCATTTTCACGCTCGTGTTCTAGGAGGAGTCATTCTTCAAAATTAATCAACAATAGTTGCTTTTCATTTGCAAAGATGGCACCATGACGACGAAGAGGTGCAAGAGGTAAGTATTGTTTGCTATTTGTTTTGAATTTCTTAGTTTCAAGTTGATTTTGTTTGTTTTAGGTTAGATTTGATTTTTTTTGTTGTTGTAGGAGATGCAAATAATCCTAAAAATCCTCAACAAGAAGAACATGCAAATCCTCCTCAACAAAATCAACCTCCCTCACCAATCACTCAACACCCTCCTAGCACTCAACCAAATTTGAGGAGTGAAATTGATTCAAACAACAAAAAACAAATTGAGGATCTTATCAGTAGGTTGAGTGATCCAAATGCTTCAACCATAGAAAGAATGACACTAGCAAATTCAATGAAAGAGATGTTAAAAAATGTAAATTCAATAACCCAACAAATAACATGATGGAAAGATAGGAGGCAAGTAGCTAAGGCATATTATGCAGATAAACTATCATATAAACAAGTAAAAGATTTAAAAATTACTAAAGGTGATTTGTGCTCTCTATTCACTGACCCTAGAACAAATCAAAATCTTAGCCTCAATACGAAGAGGTTTCCTATTCATCGGTGCTACCACCAACAGATTAGGAACCATTTTTATGATAGGTGGTACTTGGTCTTTGATTACCCACTGTGCAATAATTATGAAGTCCCCCAATATTTTCTTAGGAAACTATACAGTGAGTTCGTATTGAACCAAATCCCAAATTATTTTGATATGAGGGAGTTACAAGGGAGAGGTGGGAGGTCATCTTAAGATAGGCCCAGTGCATAGCCGGATCTTGCATGGCAAGGGAGACGATCTCTTGCTATGCCACCTCGTGAGCACATTGTTATGCCTATCATTGCGAAGGAGAGTGCTAACGTAGAGACATTGCAAATGATCAACACTTTGACTTGGAGTGTCATCCATCATACTAGCCCTATTGTATAGTGCCATCTAGGGGAGTCTTCGGGTGGTGGCCTTTGAACCCATATGTGTCAATCTTGCGGGGCGACTTGTTCATATGACCCCACCGGCACACAAGAGGCTGCTACATAGGATTTGTATGCTACTACGTAGAATCTGTATACTACTACATAGGATCTATATGCTACTATGGAGATGGAGAGGATGCTTGACATTTTTCATCGTGCATATGGCATTGATAGTTAGGTAAAAGTCAACATGTTCATTGAATTTAATTTATTAAATTTTGATTCTAAAATGCGTGATTAACTAATTTAGTTTTATTATTTTAATAAAATTGCAGGGTCACAGTGTTGAGACTGGATACACCAGTCCTCCACCTACTTATTTCTATAGTACACCTATCAGTGGCATATGTGACTAGTAAAAACTTATAAATTTATTACATGTTAATAGCATTGTTTTACGAATGGTATTTTAATACATGTGATTTTGGATGTTGAATAGGTTAATATTGGTGGTTTCAAGCAAACACCTCCTAGTGCCAGTGGATTCACTCAAACGTACATAGAGGTAATAAAATAAAGAGAACTTAACTAATGAATTCTACTTAATAGATTTGTGTAGTTTATATTCATATTGCTGGTTACATTGCATTACACATCATTCAAACTCAAAGCATTACTTCAAATTCCATAACTAATAACTAGATGTTGATAGATTACAAACTTTCAACTGTACAATATAGTTGTTTAGAGAGTCAACATAAGCAGCATGATGCAATTACTTCACATGGAGGCATATGCTTGCAAAGGTGTACCACCATGACAAACTATGGATGCTTGGAAAAAATCTATGAAACCATAATAGTAAGCAATAGCATAGGCAAGGCAGTTAGTGATGTAGAGCATCATATCAAAACACTCAATCATTAGGGTACATCTAATGCAGAGCATCCAACAAACACCATCAACCTCATTTCTTCAAGGGATTTCAATCCCAAATAGAATCAGGAGAATATCAAATATAATTTCATCAGAAATCTACTTTTCATTCAACCAAAATGCACTCAAATTCTCTTAGCCATTACATAGGCCATAAGTCATTATTCCACTAATTAGTATTCCAATTGATTCATTCAAAGGAAAAACCATATTAAATAAAGCTTTGACTTAATCAATTAGATTCACATCATTCTCAACCACCATAAAAACAACATAAACCTGATTATTGACACTTGAACAATTCATCCTTTCATTTATTCACCAAGGTAACAAATAAATTAAACCATATCTCACTATTATCAATCAATTATCAAGCACTATACTCATCATATTTTGACTATAACAATTTATTTACAGGTTACAAAATCCTGCTACAACAAAATCTTGATTATCATCTTGTGGTTAATCACCAATTTTCTCAAAAGGCTTCATAATAGTCACCCATACAACCATCAAAGTCACCAAACCTGTCTTATACACCTTAACCAAATTTAGTAACATCAATCATATCATTATTTTGATAGTACAACCAAGCACTCAATCATATCATAAAAGCATTGAAAGGATACAAGTCAGAAATGTTGAAGATAGGAGAGATTGTCACCCTAGGAGGTAGCTCTATTTAAGCATTTTGGCCAAACTTGTAGACCACCTTGCAAGGTCCTATCTTCTTCATCATGAGTTTGGTATACTTTCCTTTTGGAAGTCTCTCCTTCAAGTGTGCCATCACCAAGTCTCCAACCTTGAATTGGATATTCCTCTTCTTTAAATCTTCCTTTTCCTTATACTTCTCAACATTATTTTGAAAGGTTTCCTTCACTTCTTGATGAATATCCGTAATTGTAACAACAAAGTCCTCACCTTGAGCACTTCTCCTAGCAACTCATTGTAGATCGCTTAGTTCATAGACCCCTCTAGGGTGCATGCCATAAACGACCTCAAAAGGGCTTCTACCAATGCTCCTATTCATGGATTCATTATATGCAAATTTAGTCTGAGGTAAAATCAAATCCCAAGCTTGTCCATGCTCCTTGGTAAGGCATCTTAAGAGGTTTCCCAATGATCTATTCACCACTTCAATTTTTCCATCTGTTTGTGGATGGTATGCTGAACTAAAGGAAAAATTTTTGCCTTGAGTTTCTTCCACAAGGTCCTCCAAAAGTGACCAATGAATTTAGAATCCTTATCAGAAATAATGCTTAAAGGTAGTCCATGTATCCTACCAACCTCCTTAAATAAGAGACCTGTTATATGAGATGCATCATTGGTGCATGCACAAGGAAGAAAATGTGCCATCTTACTAAATCTATCAACTACCACAAAGATACTATCAAAACCTTTTTGGTTTCTAGGCAACCCCAAGACAAAGTCAATACTTACACACTCCCAAGGCCTATTGGGAATGGGAAGTGGTTGATAGAGTCCTACATTTGATGAAGTTCCCTTTTCCCTTTGACATATTGTGCAACTTCCACATACCTTCTCACATCCACCTGCAAATTTGGCCAATAGTAAAATCTCCTAACTTGTTCTAAGGTCTTGTCAAGACCAAAGTGACCTCCAAGACTCCCACTGTG
The DNA here is from genome assembly GCA_007258455.2 of Sequoia sempervirens. Lineage (NCBI taxonomy): Eukaryota > Viridiplantae > Streptophyta > Pinopsida > Cupressales > Cupressaceae > Sequoia > Sequoia sempervirens. Next base: position 591,588,438 of record VDFB02058242.1, on the reverse strand, counting down.
TTTCTCCTTTACGATATTCTCCCTCATTGAGCATTTATGCACACACAATTGGCTTCCTTTGAAGAGAAAACCATTTTGCAATAAAAATTAAGAGAATTCACCATGAAAAGAATTCAAATGTTGCTCACAAACATTGTGTACCTCCTTGAAATTTCAATCTTCATGATACATATCCTTCAATGCTTCAACCCCCATGCTTTGGAGTTGGATCTCTTGCACTACAAGTTCCCTTCTACTGAGAGCATCTATCACCTCATTTTCTTGGCCCTTCTTATGCTTTATTGTGAAAGTATAGGCTTGCAAAGACTCTACCCACTTCATGTGCCTATGACTGAGTTTGTCCTATGCATTCAAAAAAGTCAAGGCATGATTATCAGTATAAACAACAAATTATTTAGGTAAGAAGTAGTGCCTCAACTTTTTGAGGGCTTGGATCATAGCATACAATTCCAAATCATAGGAAGAATACTTCCTCTTTGCTTCATTCAGCCTCTCACTATAAAATGTAACTGGTATGCCTTCTTGGCCCAAAATAGCCCCTATTGCTTGATTGCTAGCATCACACTCAATGGTAAAAACTTTATCAAAATTAGGGAGCACAATTATAGGCTGTTGTGATACTCTCATTTTCATATATTCAAACCCTTTATCAGCCTCATTGGTCCAAGAAAACTTACCTTTGTTACCTCCTTTGATGGTGTCCAAGATTGGTGCACAAATTTGGCTAAAGTTCTTGATGAAATTTCTATAAAATTTTGCAAGTCCATGGAAGCTTCTCACATCTCCCATGGATTTTGGTGTTGGCCTTGAGTAAGAATAGCATGCACCTTTGAAGGATCCATCTTCAAACTTCCCTTAGAGATGACAAAACAAAGGTAGACTAGTTCTTCCTTCATGAATTCACACTTTTCCATGTTGATCAGCAACTTCTCCTCTTGTAACCTCCTTGGTACCATGTCAAGGTGCTTCAAATGTTCTTCTTTAGACCTACTAAACACAAGGATATCATCTAAATAAACTACAACAAACTTTCCAATGAAAGATCTCAATACCTCATTCATAAGGCACACAAATGTACTAGGGGCATTTGATAACCCAACTTAGGGCATCACCAAACAATCATAGAGCCCTTCATTAGTCTTAAAAGTGTCCTTCCATTCATCCTTCTCTCTGATCCTTATCTAATGGTACCCGCTCTTTAGATCAATCTTGGAAAAGTAAGATGCTCCTGATAGAAAATCCATGAGGTCCTCCATTCTTGGCATCGAGAACCTATATCTAATTGCATGATCCTATTAATGGCTCTTGAATTAGTGCAAAGCATCCAATTCCCATCCTTCCTTGGTGCTAGGATAGTAGCAACAACACATGGGCTCAAACTCTTCCTCACTAGCCCTTTATCGATCAACTCTTGCACTTGTCTTGCAATCTCCTCATTTTGAGTAGGTGTCATCTTGTATGTAGCCTTATTGGGAAATGTGGCCCCTGGAATTAGATCAATATGGTGGCTTATATCCCTAATGGGAGGTAGGGAACTAGGTAATTCATTCAACGTTATGTCCTTGTACGTTTCCAACAACTCTTGGACTTCGTTTGGTGCATCTTCCTTCTTCTTTGTGGGCAGATCTGCTTCACTTTTTGGCTTCATAATTAGGAAGAATAAAATTCCTCCTCCTTCATTCAAGATCTTCATGAAATCCTTCTCACCCACCATCAAAACGCTAAGCCCTTCATGCTTTGCCTTGTCTTCTTCTAGGAGAGGTGAAAGGTTGTAAGTCTTCCCATCCTTCACAATGGAGTATGTGTTCTTCTCCCCATCATGCTTGGTATTCCTATCAAACTGAAAAGGCCTACCAAAAATATATATAGCTTAATACTTGTACTCAAAATTTTGTTCATTAGATCTCATACATTATAAGTCATGACGTGGATCTCGCTATTGTAACTTTTTTGTGATTGAATAATTTGTTGTTTTATTTTTAGATGTTGGTTGTGGGAACACCTCCAAATGTTACAAGGGAAATGGATATCGGTGTTTCATCTGCTATACAATCCTCAATGGCTTTGATAGAGGAGGTATGAGGCAAATTACTAAATTTCAATTTACATTTGTTGTTATAGATGTTACTTCTAGTGAAAAATCAAACCATTATTGATTCACAGTTTAATTCCTATTTGGATGGTTTATGGAGGGCTTGAGCACGCCTGAGCATCAACATGCAAATATTTCCATTGTGGAGAGTGATCTTGAGATGGCAGTAAGTGATTATTTTGTTAAATATATCATTTCTTATAATGTAATTTCTATATATTAATGTCTTTACTTCTTATTGTAATAGTTAAGACTTCACTAGGAGCTAAACTATAGCAGAAGCAGTAGGAGCACTCCTCAAGCACAATAGAAATGATAGATGGACTTATTACCATCAGATCGCCAAAAAAAGGGAAATAATTTATTTCCAGAGCATGGATAGAAATGAATTTTGATTCTAGAGCCCTTTGTTGTATGCCTAGACATGGAAATTTTGTACATATCTTGTATTGGATATATTTGACTTTGTATGCCTCTATGGCATTCAAGCATAAGCCTATATGGATATTTTGTAACTATATTTTATACTTATATTGGCATATATTGATGTATGTCTACATGGCTATTTGGTTAATACAAATCTTTTTTTATCGATGGTGTCCATATTTGCTCTTTTTGACAATGTCAAAAGCATGGCTACATACAGATTAGGCAAAATACTTTTCCTTTTAGATTATCAATGCATGGAAGTTTCAAAAAGTATCCTTAATTTTACAAAAAGATATGTGTTTATACCATACCAACAAAAATATTTTGGGGAAAAATCGGCAAACCAAAATTATAATATTTTTTGAAAAAAATGGGAAAAAGTCTAGAAAAAATGGGGAAAAATTAGATTTAAAAAAAAGGTAAAAAAAGTAGAACAAGAGATAAAACTTTTTAAAAAAATTTAAAGGAATTTCCATAGCATAGAGATATAGAGAGAAAATAAAATAAAGAGTTTAACTAATAAATTGTATAAAATAGATTTTGTAGTTTTATTCATATCATTGATTACATTGCATTGCACATATTTCAAACTCAAAGCATTGCTTCACATTGCATAACTAATAACTAGATACTGATAGATGACAAAATTTCAATTACAATATAGTTTTTACAAAGTCAACCTAAGCAATTATGCAATTACTTCACATTGCATAAATAATAACTAGGAGGAGCTCCCAATTGCATTTGCTTGTCATGGCATTCTATGAGACCACATTTCTTTGAGGCATTTTTTCAAACAATTCACTGCCTTGTTTATACTACCACATTTTTGATACATGTCTACCAAAGCATTGTGTCAAATAGTTCACTGCCTTGTTGCTATAGCTGAAAGCCTAAAACAAGAGCTTTTGAACAAGCTATGGATGCTTCGAAAAAATATATCAAAAGAATAATAGTAAGCAATATCATAGACAAGGCAGTGAACTCTTTGAAAAAATGCCTCAAAGAAATGAGGTCTAATTGAATTTCATGAAAATAAAATGCTTTTGATTGTCATGGCATTCCATCACAATGAGACTGATTGAATTCCATGAAAATCAAATGCTTTTGATTGCCATGGCATTCCATCACCATGAGACTGATTGAATTCCATGAAAATCAAATGCTTTTGATTGTCATGGCATTCCGTCACCATGAGACCTCATTTCTTTGAGGAATTTTTTTAAAGAGTTCACTACCTTGTTTATGTTAACACATTTTTCATACATGTCTATCAAAGCATTTTATCAAACAATTCATTGCCTTGCTGCTATGGCTAAAAGCCTAAAACAGGTACTTTCAAACAAGCTATGGATTGTCATGGCATTCCATCACCATGAGACCAAATTTCTTTCAGGCATTTTTTCAAACAGTTTGCTACCTTGTCTATGCTACCACATTTTTATACATGTTTACAAAAGAATTTTATCAAATAGTTCACCTCCTTGTTGCTATAGCTAAAAGCCTAAAATAGGCTCTTCAAAACAAGCTATGGATGCTTGGAAAAAATCTATCAAAGCATAATTTAATAAGCAATAGCATAGGCAAGGAAGCAAACTGTTTGAATAAAAGCCTCAAAGAAATTTGGTCTCAATGGTGGTGGAATGCCATGACAATCCATAGCAATTTTCTTGTCATGGCATTCGTCATGGAATTCCATCACCATGAGACCACATTTCTTTGAGGCATTTTTTCAAATAGTTCACTGTCTTGTCTATGCTACCACATTTTTCATACATGTTTACCAAAGCATTTTATCAAATAGTTCACCTCCTTGTTACTATGGCTAAAAGCCTAAAATAGGTGCTTCCAAACAAGCTATGGATGCTTGGAAAAAATCTATCAAAGCATAATAATAAGCAATAGCATAGACAAGGCAACAAACTGTTTGAATAAAAGCCTCAAAGAAATGTGGTCTCAATGGTGGTGGAATGCCATGACAATCCATAGCAATTTGCTTGTCATGGCATTCATCATGCCATTCCATCACGATGAGACCACATTTCTTTGAGGCATTTTTTTAAAGAATTCGCTGCCTTGTCTATGCTACCACATTTTTCATACATGTTTACCAAAGAATTTTATCAAATAGTTCACCTACTTACTACTATGGCTAAAAGCCTAAAATAGGAGCTTCCAAACAAGCTATGGATGCTTGGAAAAAATTTATCAAAGCATAATTTAATAAGCAATATTAGCATAGACAAGGCAGCAAACTATTTCAATAAAAGCCTCAAAGAAATGTGGTCTCAATGGTTGTGGAATGCCATGACAATCCATAGAAATTTGCTTGTCATGGCATTCGTCATGGAATTCAATCACCATAAGACCACATTTCTTTGAGGCATTTTTTCAAATAGTTCGCTGCCTTGTCTATGCTACCACATTTTTCATACATGTTTACCAAAGCATTTTATCAAATAGTTCACCTTCTTGCTGTTATGGCTAAAATCCTAAAATAGGTGCTTCCAAACAAGCTATGGATGCTTGGAAAAAATATATCAAAGCATAATAATAAGCAATAGCATAGACAAGGTAGTGAACTATTTGAATGAAAGCCTCAAAGAAATGTGGTCTCAATGGTGGTGGAATGCCATGACGGTCCATAGCAATTTTCTTGTCATGCCATTCCATCACCATGAAACCACATTTCTTTGAGGCATTTTTTGAAACAGTTTGCTGCCTTGTCTATGCTACCACATTTTTCATGTGTTTACCAAAGAATTTTATCAAATAGTTCACCTCCTTGCTGCTATAGCTAAAATCCTAAAATAGGTGCTTCCAAAAAAGCTATGGATGCTTGGAAAAAATATATCAAAGCATAATTTAATAAGCAATAGCATATAAAAGGTAGCGAACTGTATGAATAATAGCCTCAAAGAAATGTGGTCTCAATGGTGGTGGAATTCCATGACAATCAATAGCAATTTGCTTGTCATGGCATTTGTCATGCCATTACATCACCATGAGACCACATTTCTTAGAGGCATTTTTTCAAACAGTTCACTGCCTTGTCTATGCTACCAAAATTTTCATACATTTTTACCGAAGCATTTTATAAAATAGTTCACCTCCTTTCTGTTATGGCTAAAAGCCTAAAATAGGTGCTTCTAAACAAGCTATGGATGCTTGGAAAAAATCTATCAGAGCATAATAATAAGCAATAGCATAGACAAGGAAACAAACTATTTGTATAAAAGCCTCAAAGAAATGTGGTCTCAATGGTTGTGGAATGCCATGAAAATTCATAGCAATTTTCTTGTCATGGCATTCTTCATGCCATTCCATCACCATGAGACCACATTTCTTTGAGGCATTTTTTCAAACAATTTGCTGCCTTGTTTATGCCACCACATTTTTCATACATGTTTACCAAAGCATTTTATCAAACAGTTCACCTCCTTGCCACTATGGATAAAATCCTAAAATAGGTGCTTCCAAACAAGCTAAGGATGCTTGGTAAAAATCTATCAAAGCATAATAGTAAGCAACAAGCTATGGTCTCATGGTTTTTTTTCCAATTTTGTTGTTTTAAATGACATTAAAGTTTATGGTGATTTTGTTTTTTATATGATGATATGTGATATTCTTATCCTAATTCATGCTTCTAGGTTGCATAGATATATATATATATTTACATGTTTTTTGTACCAACGAACCCAAAATGAATTGAACCCCCCTCCAAAATTTTTTGGCCAAACCCACATGTTTGGGTGAGAAAGAAGACCATGCCTAGCATGAACATTCCTATTCAAGTGTGTTGGAATAGTTTGTTTGGTCACATGAGTTGCAGAACGAAAGTTGCATAACTTTGCAACTTTCCACTACTTCCATTTGACACTTTTTCCATCAACTAAAATCCGGACACCACAGGAAAACCACTTCAAGATTTAAAAAAATCAAGATAGGTTATTGTAGAGGGGCCCAACGTGATCCCATGGGATTAGACGAGAAGTTTCTAAGCATCACGATGTCTGAGTAACCTCATGCTGAATTTTGCAGCGATTTTTCCCTATGGACCCTTAAGGGATCGATCCAGTTGAACATAGCTTAGAGCGATTCCATGCATTTGGGTGTGAAAGAGGACCATTCCTAGTGTAAAAATTCCTATTCAGATGCATTGTAATAGTTTGTTTGGTCACACGAGTTGCAGAACAAAAGTTGTACCACTTTGCAACTTTCCTGGTGCAGGAGCACCTTGGTTTAACACCATTCATTTTGTTTGCAAAATTTTGGTTTTTGCTGACTCTAACCAAGTCAGAGATTGTTGTTTTTGATTTAGACCTTAGAAGGTCCTATTTGTGTGAAAAATTGGTCACTAGGACTTAGCATATCCTAGTTTGATCAACGTTGTTTGTTATTGCTTGATTTAGCTATTTTTACATATGTTAAAGATATGAAGCTTATGTGTGTGTTAAACACATCCTCGTTGGCAGAAGATGCTAATGGACAGTTAGGGAGGTGGTTGATTTGGCAACAAGATGTTTAAGAGCCTAAAATGTAGGGTGGTGGCAAAGTTGCAAGGGTATTGCACTTTTGCATGCAACATAACTGTGGGTTGCCCTTGAAATCATGAACAAATGTCGATCAACTACCCTTAAACAATGGAAAATGGAATCAAATATGGTGGTGTGGTTCGTAAATAGTTTAGTTTTTGATTTGGAATGTAATTTTGGTGTGCAGAATAAAAACAGTGATCAGATTTTATGAAGTTTTTCTGTTTTTGAAAACCCCGTGTGTTTTTAGAACAGCATTGTATATGTGTTATGTGCTTTATTTCAGTCTTGGAGCAGAGTTCTTTTAATAAATTCTAGTATCTCTCCTTCTGTAAATAGTTATTAAATCAGTATTTAGGCGTTCAATTAAGGTTTTGCTGTGTAAGGTATAGGAAGGACTGTGTTTCCTGTGGTCCACCCGAGTTCTTGGGAGACAATCATACCAAAGCCATTGTAAATACAATTTACTCACTGTTTTTGTGTTGATTGAATGATATAGAATGTGTTTCTCTCTGTATTTAAGAAGCTTCGAGTTAGGATAGGGTTTTGTGATCATTGATTAAGGATTTAGAGTCTTTTCTTGAATTGAATAGTCTATTTTGATTTCTCATGGCCCCTCCATGATCTCTGTCCATGGGAATTTCTTGAGACCAATAGGATATGGAGGGGGAGCCACATATTTGTTATTATCTAGCACTAGGAAACACAAGGAACCGAGCTATGTTTTATAAGACCAAACCCTAGGCGAGTAGTAGCTGCCTGGTTAGGTGTTTGGGTAGAGAAAAGACAAAAGTAGAGGCAGGGGAATAGAGGATAGTACGGATTTCATACAGTATCAGGAGAGTTGAGGTGAGATTTACATGCTCCATAAGTTTGAGGTTTCACTCAATGCATTGAAGTTAGTTGTGATTCACAAACCAGAGAAACCCTAGTTTTTAGGGCAATTAGGCCTCCTCTCCAAAGGTGTGGGAACCACCTGTATGGACTAGTTGGCAGCCAGAGACTGGTTGGAAGATTTAAAACCCTAAAAAGGGTGTCTAAATGTGATTTTTGTTTTCCAGGTTGTGTGGAGAATATAGGCAGAAAAAGCAGATTAGTGACTGGTAAGGGCTACAAGCATTAGCCTCACCAAAAGAAGAATTCATGAAATCGGGTAGGCTGGGGAGTGGACACCAAGGAGAATGGACCAGTTGGGTTGCCAGAAGTATGGAGACAACATCCTCAAATCCTCTACCAGTAGATCAAACCCATTGGGTTATGTTAGCATCTAGAACTTTCTAGGTACAAAAGGAGACAACAATTTCAAAGAAGGTGTTGAACCCTCCATAGTTAAAGCACAAGTGAAAACTCTTAGGAAATAGTTGTAGCAAGGTTCAGTTGTTGAACCAAGTCAGAACAAAGCTTAGATCATTGCTAAGTTCATGGTGAAGGCAGAGTAGTGTCTTCTCTTGGTTTTGTGCAAGCAAACTTTGGAGGATTTTGTAATACACCATATTGGTATCAGAGCAAGAGTTGGATTCCAGGCTTGTGATTAATGAGCCAATCCACTGAGTTAGTAGGAGAGAATACACCAGAGGAAGGAACCATGGTGACAAATGCAAAGCTAGCAAAGAAGGTAGAAGAGCAAGAGGAAGATAACCGGTTGCTCAGAGAGAGGATATCTCAGATGGAGAAACTCCTAGATGAAGTCCAAGAAATAGCCGACACTGTGAAGGAAAAGATTAAGGAGAAGGAAGAGCAGGAAGCCAAGGAAAAAGAGGTGGAATTGGAGGAGGAAGCTCCAAAGCCTGATCCTGTTCTTGCAGAGGAACCATTCTTGAAGCCATTGCAGGCCTTGAGTGGTAAAGCATTGGATGGTGTTCCACTTTTTAGTGGAAAAATGGACCCAGATTCAGTAGTAGATTGGATTGAGAGCATTGAGAATCACTTTGAGTGTGATGGAATTACAGAGGCTCAAAAGGTAAAAGTAGCCAAGTCTAGGTTGAGAGGAGAAGCTCTCACATGGTGGAAGTTTGTACAATCAGAAAGAGAGAAAGAAGGCAAAGGTCCCATAGTTTCATGGAGAGGAATGGTGACCAAGATAAGGCAAACTTATCTCCCAGATGATTATGAAGTCCAGCTGCATAGGAGAAGACACAATCTGAGGCAAAAGGACATGGATGTCCAAACATATACAGAGGAATTTCAAATACTGTGCCTTAGATCAAAGGTGGTTGAAGATGAAAGCATTAGGTTAGCAAGGTACCTAAATGGACTCAAGTGGTCTATCCAGGAAGATATGAGCTTGGTAAACTTCAAATCAGTACGCCAATGCTATCAAATGGCATTGAAGATAGAGGAGAAAGACAAAAAGAAGCAGGAACAAAACCCCAAAGGTAGAGGTAAAGGAAAAGACAGCAGAGGACAAAGAGGAAGCTATAGTGGAAGAAGCTCAGAATCAAGAGCCCAAGGAGAAGTCAAATTTTCTGATCAGAAAGAGGGAAGTTCTAGTAGAGGTAGTAGAGGAAGAGGTTTCAGCTCCAGAGGAAGAGGTGGTGGACAAGGAAGAGGCAGTTACTTCACCAACATGAAATTCTATCATTGCAATCAATTGGGGCACCCAGCCTATAGATGTCCTGAGAAAGGAAGCACTTCTCATGGAGGAGATAAGAGGACCAATCTGATTCAAGATGAAGCAGCTGCAGCAAATAAGCAATCAGAAATACCCTTGAACTCAGAGGAAGGTGAGAATCTCATGATGAGAAGGACCTTAATCAAAGAACCGGTAAAAGAGGAACCAAGCCAAAGAAGATCTTTGTTTAGGATAAAGTGCAAGATGATGGGGAAAGTGTGTAAGGTGATTATAGACTTAGGTTCTACTAACAATATTGTGTCAGAGGAGGCAGTCAAAAAACTGAAATTAGCAAGAATACCTCACAAGAATCCTTACAAGGTTACATGGCTCAACAAGGGTCAGCATGTCTTGGTGAATGAACAAGCATGGGTGGAGTTTTCAATTGGCAAGTACAAAGACAAGGTATTATGTGATGTGTTACCGATGGATGCATGCCACTTGATCCTAGGTAGGCCATGGCAATTTGACCATCAAGCTGTGCATGATGGAGCTAAGAACTCATACACCTTCAAGAAGGATAATGTAACCTACAAAATTCAATCTTTGTTGGAAGACACTGAAGTGCAGACTGCAGGTTCTAAGCTGCTATTAGCTGGTGAAAAAGAGTTCTTAAAGGCTTTAGAAGAAGGAGAAGGAGTTGGCTATGCAATAATGATCAAGCCAAGAGAGGCAAGCAAAGAGAAGGCAGCCAAAAAGCAAGAGTTACCCAAGGAGATTCAAGACTTGTTGCAGACCTATGAGAACATAGTAAGTAGTGGTCAACCAACAACTTTACCTCCTAAAAGAGCCATAAGTCATAGGATAGACTTGATACCAGGAGCCACCCTTCCAAACAAAGCAGCCTACAAGATGACACCTCAACAGAATGAGGAGATAGCCAGGCAGATTCAAGAATTGCTTGATCAAGGTCTAATTAGGAAAAGCATCAGTCCTTGTGCAGTACCCACCGTCTTAGCACCCAAGAAAGGAGGAGAATGGAGGCTTTGTACTGATTCCAGGGCAATAAATAAGATAACCATCAGGTATAGGTTTCCCATCCCTAGGATTGAAGATCTCATGGGCTATCTAGGTGAAGCTAGGTACTATACCAAGATAGATTTAAAGAGTGGTTACCACCAAATTAGAATACATGAGGGTGATGAGTGGAAAACAACCTTCAAAACCAATGAGGGTCTTTATGAGTGGCTAGTAATTCCATTTGGATTGTCTAATGCCCCCTCCACATTCATGAGACTTATGAATGAAATTCTCCAAGATTATATTGGCAAGTTTGTAGTAGTGTATCTTGATGATATACTAATATATAACAGAACTAGAGAAGAGCACCTCAAACATATTGAGCTGATTTTCAAGAAGCTACAGGAGAAGCTGAAGATTAATCTGGAAAAGTGTGAGTTCATCAGAACAGAGTTGGTGTAACTTGGTTTTGTGTTATCACATGGCAACTTGAAGATGGACAGTAGCAAGGTAGAAGCCATTCTTAATTGGCCTACTACCAAGACAGCAACAGAGGTAAGAAGCTTCCATGGTCTTGCTCAGTATTATAGGAAATTCATCAAACAGTTTAGTGCAATTTGTGCTCCTATGTTGGATACCATTAAAGGAGGAATGAAAACTAAGTTTGTATGGAATGAGCAAGCTAACAAGAGTTTTGAGTTGCTGAAGGAAAGGATAGCTACTCAACCTGTTTTGGTGTTTCCAAGTTTTGAGAAGTTATTCACCATTGAATGTGATGCAAGCAATGTAGCAATTGGAGCTGTTCTCAGCCAAGAGGGCAGACCGGTGGCTTTTCATTCTGAGAAGCTAAGTGAAGCCAAGAAGAAGTACTCTTCTTATGACCTTGAAATGTATGCATTAGTCCAAGCACTCAGGAAGTGGAGGCACTACTTGCTTCCCAAGGAATTCATTGTGTACTCAGACAATCAAGCACTCAGTTTTTTGAATTCGCAAGAGAAGTTGAGTCACAGGCACATGAAATGGGTGGAGTACTTGCAAGCCTACACCTTCAACATCACGCACAAGAAAGGAGCTCTCAATAAAGTTGTTGATGCATTGAGTAGGAGAGTTCTTACCATCCAAGAAATCCAATTGAAGAGCATGGGAATAGATCACTTCAAGGATCTATATGCAGATGATGAAGACTTTGCAGAAATTTATAAGGTATGCCTTGAGTTTAAAAACCATTTTCATAGCAAGTATGTTGAATACACTTTGCAAAGTGATTTGTTGTTTAAAGGGAATCAGCTTTGTGTTCCTAGAGGTTCTATTAGGGAGAACTTAATTCAAGAGAAGCATAATGGTGCATTGAGTGGTCATTTTGGGATCACCAAAACTCAAGAGCTTGTTCAAAGGTTTTTTTTTTGGCCTAAGATGAACCTAGATGTCAGGAAATATGTAGAGAGTTGTGTAGTGTGTCAAAAAGCAAAAGGAACTTCTTCAAATGCAGGCTTATACCAGCCACTACCAATCCCTTCTAGGCCATGGGAATGCTTAAGCATGGACTTTGTAGTTGGTTTACCCAAGACAAGGCAAGGTATGGATAGTGTGTATGTTGTGGTTGATAGATTCAGCAAAATGGCTCACTTTATACCCTGCAAAACAACCAATGATGCCAGTCAAATAGCCTCACTTTTCTTCAAAGAAATAGTCAGAATTCATGGTTTGCCAATCAGCATTGTCTCCGACAGAGATACAAAGTTTATGAGTCACTTTTGGAAGACTCTTTGGCAAAGAATGGGCACCAATCTGTCCTATGGATCTGCATACCATCCCCAAACTGATGGTCAGACCAAAGTTCTGAATAGGACACTTGGAAACCTTCTTAGATGCTTGACGAAGGAGTATGGTCAACAATGGGATCAGATTATTGGGCAGGCTGAGTATGCATATAATGACACAGTCAATAGATCCATAGGGAAGAGCCCCTTTGAAATTGTGTATGGTTTACATCCCAAGGGTGTTTATGAGCTGAGAGAGTTGAAGGATGGAGTCAAAGGAAGTGGTTATGCAGATGATTTTTCTTGTGCAATGCAGGAAATTCATGAGACAGTCAGAAAGACCTTGGCAGAAAATACCATGAAGCATAAGGCTAAGGTGGATGAACATAGAAGAGAAGTTCAATTCAATGTGGGAGACTTAGTGATGGTCCATTTGAACAAGGCTAGATTGCAGAAAGGAGTTCCTCACAAGCTGCAAATGAAGAGGATAGGTCCCTGTCCTATCTTAGAGAAGTATGGCAACAATGCTTTCAAAGTGCACTTGCCTGATGACAGTGGATTGTCCCCTATTTTTAACATTGCAGACTTAGTCCATTACAAAGGACCACCACCAAACATGGATCAGACCATCCAAGAAGTCAGTCAAGATGTTGAGGAACTCAAACTACCCCCTGTTACAGTCAAACAAGCTTATAAGATCTTGGATACCAGGGTCTACAAACGAACAAGAACCAAAGAGTATAAGGAACATCTAATCCAAAGGCAAGGACAACCTAATTCGGATGTAGTATAGATGAAGGAGGTAGAGTTCAAGAAGTTGGGAGTTGATACTGACATCCTCAATCCAAGGATGGATTGAATCTTTCTATTTTGGGGAGGATGGTGCAGGAGCACCTTGGTTTAACACCATTCATTTTGTTTGCAAAATTTTGGTTTGTGCTGACTCTAACCAAGTCAAAGATTGTTGTGTTTTCTTTAGACCTTAGAAGGTCTTGTTTGTGTGAAAAATTGGTCACTAGGACTTAGCATATCCTAGTTTGATCAACGCTATTTGTTATTGCTTGATTTAGCTATTTTTGCATATGTTAAAGATATGAAGCTTATGTGTGTGTTAAACACATCCTCGTTGGCAGAAGATGCTAATGGATAGTTAGGAAGGTGGTTGATTTGGCAACAAGATGTTTAAGATCCTAAAATGCAGGGTGGTGGCGAAGTTGCAAGGGTATTGCACTTTTGCATGCAACATAACTGTGGGTTGCCCTTGAAATCAGGAACAAATGCCAATCAACTGCCCTTAAACAATGGAAAATGGCATCAAATATGGTGGTGTGGTTCGTAAATAGTTTAGTTTTGGATTTGGAATGTAATTTTGGTGTGCAGAATAAAAACAGTGATCAGATTTTATGAAGTTTTTCTGTTTTTGAAAACCCTGTGTGTTTTCAGAACAACGTTGTATATGTGTTATGTGCTTTATTTCGGTCTTGGAGCAAAGTTATTTTAATACATTCCAGTATCTCTCCTTCTGTAAATAGTTATTGAATTAGTATTTAGGCGTTTCAATTAAGGTTTTGCTGTGTAAGGTATAGGAAGGACTGTGTTTCCTATGGTCCACCCGAGTTCTTGGGAGACAGTCATACCAAAGCCATTGTAAATACAATTTACTCACTATTTTTTTGTTGATTGAATGATATAGAATGTGTTTCTCTCTGTAGTTAAGAAGCTTCGAGTTAGGATAGGGTTTTGTGATCATTGATTAAGGATTTAGAGTCTTTTCTTGAATTGAATAGTCTATTTTGATTTCTCATGGCCCCTCCATGATCTCTGTCCACGGGAATCTCCTGAGACTAGTAGGATATGGAGGGGGAGCCACATATTTTTTATTATCTAGCACTAGGAAACACAAGGAACCGAGCTATGTTTTATAAGACCAAACCCTAGGTGAGTAGTAGTTGCCCGGTTAGGTGTTTGGGTAGAGAAAAGACAAAAGTAGAGGCAAGGGAATAGAGGATAGTACGGATTCCATATAGTATCAGGAGAGTTGAGGTGAGATTTACATGCTCCATAGGTTTTAGGTTTCACTCAATGTATTGAAGTTAGTTGTGATTCACAAACCAGAGAAACCCTAGTTTTTAGGGCAATTAGGCCTCCTCTCCAAAGGTGTGGGAACCACCTGTATGGACTAGTTGGCAGCCAGAGACTGGTTGGAAGATTTAAAACCCTAAAAAGGGTGTCTGAATGTGATTTTTGTTTTCTAGGTGTGGAGAATATAGGCAGAAAAAGCAGATTAGTGACTGGTAAGGGCTACAAGCATTAGCCTCACCAAAAGAAGAATTCATGAAATCGGGTAGGTTGGGGAGTGGACACCAAGGAGAATGGACCAGTTGGGTTTCCAGAAGTATGGAGACAACATCCTCAAATCCTCTGCCAGCAGATCAAACCCATTGGGTTATGTTAGCATCTAGAACTTTCTAGGTACAAAAGGAGACAACAATTTCAAAGAAGGTGTTGAACCCTCCATAGTTAAAGCACAAGTGAAAACTCTTAGGAAACAGTTGTAGCAAGGTTCAGTTGTTAAACCATGTTAGAATAGAGCTTAGATCATTGCTAAGTTTATTGTTAAGGTAGAGTAGTGTCTTCTCTTGGTTTTGTGCAAGCAAACTTTGGAGGATTTTGTAATACACCATTTCCACTACTTCCATTTGACACTTTTTTCATCAACTGAAACTTTGACACCAAAGGAAAAGCACTCTGAGATAATGTAAACCAAGAGAGGTTATTGTAGAGGGTCTCAACATGATCCCATAAGATTAGAAAAAATGTTTCTAAGCATCATGGTGTCTGAGTAATCTCATGCTGAAGTTTGCAGCCATTTTTCCATTTAGACCCTTAAGGGATCGATCCGATTAAACATAGTTAAGAGTGATTCCACGTGTTTGGGTGTTAAAGAAGACCATGCCTAGCATAAACATGCCTATTCAGATGCATTGGAATAGTCCATTTGGTTACACAAGTTGCAGAACGAAAGTTGGACCACTTTGCAACTTTTCACTACTTCCATTTGACACTTTTTTCATCAACTAAAACATCGACACCATGGGAAAACCATTCCAAGATAATGTAAACTGAGAGAGGTTATTGTAGAGGGGCCCAATGTGATCCCATAAAATTAGAT
Organism: Sequoia sempervirens; assembly: GCA_007258455.2. Lineage (NCBI taxonomy): Eukaryota > Viridiplantae > Streptophyta > Pinopsida > Cupressales > Cupressaceae > Sequoia > Sequoia sempervirens. The sequence goes on along the minus strand of VDFB02058242.1, from coordinate 591,572,879 downwards.
GAGAATTTTCTAAGCATCACGGTGTCTGAGTAACCTCATGTTGAAGTTTGCAGTCATTTTTCCCTTTGGACCAATAAGGGATCAATCTAGTTGAACGTAGTTCAGAGCGATTCCACATGTTTGGGTGTGTTGGGACTGAAAAAATTTGGTGTTTTTGCATATGTTTTAACTCATAATTTCCTAATTTGGTCCTACCACGTGCATATTTCACCCATATTTCCCCTTTGAATCCATTGAGTTATGCATTTTTCTCATTCTGGTCTCTATCGGCGTGACAATTTTTGGGTCTCCTCGATCCATTCTTCTGCTTGTAAATGTTTGAGTTGCTTATCAACAAGACATTTCCTGTGTCACAATGATTGGAGTTTACTCACTGGCGGTTATCAACATAAGTTTATTCACCAGGGTGAGGTCTCCCCGAATGGGTCAGGTCTCACAAACTTGCACTTATGAGGATTGATCAGCAGAGCTTGGAGTTATCGGCATTATGTCTTAGCAATGTTTGTTGTCTTGCCAACTAGTGAAAATGGGTGCCTATTGATGTGAGCTTTCACATCAGTGGGATGTTATGGCAATTTCCATATGTCTCCCTGACTGGCACATGAATGAGCTTTTCGGTGAGAGACTCTTCTTCGAAGTAAGGTCATAGTGATCTTCCTTTGTCTTGTCGATTGGCAACATAATGTATACTCTTCGGTAAGACTCATGTGCATCAGGGTATGATCATAGTGAAAAGGTCAGGTCTTGCTAACAATGTTTAATGGATGTATTTCTTTCGGCGTGAGTTCACTCTTGTCTCACCGATCGGTGGCAGCATGATGTGCATATCGGTAACACTTGGGGTGTTCTACAAGAGGTCTTCCTAATATCATAGAGCTATAGCAAAATGAAAAGGAACAGGGGATGCTTCTTGTCTTTGGTGTAACAATAATAATCTTATAGTGACATATAGTTTGATCATGAAGCTCTCGATGAAACATACTGAAATCTCTATGACATCTCCCTGACGGTTGACAGTCACGGCGAATGCGAGCACGGTGAACACGGGATGATTAGTGATTGAATTTCCTTCGGCATAGTTAATGATATGTCTCGCCGATTGTCTCACTAATGAGAAACAAAATTTCAAATCTTGTGGCTGATAGGTTAATGTTTAGTAACTGTTGTAGGCCGATATGATTAGAGCCCAAATTCTATGGAAGGCCAACTTGGTCTTTTAATTTGATTTATTTTCTTGATGCTGGCATATAAATAGGCATTTTGTAATTGTAAAATAGGGAGGAGCTATTAAATTTCGATACACAGCAAGTTGATTTAGTAGAATAAAATTATCAAATCAAAGACTATTGTTGCATGATTTTAGAATGGAGGTATTTATGAAAATCAGTTGATGTTGCTACATTTTTTTGGTATCAATTGTCTATTGAATCAAATAAAAATACTACTAAGTTGTCTCCAAAGCTTGATGCTTTTCTGGTTGTTTAAATTGACATAACAAGTTTATGTTCAATTTATCAATGCACATTGTTGTATTTGTGTGATTAATCAATTGGTTCTTTCAAGTAAAGACTAAATCCTTTTAGTTGATCATAGTAACGAGATAGTTTCATTTGGATTATTGAAGTAGAGCTTAGTAGTTACCATTTTTCATGTTTATACAAGTTGTAAATAGAATATATGTCAGATAATTTGAGTTTTCTCTAGAAAGTGTTGCTCATCTTGATCTCATTTGACTCTGCATACCCAACAAGGCACTAGTCTTTGTAATTTCATCATTTGAATTCATTCAGTTTCTTTATATCTGTCAGTTAAGCATTTTAGGATTTAGATCAGAAGATTGCTATCAAGGCTGTTTTCACTTGTTCACTTCCATTTGCAATTGTGGACAAAGCATTTCATAAGGATAATCATAAGATAAGTCTACTCAATTCAAAAGGTACACCTACTTAGGTTTAGCAGCACCTAAAGAGTAGAAGGTTGAGTTCTCTTGACCTTGTTTGTTACCCTAAAGCATATCGAGAGATTGGCAACCTCTTGAGGCATTTAGCCTACATTTTTTAGAGTTAATAGGGTGCAAAAGAGGACCATTCTGAGCATAAAAATGTATATTCAGACACATTGGAATATTCCATTTAGTCACATGAGTTGTAGAACAAAATTTGCACCACTTTGCAGCTTTTCACTGCTTTCATTTGACACTTTTTCATCAACTAAAAACTGGACACCACAGGAAAACCACTCTGAGATAATGAAAAACAAGAGAGGTTATTGTAGAGGGGCCCAACATGACCCCATCAGATTAGAGAAGAAGTTTCTAAGCATCACGGTGTCCAAGTAACCTCATGCTAAGGTTTGCAGCCATTTTTCCCTTTGGACCCTTAAGGGATTGATCTTGTTGAACGTAGCTCAGAGTGATTATGCGTGATTGGATTTGAAAGAGGACTATTCCTAGAATAAAAATTCCTATTTGGATGCATTGGAATAGTTTTTTTGGTCACATGAGTTGCAAAACGAAAGTTGCACCACTTTGAAACTTTCCACTACTTCCATTTGACACTTTTTTCATCAACTTAAACTTCGACATCACAGGAAAACCATTCTTAGATAACGTAAACTATGAGAGGTTATTGTATAGGGGCCCAACGAGATCCCATAGGATCAGACAAGAATTTTCTAAGTGTCACAATGTCCGAGTAACTGCATGTTGAAGCTTGTAGCCATTTTGCCCTTTGGACCAATAAGGGATTGATCCGGTTGAACATAGTTCGGAGCGATTTCGCATGTTTGGGTGTTAAAGAGGACCATTCCTAGCATAAAAATGCCTATTTGAATGCGTTGAAACAATTTGTTTGGTCACACGAGTTGCAAAATGAAAGTTGCACCACTTTGCAACTTTTCACTACTTTCATTTGACACTTTTTTCATCAACTAAAAATTGGACACCATGGGAAAACCACTCTAAGATAACAAAAACCAAGAGAGGTTAATGTAGAGGGGCCCAACATGATCCCATTAGATTAGATGAAAATTTTCTAAGCATCATGGTGTCTGAGTAACCTCATGCTAAAGTTTGCAGCTATTTTTCTGTTTGGACCCTTAAGGAATCGATCCAATTGAACAAAAGGTCTATAATCTAAACTTATCCAAACATTACCAACTCTTGGGGCAGAAATTCTAAGGTGTCAAAACTTCAAAATCCACAATTAGATCTCAGTTATACCACTCTACAATGGGTAAACGACAAAACCCTCGTTTGTAGCCTAAACCCTAGGGGTTTATTGAAAATGATACTTCCAAAGCTAACCACAACCTATAAATTACTAAAAAAAGTTTTTGATACCCTAAACAAGCTCAAAAAATCATAAAATAATGCTTTCCTACACAAAAACACAATTTAACTCTTCAAAACCACCATTTTTCTTAAAGAAAACTCACTTTTACACACATGGGTTTCACACCCATCTCACTTTCAGACCTCCCCAACACAAAGACATCATTTCCACACCTTAATAATGTTAGTGCAGGTCCATTCCTCAAGTTACAAAGGATACATGAAGAGGAATGGGTCAAAAAGCCATTTTTATTGACTCAAAACCTTCAAATGTACAAGTTCAGGCCGGTTTTAGTAAATTGATGATATTCTACTCCTCATTTTCCTTGATGAACAAAACCTACTGAGTGGTGCTCCTACACCAATCATACATCAACCTTCTTGTCCCTCCTAAAGTTTTGACCACATCCATTACCTCCACATAAAACTTGACATCCTTGGTCTTATTGGTTCCCATGCCTTGATATGGTTATGCAAATGAAAATTAAGCAAAGTAATCATCTCCTTCTCCGCTGGTTGGAAGAATCCATGCTTAATGTTTTGATACATGATATCAGCTCTATCATCTACTCTCATGGTTGAATACCAAAATCCATTATGGTGGGCCTCCAGAGTTCCAGTCATCTTTCTTCCTCTTCCACCAAATGTTGGCCTGATCCACATGTCTGCTAGCCTAATTGACTTTGTTATTGAAAGTTGAAGTTTCTCTCGAGTCACTAGTGTTGCTCTGTCTGCTTTTTCAGACTCTTTCATTACTACAGATTGTCTCTAGGATTTAATCATTTGTACCACACGTGGTTGATTTTATTTGAATCCTTGCATCTAAAGGAAATATCCTCAACATAAATACTCTCTCAAGGTTAACAATCATACATGGGTATGTGTAGGCCAGAAAGTGGCAATATGATGGGTATGTGGTTGACAACTTTTCTTTTACCCAAAATTGATGAAACAAAAAGGGTTTTTAAAGGAGATTCTTAGCTTTCCACCGATATAAATTATTCTTTAGTTTGAATTTAATAAGTAATTATTATTCATTTTCTATTCAAATTACAACTAAAGTCCTCATTGATAGATTGATTGAAAAACATTTATAGCTTTCAAATGGTATCACATTTTTTGAATCCAAACCATGTATCATATTTTATGCTTTACATAATATAGGACTAAAAAAGAAAAATTAAATTTCATGAAGTTTTGACCAAGTTAAGATGGTCAAACATATGAGTTTTTTTATATTTTTTAAAAGTTGTAATAAAAAATTCATAATTAATTATTTACTTGGAAAAAAATTACAAAAAAATATGCATCACATTGGGAAATGAGTCGTCTACTTATATATAAAATCTTATAAAAAAATATTATCATTTTATTGCGGTTAGGGTGGTCAGACGACACCTTATTTTTTCCTTGAAATTTCAAATTTTCACCAAATAGATTATTTTCTTTAAAAAATCCTAGTAGTTTAGAAATTGCATTCAATTTCCTATAGATTCTATTCTTACATATTTTGAAATAATATAGATAACTTATTCAAAATTTTATGTCAAGTTTCCTAACTCTGATATTTTTGATTTTTTTGCCACTTAAGGGCCTATTTTTTCCATGATGATCCTACTCATACCCACATTGACCTTCTTGCCCATCTTAAAGTTTGGACCACATCCATTACCTCCACATAAAACTTGACATCCTTGGTCTTCTTGGTTCCCATGCCTTGATATGGTTATGCAAATGAAAATGAAGCAAAGTAATCACCTCCTTCTCCGTTGGCTAGAAGAATGCATGCTTAATGTTTTGATACATGATATCAACTCTCTCTTCTACTCTCATGGTTGAATATAGAAATCCAGTATGGTGAGCCTCCAGAGTTCTAGTCATCTTTCTTCCTCTTCCACCAAATGATGGCCTGATCCACACATCTCCCAGCCTAATTGGATTTTTTTTTGAAAGCTAAACTTTCTCCTAAGTCACCAATGTAGCTCTCTCTGCCTTTTCAAACTCTTACATTGCTACAAATTGTCTTTGGGATTTAATCATCTGTACCACATGGTTGTTGTGCTTTGAATCATTGGTAATAGTCTTCAAAATTGGCTTCTAGTACAAGTTCATTTTGCTTTCATAATACTTTATAACCATGGAGTTCATCCATTCCTTGATGCCATCAAGTGAAGATTGAGGAATGGAGTCAATGCGGAGTACATCCCACTTGAAGTCTTTGAAAGAAATAGCCATATCAAATTCATTTTTCCCAAGTCCTACTCTCTCAAGGTTAGCTCCATGAAAACCAAGCTCTCTAAATGGTACATATCAAAGTCTAGTTCAAAATATTTTAGATGAGACTGCTCCCATAGCTCTCTTACTCGCTTGACATAACCTTGAAAATCTGTATTGATTTTATTTCTCATGTCCCTCTCTTGTTGTTCTTCCTCAATTTCATAAAGATAATACATTGACCTTCTTGACCCTCCTAAATTTTGGACCACATTCATTATCTCCACATAAAACTAGACCCATGCCTTGATATGCTTATGCAAATGAAAATGAAGCTAAGTCATCATCTCCTTCTCCATTGGTTGGAATAATGCATGCTTAATGTTTTGACACATGATATTAGATCTCTATTCTATTCTCATGGTTCAATACCAAAATATAGTATGGTGGGTCTTTATAGTTCCAGTCATCTTTCTTCCTCTTCCACCAAATGCTAGCTCGATCCAGATGTCTGCTAGCCTAATTGACTGTGTTTTTGAAAGTTGAATGGTGCAGGAGCACCCACACCTCACCCTCAATTTGTGATTTTTTGATGGTAAATTGGGAGGATAGTTGGTAAATGTTAGTATGTTGAGGTCTTTTTGTCTTGAATAAGATCTAATAGACTAATATTTTTTGATACACAAGTATGTGCAGGATCATCATGGAAAAAACAAGCCCTGAAGTGGCAAAAAATTTAGAAAAATCAAAGTTAGGAAACTTGATGTAAAATTTTTAATAAGTTATCTATATTATTTCAATTATATGTACGAATAGAATCTATATCAAATCCAATGTAGTTTCTAAACTACCAGGTTTGTTTAAATAAATAAATAAATATATTTGGTGAAAATTTGAAATTTCAATGCAGTAGTACTTCAATTTCAGGGAAAAAAAAAGGTAGGTGTTTGTCTTACCACTCTAACCACAATAAAATGATAATTATATTTTATAATATTTTAGATATAAGTAGAGGACTCATGTCTTGATGTGATGCATACTTTTTAAAAAATTTTTTCCAAGTAAATAATTAATTATGAATTTTTATTACAACTTTTAAAAATATAAAAACTTGTATGTATGACCACCTTAACTTGGTCAAAACTTCATGAAATTCATTTTTTCTTTTTTTAATCTTATAGTATGTGAAGCATAGAATGTGACGCATGTTTTGGATTCAAAAAATGTGATACCATTTGAAGGATATAGATGTTTTCAATCAGCCTATCAATTAGGACTTTAGTCATAATTCAAATAGAAAATGAATAATAATTACTTATTAAATTCAAAATAAAGTATAATTTATATTGGTGGAAAGCTGGGAATCTCCTATAAAAACCCTTTTCATTTCATCAATTTTGGGTTAAAAAAAAATTGTTAGCACATACCCTTCATATTGCCACTTTTTGGCCCATCATGATGTTGCACATACCCACACCTTTGGTTGTTTTAGTGAAAGGAAAATCCATTTTTCTTTATTCATCCTATATAGACCAGTAGGGTCTGAGTTTACTTTAATTTTTGTGATGGAGAACTTCCTCCTACTGTGGTGAATTGTGACTCAGAGGAAAGGTTTACAATGTGTTGTTTTCAAGTTTCCTTAACTCTTTTAATAATGGTAAGGAATTTATAGGGCTAGTGATGTTGTTTTAGGTTGAGAATGTCATATTTTGGCTTGAAATGGAGGAACCAAAGTGATGTTTTTGAGATCTATTGAGTCTAAAGGCTAGGTGAAGGTTTATTGTGTGTGTGAAGACCCTAAAAAACTTGTTTGATGCTTTGGTGAGGTTTGGAAGGCCTTGGAGTTATGAGATGCTAGAAACCTTATGTATTTGTTAGAAAATTGAGGGTTTTAATCAATTATTGCTTAGAGGTTGATTTATTTTCTAAAAACTATGGAATTGGGAGTTTTTTTACCTATTTGATGACTTTCCAAGAGCTTGTGGGGTTACAAGAAGTGTAAAGAGCAGTTTGTTTATAAAAGAGGGCTAATTTTCTAGCCTTTTTGCACGGCAGTTTGAAGGATCTCCAAGAAATTACAAAGAAACCTTGTATGTTTGGCTTGGGAATGGTGTTGGGGGTTTGAGTATATGCTATATTGATGATGAGATGGTCCTTGAGAGGAATTCTCTAAAATTTAAGCCAAATTGTTCAATTTCAAAGCGTTTTTGTTGCTAGTTGTTCCAAGATGGCCAAATGAAATAACAAAGGTTGTTGATTTACTAAAATATGATTTGTTTGAGTCTTCTCCACCTTCACTCTGCATCACTAAAGTTTCTCCCAAGTCACCAGTGTAGCTCTCTCTTCCTTTTCAGACTCTTTCATTGCTACAGATCATCTCTAGGATTTAATCATTTGTACCACATGGTTGATGTGCTTTGAATCCTTGCATCTAAAGGAGATTTCATCAACATAAATACTACTACTCTTTGAAGGTTAACAATATCAATCTCACTAATAGTACATTTACAACCATATTCAAACATTTTCCTTCAAAAGGCTACAAATTCAAATATTGACTTAAATATCCTTCAAGAGGCTTTAAATAGCCTTTACAAATGATTCTACATCTTTCCAAGCATGCCTAATTGTTCTTTTTGTAACTAACATGACTTATTACATTATAAATCAATTTTGTATGTGTTATGACCTTATTCAATTGACAAAACTCATAACACAAAACTAACTTAAAAGATTTTCGTCAACCAAATTTGCTCATTAGCCTTGGTGCCCCTAAACCAAATTTCATTATTTCAGTAAATATCATTACAAGTAAATCTCATTACAATGCATGAGGTACTTTGTTCTCACAGATATTTTACAATGTCACTCATACATTTGAGATTCTCTTATAATGTCTACATGATAGGTTCTCATTTAGAGGTTAACTTCAAATGAGAAACTTGAGATTCCCTCACAAAGCTTCGCACACTCTTCTATAATGGCTTGAAATCAAAATTGAGATTTGTCAAGATCATCAAAATAAGGATGTTGCATTTCTTTTTTGGATGAGATTCTCTTCGATGGCTCCAAAATCAGCATTTTCTGCAAGGAGAGACCAATCAATTTTTACTAGTTTAGTTACAGATAGGCAAAGTAAAAGAATAAAAAGAAACAAATCATGCCCAAAATGGAAATGAAATGAAAATAGATGGAAGGTACTTACAGATAGGCATGGTAGTCTGTCAACTTAGTCACTTCTACTCATACATCTTCACTGCGAGTTCTAAGATACCTATTGCACACAACACCTCTCATGAATCTAGAATATCTTGAAATTCGAGATGCTTCTATAATTTCTTCATCATAGGTTCTCACAATAAGGTTAACTTCAAATGAATAACTTGAAATTCCTTCACCAATATTAGCACACACTTTTGTAATGGCTGAAAATCAGAATTGAGATTTGGCTTGATAATCAAAATAGGGATGTTGCATTGCTTTTAAGCCTGAGATTCTCTTGGATGGCTCATAAATCTATATTTTCTGCAAGGGGACACCATTCAATGTTTACTAGGCTACTTACAGATACACAAAGTAAAATAAGACATGATAGCATTGGCATCAAACAAATTAATGTGGATGCAAGTATAAATTAATAAGAACCATTGTGCATATACTTACAAATTAATCTAATGAACCATCTGGATCTGCTCTACTATTTATTGTGTCAAGTATTACCTCATGGTCAGACTCACGGACCTTCCACAAGGTCTTGTTCAAAGGTCTGCCCTGATATTTTCTCAAATGAACATTGGATGCCATGACAAGGTTCGAGTAATGAAGAATCTTACGATGCATCACAAAGTCCTCAAACAACTAATGTTTAAAACTCTTATCTAGGTACCTTCTAAGCCACATTCCAGTAACAATAACTGAGCTTGTAGGGTATTCGATGTTTTCTCCATCTATAACCGGGGCTTCCAATTTCATTTTATCCTCAACACAATGACACAAGTAATAGTTTGTTCCCTCTTTGTTTTCTTCATCTGCAATAACTACGTAAACATACCCTACATTGATATGTGAATAAAATCAGTCGAAATTAGTCAACATTACAAATATAGTAACAAGTAAGATAATAATATGGAAATTGAAAAACTAAGCAAGTAGATATATTACTTAGTTGAACTAGATCTGATACATGGTCAAAGTTGACTGATGATTCCATTTGTGTTAGTTCCAATGCCATCGGAGGGTGATATGTGTGAAGTGGGGTAAGATAACTTGTCAACCATTTTTCAACCCACTCCCCTGACTCACAATCATTCCAAGCTTTCATTTTATATGAAGAACAAAAGCATTCCATCTTATGTGTATTGATACTCCATGAACCTACTTTTGAGCTAAGGAAAGATTGTAGCTCACTCGATCCTATTAGTGTACAACAATCCTCGTATGGTACAATGTTAGTATTATCCATCAACCAAAAAATTCTATGAACTGAAGATGTAACTTCATTACTTGGACCCATCAAAGCATTACACCACTCGACAATTGAACTTGCAACTATCAACTTTGCACTATCTTTCTACTTTAACTCTTCTCGTTCTAATGCTCTTTTCACGCATGATCCTACACCATCATGCTCCCTTTTTCCATGCTCAGTCTCACAAAAGTTCCACATATGCTGAACACCTGTACTGAGATGCATCCTGCACAACTAGTAGAACATGCATGCATTATTGAACTATGCTACAAAGTTATCTGACCATATGCTGACCGTATGCTATGCCCCTCTGAGAAAAATCACTATAGAACATCTGGAAGCAACCTTGCACGAGCTCTAGAGAATGTGTACGATCATCACTAATACAAAAATGATACTCCCTCAATACCTTCCTTTGGTCCTCTGTACTATTAGCTACATGAATGAATGCTATGTGCACAAATATCAAAACTTATGTGGAGTTGTAATACTATGACTGCACCTCACACTATGGTTGTAGAGTGTAGTTCTCTGCAAATTCAACCACTAATACTATGCTGCACATTAGAGAGGTGTCCTTGCATAGCTTGAATTGCATGTCCAGCCATCGGGCTCTATGGGTATGCCTTGCATACTCATACACTATAATCTCATGAAACATGGACATAAACTAATACACTAGAATCTTCTCAATAACCAAATCACACATTTTTTCTTGAGACCCATCTTTTGTAGCGTATGCCACTATTTTATACTTCCAAAAATCTACTAGTTTATGCCCCACCTCATCTGTGTTTTCCATATGTTGACATACTTGCATTCGTTGCAAGCCACCGCAATGCTCGCATGAACCATCCAAGCATGTTATCCTGTAGAATATTTGGCCATCCTCTATTTGACATAATTTTTTTGATAAGAACGCTCTTGAAGATTTTGGTGGGGCTTCTATGCCACAATCCTGCAAAACATCATTAGTATGCAAATCTAAACATATAGAATGATAAAAATCATAATGGTTAGCGAATTCAATATGTAGTCTATAGCAACAAGTAGTGCATGTGTGATTTATCTTGACATAAAAAGGTTTAAGCATTTCAAAAAATATTTGAGAAATACTAATTTGAGGATAAGCATTTTGAAATTTATGAAAAATTTGGGTTTGAGTCATATCCAAAAAATACTTTGGATGTGGCTCACGGTTCCGACTACCGATTCTCCTTCTGACGGCATCACTTTGATTCAAAGATGGCATTATATTATTCTTCCAATAATCTTCAATTAGTGTTCTCAATGCTTCAACAACTTTTCTATCTTTATGTGGTAGTCTTCCCGAGAATGACCATAATTCAGTTCAATCGGTGCCCTCAATTCTTTTCTGCCTTTGAATGGCTCTTGATAAAGTTTTTCTACTAATTCCCATTTGTTCACTTGTCTTTTTAGTGAGACGAGATCTTTTTGTTTGATAGCTTACCAAAGTCGATGTAATGACACATCGGGTGACATTACTATCCTTTGACCATGAGGTCTTACCCAAACTCTCATAAGCATCCATTAGATTCTTCACAATAGTGTTTTCACTTGATGCATTTGATGTTCTCAACCCAAGAGTCTTCATGATGTTACTTTAAACCCCGCATCATTTGAACAAATAGTTGACATCTTTCGGTCTCATTTATCCTTTCAAAGAACATTTTCCAAATCTTATTAGCATATCTTCTACAAGTGCATTCTAGAATCTTACCTTCCATGTACTACAAAATATCCTCATTAATATTAATCAAAAACTTTGGATTTCTTCACAAAATTCTAGGTGGTGTTCTCTTAGGTACATACATCTCAACATTAACAATTTCATCAATATTTAATTGAGGTGGGCTAGATTGCGTACCTTCGACCGAGGGTGGAATAAAATACATACTTTGAGGTTCACGTGGGGATGATGGCATACCTTGTGCATCAAAACTGAGTGATGATGTACTCTCAACTTCAGATGTGGTGGATGGTGTCCAACCATACTCACTTGTGGTAGATGGTGTCCCTCCATATTCGCTTGTGCTTAATGGTGTCCCTTCATATTCACTTGTGGTAGATGGTGTGTCTCCAACTATGGTATCTGCATCTCCCCTAGCACGACTCTTTCACATTCATGCCCTTTGTGCTACCAATTTATTTTATCTTTTTTATGGTTGAGGTTCCTCTTCATGTGGCTTGTTTTCATCAATCATTCACAATTTTTGTTTTTCACGATATTCCCTCATCCATTTTTTCTCTTTATCTCTGAGGGCTTGGAGATGATCATCTGTTAGGCTTTTCCTTTTAACAATTCATTTCTTTAGCATGACAAATAATTTTACCTATGCAAAAAGTGCTAAGTCAACTCAAATTAACTAATAGTGAAGGGTTGTAAAAGTCTATTAAAGAGGGGGACCAACAATCACCTCTTTCAAATGTTAGTTTTCGAAGTTGAAGTCGTTTGTTTTCGAGTATGATATTGTGAAAGATGGAATCAAGTTCAAGCTAACCCCATTGCAGGGAGATGATAGGGAATAGGACAAAATGGCAAGGATAGTGATGATGGGAAGGAAGGAGTTCCTCAAGCATGAGGAAGATAAACATGGTGAAGGTGTACCTACTTACACAGAGAAAGATTTGAGATAGAAAAAGTAGACAAAGGAATAATGTTAGAAAGGAAAAAGGATGGAGAAATGGTGATAAGAGAAAGGGAATCCTCTATATAGGATCTAGACATGTTTGCAAAGTAGTTTGGAGACAAGAAAATGACTGATTTTAGTCAAGAAAAGGCAAGAATAGGCGTAGGAAAATCTAATACTATCAAAACAGAGGTATGCAAACCTGATGAAAAGAAATGTGAGGTGAAGAACTTTGGGGCAAAGACCCTAATGCAAGGAAAAGGCGAGATAAGTGGAGACAAGATGGAGAAGAGGTGAGAATGGCCTAGTAAGGTCATGGTGGAAGAGATGGATTGTCCAATGAAAGGGAAAGATGGAAATCAATAGAATGATGAAAAAGAAGACGGAAGATCACATGATGAGAAGGTCTCAGAGGCAAAGGGAAAGAAGGCAGAGGTAAAAGAGTGTGGATGGATTGAGGAAAGCCATGAAGGGCTTGTCAAGAATAAAGAAATTATGATAGGGGCAGTGATGTGTCCCCTGCAGATAAAGAGAGACAAGGAGAAAACAAGCATTGTAGAAACAGTGACATTTAAATTAGAAGATACAAAGGTAAAGGGAGATTTGATTCAAAGTCTAGATGCAAAGAACCCATGTAGGGGGCAAGAAAAAGAAGACAAAAAAAAAGTTTGATGTAGGTCATAAAAATGGAAGTTGCAAAGAGACTAGATAAGAGCCTAGAGATCAGAGGATGTGATGCATCAAGTGAAATGGAAAAAAGCAAAGAAAAGTTCTAAGATAGAGTTTGTAGAAGGTGCAGTCACCATAAAAGGTGAAATTACAAATACAAAGTGTTTGAATGACTCAAAGATGGAAGAGACTAAGGAAGAGATGTTTATAAAGGTTGGCCAAGTGAAGGCTAGAGGAAAGGTGAGATTGGGATATGCAAATGAAATAGAGAAGAAAGAAAAAAATGAGGCTAGGACAGTGGATGGTCCTAGATGGGTAAGATTACTACTGTGGAAATTGTATGTAGTTGTGGCAATGGCTCCTAGATGGGAGAACCAGAAGCAGATGGTGAAGAGGATGGATAAGAGGAAAAGAGTGAAGGGAGTGCTTTATTACTTCCTTGTTTTGATGATAATGTTCATGGAGGTGAAGCCAAGGGTGAAAAATAAAAGAAGGACAGAGAGTGGACTGTTTGGAAGTAAGTGACACCATGGAACAAGTTAGGAGTAGTTGGATGCAGCCATGGATGATAGGACATAGCAGGAAGGTGCAATTTCAAGGTGATCAGTCAAGAGAGGAATTGTTTTACAAGGACAAGGCCAAGCCTAAGGTCAAGATAAAGGCAAGAGGGAGAAATGGTAAGAACAAGGAGGATCATCAGAGATTTTTTGCAGGTCAAGGTGTTGCAGAATTCTAAGAGACTTGGAAAGCTTTCATGGTTGGATGTATGGTACAGGAGCACCAAGGACAGCTAGGACCATTAGGGGGTCAAGTGATGAATTTTTTATTTGTAATCATGAGTGTGATGTAATAAGGTCTCAAAAGACCATTAGGAAGTGTTTTGAGTCATGTTAGGTTGATAGTTTTATGAAGTTGCCATGACTTGACAAATGTTGTCAATATAATGGAATGAAGCCTTCAATGGTATAAACCATAGTTTGCGGACTCGGCCGACTCGCCGCGGACTCGCGAGTCCCTACCCTGGCCGAGTCCACTCGCCGCGGACTCGGGAGTCGAGTCCAGGCGAGTCCTAGGTCGGGACTCCCCGAAGTCCTCCACCTCGACTCGCCAGTCGAAGTCCTAAGGTTGGACTCGGGAGTCCCGACCCAGGACTCTCCTACGCGGCTGAGTCTCAAAAATGGGTTAAAACCCATGATTTTTTTGCTTTTTTCTTTCATTTTTTGACTGTCACTCTTGAAAACCAGGTCTGCAAGTTGCTATGGGATTGATAGAAGAAGGGAGAACGAACCAAAAAGGCCAAAATCGAGCAAGGTAAGTGATCTAACACTGCTTTTTGTTTGCTTTCTTCAATTTTTTTGCATTCAACATTTAAAAAATCAAGAAAAATAAGGGGAAATGCTGCCAAATTTTTTTCTCTTTTCCTTAATAGCTTAATTCTTATTATTTCTACTTTCTAGCTTGGTTTTGCATCTTTTTTCTTTTGCAAATGTTTGAAACTTTGAAATTTTGAATCACATTTATTTGCTATTTTTTTGCAAACCCTAGCTGATTTTTCTTTTCATTTTGAACTTGAAACAGCAATGTCGTCTTCAAATCCAAAGGGAGTAAAAAAAGACCATGCATGGAAGTATGCAATTCCAGGAAATAAAAAAGGTGAATTGACATGTCATGAATGCAACAAATGGATGACAGGAGGAATAAACAGATTAAAATACCACCTTGCTAGAATCCCTGGTCAAAATGTGGAGGGATGCAAGAATACCACTCCTGAGATCATTAGAGAGATGAAGGCCCTTCTTGCTGAATATGAGCTTAAGAAAGAGGAAAGACAAAAAACAAAAGATGCCCTAACATCAGCGATGAGTGGATCTCAATCCCAATCTGCACCCTCTAAGCCCCATGGTGTTGCAAGTCCAAGCTTCCGTGCTCCACATTCATCTTTTGGGGAGAGTCCTAATGGTTCTTTTTCTACTGCTAGTCAGGGTCCTTCATCAGGACCAAATTATTTTGTTCCACGTAATGTTCCAGGAGCACAACCTTCACTTGAAGGTACAGGTTGGAATAAAGAAAAGCATCAAGAAGCTAGGATGGCTGCTGCAAACTTTTGGTATTACAATAATCTACCTTTCAATGTTGCAAACAGCCCATATTGGGAAGGTTTGGTGAATGCCCTTATAGTTGCAGGAAAGGGGTTTAAGACTCCATCATCTAAAGATTTGAGTGGGCCATTGCTAGAGGAAGCCGTAAAGAATACACAGTTTGTGGTTGATGAGCAAAAAAAATTTTGGCGAAGAAAAGGTTGCAGTATTTTATCTGATGGGTGGACAGATGGACGAAATAGAACTCTCCTTAACTTTTTAGTGGCCTCTAATGGTGGATTGGTGTTTCTAAAATCAATAGATGCCTCCCATGAAGTTAAAAATGCTGAGACTTTATGCAATCTATTAGATGGGGTGGTCCAGGAGGTTGGAGTTGATAATGTTGTCCAAATCATCACGGACAATGCAGCTACATATGTAGCTGCAGGTAGACTACTTATGGAGAGGTATCCCACAATTGCATGGTCTCCGTGTGCTGCACATTGCTTAGACCTATTGCTAGAGGACATTGGGAAGATTTCATGGGTCAAAAGAATGGTTGAAGATGCAAAAAGTGTTACAAAATTTATCTACAGCCATACTTGGGTGCTTTCTTTGATGAGGAAATTCACAAATGGCAAGGACCTTGTGCGACCTGGAGTGACACGATTTGCTAGCCACTTCCTCACATTGCAAAGCATTCTTGGTGCCATTGGTCATCTCAAGCAAATGTTCGTGTTCGATGCTTGGAAGGAGTCCTCATTTTCCAATAGACCTGAAGGGGAGAGGATTGTTGCCATACTTTTTGATGAGACATTCATCAAAAATGGAGAGGAGTTGATGGGGGTAAGTAGCAATCACACAAAAATAAATTATACATGATAATCTATTTGCTGTTTTTTTTTTTGAGGGGTTAATTTTGTTATGATTTAACATTTGTTTTCATCTTTTTAGGTGACAGAACCTTTGGTGAGGGTTCTTCGTATGGTGGAAGGAGATGGCATGCCAATGGGGTTCATCTATGAGGCCATGGATAGGGCCAAAGAGGCCATATCACGTTACTATGGCGGAAACAAAAAGAAATATGAAATCATATGGCGCATCATTGATCGGAGATGGACACACCAACTCCACCAGCCGATCCATGCCTTCGCCTACTTCTTGAATCCGAAGTTCTACTTCTCGGACACATTTAAGGCGGATGAGGAGGTCATGGAAGGTCTTGTCATATGCACTGATAGGATGGTGCCTGATCCTGAGCTGAGAGATAAAGTGCTTGATGAGTTGGAGGTGAGATTTGTTACATCTTATTTATGAATTTGCAATGTTGAGCCTTGACTATCTATGAATTTTCTATATTTGATTTACTTTTTCTTTTATCTATTCAAGGTCTACAAAGGTGTAGAGGGGAGACTCTTTTCCTCCCAACAAGCAATTGAAAGGAGAGGAAAACAACAACCAGGTAAAAAATGAAATTAGAAACTTGATTCTTACATATAGATTGTTTAAAGTTTTAAACTTTACTTTATTCTTATTTCTTAATACTTATATTTTTTAAACATGTTTTTGTAGATCTATGGTGGGAGAACTATGGTGCTAGCACACCAAATCTTCAAAAGCTAGCCATACGTGTCTTGTCACAGCCATGCAGTGCTTCTGGGTGTGAACGGAATTGGAGTTTGTTTGAGAACATTCACACAAAGAAGAGGAATAGGTTGACTCAGCAGCGCCTAAATGATTTAGTTTTTGTTCGATACAACCTTCGCCTTTGAACTAGAAAGGTGGAGGGTGTTTCACATGAGTCCATCGACTTGGATGACATTGATCCATATGGTGAATGGACTATTGATGAACAAAATGATGAGGCTGATGTCTTCCTTACTGATGAGGATCTTGCTGAACTAGAGAGAGCAGCAGCAGAAGAAGCAACAAGATTGGATGCCATGGAGGATGATGAAGACACATTCGAATATCATGTTTCCCCTTCTCGATCTCCTAGTCCTTGTTTGGATACTATAGCACGGGCACCTTCTAGTTCTAGGCCTCCAAAATTGAGTACCATTGGGAGGGGAAAAAGGAAGATGTAGATTATATGTGGTTGTTAATGTTTTCCTCTTTTTGACATGATTATATGTAAACATTTATAAATTTATGATGCTGTTCTACATTGAAACTATGAGTATTTGATGAATATGAATGATGAAATTTCAATTATTGAGTGTTTTATGATCATATGACATGTGTAATCTTTGAATTATAAGTGTTTGATAATCAAATTAGGCTCTTATGTTCTCTAAATGCATTAATTTTTTCTTGGTTTTTTGTAAAACTACAGTTTTTTTTTTTTCCGAGTCCTTGCCGAGTCTTTTCTCGAGTCCGTGCCGAGTCCCCGAGTCTGAGTCATATTTTGGGCTGCTGAGTCCGCGGCGAGTCTGAGTTTTCCAACTATGGTATAAACATCAAAATACCTATAAGATAGCAATGTAAAGGTCAAATTAGTGTGATGAGGCCATAATAAGGTCATTAGAATAGGTTGAAAGTCAGTTTTAGTGTCAAGAAGTGAAAGAATTGCAAAAAAGAAAAAAATGTAAAGTTGCACTAAAGAGGAATTGAAAGGTCAAGTTGGTAAAGGGAAGTTGTAAGGTGGTTTTAGGAAGTTGTAGAGGTAGGAGTTCATTTAAACAATTCCATGTAAATGTTGGAGGGAGGTTGGCATGACTCCATTTGAAAATTTGAATGAAATCTTTTGTTGTTTCCACGTTTTTCCCTATTTTTCTTAACTTTGTTGGAAATAAATAGTTTGTACTATGAATATAGTGGTATGAAATGAATTGGGAATGATAGTGGAGTGATTCTACTATGATTTAAATCAGATTGGAGGCTTAACCATTTAGTTTTGTTGGTTTTAGAGTAGATTTTCAAAGACTACCTATGTAACTTAGAAATTAAGGGTTTGAGAGTACAAAGAATGCAAGCTGGATCCATTCCACTTTCTATATGTATTGTAACTCAGTGGAATGGATCATAATAGGTAGGGTTAATTTTTTGGGGGTATATTTTGTGTGCGTACATTCATTTGAGTGAGTAGGAGTGATGCCTAGGGCTAGAAAAGTCAAATTTCCTTGTGAATTTGAAGGCTTGATGGTGGGGTTTGTCAAAATGATGAAGAACTTGTTGATCTAATGAACTTTTAAGTTTGTGTAGGGTATTTGGAAGGTGTTTTATTTTTTGTGGGGGTCTGGAAAGGCTTGGGCATATGACTTTCAATAAACCCTTGGGTTTTAGCATTGAAAAGGAGGGTTTGTTGAGACAAAACTTTAGAATGTTTATGTCTGGGAACTAACCATGGATTTTGTTGTTCTAGAACATATCAAATGACTGCCCATTGGTTTGGAGTAAAAATAGAGTCTTTAAGAGGGACATCCTTTGTAAAATGGGGCTAATCTAGTAGCCTTTAGGTAGGGTAACCTATTGAAACTCCATACTATTGCAAGGGAACCTTATGTGATTTGTT
>VDFB02058242.1:591503394-591553854 GCA_007258455.2 Sequoia sempervirens | reverse complement strand
ATGTTCTCAGAATCACAATAGGGACTACGATTTTTGAACATACACGGTTGTCCTAGATGCTTCATCCCAAAGGAAGGTTTGCAAATCTTGATCATGAATCATGGCTCTAGTTGCTTCTATAATAGATTTGTTCTTCCTTTCTACAACATCATTTTGTTGTGGATTGTAGGGAACACAAAACTCCCTCTTGATCCCAGCCTCAATACAAAGTTATGGAAGCCTCGAGATGCTTACTCTCCTCCATTTTAGATCTCGAAAATTTAATCCTCTTCCCAAATAAGTTCCTCTCACTTGATCCTTAGATTCCTTGGAATTTCTCAAGTGGAGTATGTCTTGAGGATCATGATAGATTTAAAAAGTGGCAATATGATGGGTATGTGGCTAATGGCTTTTTTTACCCAAAATTGATGAAATGAAAGAAGGGTTTTAAAGGAGATTCTTAGCTTTCCACCACAATATAAATTATGCTTTGGAACTTGAATTAAATAATTAATTATTATTCATTTTTCTATTCAAATTATGAATAAATTCTGGATTGATAGACTAATTGAAAACATCTATAGCTTTCAAAGCGGTATCACATTTTTCAAGTCCAAAACATGTCACATTCTATGCTTTTATACTATAGAGTTAAAAATAAAAAATTAGATTTCTTGAAGTTTTGACCAAGTTAAGATGAATTGGACTATCACGAGTTTTTTATATTTTTTAAAAGTTGTAATAAAAAATCATGAATTAATTATTTACTTGGAAAAAATTACAAAAATGCATCACATCGTACATGGAGTCCTCTACACTTTATATCTAAAATCTTATAAAAATATTATCATTTTCTTTCTTGGTTAGGGGTTAGATAGACATACTTATTTTTTCCACTGAAATTTAAAATTACTCATTGAAATTTAAAATTTTAACCAATAGATTTCTTTTTTTTAAAAGTAAAACCTAGTAGTTTAGAAACTACATTCAATTTCCCTCTGATTCTATTCTTACATATTTTTGAAATAATATAGATAACTTATTCAAATTTTTATGTCAAGTTTCCTAACTCTGATTTTTCTAATTTTTTTGCCACTTAAGGGCCTATTTTTTCCATGATGATCCTGCACATACCCAAGTACCTCTTCAGATTCTTTAGTCTTTAAGAAATAAATCCAATTCTTTCTAGAGTAGTCATCAATGAAAATTATATAATACCAAAAACCACTCAAAGAAGCAATAGACATTGGACCACACAAATCATAATGAATAAGATCTAGAATACATTTAGATCTTCTTTCACTACTATGAAAAGGACCTTTCCTATTCTTACCCAATGCACATCCTCGACATGTACCTTCATGCTCCTGACTAAGTTTAGGAAGGCTAGTGACCATCTTCTCCATGGATGGGAGTGCTCTGAAATGATGAAGAGATAGTCTTTGATGCCAAAGCTCACATGAATTGGTGGAATCATATAGCAATGCTTTTAATTGACGAGTGGAAAGTCTATAGAGACTCTCTTGCCAAACACCAATCACTCAAGTTCTCTTGATGCTAGAGTTCTTTGGCCATGCCAAAAAAATTCCTTTGGAGAATGCAACTTGACATCCCTAATCCTCCAAGGCTGAAATTGAAACAAGGTTCCTCTTGATGCCTAGAAAAAATAACACATTGTTCAACTAAAGAGAGATGCTGAAATCTAAATCCAATTATGACTTGAATGCTTGTAGCTTTCTCCACCAAATCTGAAAGGTGTTCTCTAAAACTAGTAATGTGATGAGAGGCACCACTATCAATCAACCAATTTTTTCTATCAGTTGGATCATTTCTAGATAGAGAAATATAAAATAGAAATCCACTTAAATCCTTCTGAGTAGAGATCTCACCCACATCCACAATAGACACATGTTTTGGTCTAGTTGGACAATATTTCGCATAGTGACCAAACTTGTCACATTTGAAGCATTGTATATGGGAAAAATCCTTCTTCTTCTTAGATGTAGAAGCACCATCTAATATTTTATCTCTATTCCTCTTGAAGTTTCATTTCTTCCCTTCTCTTCCTTTCCTCTTTAAAGAATGAGCAACAAGTACATGAATATCTTCATTGGTAGAGCTTTGTCCATTTCCTCTTGCTGCCAATCTTGATTCCTCTTGAATACAATCTTCCCTAAGATGATCAAAATTAGGTAGCTTTGATCTCCCACTGATACCTTGGATAAATGGTTCCCAAGATTGAGGAAGGCCATTAAGTGCCAACATGACCAAGTCTTTATCATCAACCATATTACCAATGGTACAAAGCTGATCTCTCAACTCAGGGATCTTGATGAAGGAGATAACAAAATCTCTTTTTTCCATTTTGATGTGATGAAATTGTTGCCTCAATGCAAGAGCTCTGCTTGTATTATTTATCTCATATATTTCCTTCAACGTCTTGAACATCTCTCTTGTTGTCTTCAACTTGGAAATAATAGGTACAAGATGATCCTTTACATAATCAGCCAAAATATTCTTGGAATTTGTGACATTCTTCTTCCATTATACCATCTCATTCTCATCAGAAGGTTTGGGAACTTTTCTCTCCATGAAATCAACAATCTCATTTTCTTCCAATGTAATCAAAATTCTAAACTTCTAATAGATGAAATTGGAAGCATGTTCAATTCTATCTTCAACCTTGAGCTCGTTCACCATTTTGAAGATAAGATAACCACAAGAAGATGAAAACAAGAGTGGAAAATAATTCTACTTATAGAATTTTGATCACAAATTTGCTTAGAACTTGATCCAACCTAGCTATGATACCATGTTAGTTTTTAGATTAGAATTGAGAGAAAATAGAAAAATTCAAAACATGAATAAATACACACAATATTTATATTGGGAAAACCCTCTAGCTTGAGAGAGAAAAAACCCAACCACAAATGTATCTCTTGTATATTAAATGAAACAACAAAAATCATCTTACAACATGACCCACTAAATAATAGCTCCTCTCTTACATGCATACATACAAAAAACCTTTGATTTCTCCTTGATATCAATCTGCTCTTCAAAGGATAATAACCTACTATGAATAATCAAACTTCTTCTTGAAGAGGTGACTTGATTTTATATGAAAAATAAGTTAACCAAACAAGTCATCATATCCTCCTATATATAGGAAAATAGTGGTTACATATGCCTACACAAGGAGATGCACTAGGTGGCGTTTTATTTTCTTATTTAAGGAGGCCTTACATTGCCTATTTTAAGGAGATACAAATACATTTCATGCACCTATTTTAAGGAGACAAACAAAGGTTCTCTTGCATGTAAGTACAAAGATTCACTTGCATGTCAGTTACACTTTGCATGTTGACCATTTTGAATAAGACATTTTTTGTAGGTCAGCCAACTGACACAACAAATATTTGAATAAAGATATCTCTTTCCACTACCATTTCATCAAGTTTTAAATTAAGGATTTAGGTTAAACTAGATATATTCTAGGGATGAAAATCAAAAGAGATAATGAAAATAGAAAGATTTGGCTTAGCCAGAGCAAGTACATGAACTCTATCCTAGAGAGATTCAATATGACAGATTACAAACATTTAGTGGTTCATGTGTTGCAGGGAACAAAGCGTTATGTGAAAGATTGTCCAAAATATCCTACTGAGATGGAGGACATGACTAATGTACTTTATGCAAGTGCAATTGGTAGTTTAATGTATGTAATGGTTTGTACTATGCCATACATTTCCCAAGCAGTAGGAGTTCTTTGTTTATTTATGGTTAATCTAGGATGAACACACTAGGATGTGATGAAAAGAGTTTTCAAATATTTGAAAGGTACTTCGGAGTATGCCTTATGTTATCATGCTTATTCCACTAGATATCATCATTTAGTAAGCATTCATGGATATGTGGATTCTAATTGGGTGGGTGATATTGATAGCAGAAGATCCACCAATGGATATGTTTTCAAATTGTTTGATGGTGAAATAATTTAGATGGGCAAGTGACAAGCTCTAGTAACTTTTTCCACTACTGAATCAAAGTACATGGCAACAACTCATGCTTGTAAAGAAGCCATTTTTCTTAGAAGAATGCACAGTTTGGATATTAGTTTTGATGCAAGATAGATTACTATCTATTGTGACAGCTAGAGTTCCATATATGAAGTGAAGAATCCAACTTTCCATGTCATAACAAAACACATTCATGTACAATAGTATTTTGTTCATGTTATGGAAGATGGAAATGTTAACTTGGAAAAAGTTGAAACATTGGTGAATGTTGTTGATGCATTGATAAAGACAATGAGCATAGAGAACTTTAGATGGTGTACCAATTTTATGGGCCTTGAGGCCTATGGTGATATAGCAACTTCAAGCGTAGATTGGGAGCCAGTAAGTTTTCTGTAAAGTGGGAGAATGTTGAGAAAAATGTATCTCAAACTTACTAGATAAGGCCCTCTGAAATAAGGAAAACACTTAACTAAGTCAAAATCTTCTACACCACAATACCACAAAGGTCTAGACTAGAGTTGGTAGGTTGGTGAAAAAATATTTTCCTAATCGCTATCCACCATCTCATGACAGTCAGAAAAGGGAGCTTGTGGCATTACAAGAAATAGTCACTACCCACCATCTCATGGAAGTTTATTCATGAAGCTTGTGGTATTGCGAGGAACTAACCTGTAACCCTACAATAGTTAGATGAGGGTAGGTTGTAGTATAGCAGTAACCCATGACCCCACGATGGTAAATTAGAAAGGGTTGCGATGGACTATGATATAGCAGTATCTTGTAGTATTGTGATTAAGGTCAGTGTGGTAAATATTAGTGAAGCCTCACGATGGTTCAAGAATGACTTGGTGGGATTGCAATTATGATTGTTCAGTGGTTGTAGAAGTTGAAGTGTATGTTACAATATTTTTTCTTGTAACACTTGTGAAGCATGTATGTAATGTAGTAGTGCATTGGAATAGAGTGATGATCAAATAAAATGTAAGGAAATGTTGCCAGATTCATTCTATAAATTAACACCTAAAAGACCATTTCTATGTAACTTGTATCTAATATTTGTTTTACTATAATACAAGAGATCTCTAGCTTGGTGTGTGGGTTTTTTCCTGAAAGGGTTTTCCCACAAAAATTATGTGTTATCATTTCATTGTTTCCATATCATATTCTTATACATGCATCTTAAATGAACTGTAATTGCAATGTTTTAAATGGTTTATTTTCTTCTCTCTCCTAAAGATTATTATTAGGAAGGTGTATTCCACACTTTGCATTCCTTTCATCCCCTAGTGGGATTAGAAATAATAAATGGAATAGTTATGTTATGTATTATGGGTATGAGTATACCTAAAGCTAACACTTATCATAAAATAGATAGCTTATGATGTTAGGAATACATTTATTGCATCCTAATTATTTGTGTGAAAGTTGTACCTTAATAGAATTTATGATCGATTCAATATTCCTATAATTTTTTACATAGTGACCAATCATATATAATTGGGTTCTGTATTTTATTTTGGGTTTACTCACTTATCTTGGGCATATGTTGGCCATTGGGTGAACCCATTAGATAGAGTTATTCTTTTATATCTATTTCTCGAAGGAGTCACCACCCTTCACCATAAAGGAGTCATAGACTTTCAAATTTGAAGGTTCACAATTTTTTGCCTTTGAAGGGTCCCAATATTTTATTTGAAGAGCCATTAAATTTCATAGTAGGAGTCACAAACTTTCTCATTAGGACCTTCCTCACATCATCACTATTTGTGAGAAACTAAATTAATTAATCTTTAAAATTTCTTAAGGTTCTATTCTTAATTACATTCTTCAATGGTGTTATGGATGTCATTTCAAATGAAGTGCCCTACCTTTTATATCACAAGTTTTCTCGAGTTTCACACATTTTATTTCAATAGTTAAAACTCTTTTTCATTATATTTGGATATTAATAATAATTCAATTTTTTATAAGATAATTGTTTAGTTCTTCTCAACCCAACAAGCATTTTGATAGACAATATTTTTAATACTTTAATATTTTTTAAGCATCAATTAATTATAAACACACATGGATTAATCTTGTTGAAGTCAAATCCAACATGTAGAAAATACATAGATACACATAAGGCATGAAGTATAAATACACATAAGTCATGAAGTATACACATGAAAACCCATAAGTTACATGAATACATGTAGGTCACAAAGTATAGACATGAATACATGAAGTCCCAAAGAATACATGTGAATACACAAAATTGCAAAGTATACACCTAAATATATCCAAGTCACAAAGTATACACCTGAATGCACGTAAGTTGAAAAATATACACTTGAATACACATAAATCACAAAGTATACTCATGGATACACATAAGTTGTGAAGTATACACTAGAGTACACATAAGTCGAAAATTATACTCATGGATACATATAAGTCATAAAGTATACACTTGAAAAAACATAAGTCAAAAATTATACTCATGCATTTGCGTAAATCACAAATTATACACATGAATACATGTAAGTCGCATGAATACACATAATTCAAGAAGTATAAACATGAGTAAATGCAAGTCACAAGTATTCACATGAATATAAGTAAGTTAAAAAGTATACATTTGAATACACATAAGTCACAAAGTATACTCATGGATACATGTGTATAGGTGTGAATTTGTACCCCTTTTACACCCTTCACCATAGAAAAATCAAATTTGACAATGCAATTCCACATCCTCCATATGTACTCCATCCACTTAGCACTTTTCTATAATGTTAATGGAGGAATTTTCATCGAGGACGCATGAGCAAAGCACAAACGTTTGTGTGGCATGCTACCATCCTAACAGGATTCTTACCTTTGGAATCTACGAAGGCTTTATGCTTGCCATTGGAGCTAAAATGTAATGCATTTGTACCTTCCATCCAACCTTTGAATGAATCTTTCCCTCCAAAACCTTCTTCAAATGCCTATTCTCTCTTCTCATTCATGCTTCTAATTCCCTTGTCTCTTGGATTCTCTTGGAAACTCACACCATCTTCTTGCAACTCATTGCATTTTCTCACACTTGCAAGCTAATTGATGGACTATTATCTCTACCATTCCAACATCATAGTGTTCTTCACATCTACCACATAAGCTACAACTTGGCGTCTTGTGAGACTTCCTTTGGAATAACTACAACCATGTTGATTTTCATTCCTCTCTCATCACCCTTGAGTGCCTTTTATCAATGGTTTATTTACGCACTATTGCACTATTGTTGGATTTGAGTAGCATAGTGCTTCTTGTAGTATTTGGTATCCTTTTCCTTTCGATGGGAGTTTCTTTGGAACTTTTCTATAATTTTGCTAGATTGGCTATTTGTGGGGTGGGAACATCAAATGGGGTTTAACTACAACAAGCCTAAAACAAACCACAACATTTTCCCCTCTTTGCTGCTGTGTAGGGTGATCATTCATGAGGAACTTGCTAGTGAATTGGACTCTTGTTTGTTTACTATTCACCACCTTTGCTTTCGATTTTCATAACATTCCTTATATTATTTTTTTAATTTTTTATGCTTAGTACACCTCTTTAGCTAATTTTCTTACCAAGTTTTCTACTATTATGTCTATATCTTTTCACTTTCTATCTATATGGATGATAGTGCATGACTCAACACACCATGTGGTTGTCCCTATTATGCATTATTTTCCTCCAACGGAGGGTTGAAAAGAGCCTTAGATTCGGTTCCAAAACCTACTTGCTAATCCAAACCCTAACTCTTGGGTTAGTAGAGTGACAGAAGCACTGAGAGTGCTCTTCATTCTCTATCCTCCAATTCCCTAAACACCTACACGGTTGAGGTAGATCAGGGTAGGGCCTTCAACTCTTGACTCTCCGTGACCTAGAGTCGTTGAGTGGTTGATCTCCATCCTTTACATTTTTGGTGAACCCAATGTGAACAATGTCTATCTAATTGAGACTCTCCTTCGCACTCTACGACCATTAAAAACTTGAGTGTTGTATAGTTTTATGAGAATCACAACCTAGTCTATCACCTCTAGTTACATTGTTAGAAGAAGTTTGAGACACTTACAAATGGATATGATGAAGGTCACTTCTAGCTTTACTACAAGCTTTAGTGCCAATCATTTTTCTCAAGAGGATATTTTGGTAGCCGAGATGGGTTTGGTTGAGGAGACCACATGTGTACCCACTCCTCCAACACCCCCCATAGCATCATTTGTGGATGAGGATGATACTGCACATATTCCTATAGAACACCTTATGACATTAGATAGAAGACTGATAGACCTCAAGAATTACTTGGAGAAAGTACAAATATGGCAAGAGATGCTAGGCTTGTTAATGAGGTGAGATACATGATAGGAAAAGATCAAATGGGAATAGAATTATTACATGGAATCTCCAATCTAACTGAAGAATACTTCCCTTTGTATAACACTAGATTGGGTACTACTGGAGGGTTAGTGCTCGATGCCTACAACATCCATATGCATGGCCAAAATGGTCCCTTTGATTAGTGTTTCCTTAGCTCCTCAATCATTCTACATAGTCAAGGTAAGTAGAATACCTCTTGGCTTTAGCTTCATTCCTCATAGTGCCCTTGATTGTGGGGGCTTTGGTAGAATAGTTGGTGGCAGTTTTTTTATTGGTGGTGGAAATGGGGGTGGTGTTGTGGTGGTTACAATAGTGGTGCTAGTGGTGGCCATGGCGGTGGCCATGTCAGAAGCTCTGATGGGGGCTTGGGAGGTCAAAGGTAGTTTTGGTTGTAGCTCTAGTAGTGGATCTACTAGTCCTAAATCATCTAATGACCTTTTCTTAAATGCTTTGCTTCAAAATATGGGTTAAATGCATAACTAATTAGCAATCCTATCTCAAGATTTTTCCCAACCCATCTTCCAACCTTTCTTTCAACACAACCCCCTATCTTTTGTAATCTTAAGCACTCCTTTCCCTCATGGGGTAGAGATTCCTAAGTTTGAAAAATATGGCGGTAGGGGAAATCCAAAAACACATGTGTCGACCTTCAATGCATTGTGTATTGATTTCTTCCACCACAATACCTTGATGGATAAAATTTTCCCAAGATCTCTAAAGGACATAGAATTGGAGTGTTATTGCTTTGTGCTTAATACTTCTATTTTCTCCTTTAACTAGCTAGTAAATTAGTTTCTTCGACAATTCCAGCCTAATGTTAGACTAAAAATGAAATTATCAGATCTCATCCAATGTAGGCAAGGGAATCATGATAAAATTACTAATTTCATTGCAAGGTATCAAGCCCTTTTCTTTGAGATATCTTACATGTATGTTTCCTAACTCTAATGTGTAGGTCTTTATAGGAAACTTCCCAAAATCTTGACAGGAGAAATTTTTCTTGATGAAGTATCCTTCTTTTGCACACCTATGTGTGATGCTCTAAGAATATCAGTAGATGATTGCCCAGTTCGAGGGGTCTTCTTCACATCTCCCCTCTGAAGGAAGATTGATCATGTCTATTTCTAGAAAAGGTGAGTCTATCACAAATGTAGTCACTATGATTGGTGGTCGTGGCCTCAAGCATGATAGAAACTTCACAAAATTATCTAAATCGTATTGTTCCATTTTAAATAAGTTATTAAAAGATAAAATTATAATTTTAGAAGACCCTCGACCTCTAAAGGAGCCATACCTTGACTAGTATGATGGGAGTGCATTTTATAAGTACCATCGTGTTCATGGGAATGATACCGAATGTTGCATGCATCTGTGTCATGAGATATAGGATCACATTGATCATGGTACGATCTGTCTTGATGGAAAGAAGAAGAATACAAATAAGTTAGTTGCTAAGGAAAATAACAAATTGTAGATATACACGTGCCCATTTTCAACGCATTCTACCAATATAATTATTGAGCCCATCAATGCTCTAGGAAATATCTTATATGAGTAGATCAATATGGTATCATTCACTTGTATCCCTCTAGGACAACCTGAGTGTAGTTATTTTGAGATAACCTTTGCATCACTGGACATGCCCTTGAGTAGGAAACTTTCCCCATTGCACATTCCTGCTACATCAATGGAAACATTGTGATGAGAGCCCTTGTGTACCCTGTGAGCCAAGTGAAAGTTATTATGGAGGAAACTCTTTAGTTAAACTCCTTGCATACGAAAAAATATGAGAAAATGAACACTATTATACAAACTCATGATGATCCACACCCTAAAATAGTGCAAGTCTTCATTTCTCCCCCGATTGATCCCCCATGCCTAATGTCCCTTTCAAACATCCCACCATTTTCAAAGGTTGTGGACATGCCAAAGATTTCAATGGTCTCCCCCATGGTTCTCTCCTCTTCGTCCTCATTCTCCACCTCTTGTGTGGGGATCTCACATCCTCCATTGGAGAAAAATCCACTTCTAATGGGGGTTAAAAGAAGGGTTTTCCTTCTTCAAAAGGGAGTTTCGCATTGACTTGTTCCATCCTAGCGATGGATGTAGCCCTAATTAATCTCCTTATCCATGTCCCTAATTACATTTAACTAATTAACACATTTTTCCATGTATATTTTATCCCTATTCATGTCTAATTAAATTTTCCTATTAACTTATTTAAAATTTCCAAATTTTAATTTATTTATTTTTTTTGGTTGGTGACTACTTTTGACTAAAGGGTGTGTGCAAGAATTTGAGTCCACTTTTTGGCCAAAAAGTGGAAGTGTTTTCCCTGATTTTTTAGTATTTGACACATTTGACCTTAAAATTTGAAGCACTTAGAGATGAAATCTTTAAAAAAGTCATTAATCATAAAATGTAGTGCTCGGAGTCTAGTTTCCAAATATGTAATTTATTTCAATACCCAGATTGTACAAATTGAGTTTTAATAGGCATTTCTAAAAACCACTATTTAGAAGTCATTTTTTTTACCATACCATGCATGTGCACGACATCTATATTTTGACTTAAATTATTGTATTTTTCTAAATCCTTTTAGGAAAAGTTTTATGACTCACTGAAGCTTGTTCTTGATATTTTTTTGTAATTTTTTATTGAATTTTTTTTTTTTGTTAATTTTTTACTAGGCAGATTTGTCATTTTGAAAAATCGTCATGTACAACATGCATAAGTGATGCAGGAGCATCCAGTGGTGTAAGGGCAATCTTGCATCACCCAAAAATAGTTAAATTTCAATTTTATCATTTTTCAGATATTTTTTACATTTTTGGATACCCTTTTCGTCATAATGAAATTCCCAATTTACGGTTTTTATTTTCTCTTCCTGGGTGGAAAGATATTGCAGTTTTTGTTGCCCAGATTTGCCCCTGAAAATCTTCTGAGTGGGATTTGAGGCACTTAGAGCTTCTGGTTCAGCCCCGAAACTTGTTGATATCGGTGTAGCTAATTTTGAGTGCGTTCTTGACTTTGAGACCTTTCCAATGGTTCAAACGGTTCGCGAATCGGAGCCCCAGATCAAAAGTTATGGCCCCGGGAAGTTGGCGCACTTTCTAGAAGATACCATTGCAAATGCTCTTTTGAAATTTGAACTTCATGTTGTAAATTTTTGGTGCCAAACCGCCTAAACTCAATTTGAATGTTGTTTTGGCTCCAAACTTATGAGGGGCTCTATTTATGGGCAGGTTTCTAATTTTTGGGTAACTTTTTGGGGACAAGCTCGCATGTTGTGAAAGGGTTATTCTGTAGCTTTCTGAAGCTTGCATGTGTTGTAGAACTTGGGGATCTGAGATCCTCTACATGTAAGAAGCTCCACTCTCTGAATAATAAAATTATTCTCTTGTTTGTGGGTTATTTTCTGTGTCCCAGGTTGCACCCTCATCAAGTGGTATTAGAGCAAGGTTTTCTTGAGCGTGTGGACAAATTGCCGATCGTGAGGCAGTTCACACCAGGACTATGGTTGTGGATCGAGGTCAAGAAAGATGCCTCCCAGAGTGATGCTTGATAGGCGTTGTGGTGTCAGAGATGGTCAAGGCAGTAGAAATGCTGGTGGAAGAGATGCACTGGCAGCCCTCCAGAGACAGGTTGATGTGTTACAAAAGTAGTTGAGAAGAGGGTTAAACCTGAGGGAGGAAAGTAAGGATGAAGGAGAGGAAGAAGGTTCAGAGGTAGAGGAGGAAGAAGAAGCAATTAATAGAGACCAAATGCGGCTAATAAGGGCCATTTCAAAGATCGGGAAAAGACCTAGAGCAGAAGTCCCCAGTTATTCCGGAAGTCTGAACTCGGAAGAGTTGATCGACTGGATCAATGAGCTAGAAGAATATTTTGAGTATGATGAAATAGAGGACCCAAATCGGGTTAAGTTTGCGAAAATGAAGCTAAAGGGCCATGCCAGTATTTGGTGGAAAGAGGTCTAGTTGGAAAGAAATTGAAGAGGAAAATTCAAGATCACCAAATGGGATCACATGGTAGAGAAACTGAAGAAGCAGTTCATACCAGTGGACTACGAGTTAGATCTGTTGAAGAAATTTCAAGGGTTGAAGCAAGGGAGTAGATCTATGAAAGAATATACTGAAGATTTTCACAAGATAATCATTAGAACAGGTCACACAGAGGCCAATAAGGAGAAGGTAGCCCGATATCTTAATGGGTTACGACCAAGCATTCAGGAGGAGTTAAGCCTAGTCAGAATGACCACCATTGAGGATGTGTATCAGTTTGCTTTGAAGGTGGAAGAGAAGCTGAACAAAAGATTTGATGGCAAGAAAAAAGGATGAGGAGGTCAAAGTAGAAGGGGCAATGGCAAACCTTTAGGAAGCTGAAATGATGATGAAAAGAGAAGTGAAGATGTGGGTACCAGCCGAAGACAAAGGAATGACTACTCCTACTGCCCTCGTGATCAGAACAGTGGTGATCAAAGAGGTAGAGGACGAGGGAGATATGGACAAGGATCTGGAAGAGGTGGTTTCAGAGGAACGTGTTTCTAGTGTGGTGAAGAAGGGCATCGAGCTTATGAATGTCCACAACACCAAGGAAGGGTAGACAAAAGGCCAAAAGGTCGTGGAAGGGTTGCGCATGCAGATGAGGAGGCCCAGTCTGAACATTTAGATGATGTTGAAAGGGGAGAAGCCCTAGTGATTAGGAGAGCCCTAGTGACTGAAGAAAAGGAACTAAAACAAAGGAAGAATCTGTTTTGCACAAGGTGCAACTGTGAAGGAAAATGTTGTGATGGCATTATTGACGATGGGAGCATTGATAATCTAGTGTCAGAGGAGATGGTCACAAAGTTGAAGCTGAAGAGGGAAAGACACCCGCATCCATATCGGATTGCTTGGTTGTAGAAAGACCACAAAGTTTTGGTCAATGAGCAGTGCCTAGTAAAGTTCAAGATCGGAAGTTACCATGATGAGGTACTTTGTGATATCATCCCCATGGATGCATGTCACATGTTGTTGGGGAGGCCGTGGTAGTTTGATAGGCGAGCTATACATGATGGCCATGCAAACACTTATTCCTTGACAAAGGATGGGGTTCGTCACAAGTTGAAAGCCCTGAAGGAGACTGAAGAAAAGGTATGCAATAGTGCTAGAATTTGTTATGTAGATGGAAGAATTTTTTTAGAAGGTATGAAACATGAGCATGTGTGTTATGCATTGATTCCTAAAGTGAGTAAGGAGGATAGTGAGAAGGTTCTAGAAGAAGTTTCTGGGATGTTGGATGAGTTTTAGGATATTGTTTCTGATAATGTACGGGGTTTACCTGTGAAGGAAGATGGGTCATCAGTTGACAGTTCACGGAGC
Source organism: Sequoia sempervirens (assembly GCA_007258455.2). NCBI lineage: Eukaryota > Viridiplantae > Streptophyta > Pinopsida > Cupressales > Cupressaceae > Sequoia > Sequoia sempervirens. The sequence goes on along the minus strand of VDFB02058242.1, from coordinate 591,540,107 downwards.
GGTTGCCGAATAAGCGACTCATCGAAGATGACTCGGTAGAAAATGAGAGTTGAACAGATAAGTTCAAGGTTGTTGAGAAAGGGTTTGATACGAGGAGTTTGAGTCCATATGCAGTACCTGTAGTACTAGCACCAAATAAGGATGGGGAATGGAGGATATCTGATTCACGAGCCATAAACAAGATAACAATCAAAATGCTGATTTCCCTAAGGATGGATGACTTGATGGAATGTTTGAGTGGAGCGCAGTACTTCACAAAGATTGATCTGAAGAGTGGATATCACCAAATCCGGATTCGTGAGGGAGATGAATGGAAGACCGCCTTCAAGACCAAGAAATTTGTCACAGTGGTTAGTCTGTACCTTTTGGGCTAACCAATGCCATAGACACATTCATCGACCTGGGCAGTACTAAAATAATTTACGGGAAGTTTGGTATTTGTGTATTTAGATGATATTTTGATTTTGATAAGATGTTGGGTGACATCTGATGCATATTCGGGGAGCCTTTGAGAAGCTAAGAGAAGAGAAACTGTTGATTAATCTGAAGAAGTGCAGTTTTGTGAAGAGGGAGTTAGTGTACTTGGGATTTGTTGTCTCAGCAGAAGGTCTCAAGATGGACCCAGAGAAGGTGAAGGCTATTTTGGAATGGCCTACCCCAAGAATTGCTACCGAGGTGAGATCTTTCCATGGTTTGGCTAGTTTTTATAGGAAGTTCATTAGAAACTTCAGTAGTATTTGTGGACCCTTAACTGAAACAATGAGAGGGGATAGAAAAGAATTGAAGTGGAGTAGTGGAGTGGCAAAAAGTTTTGAACTGTTGAAGCAGAAGGTATGAGCAACTTTGTTCTAGCCTCTAGATTTCAACAAGGTGTTTTAGGTGATTTGATGCGATGGTTGTGCCATTGGAGGCGATGTTAAACCAGAAGGTAAGCCCATTATATTTCGGTGAAAAGTTAAATGATGCCAAGAGAAAGTATTCTATATATGATCGAATTTTTATGCAATAGTTCAAGCATTAAAAATGGAGACATTATTTGTTGCCAAAGGAATTTGTTCTATATACTGATCATTAGGCCTTGCAGTACCTAAATAGTCAGGGAAAATTCAATCAGAGGCATATGAAATGGGTAGAGTTTTTGCAGAGTTATACTTTTGTTTTGAAACATAGGAGTGGGAAGTCAAATAGGGTTGCAGATGCCTTAAGTAGGAGGCATGCATTGATGAAAAAGATGTAGATTGAAGTGGTTGGGTTCAATGAACTCAAGACACTATATGCAGAAGATCCTGATTTTGTAGAGGCTTGGAAAGCTTGCAAGGAACCTGTTACAGTGGATAGGACAAGGTGGCTGAATTTCATAATCCAGGATGGCATGTTATTTAAGGGAGGTCAATTGTGTATCCCGAGGAGTTCTACGAGGGAGAACCTGATAAAGGAGAAGCATAGTGGAGGAATGGCGGGACATTTTGGTTGGGATAAGACCATTACCATTATCAGCGAGCATTATTATTGACCTGAGTTGTCACAGGATGTGAAGAAGTTTGTACAAACCTGCAGAGTATGTCAAATGGCTAAAGGAGTGAGCCAGAATACAGGCTTATATCAGCCCTTACCTGTACCAGAAAGGCCATGGGAGGATATAAGTATGGACTTTGTTCTTGGTTTGCCAGGGACACAACGAGGAATGATTCAGTCTTTGTGGTGGTTGATAGGTTTTTGAAGATGGCACATTTCATTCCATGGTAGAAGACCCATGATGTAGTCCACATTGTTGACTTATTCTTCAAAGAGGTGGTGAGGCTACATGGTCTACCAAAGATTATTGTTTCAGATCGTGACACCAAATTTGTGGGGTAATTTTGGAGGACCTTGTGGAAGAAGCTGAAGATAGAGTTGAAGTTCAATTATGCACACCATCCACAAATATATGGGCAGATAGAGGTTGATAGCAGTCTGGTAACCTCCTAAAATGTTTGGTGAGAGATAAACCCAAGGGATGGGACTTGATCTTACCCAGGCAGAATTTTCTTACAACAATTATGTCAATACAGAAGCCTTTAGTAGATCACCATTCAGTTATGTAGCCCAGGCATCGGAAATTGAGGAGATGGACCAAGAGGAATAAAATAAGTCTCTTTGAAGCCGAAGATTTTCTGAGAACACATCAAAATACATGAGAAGGTAAGAACATATTAGAATGAATATGCATTAAGGCTAAAAGCGGATCGAGAAAAGAGGAGGTATAAGGAGTTTGATTGGTGATGATGATGTTCGCGAGGAAAAGGTTTCCCGGTGAGACATATAACAAATTGAAGATGAAAGTTCGATTCTGTAAAATTTTGAGGCATGATCCGAGGAGAATGCCATATGAGGTAAGTTGTGGATGGATTTGCTTGACTTTCCTGTGTTCCAACATTTTGGTTGATAGAGGTATCATGAGTGGCGGAGAGTACCAATGATGGAATAGTGTGGGATTCCGGCATCTACTTGACAGGTGAGATTAGAAATCTTGGGCGGTTATTATTAGCCGGGAAGGCGCCCGAAATGGCGGTATGAAAGAATATACGGTGAAATGGAAGGCTTGTAGAAGATTCATCTTGGCTATCTAAGGTAGTAGTTGATTGATTGGGTTTTCCTCAACCATCTGAGACGTGATAGGTCACTTCTCAAATTACCCTGGGTGTCTGATGCAGGAGCATCTAGTGGTATAAGGGCAATCTTGCATCACCCAAAAATAGTTAAATTTCAAGTTTATCATTTTATATATTTTACATTTGGATACCCTTTTTGTCCATATTAAATTTAATTTCGGTTTTATTTTCTCTTCACAGGTGGAAAGATATTGCAGTTTTTGTTGCCCAGATTTGCACCTGAAAATCTTCCAAGTGGGATTTGAGGCACTTAGAGCTTCCGGATCGGCCCCGAAACTTGCCGAAATTGGTGTAGAAAATTTTGGCTGGCGATTCTTGACCGATACCTTTCAGCAATTAAGCGGTTCATGAATAAGACCTCGGATCAAAGTTATGGCCCCAGGAAGTTGGCGCACTTTCTAGAAAGATACCATTGCAAATGCTTTTGAAATTTGAACTTCATGTTGTAAATTTTTGAGTGCCAAACACGCCTATTAAATTTAAAGATGTTGTTTTGGCTCCAAACTTATGAGGAGCTCTATTTATGGGCCAGGTTCCTAATTTTTGGGTAACTTTTTGGGGACAAGCTCGCATGTTGCGAAAGGGTTATTCTGTAGCTTTCTGTAGCTTGCATGTATTGTAGAACTTGGGGATCTGAGATCCTCTGCATGTAAGAACCTCCATTCTCTGAATAATAAAATTATTCTCTTATTTGTGGGTTATTTTATGTGTCCCGGGTTGCACCCTCATCAATAAGATGACGTAAACTTATCATTTTCTTTTCTTTTTTTTCAAATTGAAAAGAATTGTCTGAAGTTTACTCTCGTGCAATCCATTTGTCAAAATGTTATGTTGATCAAAATTTATTAAAATAGTAAAAAAACTCTGATATTTAAAGTTTATGGACCAATTTTATTAGAAATTAATTGAAAAATAGAAAAAATAATTCAATTGCAAAACAAATTACATATTTAGAATTTGCATTGTTTCATCTAAAATGGTTTTAATTTCATCAGAAAATTTTGCAAAAAAGGTCGTCAGCCATATGTCTAGAGTCGGTATTTTTCTTTGACATTGTTAGGGCCTTCAACTTGTAGGTCAAACCAGGTTGAAGGATTAGGTTTAGACTTCCAATACTTTTCCCGAACCAAAAACCTTGGCAAAAACCTGCCCACGATGCAAAACAAAATTCAAATTTAAAAAAATGGGATCTTGATTATAAAATGGGATCCCGTTTATTAATAAATGGGATCTCATACTATAATCGAGATCCTGTTCCCATCTGACAGTATTCTGACCATTGTTACAAATGGAATGGGATCCTGTTTCATAAACAGGATCTCGTTACCTTTACAATAGCTCTAACATTCAATGTCGCTGAACGGGATCCCGATTATAGAGCATGACCCAACTTATTAATAAACGAGATCCTGTTTTATAATCGAGATCCTGTTTTATAGTAACCGAGATCCTATTTTATAAACGGGATCCTATTTATTTTATTTAAATATACTGTGCAAAATTACTATGAAGTCTGCAACTTTGCAACTTCATATGTATGGCCGAAAGCACTAAAAATGAATTATTTTTCATAAGTTATTGTATTTACAGGTGGTGAATTTGATTTTTGGTTGATTTTATCAAAGGGAGCATCATCTACACCATTTTTGAAGTGAAATTGTGTTATTTTTGTGCTTTTTTGGAGGAACAAAAGGTTTCAATTTGCAATATGGATTGAATTTTTCAAAGGAAGCATGAAGAAAATATTTTTAAAGTGGAATTGTGGTAGTTTTCTACTTGTTTTGAGGAACACAAGAGGAAGAATTTTGTCCTAATAGGTATTCAACTTCCAATTTGGATTGAATATTTTGAAGTATTTCACTATTAACATTCATTTGTGCTTGAGAATTTTATAATTATGGGAGATAAAACTCGTAATAAGAGAAGAAAGACATTGACTCCTCAAGAAGTTGAAGCAAATAGAGAAAAAGAGACAAAGACAAAAGAAATGAGAATGAAATCAATGAATGATGGTGGAGCAACCAATTCAACAACTATTGAAGATGAAAACATTGAAGATACCATAGTTGTAGATGAAGCTAATTTGCAAGGAGTCAATTTGGAGAAGAATATGATTATACAAACAAGTCCTACTATGTCTTCAAATCCCTCTTTGAATGTTAAGGAGAATGTTTCAATATGCACAAATCCAGGTACGTCTTCAAATCCACATGTTAGTGAAATGGTAAATTTGTATGTAGAAGTTTTACAAGATGTTGGATATAATGATGTTGACATTGACTATATTTAGAGAGATGAAACTTTTATAGAATTTGTTGAAAACAAAAAAGAAAAATCTTTTGTTGCAAATGAAAATCAAAATGATCATTTTCTTGAAAATGAAAACAAAACCTATATTTTTGATGAAAATGAAAATGAAAATGAAAACCATTTTGTTGATGAAAATGAAAATGAGAACCGTTTTGTTAATGAAAATGAAGATGAAAATGAAAATCAAAACCGTTTTGTTGAAGAAAATGAAAATGAAAACCATTTTGTTGATGAAAATGAAGATGAAAATGTAAATGAAAATGAAGATGAAGATGAAAATGAAGATGAAAATATAGAATGTGATGTTGAATTTAATGAAAATACCTTTTTTAAAATTGGAAGTGGTGTTTTCAATAATCTTCTTGATCAAATTTCTTGGAGGAAAATAGGAACACATGTGAATAGAATATACACCAAATTCTTTTATTGTAAAAAAATTGCATTTCAATGTCAACTAATGATGCAATTGATGAGAATGCAAAAAATGAGGAAAGTAATGAAAATGTTAGGCTTTTATGTTAAACCAAAAAGAAAAGATCAATCATTAAAACATCCTATGTCTACTGTTGCTAGTGCCATTCAATCTATTGGGAAAAATAGTCGATCTAAAGATAAAAACGTAGCAAGAAGAGCTATAACTACTGCTATAGTTAATAAAACAACTTTGAATAAAAGAATGGTAAGCAATATTAGTGAAGTTTTAAAATGCATCCTAAAACATTACTAAGAGTGGCAAAAAGAAGAGAAAGTATAGAAAATGGTCCTATCAATCAATGTTGGAGTTTCAGTGGATGACTACCGAGGTCTGATATAAAATTGAATGTTGAAATTAAATCTTTGATCAAAAAATATTGGCATGATAATACTAGGGTTTCATCTAATGCTAGAGATGTTTTAAAATTAAGGGTGGGGTCCAAAGTTCACGATCCTCACCCAAAACACCTATTAGATACAAAAAAACTGAATTTTATAAAAAAATTTGTAGCGATTTAGTGTTACTTGGTAATATTAAAATAAGTCAAAGGTCTTTTGAAAAATGTAAACCCTGGTATGTAAAAATTAATAAGCAACGAATATCTGGTTGTTGTAAAATACATGTTCAATTTCATTATTTTTATGATGTTTTTCAATATATACGTTGTACCTTGCATTCTAACATGATTATACAAGATTGTGGTATTGATATGCCACCTGAAGCAATAAGAGAGTTTATTTCAGGTTTTTTTTGTGAAAAATCTAATGATAAATTATTTTATTTAAGTTCTTGTATTTATGGACAATGCATTAACTGGGGAAATCATTCATTTTTAAGAATTTGTTTGCATGAAAGTGTTGACCATGATTTTGGACAACAACTAGTAGACGTCAAAAGATTTAGGAATGTTCACTATTCTTTAAAAGATGGAAAAATAGGAAAACGTTGTGATTTAGTTATAGAAAAAAGTTAGTGTGCATGCATTTATGAGTGAATTTACTAATAAAATTGTACCAAAATATGTTATGCACTCTGAACATGCCCGATGGCTTGATGGCCAATTTCGCGCATGTAGAAACACATTTCCAATTGGTACTATACTTTCAGTGGTTGATTTTGCAGAGAATTATACTCTCGCTCCATAAGAGGAAATTCAATCTCAATATTATAATTCAGTTCAAGTAGCTATATTTGTCCATATTGTTTATAGACATGCTATAATGCCCCATCTTAATAACCTAAAGAATGTTGCAATTGTGTATAAGGGTGTAATAATTTTTTTTTTAAACTATAATTATTAAGCAAATTAGTTGCATACATTCATTAAGTTACACAACGTTACACTACTTTGAGTTTCCATAGACGACTTTAGTATTTCACATTACATATATTTAATTAACATAAACATTAAAAATAAACATTGCATATCATTTGGAATTCCATTCAAGATAACATAAAGTACTAACATGTTTCATACATTGCATTTGATAAAATAATACAATACTCATCCATCTGATGAGGTAGTTCAATAATAATTACAATTACATTTACAATGTTCACCTCATATACAATTGAGGGATGTTTTCAAATATAAGATTTAAAATTACAATGAATAAGTACATATAAGTTTCCAAGTGTGAGCTCTCCATCCATGAAGCTCTTGATGTCATAATCATAAAACTAGGGACCCAACGGAGTAAGGTGCATGTTTCACCCAACCATGTGGTACCCATAGGTCCACCCCCCATGCTAGGAGATAGTAATATGGTTACCTAGACAAAATCTACTAACCCTAGACACTAGTACATAACAAACTAATGGTTACATTGCTTCCAGATTTAAGACAATTGATTGTACTACATACACAAGGTTAACTGTTATTCTAGGTGGAGTGTCATCACAATATTACAAAGGTTACCCTGGTGTTTCTTCCTAGGTTTCGGCCCCCAACATGGGTTACTCTAGTAACCTCTTACGAAACCTGGCTCCAATGCAAATCATTGCAAAATCGAATGTCTTATGAAGAAACAAGACACCGATTTTCCATTCCAAGCCTTCTCATCTTATACTCAAGACAGAACTAGCTCAAGAGTCATAAGTGAGGCATAAACATCTTTTTAAGAGTTTTAATCTAACTATTGTGCTATTTAGTTATCACTAACTTACTGACTCTTTGCAAGTTACCTTGACACCACTTTGTGTGTCGGCCCTTACAAAAAGCCACTCCTCTAAACATAACAAAGGAAACTAAGTTTTCTATCTAGGGTAGACAAAGTGCACAAAAAGATCAACACATAATGCCAGAAATACCACATTGGACATCACAATTCTGTTCACAAAATCAGGTGCACTACCCTAACTTATTCAATCACATGAAACCAAAGTCAAATTTACTCCCTTGAAGAGACTGCAACTGGAAGACTTAAAATCACGTAAAGATAAATTTCCCCCTTTTACCCAATAAAAGTTTAAAACATCTTAAAATGATTACACGTCTATCATTGGGATATATTAAATCTAGTCAAACAATTAAAGAGAGAAAGTATCTATTTCTAATCTTTTTCTTTACTTAACAATAATTCTCAAAATATTTAATAATTATGCTCATTGAAAACATTATATGCATAACTATCTAAATACCAATAAATTCTTAATTCTCATTTTTCCAAAATATTATTTTTCACATTAATATTTTAATCAAATATTCTCAACATTAATTATATATAAAAAATACATATATATACATATATACATATATACATATATATAATATATATATACATATATATATATAATATATACACATATATATAAATGTTTAAAAATAATACTAAAACCCTAATTCGAATTTAATAGTCGAATTAAAGTAATTTTTGAAATTTCCAGTTGAACACAGAATGAACGCAATTTACACAGTTGCGGCCATGTTTCTTTTTACCAGTCGCGGCCATGTCTCTTTTTACCAGTCGTCGGCTCCATACACAGGGCCGACCGGTATAATGGGGCGGCACTGGGGTTGCTCCCACCGCTGCCTACCCTAAAGGCAGCGGCTGTGGGAATGGCCACAGCCCTTTCCCACTGTCGCCTCCCTTAGAGGGGCAACGGCTGTGGGGAATAAACCCCCGCGGCCATGAAAAATACAGTGTTATATATATATATATATATATATTTCTATTATAAATATTTTAATCACATAAATTCTCAACTGTGAATTTCACATATGACGATTTTAATATATTATTTCACTACTATTTGAAACAAAGTAATTTTATATATGTATTTGTATATGTATGTATATATATTTGTTATTGATATATATACATATATGAATACATATATAAAATTCATAAAAAACAATTTAATACTGAAACTGGGCAATAACTTTCATCAATAAATTGAAAAATAAATTTCAAACCCTTCAAATATTTTAACAATTTTCCTCTGTAAATTTCTACTATTAATATAAAACCCTGTTTTGCCCCTTTTATTTCTTTATAATTTCTTGTTTTCACAATTTTCATAGAGATTTAAAAATATAACAACAAAGAATTTCTTTTCTTTCACAGCTAAAATCCTTCATAGATCTTTCCTACTATTTAAATAAATATTTTACCAAATTCCCAAGAAGATCACAGGAAGTACAAAACAAATCTTTTCTCTAACTTTTAAAGAAAAGAAACAAATTAAACAAGAAAAGTACCTGTAATATGAAAGCTTCTTGTAGGAGAAATCCTCTTGCCTGTAGCGTACAATTCCCAAAAGCTTCTCCAAGGAAAACTCCAAATCCAAGAAAGCTTTAACTAACCACAAATATCCTCCAAGCAAAGGGATCTTCCACAAATATACAATATTACCAAATTAACACAATACAGAAAATTTTTGCAAAAACTGAGATATTTTTCCCGTGAAGAAATTGAACAACCTCTGTGTTTTTTCCAAATCCCCAGATAATATCCAGAAAAATCCTCAACCCAAAAATCATAATTGCACTGGCACACTTGTCGAGAAGTGCAAAATATCTATTAACCACTTCTCGGCAATCTTTCCTTCCAATATTGCATGCATTTAATTCATTTATTTAAATTTAAAAATAAAATTTCAAATTGCATGCATTTATTTTATTTAATTTAAATTTACAATTTCCAAATACAAAAATTTATTTAATAACCAAAAATACCATTTCCACAAATTATTTAATTTAAATATTGAATCTATTCACACACAATTTTAAAACAATTTAATTTAATTAATTTATTTATTTAATTAAATAAATTTAATCTTTAAGACCAAACCATTTAACCAAACAAACTAATTAATTAATTAAATAACATACAAAACTAAATTTTTTTACATTAAAATTTAATTTAAATAAAAGTAAATAAAAACATAATAAACTATTATTTAAATTGATATTTTTCCTTTCAAGCAATTAATCCAAACATAAAAATACAAGACAACCAAGACTCAAACTAAAACTGACAATGTCCAGTAACCGGGTTATAGACTAGACTGGGGTGAACCAAACTACTATATCCCAATCAATGTATCCGTTGAGTCTTGCCACGCTCAAACCTGAGTAACTAGGTGGATTCAGTGTCATGTACTTGCAATCCTGCAACCAAGCAATAACATGCATATATATATATATATATAAAAACCATTATACAGGCACACCGTGCGGAAAAAATCACGGATATCATAGGGCACTCGCAAGCGAGTGATGCGATTCCATTCTCCACATCAATACACATCACATCAGATTGATGAATAAAATAACTGTTAGTCCATCATAAACATGTACATAGCAATAATCAACGAAAAATAAACATCTATGCTACCTCAAAGCATATAAAAAAACAGTAATAACATACAATGTATCATCATATCATAGAATAAATCCACTTTTGCTCAAAACCAGCGATCAAAATATCCAAACAAAGTATCATAGTATAACAGTGTGAAAACTTATCAGCATAAAACATAAGCATAAATGGAGGGGTACTACACATGCAGATGATAGCACTAAGGATGATAGAAAAGTTTTGAGGGAGTATCACTTTTATTTGAGTGACAATCGATTACACTCATCAGAGTTTGTTCAATATTGTTTTAGTATATTTTATAGAAATTTAAGAGAAAGAGGAATCCATATGAAAGAACATCTCATATGGTTAGATAATTGTACAGGGTAGTTCAAAAATGATAGAATGTTCTATTGGTTAAGTAGGGTTCACAAGGAACTTAATGTCCAACATATATGGAGTTTTTTTGAAGTTGGGCATGGTAAAGGAGAACATGATGGAGTTGGTGCGTGTGTCAAAAAAATTCTTGCTAGAGAACGATTAAAATTCAAGGATTCAGTAAAATTTAAAAATGCACGTGAGATTGTGGATTGGTGTAATAGAAGATTATCTGCACCTGGTTTGAGTGATTACTCTACAGTTCATTGATTCTTTTGGTTGGTGGAAGAAGAGAAAATTGTATCTAGAGTTGATTGTGAGACAATTAGTGGATCTACTAAATGGCATTCATTTAGGAGTGCGACAACAAGCACATAGACTATTTGGACAAGGGATCTTGCATGTTTTTTCCATTTTTGTATCTCAGGAGATTGGGAAGCTTGTGAAAATACAAAATGGGTTGAACAGTGGGAGCAAAGATCATTGACACCTGTAGAAGCACATAATCAATATGAAAGAACTATTGAAGAAAATGATCAATTGTTGGCATCTGAAGATTATGATCGTGTTTCAGACCTTGCACAAGAAGGTAATTTTAATTTAATTTATTTTATTTTATTTTTCTTTATTAAGTTAGTTTTTAATACTAAATTAGTTATATGGATATGCACAAGTTATTAAATCAAATTTTGTTGGTAGGACATGTGTATGCAGTTATTGCACTTGAGGGGAATAAAGAGCAAACAAAATATTGGTTGGCTCATTGTGTGGAAACTAAACATAAGTTGTTAACACCTTGAGAAGATGATGATGGCTTTCATTATCCAATAGGTACGGTGATCCCCTTAAGACACCTCCTTAAGCAAATTTTGATAACAAGTTTTAGATCCCCTTAAGCAATTTTTTCAACAAGTCTTTGATCCCCTTAAGTAAATTTTGAGAAGTTATTTGATGGTGGGTTTTGAACATGTTTTCCAATAGGATCGGTGGTGGTTGTTAGCGCTTGGCTATGAAAATACTTGAGAAGAAAGAATGGTCTACCTACATTCGAAGACTATGAAACACATAAAAAGATTATGCATTATTCACATTTGGTGGTGGCAACAAATATAAAACTAGAGCGGTATCGTGGAAGACCTTCAAAAAAATTGCTATGGTCAATTTCTATGGAAGAGCATGAGGCAATCATAGATGCATTGCAAAAAAGAGAGGATGCAGATGGTACAATGGATTAAGTAAATACAGGTAAATATAGTTTTAGTTTTATTTTGTCCTTTTAAATACATTAAATACATGTTTTGACATTGGTCAAGTGTGTTATTAGTTGAAATTGATTTAAATTGTTCTTTTATATATCCTTAAGGCATAATCACAAAAAGGATCTAGTCCATGCAAATTCAACCTAGACAACATGGAATACTTGGTAAAAATAGCTAATTATCAGTTAAATTATATTTAAATACATGTTTTGATTACATATTGATATTTCTTGGACATTAATAGTTAAAATTGATTTATTGTCATTTTCTATATCCTAAAGCCATCATTGCATTGATCTCATACTTTGAAACAAAAAGGAGAGGATGCCTGGATTCAACCTACAAACATGTGTGGAATACTTTTAAATGCAGGTACTTGAGTTTTGTACATATAGATAGTTTTATATAGATTAAAATATGTATGTTTTGATGATTTCATTGATATTGCTTGTACCTTTTTGATATCAGGTGGTGTGAAGATCTACTACATTCTAGCCATGAGTTTGAGATTTTCTTGAGATGGCATATCCAAATTTTGTAAACATCATTTCAAGATGGCATATATGTACATACATACTTACAAAATTAAACATACTCTATGTACTTCTATGTATCAAATCAATATTCTATATATTTAAGCGTATTATGACCCCTTAATACATCCTCTTAAGACCTTCTATTATGACCCTTTTAGACATCCCCTTAATTAACATGTTCTATTATGACCCCTTTAGACATCCCCTTAAGACCCCTTCAGACATCCCCTTAATTAACATGTTTTATAATGACCCCTTTAGACATCCCCTTAAGACATATTATAACCCCTTAAGACATCCCCTTAAGACATTTTATTATGACCCTTTTAGACATCCCTTAATTAACATGTTCTATTATGACCCTTAAGACATCCCCTTAATTAACACGTTCTATTATGACCCTTTAGACATCCCTTAAGACATATTATAACCCCTTAAGACATCCCCTTAAGACATTCTATTATGACCCTTTTAGACATCCCCTTAATTAACATGTTCTATTATGACCCCTTTAGACATCCCCTTAAGACATATTATAACCCCTTAAGACATCCCCTTAAGATGTTATATTATGACCCCTTTAGACACCCCCTTGAGACGTCATTATTTGTTTTGACAACTTATAAATTAGTGTTAGATGAACTATTATTTATAGGATTTATTAATGCTTTTATTCTCTAATCTTCTATGGTATTGTTATGGTTAGGATTAGAATTTTAATTAGAGTTAGAATTGAACCCTGATTCTAACTGTAATACTAATTGAACCCTAACCCTAACTATTATTAGAACCCAACCCTTATTGAACCCTTACCCTATCCTAAAATTAATCCTATCCCTAAGCCTTGTTGTATCTAACCCTAATTGAAACCTAATCCTAACTCTAGTTGTGCCCTAATCCTAACCTTTACCCAAAGCTTTATCCTATAACCCTAACCTTAATCCTAATCTTAAAGTAACCTTAATCTTAATTGAATTCTAATCCTAATAGAACCCTTTTGAACCCTAACCCTAAATCTAACCTTGATCTAACCCTATGCTAACCATTACTCCAAGCTTTATCTTAGAATTTTGATTCAACCCCAATCCTAACAAAGTCATAATCATAATCATAACCCAATTGTAAATAATAATAATGTTATATAATTTTTTTCATATGATAAAGTTATATGTGAATATAATTCTTAATTACATTTATTTTTAAATATAGATATGCTAGCTTTAAATATATTGCTTTAAAAATTTATTTTATGTGTAATATAAATTTATTATATTTTCTTTGTATTTAATTTTATAATTTTAAATTGATTTTAGATGTCCATTTATTATGAAAAACTTATCTATTTAAGTTGCTATATTTTTGTACAATAAAACCTTTAGTAAAGCCTTAAAATTTTAATATTTATTTACATATATATGTTAATTTTGAATAAAATAGAATATTAGTGATTTTTCCTTTTTGAAATGTTCTTAATTTTTTAAAAAATATTGAAGATTTTTTATGTTGGAAGATTTCTACTATTCATGTACAGTGTTAATTCATGTGCATTTTGAGCAATCATTATTATAGTTGAAGATTATTTTGATTTTATAACTATTTTTTCCTTTTTGAAATGTTCTCAATTTTTCCTATAGTTAAATTTGACATGTTAAAGACTTTCATTACCATCTTGATATTAATCTAAATATGTAGTAATCCAAAGACTTTACATTCACATGATTATTTCCAAATAATATTAAAATAATAACTTATGTAGATTTTGGAAGTGCATCTACACATTTTAAGCATAAGATCCATGTGCACTTGACCCATATTTTAATGCAATTTAGGTTTAGACCTTAAATTTGTGGTAAATAAATAGATTGCTTTTGTTTGTAAATTATGATTTATTGATTGATTATTGTAAATATTAAAATGTCCTATATTAATCCATGTATGAGATCACTAAATTTCACATTAATGTCCTATATTAATGTCTTGACTATGAACATAAAATGCATAAATGTACATGTGTAAATTAAAATTTCAAACAATAATAAAGTCCATAATTTATGTAACATATTAAGTGCATGAAACTAATATATTAAGTGCACATGAAATAAAGTCCAACAGAGTACATGATAAACAAGAAATATAGTCCATGAAATAAACAAATATAACACATTAAATCACATGTTTCTAGGTCATGTACTGTCTCTATAATCAAGAGACCTCTTCACACCATGCAGACTATGTGGATGACCTGAAACACTTTGTACATAAGAGAAAGATGAAATTAGATGTAAGACAATAAAAAATGATTTAATGACAATTTAATTTATAATCCATCATAAAATTAAATTACCATCATATCTACATCTGGATGCTCTGGTGTGCCTGAAGAAACCTCTAAATTCTCTAAATCAATCTACATAGACAAGACAAAGAAATTTGAAATTAGATGTACAACTCTACAATTAAATTTTTTTAATTCAATTTAATTCAGAATTTATCATATTTTAATTGTACTGTATTCTAAGGTTGTGCACTAGGCTCTTCTCCAGGACCTATCTGTACATGCTCAACTACAAGATGTGTCTCATGCTATAAAATAAAAAGAATATGTGAAAATATCATATTATGTATATATTCAATTTAAAATTTATAATTCAATTTAAATATAATAAAATAAATAAATTACCATTTGATCTGAAACCTACTCTACATGTCCTCCTGGTGGTGTAACTATGTCTAGGTCAGGGCTGAAAGTTGCACTAACAAAGTCCTACAAGATCAAAATTAAAGCATGTACAACTTAATTAGGTTAATATATACATATATATTCAAGTTTGCACATTTTGTGTAGAATGTTTTGTAAACAACCTGGAAATCAATGGCCTCATGAGTAACTACAACATCAAAGTTTTCCCAATGCCCATTATTATTGTGGTATCAACCTAGACATACATGTACATAGAAATTTAATGCTTATAATATTTACAAGTGTGCATGCATGCGTTTCATATATCTAGTGAAGTCAAAACTCATAAAATTGTAACTATACTAATGTAAACTTTAAACAAATCTACAATATGAATGTACCTGCCCCTGATCTATGATACTCGATAGTGGAGGAGTGCTTAACAATCCCTCAGGAGGAATTGACGTGGATGCCGATTGACTCACCTAAACCAACATGAATATTTGAAACATATATGTGATTCAATTATAAATTTAAAACTCAAGTTAAATAATTTATGATTTCATATATAATTTTTAAAATTGAAATCAAAATACCCCATAAGGGTTGCCAAGTATGACTGGTGTTGATGTATTTACTCATGGAATAGATGATTGCCCTTGCATCATTAGTGTCATCTGTACACCAAACAATTTGATTGTTAAAATGTATTGCAAACTTTTCTTTGATATATACAACCATAAAAACTATTATATGAACATACATCTAGATGCATATTTATACCTATGTCGTAGTGTCCTCAAGGTGATGTTCTACTATGAGGAACTCTACAAATGAACTGATGCGACCAGATGAACCACTAGAATCTCCCCGTCCACCTGAACTAGGTGTGGCCTAATCAGGTCCATAGCATACTTGATGACAACTAGTACATATAAGGGGGGCAGGTCTTGGTACTCTTGGAGCGGTACTTCGACTAGCTCCATAAAAAAATTCTCCATCATCATCATCGTCTCTATGCTCCCCACTCGCTATCATAGAAGCGTGCTGATCAAGGTCTCCTATGAGTGTACTAAGGGAACCTAATGTTGAGACCAGAGCTTGATGATGTACAGGTGCAGGAATGGGAGGACCAGGAGCAGCAACAAGGGGTTATGCATGCATGAGGAATCGGGGATCAACCCTTGACCCTAATCTCTATTGTGGCATGCTGCCACCAACACCCTGAAATGATCTAAAATCAAAATAATTGGGCTTTTGCCCCAAAAAAAACTCTACATATAGTTTTCTCAAAAAATACAATGGGCACTCCCAATTAGCATGTGGAGGACTATCAAAAACCATATACCATTGATCCCAAAAATGTGCACTCATCTGTGGATGTATGCACCACCTCATGGATATTCTAGATTTGTTGGGTGGAATGGATTGTTGATTAACGGGGTCAAGAAAGTAGGGGGCTAGATGAACTTTCGTTATTTGAAGGTCTAATATTTGTTTGTAAGAGAGACCATCAGAATAAAATTGTCTTATTTGTTCTTTGTCTCATCGATGCCTATCAAGATTAGAATCGATCATCCTGATGGAATCAACAACGTTTTGCATTACAGATGCAAAAATTCTCACATGTGGAGGAATCAATGCTTGACTCTGCATAGCATTGATTTGATTTTGTAAGGATGCAACTTGATCATTTATTTGTGCTCTCAAGTGAGCCTCGTCAGATGCCATAGGTACTAGAGGTGGCATATCAGGGGGAGGGGAGGGGGAGGGGGAGGTGGAGGTGGAGGGGGGAGGCAGATCTAGCTGTGGCTGAGATGGTGGATTGATGATATCATCAATGTTAAAATTATCCATGATATGCCTGATATAAATGTGCACCTGCATTAAATAATAGAAAATAGTCCATGTGCATACATATATTAAGATAATATATTTAATTGAAATAGGATGAGCAACATATATATTAAGCTCATATATTTAATTGAAATGCACATATATATTCATTGATTGTTCAACTCAAGAGCATGTCCATACAAAATTAAAAATTAAATGTATGTACATGTACATTTAAAATAAAAAATATGATGTATAATTTGAATGCGTACTGTAAATCATTAAACTAAACTATGTACATACATACAAATTTCAAAATTTAAGAACTATATATGCAAATTTTTAATACATGCACATACATACTAAACAATAAACTTGAAACATTTACAAAATCTCATTTTATGTCTAACACACACACACACACATATATATATTACAAGTTTTCAGTAGGAGAAATCATGATCTAGTAGATAGTCATAAAATATATACTATTATATACTATTAATTATAAGTTCATAAATTCCACCAAATTCATAAATCCATGTCACTAAAAATATCCATCTAGAACCAAAATCATAAATTCATGTCACTAAAAATAACCATTTGGAACCAAATTTATAAATTTATCACACAAAATATCCATCGGTCACCAAATTTATAAATTCATAACTATATAAGATCATTATTTTAATTTATAAACTATTATGGCTCTCTACTGTATAGATCTTCATTTCTTTGTGTTTTCCTTTTCAAAATCAGGAGTTATCCTCTCCTCTAGCCATTGTCGATGCTCATCTATGATCCCATCCATAGCCCTAACAGCATCAACAAAGGTTTGCATCTTAGATGCAAACATCTTCATAGGAGGTGCAACACATTCTTCATTTTGAATAATGTTGATTTGATCTTGGATGGTTCTAGCAGAAGCATTGATTTGTGCTTGCAAAACAGCATGTTCATTGATTTCAGGCGGTGGAGGTGGATGGTTACGAGGTGGAGTGGGCAGAGGTGGAGGTGAAGGTGTTGGAGATGGATGGTGTGGAGGTGGATTGTGAATATTATTGAATGGATCCATGTGATCTTTAAGATATGAGTGAACCTGCATTAGATTTGTAATTTCAAGATGTAAGATACATGTTTAAGAAATACCTTTAAACCATTCAATATAAATGACCTTAAATAATTGAAATAGGATGATAAAATTATATGTAAGCCTCATTTATATGTCTAAGGCACATGTTACTTGAATGAAAATACAATTAACTATTGATATTGTATAATCTTGCAGGATCTTATTATTGTTAAATTTGGTTGGGCCTTGGGAAACTTTGATCACCAAATTTTAAGAACTTCTTTGATCCCCTTAAGAAATTTCATATTGGAACCCCTTAAGAAAATGAATTACGATTTAGGGTGACAAGATGGCTTAAGGGGATTTACGTCTAGTGAGGTCCTAGGAGAAAATGGCATGGCTCAAGTGAATAAAATTTGGTGAAGTTTCCCAAGGCAACCAAATTTCATTAAGAGCATTTAAAGAAAAAATGATGGCTTTAGGGTTTAGGGTTTAGACTTTAGAGTTTAGGGTTTAGGGTAATAGGATAGCTTAAGGGGATTTACATGCAGTAAGATCCTAAGAAAAAATTACATGGCAAAAGGTAATGAAATTTGGTGGAGTTGCCTAAGGCAACCAAATTTCATTAAGAGCCTAAGAAAAAATGATGGCTTTAGGGTTTACGGTTTAGACTTTAGAGTTTAGGTTTTAGGGATTTAGGATAACTTAAGGGGATATATGTAGTAAGATCCTAGGAAAAAATTACATGGCATAAGGGAATGAAATTTGGTGGTGTTGCCTAAGGCAACCAAATTTTATTAAGAGCCTAAGAGAAAATGATGGCTTTAGGGTTTACGATTTAGACTTTAGAGTTTAGGGTTTAGGGTAATAGGATAACTTAAGGGGATATATGTAGTAAGATCCTAGGACAAAATTACATGGCATAAGGGAATGAAATATGGTGGAGTTGCCTAAGGAAACCAAATTTCATTAAGAGCCTAAGAAAAAATGATGGCTTTAGGGTTTAGGGTTTAGACTTTAGAGTTTGGGGTTTAGGGTAATAGGATAACTTAAGGGGATATATGTAGTAAGATCCTAGGAAAAAATTACATGGAAAAAGGGAATAAAATATGGTGGATTTTTCTAAGACAACCAAATTTCACGTTATGATCCTGAGTAGGACAAAACGAATGGTTTAGTGTTTAGGGTTTAGGGTTTAGAATTTGGAATATTTAATGAACTTGCAAGTTAGTGAAGAACATTTTCTTGTGGAATAGTTGATTGAGATCTATTCAAATGTTTCAACTGACCAACCTAGATCATGATGGGAACTTTGATCACCAAATTTTAAGAACTTCTTTGATCCCCTTAAGAAAATTGAATTACGATTTAGGGTAACAGGATGGCTTAAGGGAATTTACGTATAGTGAGGTCCTAGGAGAAAATGACATGGCTCAAATGAATATAATTTGGTGAAGTTGCCCAAGGAAACCAAATTCTATTAAGATCCTTTAAAAAAAAATGATGGCTTTAGGGTTTTGGGGTTAGACTTTAGAGTTCAGGGTTTAGGGTAATAGGATAACTTAAGGGGATGTACATGTAGTAAGATCCTAGGACAAAATTACATGGCATAAGGGAATGAAATATGGCAGATTTTCCTAAGACAACCAAATTTCACTTTATGGTGTTGGGTAGGACAAAATGAATGGTTTAGTGTTTAGGGTTTAGATTTTAGAGTTCAAAGTTTAGGGTTTACAAAACTTAGGGTAAAGTTTTGGTGCCCCTTGGAATATTTAATGAACTTGCAAGTTAGTGAAGAACATTTTCTTATGGAATAGTTGATTGAGATCTACTCTTGTTTCAACTGACCAACCTAGATCATGAAATATCATTCATATTATAATCTTGTACGATCTTATTATTGTTAAATTTGGTTGCCTTGGGCAGCTTCACCAAATTTTAAGAACTTCTTTGATCCCTTTAAGAAATTTGTCATATTGGGACCCCTTAAGAAATCGATTTATGATTTACGGTGATAGGATGGCTTAAAGGGATCTAGATGTCTAGTGAGGTCCAAATTTAGTCATACTATAGCCTCATTGGTTCCATCTAGCTCTGGGTCAAAAGTGTTTACCCCTCTAATAAAAAAAAGTATCATGATGTTAAAAATGAATCAATCTATACATATCACAAAAATAACAATAATCTTAAATGTAACCCATACTCTAACAATAGTAGAATGCTAAATGATCCCCACCCCTAACCATATCCTAATTGAATTGCAAACCTAATTGAAACTTAATTAAATTATAACCTTTACCTAATCTTAAATGTATTCCTATATTATATTATATTTAAATTAATTTATATTTGTATTATAATTATATTAATATTTACTATATATTCCTAATTGTAACCTAACTATTTACTACAAACCTAATTGAATCTTAAGCCTAATCCTCATTAAAATCCCAAGTAAATTGTAACATTACCTATCCTTAATTGTAATCTTATATTATATTTTATGATATTAAATATTTATATTATTTTATATTATATTAAATATTAAATAATATATTTATATTATTTAATATATTATATTAAATATAATATATTAAATAATATAAATATTTAATTATATTTCTTTTATATGAATCATCCTCCTATTTCTAAATTGTAATAATAGCATGTAGTTCCTCCAAACTATCATCATGTACCTCCTCCCTTTCCCATGTAATAGGTGTACCTTGTAGGTGTTAAATGGTTCCATCTTGGTCTCCTTATTGATGCATTTCTATCCTTCCACATAAATCTATATAGTATCAAAATAGAGGTAATTTTATGGTTATTGAATCTCTCTTAATTGCTAAAGAATCCATTATGATTGAGGATGGGTGGATTATTATCTAGGATCACATTTTAAAAATCCTATAGAGGTCATGTGGTATGTTTTTCTTAATACATATATTCCCATACAAACCTCTTTCCATGTATTAACAACTCTCCTATATAATAGACACCTTCCTAGATTTAAATTTCATATGATATATATGTACCCAAGTGTTTCCAATTGGAATTGGTATAATTATACTTTTATGGCATTCTAGATATTCAAAATTGTTTTCATGAATCTACCAAATAGACCCATTCTTGACATTGAACCTACATACTTTTAGGTATGTCCAATGAAAGATTAGTGTCTAGGGTTCATAAATTTCAAATGCTTTAGTGTTATGGGTTTAGAATTTATAGTTTAGGGTCTAGGGTTTAGCAAACTTAGGGTGAAGTTTGGGTGGCCCTTGGCATAATTTAAACTTGCAAGTTAGTGTCAATTGGAATCGATTGTACGTGTTTAGATTTACAAATTTGCTAACTAAATTTGCAAACAAACATCAAGATAAACTTTATGAATTTTAACTATTCTTTAACATATTGATTTCTAATCTAATTATAATTTAATATTGAAACTAAAGTTTAATATATATCATTTTTTCCATACAAAGTAGATAAAATTTAAAACATTTAAGCAATGCGAATGATTTTTTTTGAGCTCGAAATTACCTAGTTTTCAAAATCAAAATGATTTGTTCGATTCCAATTTAGGGTTTTAACAAATTTTTTTGTTCCAATTCAATTTAGGGTTTCAATTTTAAACAATTAGGGTTTTTCATGCAATTTTTTCGTTTCAATTCAAACTAGGGTTTTCAAATTCAATTTTTTTGTTTGATTTGAATTCATGGTTTTGAAAAGCTTTATTTGGATTTGTAAATGCAATGTTTTTATTTCATTTCAATTTCTAGGGTTTTGAAATGCAATTTTTTGTTTTCTTTCAATTAGGGTTTTCAAATTTTTTTTTAGGTTTAATCAAACAATTTAGGTTTCAACATTTAAATTTTTTTTTTCTAAAACACAATTCAAGGTTCTTTTTTTCATTTTTATTAAAAAACCTTTAAGTTTCATTGTATTTTTTTGTCTATTTTTACAATTATTCAATTCTACTAAAACAGTTGAAAAAATGCTTAGAACATGAAGTAAATTAAAAAAACATGCTAAATTAACTTATTTTTTCAAAATTTCAATTCAAAATAGAAAAATGCAAAAAAATGGCATGTAGGTGGGTTCCTGTTGTTGATCGTGGGGGTTGATGTCGCCAATACTCAAGGTCCCATTCGTTGACTAGTGAAATCTATCTTTTTAAAAAACTAAATATCAGTATAAAACGAGATCCCAATATATAAATAATAGGATCCTGATTTACAGAATTTGAGATCCCATTTTTTTATAAATCGGGATCCCATTTTTTGAAAATCGGGATCCTTTTCCTTTTCCTTTGGTTTGGCATCCTGTGGGAAACAGGATCCTGAGTTTTAAAAAGCGAGATCCCATTTCATCTCAGGCTTGGGATCCCAAACTGTAACGCGATCCCGATTTTTAAAAATCAGGATCTCATTTATTAAAATCGGGATCCCATTTCCTCAATGTCGATTTCAATTTTTTGGTTAAGGCAAAAACTTCCATGTTTCATGGACTCAACTTTGTACACTTACCCGAAAGCTACAAACTAGTGGGGTCATAATGGGGGACCCCATCCCCAAGTGCATGTTGAGGTATTAACACCTCCTCTCTCTGCTTCTTCTGGCATCCTTCCTCCATCTCTCTACTTCCTTCCTTATCCCTTCTTTGTCTATCATTATTTCTTCCTTCCTCCATCTCTCTACTTCATCTGTCATCCTTCCTTCATTTCTCATCATCCCTCCTTTTTCATCCTTCCTCTCTTTTTATTTGCTTCCTCCATCATCCCTCCTTTCCATCCTCTGCCATGTTCCTCCTTCCTTCCTCCATCTCTCCACTTCCTCTATCATTCCTCCTCTCTCCATCAATTCTCCTTCATTCCTCTATTATCCCTCCTTCCTTTGTTACCTCTCCTTCCTTTTCTCCCTCATTCATCCCCTTTCTCCTTCTATTTCTTTGCTTCCTCTATCTCCCTTATATGTTCCTTCCCCTCCTCCATGCCCTTAATTGCTCCCCATGCATCCTCAACTACCAACATGTTGTGACCTTTCACAACATCGCCCCATTGCAAATGGGGACCCCCTCTTTTTTTTTCTTTGGCATCACAACTACTAATCCACTAGTCTTTTTACAAAGAGGAGTTTGAGTTTCAAGTCATCACTTGAGGCAAGTAGAGAATTCAAGCCATAAACTGTGCTTAGACATTGCCAAAGTGTTTAGAAGGTCTAGAGGACAAGGATCACCTGTGCTTTTGCTCAATTCTAACACCTATTTTTTCAAGATTTTTTGCTTTTTCGCTTTTTCTATTTTGGCACTTTTGGACCAATCCAAACTTCCTATTTTTTTAGTGGATTTTTTTCTATTTTTAGAGAGTTTCTATTTTTAGAAAGTGCCAAGGTCCCATAGGTGATGGAGTCAATGTTTCCATTTTTAGAATCAAAATTTAGACCTCTAGAAGGAAAAATCAAGCAAAAAAATAAGAAAATAATGCAAAAGCATTGTGAAAATCAATCAAAAATCAATCAAAATCTAGAAAAATTAGGAGGAAAAGGCATATGGCGAAGAGACAAGCATGAAATCCATGGTGATCAAGGATGAAAAGTGGCATAAGTCTAAATAAGTGCAACCAAGGATGATGTCTGGAGTGCTTTCAAGTATACCATTAGAAGAGTAGGAAATGGAATGAAGTCTTCCAAGTCCACCAAGAAATGGAAAGGCATTAGGAAAGTCTACCATGCCAAAGAGAGGATGTGGAAAGAAGTTTACGAACTCTGCCCTTGCCATGGAAAGAAAGACTTAAAGTCCACCTCACCTTTTGACATGGAAAACAAACTCAAAGTCTGCCCTTGGACTAGGGAGAGATAATGGCCCAACATTCATGAAGTCCACCCTAGGAAATGCCAAGAAGTCTTCAAAATCCTCCTTGCATTTTGGATGGAAATTTACCATGGAATGAAACCTAGAAAGTATGCCATGCCTTGGAAAAATATTCTCCAAGTCTGCCATCAAGTGGAAAAGAAAATGCAAAGTCCACCATGTCATGGAAGGATATCAGTGAAGTCCACCATGTAGATAGTGATAAGAAAGCAAGGAAAACTTGAAGTCTGCATACCATTTGGAAAGAAATTCACCAAGTCCAACTTACCTTAGAAACATTTGGAAAGCCCACTTTAAAGGCTGACCTAAGGAAAATGTTGAATGGAAAAGAAACTCCAAAGTCTGAACTTGGAAAGAAGAATTCAAAGCTTTCCTAGACATCAAAGAGAACATGGAATAAAAGTTTTAAAGTTTTCCATGTTCAGGTAAAGGAAAAATTCAAGTGATAACAAAGCCTGGCCTTGCTCAATGGATGGATGACACAAGCAAGAGAAAGTTTGACTTTTCCTCTAGCAAGGAATGTCCAAGGCAAGATAAAATCTAACTTACCTCCAGCAAGGAATGTCTAGAGATAGGAAAAGTATGACTTAGGCGTAAAAGAAAAATGTCTCAAGCCTCAAAAAGTCTGAATTTACTAAAATATGGAATTTCTGAAGCATGACAAAGTCTGACTTTTCCCAAAGTATGACATGTCCAAACATTTATGAAGTCTGACATGGCCTAAGAAAGAAAAATGTCTAAGTATTGATAAATTTCACCCAAGAAGATGATAAAAAAATTGACTAAGTGTTGATACCTTGGGGAGGGGAATTCATAAAAATTGACTAAGTGTTGGAAAGAAAACATGAAGAATGAAGAGGAATAAAGAGGAAAAGAAAAGAGGAAATGAATAAAATCCTTGGCCAAGGATGGAATCCTCCCAACTTATAATTGGAGGAAAATTCATAGCAAAGTTCATTCGAGCATAGAGATGGCCAAAGTATTGGCTAAGTTACAAAATAAAACTGAATAGCCAAAATTTGGCTAGGTATGGGAAATACTTCATAGAGAAAATTCTAATTTCCTCCATTGTGGCAAAAGCCCAGAGACATCCTTCTCCAAATTCAAGGCACTTGGAAGAATATTCAGACATCTTGGATGGATTTCATCTACAATCCCATATCTATTGAAGCAATCAGGGTAATGTCTTGAAGGATTTCACAACTTGAAGAATTAAAGACAAGCTCCCAATCAGAATCAGATGGTGACAAGAAGAGTGTTCAAAACAAATTTCCATTCTTAGACAATTTCTTCACACAAATTGGATAATTCAGAGAGGAAATCCAAAGGAGTAACACCAATACAATTCAAGCAAGAGGAATTTCAAAGAAATCTAGAAAGACTTAATAACTTCAAGTTGAGACATTTTCTCCAAGGGGAGACTTCCAGACCTCAAGTGAAAGTGAGGGGTGAAATCACAATACTATGTCTCATTTTTTTCCCAAGATGGACATTCACGTCAATATTTTTAACTAAACCTTTATCTTCTGAGACCTATAGCAACTAAACCATTAAGAATTTGAAGATGATGTGAACTAGTGATTTGTGGCAATTTGTGTGTAGATTCTAAAAAAACAAAATCAAATTCTAATAAATAAATCATGAATCTTTCAACATCTCCTTTAATAATTGGTTTTATGTAGAAAAAAAACATTTTCAAAAAGTAGTGTTTCTGTCATACCATATACCTTTTTTCTATAAAAGATTAAATTCTAATTTTTGAAATATAGATTCTCAACATTAATATCTAGGGAAAGGATATTTTTTCATAATTTTTTGTTGCATATTTTCTTAAAAATTAATTTTTGAAGTCACTATAACTATGATTTTTACATATGTTTGTGTCATACAACCTAAATTTTTATGTATCTATCAAAATCCAATTTTTCTTTTTTAGGTGAAACAAGGACATCAATACCTAGGGAATGAGTATTATTTGAATTTTTTTACAATGGTTTTCTATTTTTCCACCTCTGCACAACACAAAGCTTGATTTTTAGAGTAAAACCTATTTTTAGTAAAAATTCAAAATTAAATACATGATAAAATTAAAATATATCGATCCTATACTTGTTGGAAAGATCATTTCGAGGGCTACAATCTTGCAAAATATAATTTTTAAATGATGTTATTAAATCCCTCAAAACATAATGAAAAGGTGTTTTTTTGCCAGTATTTTGATAGCTATGAAGGAGACTTCATTGTGGGTATGATTTAATACTAGAGGGGTTCTATCCAATGGGGTTTGATCTAAGGGGATATTATCTAGCCCTATTCAATTAAAACCTTTTAGATGGGGCCTCTCAAGACTTAAATCATTAGTTTTTTCTAAAAAATAGTGATTTCAGGAAAAAATAAACACATCCCAAAAGTGAAACATAGTATTGTGGCAACACCTTGAGAAGAAGAAATCAAAGTCTCAAAAGGTATCCAAGATCAAAGCTAGGAAGAAACAAGCACAAAGGACAGAGTCATTGGCAAGGAAAATATTCTAAGGTAAGAACATGGAAAAAGAATAAAGTGACTGAGGAGGATATCCAACATGCTGAGATGGCACCTCATCATCTTACAACCAATCAAATTACTCCAAGTCAGCATGTCTATATTTGATGAACCTGACACTCCACCATGCAACAAATTTCTATTTTATTGTTGGTTCATATTTAGTAGAAGGACAAGTGTCCTTGAATGTAATTTTCTCATTGGTTGAGGAGTTAGTTATGACAAACCCTAATTAGGGTTTTATTTTAATCTCAATTGTTGATCCTAAATCAATCTTGGCCATTGAATTGTAATTGGGGAGCCTATAAATTAAGCCCACTCCTCATTTGTAAAGCATGGGAGCATGTTGCAAAACATGTTGACATAAGTAATTGTTGCATATGACTGCCAAAGTAATAAGTAATGCATCCATTGTTCTGATGGTGATTACTTCTCTTATTTTGGAATTGGCATGGTTCTTATCCCTCATCATAGTTTATATTTTATTTCATGTATGTTAAATGAATGCAAGATCTGATAAGTATTGATTTATTTTGAAACTTTTGCTCATACTTTCTTTGAATGGATGATTTTTGGTCAATGCATAAGGATAGCATGAGATTACTTTGTGGATGCTTAACTTCTATTTGGATAAATATTGTTCATTTTTATGGTAGTTATTCATGACATTAAAATAATAAACACATTCCCTTGAATATTGCACCCACTTTGTGTAGTTGTCCTAAGTTTGGCGAAGCAATGCATGGTTATTTGTTTCACCTAGTCAATACCATCTCTTGAATTCTTAGGAAGTAGATTAGAACTTGTAAACCCTTATCTCCTTTTTTAGTTTTTTTGAAAGACCCAAACAACAAAGCTTCATTTTCTAGACCGTCATTGTGAATTGAACAAGCCTATCATACATCCCTTTGTGTTACCAGCATATCACAACGACCATTGAGCTTATCCACATGTCAAGACCTAACATAAGGAACCTTGGAATCGCCATATGATCTCACAATATTAGCATACATAGTGGTTTTTTAAGAGAGCATAGGGTGTCTTTGGGAATTTTATTCTAATGTTTGGTGTGTCACAAAACATGCATCAACATAGTACCACTTGCATCTTCCACTCTTCCTCATTTTTGTTTTCTCGTCGATCGTTGGCCTCCTTTGTGGATTTCCTATCCTCCTATCAGTATCGTTCCACCTCTATTTCTGGTCTCACCATTGATAATTGGCTTGCCTTCCCTCTTACAGCCTTCTGTTACCATCGTGTGCCTTCCTATATTGTCACCTTCTCACCTTTGACTACCTATGATGCACCTAGTTCTTCCATGCATTGTGAGACTCGAAACCTTGACCATCGTATCAACATGGTTCTGCAACAACCATTGCACTATGAGGTGAACCCCTCCAAATTTTAAATTTAAATTTAAACATTCCTCACAAAAATATACTATTTACAATATTATGTGTTTCATTTATACTTACTTTTATTGAAATACATTCAATGTATCAATTATAATAGTCTCACAATCAATATCTCAAAGTAATTTTAGACAAATCATTTGGATGTTCACTCTTCTATTGGTTCACTAAAAGGAATATAGTTTTTTGTACAAGAATTCTAGGATCATAATCAATTTTTAAGAGTATTTTCTTCACTATTTTTACACTTTGTAGGCATTGATCTAGGTGAGCACCCTTGTAACCTAACAAAATTCTAACAAATATATTTTGATATACCAATTTTTTATAGATATCATAAAAGGCTTTATTATATCTAGTGTCCATATCATTCTTTAGAGTTTAAATATTCTTTTTAGATATAAAATACCTTAATTTATTGTCTGTAAACCAAATAAAAGCACTAATATTGAGGGAAAATATAATCATGTGGCCAATATCCTATAAATTATTTTGATACAAGAGTAAATGAAAATAAAAATCAATACATCCTTTCTCTCCAAACTAATGATTATCATATGTTTAAATTCAAGATCGCACTACCTCCTTAATTAATATCCTATCAATTATATAATATTAACTAATTAATCCTTAAAAATAAATATATTTTATGTTAAATCTCTTCAAAGTTATATATATATATATATATATATATATATATATATATATATATATATATATATATATATATATATATATATATATATATATATATATATCTATAGACCAAAAATTTCATAAATATCAAATATAATTATGAATGTGTAGGTAATGAACATATTAATAAAAAAATGAATTATGGGAAATAAATTTGGTGGCTATAGAAGAATTGATCATGAATATAAAAATGCATTATTGATAGATATGGAAGTTCTTGAATGTTTTTAAAAAAAATATAGGGCATTAGATATGGGGAGATAAATGTGTTGGTGTGAAAGTTAGCTTGGATAATGAGAATAATATATTCTAGAACTAGAGGTGTCTAAAAAATATTTTCAATTCATTGCTAGGGCTAAGTGGGTAGCCTCTAAGGGGAAATATTTTTCAAGAGGCTTTCTATAGAAAGACCTTTATGTAATAATTTTGAGAGTAAATAGTGAGTTGGATCCATTTCCACACTTAAAATCATGGTTCATAAGATACTTATCATCATAAAAATTATAGTTCAATTATGGAATACACTTTCTAATAAAATTAATGGTGAAGCAACTTGGCTCTACTTACATTGTATTTTGTGAAATATCAAATATTATATTAGATAAAATTATAACCTCAATTTAATGTAAAAATATTTTCCTCACAGGCCTTTCTATCTACCTAAACTATCAATTAATGATCAAACACATTCAAAAATTCACATGGATTCCCAAGTTAGTAATTGACCACCTAGTTCACCACCTTGAGGAAGAGATACCTTTTTTCTCCTCCTAATTTATACAAGTACTCTCCAAAAAAATCTTCTATTTCTTTTAGTATCTTATAGTACATGTGGTATGGCATGCATAACTTAGAGAATATATAGTCACCATGTGTACAAATTAATGAGCAAGATTATGGTGATAGTAGAAACCCAAATCCACAACTTCCTC
Source organism: Sequoia sempervirens (assembly GCA_007258455.2). Lineage (NCBI taxonomy): Eukaryota > Viridiplantae > Streptophyta > Pinopsida > Cupressales > Cupressaceae > Sequoia > Sequoia sempervirens. The sequence goes on along the minus strand of VDFB02058242.1, from coordinate 591,510,659 downwards.
CCCTTCCTCATGTGAATCTTCTTCAACATAATTCATAAATCTATGTATCATCCTCCTTCACAAATAATCTCATAAAAAAGTATTTATTTCTAAGTTATCCCATTCCACAACTAATCATAATCATTATAGGTTTTTCTTTGCATGTTGATATTGTATCAATAGGGTCATTGGTACTTTCGAGGATTTTAAACTTACAATCACAAATTTTATTTTCTTAAAATTATCTTAGACCTTTTATAAAAATATATTTAACATACCATACAAATAAGGATTTTTGTCATATAACATTTTAGAGGTATGTAAGTTCATACCTTCTTAAGGAACATTTCCTAGAATAGTTACCATGTTCTTGTTCTTTTAACTCACTCAAATTTCTACAATACTATTCCTTACCTTGTATATACTATTCCCTACCTTGTATAGACTAAATTTCTTATAGATATGTTTTCCAAGGAAATTATAGGATTAATTTCTAAGGAAAATCCTCTATTCAAGTATAGATTAATACTATCAAAGAAAATATGATAGTTATGTATTTTTTTATATTTTTAATGAGAAATGCTTGTAGGTTTTGGTACTAGGGTAGGTGGTAATCAAATTTGACTCTTATTTGATAGAATTTATATAAAATGGGTTTTAATATCATTTGAGTTAAATAATACATATTGTTACATGATATATTTTTAAAATTAGTATGCGATGATACAATAATTATCATATATGATGGTATTAACTATCATAGACTTTATATCTTATGAGAAATTTAAATTTGGCATGTAGAGATATAGTTTGAATCTATGTTTACCTTAATAGGCCTATGCAAAAAATTGAAATATTGATTACTTTATCTTGTAAGTATTATAAGTTATACTATAATAGTCACAAAATTTTTTTCCAAACAAAGATTAAAAGAAATTTCTACCTCATATTTATGTAACTAAGATGACCTTATAAGAGATTATGGAATGTTAATGTTGAATTGTGAATAATGGTAATGATGCTTTATTTCACATCTCAATGTCCTTGGATGGAAGTTCTTTAGTACAAGTTTTCTAGATTAGGAGATTAGGTGGGTTTCCTTGCTTACCATTAGACATTGTTAATTTTTTGGAATTATTAAAATCAACTTTATTTGGGAATGAAATACTAACATGAAATTTTTAAATTTTATTTTAGCTAATAAAGTAACTATTTTATTATTTTACTTGGGATGAGTATTGCTTAATAGTAAATTGTTACATTATTTGATCTTAAATTATTTAATGATTTTCTTTTTATGTTACTCTTTGTAATTAAATTCCATGAGGAAATCTATGTGAGTTGTTATAAAACCTTAACTATAAAAACCTATGCATATTAAACTAAAATATTAATGTGAGAAAAAATAAATAAGAATGTGACCTTGTTTGGAAGCAAGTATGTAGTTAGTCCTTGGGTGAATTCCCCTAAGACCCAAATCTATGGTGGATGGATTTACAAAGCTTGCCCAAGGATTGGGGGTGTTCCTAAACTTTATCAATCATCCCTCTTTAGTATGCTTCAAATTTATAATCAAATTTATTTTATATGACTATGACCTCACTCTTTTAACTAATATTTTCTCATTATATACAACTTAGCCAAGAAATCATAATCTATAATCATCAAGCTTACCTAGTATAAGGTTTGATGTGTTCATATTTCAAAATATACTCTAATACTTGATGAAATTTTAGAGTCACTATCATCATGGTCTATCTCTAACCATAAATGAAAAATAATGCATACTTAAAAATAATCGAAAATAAATTGTAGGCATTAAGCTATAGATAATTCCTTATTAAATCCATAATTAATATTAATAGCAACAATATCTTCTTAAAAACTATATCTAGCTCCATATTTCTTTCTTGTGATAACTTTTTATGGAATCATCAAAAGGGAATGAAATGGATGTCTTGAGAATAATATATTAAAAATGTGTAACTAATTATGTACATATATTCACCTAGAAGTTATCTCAGTCTAGGGATTAATGTGTAAGGGTCAATGGATATATTTATGTCGTATTGCAACTAGATCAACTATTCTATTATGTAGAACTTTCAGAAAATGTGTATTGGATAAATATTCTTGTACCTTATAACTTTTATAATGCTAAAAGTAGTGTCATGTCCCTGAAATGACATACCCTTGAAATGACAAAATGATACAAATAATGAAATTAAATAAATATCCAAAATATGAATAAAAGTAATCTCAATTTAAGAGATGCTCTTATAATTGTCATTATCATTGATAATATTACAATTATACTAGTTGAACATTAAATAAAATATTATAAGATAAATATTATAAATTGTAAAATCATAAAAAGAATAATATTAAAATAAACAACTTTAAATCATTATTAAAATATTTGAGTTCTAAAGGATATATAATAAATATGTATATTATATATATTTCAATAAGAGGAATGTGTATCCTTGCGCCCTCTCCCTCCCCCTTAAATTGTGTTATTATATCAAATGCCAAATGAAGATAGGATATATCACCTTGGTGCAAGAGGGACACTGACGGGAGTCTATGTGATAATATTGAAATATACAAATACGAGTCGAGTATGGTAATTGGAGCTATCATTGAAGAGATGATTATCGCAACTAGTGAAGAAACTAGCACATGTCCTTGAAGATTCTCTCGTAATATCAAACTGGTGTTCGGAAGATTTCCACACCCTTTGGTAGAGACATCTCAAATGATCGATATTAGATTGCCAACCACCGGAAATATCATACAAGAAGTTTCGCACTCTCTAAGAGGTCATTTTGTAATCAGGATTTTATCATAAAATAGCAATGATCGGGGCTATGAGGAGAATCGATGAAGGTCTATGATCACACTCATCCCTATGATTAGCATCTGACGTGGTTGAAGCTCTCTAGCCACATCATCAAAATGAAATCGTATCATTTAATATTCATGAACAAAATATTATCAAGCCTTCTCTCCAGCATGGACATGGGGGATCCCTAGCACACACCTAGTTGTTGTTGCTATAAGGAATTTTGGGTGCTTGTAATGTCCCTATTTTTTCAACATCCCTTTTTAGTTGGGTTAATTTAGGCACACTTAATTATTTTTAGTAAGTGTTATTTTTAGCAGGGGTTGTGGTGCGACATTTGGGTCTTCAGATAGCCATCTCATGAATCTCAATTTTCTCTTTGGTTCAAACTTCAAGAAATTTTTTTCCTATTTTTAGGACTTAATAAAAATAGTAAGTCATTTTAGGTCAGCAAGTCCCAGTCAGGTAAGTTATGATAGCACATTCAGTAAATATAAAGTTACTAAGGCTAAATCATTTTTATATTTGATTTATGCTTCAAAAAGTTCTATTAAAAAGTAACTTTATATTTAATTTTTGAGGGTCCTAAGGGGACATAAAAAAGTACCATGGCGCCTAGTGCAATCAACTTAAGTTGTTATTAAAAGCCTTTAAAGTATTTAATATTGCAAAAAGGGAGATGGATGCATAATGTAATAAAGGAATTTTATTTTATTTAAACAAGATAAAGTAAAGTTAAGATTAAAAGATATATTTTAATGTCTCCTTTTTGGACACCAAAATGTGAAGACCAAATATTAAAAAAGAAATAAAATAAAAAGCGAGTTTTGGCATGCATTTAGGGTTGCTAGAGAAAATAAGATAAAAGGTCTTTTTGAGGCTCATTTACAGATGTTGGGATTATGAAACTTGAATAGGTTTTTCTCTAAAAGATTGGCTTTGAAGGAAACAAGGGTTTGAAGGGATGAAAACTTTTGTAGATTACACTCTCCCCGTGTTTGAAAGACAACATCAAGAGGGTTTGTAGGGAAGCTTCATACAGGAGCTTCATTTGTGCTACAAATTGTTGGTTCAGAGTCTAGAAAGAAGATTTCGATCATATTATGAGGTTGGTCTATGAGATTTTGGGTTGTGAAGATTAAACTTCATTTTGACATGTTTTAATTATTTTACAGGAGACAAACTTTGGACCTAAATCTAGTTATTTTCTTATTGCTCATTAACGGTTGAAGATATTATTCTGGGTATTGATCCATTGGAAGGCCCTTCTCTTGCAAAATGTTTTGAGTACTAGATTGTAATTTTAAGGTGAAAAATTGAATTTTCTAAAGTAGGTTGAGCTTCTCCAAGTGGCACAAGGCTAAAATTGATAATTTTCTCATTTTTCCTCATTGGCTTGAGATTTCATTCTGGGTATTTGAGATATCACTTCTCCTATCAAAGGCATCCATTTCAATGACAAGAACAAATTTTTGGTGAAGAATCCAATTTAGTAGAGAAAATTTTCCTTCTATAGAGGTACGACCTTCTTGGGATTTATGTGATGTCATTTTTTAGGTTGGATGAAGGTTTATCATTAGTTTTTGGGACTCTTTAGCATTCCCTCAACCTCCATACAATCAAACACATCGTTTAGGAACTTGGGTGTGGCATGGATTTAAAGAGGGCTCCATATATTGTTGTTCAGTTGTTTTTTCCAAGTCTAAAATAACTTTATTTTTCTATTGTTAATGTTATTGTATGTCTAAAACAACACTCGAAAAGAAACCAGAAATTAATATTGTTGTAGGAAGAGTTGACTTGAATAGTTGCACACATTTCTATTTATGTTCATGCACTTATTTGGCATATCATTAGCTACTATTAAAATCTTCAATCATTGCAAAGAAACCTTTCAAAAAAATCAAACAACAAACAACATCAAAAGAAAAATTAGAAATTCTTTTTTGGGGTAGATTATTATAGTGGTATCAGAGCTAAATCATCTTTCATACCAATGGGTCTTTCTTTTTTAAAAATTGAGCATTAGAAACTATGAGATAAGATATAAGATTAAACCATGGTTGATCGTATGTTGCAACTCCTAGAAACATTGGTCAGCGAACATGATCAAAGATCTCAACTGACATAGGAAACCAATCGCACATGACACAACTAATACATGAGATGGAAAAAATGGGACAATGCAATGGAGTTGGGCAACACAGAGTTGATAATCATCATGAGAAAGCCACAATGAGACCCCATATGCCTAAATTTTTACCAAGAACAAAAGCATTTGTAGAACTCACCTTAGTTGAGTAGCAAGAAAGATTTAAAAAGGACTTGTTAGCTGCAAGGCCTAATTTCTAGCATGACATGTCACTGTAGGATTATATAGAGCTTAGGATGAGTCACACGCCCATCAGGGGCCATATAGGACACCTTAATGATCTTCAATGGAAAGTTGGAGAACTTGGAATTCCTTTCTTTGACGAGTCCAATGAGATTTGATTGAGTGCATGGGTTTAGAGGGTGGACACATACTTTGATAAAAACCCCATGCTTGAAGAAGAGTCCATAAAATATGTTGCTATGCACTTTGATGGAGTTGCACACAAGTGGTGGCATCATGATATGACCATATTGGAGCACACATGGATCACGTCATGTATTGAGTTCACTGAGAGACTCATAGAGAGGTTTGATAAGGAGCTAGAACTACTTACTAGGGAGATAGTAGAGTTGAGTTCACATGCAATCAACAAAGAGCAAGAGATTGAAGAGGAGTTTACAACAGAAAAATCAAGTGAAGTTGTTGATTTGAAGCCAAAGGAAAGCGAAATAGAGCTACTTGATAATTCTTTGGTCATGCATGAAAGCACTGCAGATAAGGTTTCACATGAAGGGAAAGACAAGACAAAAATCATGGATACTAGTTCAGACTTATCTAGTGATGACTCTAAGACTAATAACTACCTTGGTGTTTTTAATGGATTATATTTTGATGATATATTCACTAAGGTATCCTTTGATGATGGGAATAGATAAATAATAAATGATGATGCTTTCAAATCAGCCTTTGATGATCATTCATTCTTCTTCATGGATGATAACATAGGTGGGTTTGGGTTTGATCTCAAACCTAAGAGTATGGGGAGAGATGATTATGTTGAATCCAATGATGACAAGATGGAGAATTACTTATTAAAAAAGGCATCTACTTATGGGGAGCAAAATGATTACTTATCTACTAAATAGAGTGATCAACATTTCTTCACATGGGATCTAGGTGTGTTGGCACCTAAGTTTGATGAGGATTCACCTTGGCATGAAAGAAATTTGGTTGGTAATGAAGTTGTAACAACCTATCTAGTCTATAGTTTGAAAATTCAACTTTCAACTAACTTTCAGTTGAAGTTCAACTGAACTATTATCAACTAGGGTTTCCAATTTGAGTTCAACTAAAACAATTGAAACTCCAACTAACTTCTAATTTTTTAGTTTCAGCTAAAATGATACATCTAAATGATTCATCCAACTGTCTCACAAAAGAACATAACTAAATAACTATCAAACTAGGGTTTTCTTTTGCAATTAGATGGAAAAGAAAATGAATTTTGATGTTGTTACAACATACCATTCATTAATTAACATATAATTTCTATTTTGAGCTGAATGGAATACTTTTAGCTGTAAACATATATCTGAAAATTACATAAGGATAATAACTACTTTTCTTACATCTGGAAAGTAACAAACAAATTCTATAGCTAAGAAACAAATATAACAGCTGCTATTCTATGGTTTATGAAATGGAAACTAACTACCAACTTCATCTGACAATACTAACTAACTAATCCATCTAGGGTTTCATCAAGCATAAAATAACGAACTAAAGAGGAATTACTAGGGCATCATTAACTAAGTTTCATTCATAACGAAGTAAAGAAATTAACTATCTATCTTTCCATTCAAACTAGATTTGAGCAATACATTAATTACTTAACAGTAAATGTAGCAATAAAGTACTCAAATGAACATTTATTTGTACCTAAATTAGCAAAAGGAAGTAACCCATTATGTAGACATCATTAAGTTGAAATGTTGATAATCATTACTTGAGGAAAGAGAAATATCATCAAGGGCTTTACCGCCCAACCAAGACCAATTGGTCCCTCGAGTTTCTTCAACTAAAGAACCAACCCTTCACAAGGGTAATCAAAATGGATCGAATTATCATCATGCATCTGAGCCTAGTGTCAAGGACCTATACCTCCTTATTGACCTTACTAAGGGTTCCTCTCAACTAGAAAGGCCACTCTGATCAGTGGTATATCTGATACTTGATAGCTGATAAATGTTGAATCTAGAATTGTACCTTGGCCAAGTATTTTTAATATCACTGGCACTCCTGTGCCAATATCTCTGGCACTATTGTGTTGATATCTCTGCCACTCCT
>VDFB02058242.1:590938016-591503294 GCA_007258455.2 Sequoia sempervirens | reverse complement strand
ATTTTATTCTCTTGGTCCATCTTCCTCAATTCTGAAGCTGTTATGGGGCTACCTCCACACACAATCTGGAATGGTGATCTACCAGTGCTTCTGTTGACAGAATTGTTGTAAGAAAATTCTGCGTGGTGTAAGATCAAGTCCCATCCCTTGGGTTTATCTCCTACTAAACATTTTAGGAGGTTACCCACTCCCGGCTAACAACCTCTATCTGCCCATATATTTGTGGATGGTGTGCATAATTGAACTTCAACTCTATCTTCAGCTTCTTCCACAAGGTCCTCCAAAATTACCCCACAAATTTGGTGTCACGATCTGAAACAATAATCTTTGGTAGACCATGTAGCCTCACCACCTCTTTGAAGAATAAGTCAACAATGTGGACTACATCATGGGTCTTCTACCATGGAATGAAATGTGCCATCTTCAAAAACCTATCAACCACCACAAAGACTGAATCATTCCTCGTTGTGTCCCTGGCAAACCAAGAACAAAGTCCATACTTATATCCTCCCATGGCCTTTCTGGTACAGGTAAGGGCTGATATAAGCCTGTATTCTGGCTCACTCCTTTAGCCATTTGACATACTCTGCAGGTTTGTACAAACTTCTTCACATCCTGTGACAACTCAGGTCAATAATAATGCTCGCTGATAATGGTAATGGTCTTATCCCAACCAAAATGTCCCGCCATTCCTCCACTATGCTTCTCCTTTATCAGGTTCTCCCTCGTAGAACTCCTCGGGATACACAATTGACCTCCCTTAAATAACATGCCATCCTGGATTATGAAATTCAGCCACCTTGTCCTATCCACTGTAACAGGTTCCTTGCAAGCTTTCCAAGCCTCTACAAAATCAGGATCTTCTGCATATAGTGTCTTGAGTTCATTGAACCCAACCACTTCAATCTACATCTTTTTCATCAATGCATGCCTCCTACTTAAGGCATCTGCAACCCTATTTGACTTCCCACTCCTATGTTTCAAAACAAAAGTATAACTCTGCAAAAACTCTACCCATTTCATATGCCTCTGATTGAATTTTCCCTGACTATTTAGGTACTGCAAGGCCTAATGATCAGTATATAGAACAAATTCCTTTGGCAACAAATAATGTCTCCATTTTTTTAATGCTTGAACTATTGCATAAAATTCCTGATCATATACAGAATACTTTCTCTTGGCATCATTTAACTTTTCACTAAAATAGGCAATTGGCTTACCTTCTTGGCTCAACATTGCTCCAATGGCACAAACTTAACGGCATCAAAATCCACCTAAACACCTGAAATCTAGGAGGGCTGAACAGTTGCTCTGGCCACCTTGCTTCAACAGTTCAAAACTTTTTGCCACTCCACTACTCCACTTCAATTCTTTTCTATCCCCTCTCATTGTTTCAGTTAAGGGTCCACAAATACTACTGAAGTTTCTAATGAACTTCCTATAAAAACTAGCCAAACCATGGAAAGATCTCACCTCGGTAGCAATTCTTGGGGTAGGCCATTCCAAAATAGCCTTCACCTTCTCTGGGTCCATCTTGAGACCTTCTGCTGAGACAACAAATCCCAAGTACACTAACTCTCTCTTCACAAAACTGCACTTCTTCAGATTAATCAATAGTTTCTCTTCTCTTAGCTTCTCAAAGGCTCTCCGAATATGCATCAGATGCTCATCCAACGTCTTACTGAAAATCAAAATATTATCTAAATACACAACAACAAAACTTCCCAGAAATTCTTTTAGTACCTCGTTCATGAGCCGCATGAATGTGTCGGGTGCATCAAGTTAGCCCAAAAAGGCCACTAACCACTCGTATAGGCCCTCTTTGGTCTTGAAGGCAGTCTTCCATTCATCTCCCTCTCGAATCTAGATCTGGTGATATCCACTCTTCAGATCAATCTTTGTAAAGTACTGAGCTCCACTCAAACATTCCATTAGGTCATCCATCCTTGGTAGGGGAAATCTGTACTTGATTGTTATCTTGTTTATGGCTTGGGAATCTGTACACATCCTCCACTCCCCATCCTTCTTGGTGCTAGTACTGCAAGTACTGCACATGGACTCAAACTCTCTCGTATCGAACCCTTTCTCAACAACTCTTGAACTTGTATGTTCAACTCCTCATTACCTGAGTCATTCTATGAGCTGCCTTATTTGGAAAACTGGCTCCAGGAATCAAGTCAATCTGATGACTCATCTTCCTTATTGGTGGTAAACCCTCAGGTACATTATCAGAAACAATATCCTGAAACTCATCCAACATCCCAGAAACTTCTTCTGGAACCTTCTCACTATCCTTATTACTCACTCTAGGAATCAATGCATAACACACACGCTCATGCTTCATACCTTCTAAATTTTTTCTTCCATCTACATAACAAATTTTAGCACTACTTTATACCTTTTCTTTAGTCTCCTTTAGGGGTTTCAACTTGTGATGAACCCCATCCTTTGTCAAGGAATAAGTGTTTGCATGGCCATCATGTATAGTTCGCCTCATCAAATCACCTACTCTGCCTCTAACAACATGTGACATGCATCCATGGGGATGATATCACAAGTACCTCATCATGGTAACCCATCTTGAACTTTTGCATTAGGTAATCGCCTTATTGACCAAAACTTTGTGTCTCTACAACCAAGCAATCCGATATGGATGCGGTGTCTTCCTCCTTCAAATTTCAACTTTGTGACCATCTCCTCCGACACTAGATTATCAATGCTCCCATCGTCAATAATGACATCACAACATTTTCCTTCACAGTTGCACCTTGTGCAAAACAGATTCTTCCTTTGTTTTAGTTCCTTTTCTTCAGTCACTAGGGCTCTCCTAATCACTAGGGCTTCCCCTTTCAACATCATCTAAATGTTCAGACCGGGTTCTCCTCATCTCGCATGCGCAACCCTTCCACGACCTTTGGCCTTTGTCTACCCTCCTTGTGTTGTGGACATTCCCATAAGCTCGGGATGTCTTCTTCACCACACTAGAAAACACTGCCTCCTCGAAGTCCACCTCTTCCAGATCCTTGTCCATTCCTCGTCTTCTACCTCTTTGATCACCAGCACGTTTGATCACGAGGGCAAAAGAGGGAGTAGTCATTAGCTCCTTTGTTCTCAATGTACCATCTTCACTTCTTTCATCATCACTTCAGCTCCTAAAGGTTTACACAGTTCTTCTACTTTGACCTCTCATCCTTTTCTTGCTATCAAATCTGTTCGCCTTCTTCCACCTTCAAAGCAACTGATACACATCCTCAATGGTGGTCATTCTGACTAGGCTTAACTCCTCCTGAATGCTTGGTCGTAACCCATTAAGATATCGGGCTACCTTCTCCTTATTGGCCTCTGTGTGACCTGTTCTAATGATTATCTTGTGAAAATCTTCAGTATATTCTTTCATAGATCTACTCCCTTGCTTCAACCCTTGAAATTTCTTCAACAGATCTAACTCGTAGTCCACTGGTATGAACTGCTTCTTCAGTTTCTCTACCATGTGATCCCATTTGGTGATCTTGAATTTTCCTCTTCAATTTCTTTCCAACTAGACCTCTTTCCACCAAATACTGGCATGGCCCTTTAGCTTCATTTTCGCAAACTTAACCCGATTTGGGTCCTCTATTTCATCATACTCAAAATATTCTTCTAGCTCATTGATCCAGTCGATCAACTCTTCCGAGTTCAGACTTCCGGAATAACTGGGGACTTCTGCTCTAGGTCTTTTCCCGATCTTTGAAATGGCCCTTATTAGCCGCATTTGGTCTCTATTAATTGCTTCTTCTTCCTCCTCTACCTCTGAACCTTCTTCCTCTCCTTCATCCTTACTTTCCTCCCTCAGGTTTAACCCTCTTCTCAACTACTTTTGTAACACATCAACCTGTCTCTGGAGGGCTGCCAGTGCATCTCTTCCACCAGCATTTCTACTGCCTTGACCATCTCTGACACCACAACGCCTATCAAGCATCACTCTGGGAGGCATCTTTCTTGACCTCGATCCACAACCATAGTCCTGGTGTGAACTGCCTCACGATCGGCAATTTGTCCACACGCTCAAGAAAACCTTGCTCTAATACCACTTGATGAGGGTGCAACCTGGGACACAGAAAATAACCCACAAACAAGAGAATAATTTTATTATTCAGAGAGTGGAGCTTCTTACATGTAGAGGATCTCAGATCCCCAAGTTCTACAACACATGCAAGCTTCAGAAAGCTACAGAATAACCCTTTCACAACATGCGAGCTTGTCCCCAAAAAGTTACCCAAAAATTAGAAACCTGCCCATAAATAGAGCCCCTCATAAGTTTGGAGCCAAAACAACATTCAAATTGAGTTTAGGCGGTTTGGCACCAAAAATTTACAACATGAAGTTCAAATTTCAAAAGAGCATTTGCAATGGTATCTTCTAGAAAGTGCGCCAACTTCCCGGGGCCATAACTTTTGATCTGGGGCTCCGATTCGCGAACCGTTTGAACCATTGGAAAGGTCTCAAAGTCAAGAACGCACTCAAAATTAGCTACACCGATTTTGGCAAGTTTGGGGCTGAACCAGAAGCTCTAAGTGCCTCAAATCCCACTCAGAAGATTTTCAGGGGCAAATCTGGGCAACAAAAACTGCAATATCTTTCCACCCAGGAAGAGAAAATAAAAACCGTAAATTGGGAATTTCATTATGACGAAAAGGGTATCCAAAAATGTAAAAAATATCTAAAAATGATAAAATTGAAATTTAACTATTTTTGGGTGATGCAAGATTGCCCTTACACCACTGGATGCTCCTGCATCACTTATGCATGTTGTACATGACGATTTTTCAAAATGACAAATCTGCCTAGTAAAAAATTAACAAAAAAAAAAAATTCAATAAAAAATTACAAAAAAATATCAAGAACAAGCTTCAGTGAGTCATAAAACTTTTCCTAAAAGGATTTAGAAAAATACAATAATTTAAGTCAAAATATAGATGTCGTGCACATGCATGGTATGGTAAAAAAAATGACTTCTAAATAGTGGTTTTTAGAAATGCCTATTAAAACTCAATTTGTACAATCTGGGTATTGAAATAAATTACATATTTGGAAACTAGACTCCGAGCACTACATTTTATGATTAATGACTTTTTTAAAGATTTCATCTCTAAGTGCTTCAAATTTTAAGGTCAAATGTGTCAAATACTAAAAAATCAGGGAAAACACTTCCACTTTTTGGCCAAAAAGTGGACTCAAATTCTTGCACACACCCTTTAGTCAAAAGTAGTCACCAACCAAAAAAAATAAATAAATTAAAATTTGGAAATTTTAAATAAGTTAATAGGAAAATTTAATTAGACATGAATAGGGATAAAATATACATGGAAAAATGTGTTAATTAGTTAAATGTAATTAGGGACATGGATAAGGAGATTAATTAGGGCTACATCCATCGCTAGGATGGAACAAGTCAATGCGAAACTCCCTTTTGAAGAAGGAAAACCCTTCTTTTAACCCCCATTAGAAGTGGATTTTTCTCCAATGGAGGATGTGAGATCCCCACACAAGAGGTGGAGAATGAGGACGAAGAGGAGAGAACCATGGGGGAGACCATTGAAATCTTTGGCATGTCCACAACCTTTGAAAATGGTGGGATGTTTGAAAGGGACATTAGGCATGGGGGATCAATCGGGGGAGAAATGAAGACTTGCACTATTTTAGGGTGTGGATCATCATGAGTTTGTATAATAGTGTTCATTTTCTCATATTTTTTCGTATGCAAGGAGTTTAACTAAAGAGTTTCCTCCATAATAACTTTCACTTGGCTCACAGGGTACACAAGGGCTCTCATCACAATGTTTCCATTGATGTAGCAGGAATGTGCAATGGGGAAAGTTTCCTACTCAAGGGCATGTCCAGTGATGCAAAGGTTATCTCAAAATAACTACACTCAGGTTGTCCTAGAGGGATACAAGTGAATGATACCATATTGATCTACTCATATAAGATATTTCCTAGAGCATTGATGGGCTCAATAATTATATTGGTAGAATGCGTTGAAAATGGGCACGTGTATATCTACAATTTGTTATTTTCCTTAGCAACTAACTTATTTGTATTCTTCTTCTTTCCATCAAGACAGATCGTACCATGATCAATGTGATCCTATATCTCATGACACAGATGCATGCAACATTCGGTATCATTCCCATGAACACGATGGTACTTATAAAATGCACTCCCATCATACTAGTCAAGGTATGGCTCCTTTAGAGGTCGAGGGTCTTCTAAAATTATAATTTTATCTTTTAATAACTTATTTAAAATGGAACAATACGATTTAGATAATTTTGTGAAGTTTCTATCATGCTTGAGGCCACGACCACCAATCATAGTGACTACATTTGTGATAGACTCACCTTTTCTAGAAATAGACATGATCAATCTTCCTTCAGAGGGGAGATGTGAAGAAGACCCCTCGAACTGGGCAATCATCTACTGATATTCTTAGAGCATCACACATAGGTGTGCAAAAGAAGGATACTTCATCAAGAAAAATTTCTCCTGTCAAGATTTTGGGAAGTTTCCTATAAAGACCTACACATTAGAGTTAGGAAACATACATGTAAGATATCTCAAAGAAAAGGGCTTGATACCTTGCAATGAAATTAGTAATTTTATCATGATTCCCTTGCCTACATTGGATGAGATCTGATAATTTCATTTTTAGTCTAACATTAGGCTGGAATTGTCGAAGAAACTAATTTACTAGCTAGTTAAAGGAGAAAATAGAAGTATTAAGCACAAAGCAATAACACTCCAATTCTATGTCCTTTAGAGATCTTGGGAAAATTTTATCCATCAAGGTATTGTGGTGGAAGAAATCAATACACAATGCATTGAAGGTCGACACATGTGTTTTTGGATTTCCCCTACCGCCATATTTTTCAAACTTAGGAATCTCTACCCCATGAGGGAAAGGAGTGCTTAAGATTACAAAAGATAGGGGGTTGTGTTGAAAGAAAGGTTGGAAGATGGGTTGGGAAAAATCTTGAGATAGGATTGCTAATTAGTTATGCATTTAACCCATATTTTGAAGCAAAGCATTTAAGAAAAGGTCATTAGATGATTTAGGACTAGTAGATCCACTACTAGAGCTACAACCAAAACTACCTTTGACCTCCCAAGCCCCCATCAGAGCTTCTGACATGGCCACCGCCATGGCCACCACTAGCACCACTATTGTAACCACCACAACACCACCCCCATTTCCACCACCAATAAAAAAACTGCCACCAACTATTCTACCAAAGCCCCCACAATCAAGGGCACTATGAGGAATGAAGCTAAAGCCAAGAGGTATTCTACTTACCTTGACTATGTAGAATGATTGAGGAGCTAAGGAAACACTAATCAAAGGGACCATTTTGGCCATGCATATGGATGTTGTAGGCATCGAGCACTAACCCTCCAGTAGTACCCAATCTAGTGTTATACAAAGGGAAGTATTCTTCAGTTAGATTGGAGATTCCATGTAATAATTCTATTCCCATTTGATCTTTTCCTATCATGTATCTCACCTCATTAACAAGCCTAGCATCTCTTGCCATATTTGTACTTTCTCCAAGTAATTCTTGAGGTCTATCAGTCTTCTATCTAATGTCATAAGGTGTTCTATAGGAATATGTGCAGTATCATCCTCATCCACAAATGATGCTATGGGGGGTGTTGGAGGAGTGGGTACACATGTGGTCTCCTCAACCAAACCCATCTCGGCTACCAAAATATCCTCTTGAGAAAAATGATTGGCACTAAAGCTTGTAGTAAAGCTAGAAGTGACCTTCATCATATCCATTTGTAAGTGTCTCAAACTTCTTCTAACAATGTAACTAGAGGTGATAGACTAGGTTGTGATTCTCATAAAACTATACAACACTCAAGTTTTTAATGGTCGTAGAGTGCGAAGGAGAGTCTCAATTAGATAGACATTGTTCACATTGGGTTCACAAATACCAAATACTACAAGAAGCACTATGCTACTCAAATCCAACAATAGTGCAATAGTGCGTAAATAAACCATTGATAAAAGGCACTCAAGGGTGATGAGAGAGGAATGAAAATCAACATGGTTGTAGTTATTCCAAAGGAAGTCTCACAAGACGCCAAGTTGTAGCTTATGTGGTAGATGTGAAGAACACTATGATGTTGGAATGGTAGAGATAATAGTCCATCAATTAGCTTGCAAGTGTGAGAAAATGCAATGAGTTGCAAGAAGATGGTGTGAGTTTCCAAGAGAATCCAAGAGACAAGGGAATTAGAAGCATGAATGAGAAGAGAGAATAGGCATTTGAAGAAGGTTTTGGAGGGAAAGATTCATTCAAAGGTTGGATGGAAGGTACAAATGCATTACATTTTAGCTCCAATGGCAAGCATAAAGCCTTCGTAGATTCCAAAGGTAAGAATCCTGTTAGGATGGTAGCATGCCACACAAACGTTTGTGCTTTGCTCATGCGTCCTCGATGAAAATTCCTCCATTAACATTATAGAAAAGTGCTAAGTGGATGGAGTACATATGGAGGATGTGGAATTGCATTGTCAAATTTGATTTTTCTATGGTGAAGGGTGTAAAAGGGGTACAAATTCACACCTATACACATGTATCCATGAGTATACTTTGTGACTTATGTGTATTCAAATGTATACTTTTTAACTTACTTATATTCATGTGAATACTTGTGACTTGCATTTACTCATGTTTATACTTCTTGAATTATGTGTATTCATGCGACTTACATGTATTCATGTGTATAATTTGTGATTTACGCAAATGCATGAGTATAATTTTTGACTTATGTTTTTTCAAGTGTATACTTTATGACTTATATGTATCCATGAGTATAATTTTCGACTTATGTGTACTCTAGTGTATACTTCACAACTTATGTGTATCCATGAGTATACTTTGTGATTTATGTGTATTCAAGTGTATATTTTTCAACTTACGTGCATTCAGGTGTATACTTTGTGACTTGGATATATTTAGGTGTATACTTTGCAATTTTGTGTATTCACATGTATTCTTTGGGACTTCATGTATTCATGTCTATACTTTGTGACCTACATGTATTCATGTAACTTATGGGTTTTCATGTGTATACTTCATGACTTATGTGTATTTATACTTCATGCCTTATGTGTATCTATGTATTTTCTACATGTTGGATTTGACTTCAACAAGATTAATCCATGTGTGTTTATAATTAATTGATGCTTAAAAAATATTAAAGTATTAAAAATATTGTCTATCAAAATGCTTGTTGGGTTGAGAAGAACTAAACAATTATCTTATAAAAAATTGAATTATTATTAATATCCAAATATAATGAAAAAGAGTTTTAACTATTGAAATAAAATGTGTGAAACTCGAGAAAACTTGTGATATAAAAGGTAGGGCACTTCATTTGAAATGACATCCATAACACCATTGAAGAATGTAATTAAGAATAGAACCTTAAGAAATTTTAAAGATTAATTAATTTAGTTTCTCACAAATAGTGATGATGTGAGGAAGGTCCTAATGAGAAAGTTTGTGACTCCTACTATGAAATTTAATGGCTCTTCAAATAAAATATTGGGACCCTTCAAAGGCAAAAAATTGTGAACCTTCAAATTTGAAAGTCTATGACTCCTTTATGGTGAAGGGTGGTGACTCCTTCGAGAAATAGATATAAAAGAATAACTCTATCTAATGGGTTCACCCAATGGCCAACATATGCCCAAGATAAGTGAGTAAACCCAAAATAAAATACAGAACCCAATTATATATGATTGGTCACTATGTAAAAAATTATAGGAATATTGAATCGATCATAAATTCTATTAAGGTACAACTTTCACACAAATAATTAGGATGCAATAAATGTATTCCTAACATCATAAGCTATCTATTTTATGATAAGTGTTAGCTTTAGGTATACTCATACCCATAATACATAACATAACTATTCCATTTATTATTTCTAATCCCACTAGGGGATGAAAGGAATGCAAAGTGTGGAATACACCTTCCTAATAATAATCTTTAGGAGAGAGAAGAAAATAAACCATTTAAAACATTGCAATTACAGTTCATTTAAGATGCATGTATAAGAATATGATATGGAAACAATGAAATGATAACACATAATTTTTGTGGGAAAACCCTTTCAGGAAAAAACCCACACACCAAGCTAGAGATCTCTTGTATTATAGTAAAACAAATATTAGATACAAGTTACATAGAAATGGTCTTTTAGGTGTTAATTTATAGAATGAATCTGGCAACATTTCCTTACATTTTATTTGATCATCACTCTATTCCAATGCACTACTACATTACATACATGCTTCACAAGTGTTACAAGAAAAAATATTGTAACATACACTTCAACTTCTACAACCACTGAACAATCATAATTGCAATCCCACCAAGTCATTCTTGAACCATCGTGAGGCTTCACTAATATTTACCACACTGACCTTAATCACAATACTACAAGATACTGCTATATCATAGTCCATCGCAACCCTTTCTAATTTACCATCGTGGGGTCATGGGTTACTGCTATACTACAACCTACCCTCATCTAACTATTGTAGGGTTACAGGTTAGTTCCTCGCAATACCACAAGCTTCATGAATAAACTTCCATGAGATGGTGGGTAGTGACTATTTCTTGTAATGCCACAAGCTCCCTTTTCTGACTGTCATGAGATGGTGGATAGCGATTAGGAAAATATTTTTTCACCAACCTACCAACTCTAGTCTAGACCTTTGTGGTATTGTGGTGTAGAAGATTTTGACTTAGTTAAGTGTTTTCCTTATTTCAGAGGGCCTTATCTAGTAAGTTTGAGATACATTTTTCTCAACATTCTCCCACTTTACAGAAAACTTACTGGCTCCCAATCTACGCTTGAAGTTGCTATATCACCATAGGCCTCAAGGCCCATAAAATTGGTACACCATCTAAAGTTCTCTATGCTCATTGTCTTTATCAATGCATCAACAACATTCACCAATGTTTCAACTTTTTCCAAGTTAACATTTCCATCTTCCATAACATGAACAAAATACTATTGTACATGAATGTGTTTTGTTATGACATGGAAAGTTGGATTCTTCACTTCATATATGGAACTCTAGCTGTCACAATAGATAGTAATCTATCTTGCATCAAAACTAATATCCAAACTGTGCATTCTTCTAAGAAAAATGGCTTCTTTACAAGCATGAGTTGTTGCCATGTACTTTGATTCAGTAGTGGAAAAAGTTACTAGAGCTTGTCACTTGCCCATCTAAATTATTTCACCATCAAACAATTTGAAAACATATCCATTGGTGGATCTTCTGCTATCAATATCACCCACCCAATTAGAATCCACATATCCATGAATGCTTACTAAATGATGATATCTAGTGGAATAAGCATGATAACATAAGGCATACTCCGAAGTACCTTTCAAATATTTGAAAACTCTTTTCATCACATCCTAGTGTGTTCATCCTAGATTAACCATAAATAAACAAAGAACTCCTACTGCTTGGGAAATGTATGGCATAGTACAAACCATTACATACATTAAACTACCAATTGCACTTGCATAAAGTACATTAGTCATGTCCTCCATCTCAGTAGGATATTTTGGACAATCTTTCACATAACGCTTTGTTCCCTGCAACACATGAACCACTAAATGTTTGTAATCTGTCATATTGAATCTCTCTAGGATAGAGTTCATGTACTTGCTCTGGCTAAGCCAAATCTTTCTATTTTCATTATCTCTTTTGATTTTCATCCCTAGAATATATCTAGTTTAACCTAAATCCTTAATTTAAAACTTGATGAAATGGTAGTGGAAAGAGATATCTTTATTCAAATATTTGTTGTGTCAGTTGGCTGACCTACAAAAAATGTCTTATTCAAAATGGTCAACATGCAAAGTGTAACTGACATGCAAGTGAATCTTTGTACTTACATGCAAGAGAACCTTTGTTTGTCTCCTTAAAATAGGTGCATGAAATGTATTTGTATCTCCTTAAAATAGGCAATGTAAGGCCTCCTTAAATAAGAAAATAAAACGCCACCTAGTGCATCTCCTTGTGTAGGCATATGTAACCACTATTTTCCTATATATAGGAGGATATGATGACTTGTTTGGTTAACTTATTTTTCATATAAAATCAAGTCACCTCTTCAAGAAGAAGTTTGATTATTCATAGTAGGTTATTATCCTTTGAAGAGCAGATTGATATCAAGGAGAAATCAAAGGTTTTTTGTATGTATGCATGTAAGAGAGGAGCTATTATTTAGTGGGTCATGTTGTAAGATGATTTTTGTTGTTTCATTTAATATACAAGAGATACATTTGTGGTTGGGTTTTTTCTCTCTCAAGCTAGAGGGTTTTCCCAATATAAATATTGTGTGTATTTATTCATGTTTTGAATTTTTCTATTTTCTCTCAATTCTAATCTAAAAACTAACATGGTATCATAGCTAGGTTGGATCAAGTTCTAAGCAAATTTGTGATCAAAATTCTATAAGTAGAATTATTTTCCACTCTTGTTTTCATCTTCTTGTGGTTATCTTATCTTCAAAATGGTGAACGAGCTCAAGGTTGAAGATAGAATTGAACATGCTTCCAATTTCATCTATTAGAAGTTTAGAATTTTGATTACATTGGAAGAAAATGAGATTGTTGATTTCATGGAGAGAAAAGTTCCCAAACCTTCTGATGAGAATGAGATGGTATAATGGAAGAAGAATGTCACAAATTCCAAGAATATTTTGGCTGATTATGTAAAGGATCATCTTGTACCTATTATTTCCAAGTTGAAGACAACAAGAGAGATGTTCAAGACGTTGAAGGAAATATATGAGATAAATAATACAAGCAGAGCTCTTGCATTGAGGCAACAATTTCATCACATCAAAATGGAAAAAAGAGATTTTGTTATCTCCTTCATCAAGATCCCTGAGTTGAGAGATCAGCTTTGTACCATTGGTAATATGGTTGATGATAAAGACTTGGTCATGTTGGCACTTAATGGCCTTCCTCAATCTTGGGAACCATTTATCCAAGGTATCAGTGGGAGATCAAAGCTACCTAATTTTGATCATCTTAGGGAAGATTGTATTCAAGAGGAATCAAGATTGGCAGCAAGAGGAAATGGACAAAGCTCTACCAATGAAGATATTCATGTACTTGTTGCTCATTCTTTAAAGAGGAAAGGAAGAGAAGGGAAGAAATGAAACTTCAAGAGGAATAGAGATAAAATATTAGATGGTGCTTCTACATCTAAGAAGAAGAAGGATTTTTCCCATATACAATGCTTCAAATGTGACAAGTTTGGTCACTATGCGAAATATTGTCCAACTAGACCAAAACATGTGTCTATTGTGGATGTGGGTGAGATCTCTACTCAGAAGGATTTAAGTGGATTTCTATTTTATATTTCTCTATCTAGAAATGATCCAACTGATAGAAAAAATTGGTTGATTGATAGTGGTGCCTCTCATCACATTACTAGTTTTAGAGAACACCTTTCAGATTTGGTGGAGAAAGCTACAAGCATTCAAGTCATAATTGGATTTAGATTTCAGCATCTCTCTTTAGTTGAACAATGTGTTATTTTTTCTAGGCATCAAGAGGAACCTTGTTTCAATTTCAGCCTTGGAGGATTAGGGATGTCAAGTTGCATTCTCCAAAGGAATTTTTTTGGCATGGCCAAAGAACTCTAGCATCAAGAGAACTTGAGTGATTGGTGTTTGGCAAGAGAGTCTCTATAGACTTTCCACTCGTCAATTAAAAGCATTGCTATATGATTCCACCAATTCATGTGAGCTTTGGCATCAAAGACTATCTCTTCATCATTTCAGAGCACTCCCATCCATGGAGAAGATGGTCACTAGCCTTCCTAAACTTAGTCAGGAGCATGAAGGTACATGTCGAGGATGTGCATTGGGTAAGAATAGGAAAGGTCCTTTTCATAGTAGTGAAAGAAGATCTAAATGTATTCTAGATCTTATTCATTATGATTTGTGTGGTCCAATGTCTATTGCTTCTTTGAGTGGTTTTTGGTATTATATAATTTTCATTGATGACTACTCTAGAAAGAATTGGATTTATTTCTTAAAGACTAAAGAATCTGAAGAGGTACTTGGGTATGTGCAGGATCATCATGGAAAAAATAGGCCCTTAAGTGGCAAAAAAATTAGAAAAATCAGAGTTAGGAAACTTGACATAAAAATTTGAATAAGTTATCTATATTATTTCAAAAATATGTAATAATAGAATTTGTAGGAAATTGAATGTAGTTTCTAAACTACTAGGTTTGTTTTAAAAAAAGAAATCTATTTGGTTAAAATTTTAAATTTCAATGCAAGATTACTTAAATTTCAGGGAAAAATAAGAAGTGTCTATCTAACCCCTAACCACAAGAAATGATAATATTTTTTTATAAGATTTTAGACATAAGTAGAGGACTCATGTACAGATGTGATGCATTTTTTTGTAATTTTTTTCCAAGTAAATAATTAATTATGATTTTTTTATTACAACTTTTAAAAAATATAAAAAACTCGTATGTCTGACCATCTTAACTTGGTCAAAACTTCAAGAAATTCAATTTTTATTTTTTTAATCCTATAGTATAAAAAGCATAGAATGTGACACATGTTTTGGATTGAAAAAATGTGATATCGTTTGAAAGCTATAGATGTTTTTCAATCAGTCTATCAATCCAGAATTTATTCATAATTTGAATAGAAAATGAATAATAATTACTTATTTAATTCAAACTAAAGCATAATTTATATTGGTGGAAAGCTAAGAATCTCCTTTAAAACCCCTTTTCATTTCATCAATTTTGGGTAAAAAAAAGTCATTAGCCACATACCCATCATATTGCCACTTTTTGGCCCATCATGATCCTGCACATACCCACTTGAGAATTTCAAGGAATTCAAGGATCAAGTAGAGAACTTATTTGGTAAGAGGATTAAATTTTCGAGAGCTAAAAATGGAGGAGAGTACATCTCTGGAGGCTTCCATAACTTTTGTATTGAGGCGGGGATCAAGAGGGAGTTTTGTGTCCCTTACAATCCACAACAAAATGATGTTGTAGAAAGGAAGAACAAGTCCATTTTAGAAGCATCTAAATCCATGATTCATGATGAAGAATTGAAAACTTTCATATGGGATGAAGCATCTAGAACAACTATGTATGTTAAAAATTAGAGTCCTCATTGTATCTTGGAGAACATGAATCTTGAAGAAGCTTTTACAGGGGTGAAGCTTGAAGTTAGTCACTTGAGAATCATTGGTTGCCCTATGTATGTTCATGTGCCTAAAGATAAAAGGACTAGGTTGGAACCTTCTAGAAAGAAAGGAATATTTTTGGGCTACAGTGAGTCTTCAAAATCATATAGAATCTACATTCTAGGATAGAAACAGATAAAGATCAGCAAGGATGTTACATTTGAAGAGGATGTTGCATTCAAGAGATATAAAGGATCTCACATGGAGATAGATAATGAATACCATGAATCTCCTCAAGACATGGAAGTTGACCATACTCCTAAGATTTAGAGGAAGTCTATTGAACTTGAAGAAGATGGCAATCTATTTGAGTCTTTGGAACCTACTTATGGGCCAAGAGACATTGTCATTAGTTGAAAGAGACCTCTATAGGCTAGGAAAACAATGCAGGAGGTAGAAATGTTTGCAGCCCCTAGAGGAACATTTAGAGAAAGCAAAAGACCAAACAATTTTCCAAGCTATGTTGCATTAATGAGTCAAATTATTGAATCTAAGTCTTCTAGTGTTGAGGAAGCTTCAATTTAGCAAGTATGGAGAGATGCTATGACTAAATAATATCAATCTATCCTCAAGAATAATGTTTGGGATATTGTACCCAAACCAGAAGGGAAATCTATTGTGTCTTCTAAGTGGCTTTTCAAGAACAAGCATGTGACTGATGGAAGCATTGAGAACTACAAGGCTAGGTTTGTGGCTAGAGGTTTCTCTCAAAAAGAGGGAATATATTATGAGGATACTTTTGATCCTGTTTCTCAATATACATTTATCAGAACTATCATTGCTATTGCATCAACTGAAGGATGGAAAATACATTAAATGGATGTAAAGACAATATTTATTAATGGTGTGATTGAAGAAGAATTTTATATTGAGCAACTAGATGGGCTCATGATTCATGGGAAACAATCCCATGTATGTAGATTGAAGAAGGAATTGTATGGCCTTAAGTAGGCACCTCATGCTTGGTATGAGAGGATTGATTGATACTTGATAAGCTTGGGATTCTTAAAGAATGATGTAGATTCAAATCTTTAGTTCAAGGTAATTAATGGTGAGAATTTATTCTTGGTTCTTTATGTTGATGATTTATTTCTTACTGGAGAAGAACACCTTATTATCAAATGTAAGGAGTTAGCTTCTTAATTTGAAATGAAGGATCTTAGATACATGCATTACTTCCTTGGTTTAGAAGTATGGAAGAGGCCTAATGAAATCCTTCTAAGTCAAGGGAAGTATACAATAGACATCTTGAAGAGATTTGGTATGATGGATTACAAATCCATGTCTACACCAATGGAGACCAATTTACAAAGGCTAAAAGAGTCTGCAACTAGTTCAGATCTAGTGGATCTTGCTATGCACATACAGTTGATTGGATCATTGATGTATCTAGTAAATTTTAGACTTAATATTTGCTATCTTGTTAGTGCACTTAGTCATTCCATGTGTGAACCAAGGAAAATAAATCTAGTTACAAGGAAACATATCCTGAGATATTTGTGTGGCACAACTACGTATGGATTGAGATACTCTTCTAGTGTGGACCTAAAGTTGCAAGGATATTTTGTTGCTAATTGGGCTTGGAGTGTAGCTGATAGGAAGAGCACCTTTGGGTATTGCTTTAGCCTAGGGTCTCCTATGATTTCCTAGTGTAGAAGAAATTAGTCTTTAGTGGCTTTAAGCACCATAGAGGCTAAGTATATTTCATCTTGTGTGGCAGCTCGAGAAGCAGTGTGGCTTCGAAAGCTCCTTGCAGGATTGTTTGGACAATCATTGGAGTTGATTGTCATTCACTGTGATAATCCAAGCTGTGTGAAGCTTTATGTCAACCCAGTGTTTCATGACCAAAAAAAACATGTTGAGATCAAATACCACTACATTAGAGATATGGTATTGAGGAAAGCTATCCAGATGAGATACATTGGCAGTGATGAGCAAACAATTGATATTCTCACCAAGCATCTCTCCAAAGTAAAGTTTTTGCACTTCTGAGACAAGCTTGGAATTGTGGAGAATGAAGTCCTAGCTGAGAGGGAGACTCAACATTAGTGATCTTTTGTGATTTTATTTAATGCACTTTCCTCTGAGACCAAGGAATTTGAGGTGAAAGTACTTGTTAATGCATCTTTCTCTATGAGAGAAATTTGAGGTGAAAGCCATTTTTTAATGAATCTTTCTCTATGAGAGAAATTTGAGGTGAAAGTCCCTATTTCCACCCTCTAGGAGTAGCCATGGTGGATGTCATGTTTAGTGACTCCATGAAAAAATCATGTTGAGAGACTCTATCATGATTCTTTGTACTTGTGTTTTTCCACCCTTTGGGAGTAGCTATGGTGGACATCATATTGAGATGACGACATCACGTTGAGTGTCTCCGTGATGGGAACTTATGCACATGTTTCTTTCCATACATGGGTGTAGCCATGATGGACATTATTTCTCACCAATGGGTACAACCATTATGGATATCATGTCAAGAGATTCCATGACATAGATATCTAAAAAATATACCTCCATAGCTAAGAGGGGGTGTTGATGAAATGGTAGCGGCAGGAGATATCTTTATTCAAATAATTGTTGTGTCACTTGGCCAACCTACATAAAATGTCTTATTCAAAATGGAAAACATGCAAAGTGTAACTGGCATGCAAGTGAATCTTCATACTAACATGCAACGGAATCTTTGTTTCTCCTTAAAATAGGTGCATGAAATGTATTTGTAACTCCTCAAAATAGGAAATGTAACACCTCCCTAAATAAGAAAATGAAATGCCATCTAGTGCGTCTCCTTGTGTATGCATATGTAACATCTATTTGCCTATATATAGGAGGAGATCATGAATTGTTTGGTTAACTTATTTTTCCTATAAAATCAAGTCACCTCTTCAAGAAGAAGTTTTATTATTCATAGCAAGTTATTATCCTTTGAAGAGGAGATTGATATCAAGGATAAATAAGAGGTTTTATGTATGTACACATCTAAGAGAGGTGCTATTATTCAGTGGGTCATGTTGTAAGCTGATTGTTTTTATTTCATTTAATATACAAGAGATATATTTGTGGTTGGTTTTTTCCTCCCTCAAGATGAAGGGTTTTCCCAGGATAAATACTGTGTATTTGTTCATGTTTTGAATTTTTCTATTTGCTCTCAATTTTGATCTAAAAACTAGAAAAACTATGTTGATAATTGAGACTTGAATTAAAAAATCATACCCTTACCATTCCCAATGAAAACATGTCATCCACATACAAGGAGTAATAAAAAGATGACCACTTTAAGTCTTAAAGTAAATACAATGGTCAAACATAGAACTCACAAAATCCAAAGGCAATACATAGGTATCAAAGTTTTGGTACCACATTCTAGGAGACTACTTCAAACCATATAGAGATTATTTAAATTAAATACTAGGTTCTCTTTACCTTCTCAATGAAATGCTCTAACTAGGACATATAAATCTATTCGTTCAAATCACCATGAAGAAAATTTGTCTTCACGTCCATCTATTTAATTTCTAAATCATATACTATTGCAAGTGATAACAAGAATCGAATGGATGCTAGCTTTGCTATATAGATAGAAGAGAATATTTCTCCGTAATCAATTTCCTCATCCTAGGAATATCCTTTCACAAAAAACCTTGTTTTATAATTTTCAACACTACCGTCAAGACCAATCTTTATCTTGAACACCCATTTACATCTAGTAGGCTTTCATCCTTTGAGAAAAGGTACTAGATCCCATGTATCATTCTTCTTCAATGATTCCATTTCTTCATTCATGGCTCCTAACCAAGAATCTGCAATAGATATACCCATAGCCTCTTTAACAATCCTAGACTCACCATTATTAGCAATAAAAGAAAAATAATAATTGGAATCTAACATCGAATATACGAACCTTTTAGGTTGCCAATTAGCATGTGCACACCTCCTCAAAGGTTGAGGCTGATGTTCCTCATCTTGTTCAAAAATTTTAGAGCTACTTGATCTCTCCTCATTAATAGGTCCACTAGGAGTATGTAGTTCAAATTTATTAGGTGTAAGAGGAATTTTAACTATCTCCTTTCTTTATTCTTTCATCCTTGGCTAGAGATCAACTGTGGAGGGTTTCATCTCATTGAAGATCATGCTTCTATTGTAGATCACATTTTGTGTAACTAGGTTCCAAAGCTTGTACCCTTCCACATTGATACCATAGCCAATGAAGATACACTTCACTGCCTTTTTCTCTAATTTAGATCTCTTTTCGCTAAGCACATAAGCATATGCCTCACAACCAAAGAGTTTGATATGTATCGATGAGGGCTTCTTACTAGACCACACTTACATAGGTGTCTTATCAATGAGTGCCAAAGTAGGAGATCTATTAATTAGATAACATGTAGTGGCTAGATCTTAAACCAAGAAATTATGTTCAAGACCAACACCACTCAGCATACTCCTTTCCTTCTCCATCAACATTCTATTCACCCTCTTTGTAACTCCATTTTTCTATGGAGTGTAGGGAGTTGTTTTATGTCTCTTAATCCCATGGTCCTTATAGAACCTATCAAAATCTGTAGAAAAAAACTATCCATCATTATCCATCATCAAACACTTTATTTTCCTACCAATATAATTTTCTACCAAGGTTTGGAACTCCCTAAATCAACTAAATACTTCAATTTTACTTCTAAGAGAATTCACAAGTGTCCTCGAATAATCATCTATGAACGAGAAAAAATACACATATTTTTATAATGAAGGAACATTAACTGGACTAAACACATCAGCATAAATATAATCTAGAATTCCAAAATATTTATGAGAACTAGAGTAAAAAGAAACACAGTGTTGTTTTCCATATATACAATGTTCAAAAAAATCAAACACGATATTACAATCATCAAGCCCATCAACTAGTCTTTTATTATTCAAGCATTTTAAAACTTTTTCACCAATGTGGCCAAACCTTTAGTGCCACAACATTATCTTCTCCACTAGGATCTTCACCTGTGAAGAATTAGCACCCTCAAGAATAATGTCCTCCTTCTCTACTTGATTAGATGATTAATCCCCTTTCCCCTAACTTCAAAGAAGTAATATTACACTAAATTGTGCAAGAATCCAACTTATACAAAGTGCCAATTCACACACCCTTAGCAAGAACCATAGAACCTTTGGTCACCTTACAACCACCACTTGAGAAAGATACAGTTTGCATGCCCAAATCAATCAAATTACTTGTACAAAAAGTAGATTCCATGCCAATCTAGTGATATGCATCACACCACCAATTCCCTTTATCCTTCCATCAGAAAATTGAATCCTAGCTCTTCCATGGCCAACAATTTCTAGGTGAGAATCTTTACCTAGATCCACCTTTCCACTAGCATACTCTTTGTATTTTGAAAACAAACCCCTATGAGAGATCATTTGAAAAGACACACCTGAGTCAATTAACTACACATATTTCAATGCATGGGTATGTGCAAGATCATGATGGGCCAAAAAGTGGTGATATGATGGGTATGTGTAGGGTATGTGGCTGGTGACTTTTTTTTAACCCAAAATTGATGAAATGAAAAGGGTTTTTAAAGGAGATTCTCAACTTTCCACCAATATAAATTATGCTTTACTTTGAATTTAATAAATAATTATTATTCATTTTCTATTTGAATTACGACTAAAGTCCTGATTTATACGCTGATTGAAAAACATTTGTAGCTTTCAAATAGTATCACATTTTTTGAATCCAAAACATGCATCACATTCTATACTTCTCCTAATATAGGATTAAAAAAAAATGAATTTCATGAAGTTTTGACCAAGTTAAGGTGGTTAGACATATGAGTTTTTATATTTTTTAAAAATTGTAATAAAAAAATTCATAATTAATTATTTACTTAGAAAAAAATTACAAAAAATATGCATCACATCTAGAAATGAGTCATCTACTTACATATAAATTTTTATAAAAAAAATATTATCATTTTATTGTGGTGAGGGTGGTCAGATAGACACCTACTTCTTATTTTTTCCCTAAAATTTAAGTACTACTGAATTAAAATTTCAAATTTTCACCAAATAGATTTTCTTTTTTAAAAATAAACCTAGTAGTTTAGAAAGTACATTCAATTTTCTATAGATTATATTCTTACATATTTTTGAAATAATATAGATAGCTTATTCAAATTTTTACGTCAAGTTTCCTAACTCTGATTTTTCTGAATTTTTTGCCACTTAAGGGCCTATTTTTTCCATGATGATCCTGCACATACCCACACGAGTTTCTAGTCTTTCTATGAATTCATCTACATCATCTTGAGAAGATTCATTATCAAAAGAATTATTTTTTTCTTTTTCTTCTTCTTTTCTTCTTTGTAGTCTTTCTGGATATTTCCACATTGCCTATAGTTCCAACATTTCACCTTGGACTTCTTACCAAGAGACTTTGATGTCTCCTCTAAGTTGGATTTAGGATTCTTGTATTTATTTTTTCATTTCTCCTTTGATCTACCTCAAATAATAAGGACCTCCTTTTCCATCTCAAAAGACTTCATTTGCATTTCTTCTATTAGCAATGAAGCAATCAAATCTTGAAAGTGGTTTTTGTACTCCTAATCGCCATTACAAGGTGATCCCATCTGTAAGGAAAAGAACCCAACAAGATCATGCAACAATCCTCATCATCTATCTTCACACCAATAGAGCCTAACTAAGAAATGATCATGTTAAATGCATTTAGACGATCTTCAACAGACACTCCTTGCTCCATCTTCAAAGATTTTAACTCCTTTCTCAGGAATAACTTATTTACCAAGTATTTAAATTGATAAATTTCAATTTATTGTTCACATCCTTGCTAGATCTGCAATGCTACTAAGTTAGATTTTCTTTTTAAATGTTGATCCCTTAATTGAAAGACAACTTCTTAAATTTTGTGGTTTTCAACATGATTCCCTCCCGTGTAAATATTTGGGAATTCCTTTCTTCTTAGGAAAGGAAAAGCATTGTTTTTGGGATAATATGCTATCCTCTATTTCTAATAGGATTTCACTCTGGAAAGCCAAATGGCTTTTGTTTGTGAGAAAACTTATTATGATCAAATTCGTGCTTAGTGCTTTTCCAATATACTTAATGTTAGTTTCAAATTTTTTGAAAGGAAAAGGTCAAGTTCTTCAAAATGTTCTAAGAGACTTTCTTTGGATGTAAAACATGATAGCTAAGAAAAATATTTCTATAGTTGCTTGGGATTTTATCTGTAAACCTATGTCACTAGGTGGCACTAGTTTAAGAAATGTTTTTCTTCAAAATAGAGCTCTTGGAGAAAAATTGGTATGGAAAATATAGACCAAGCCTAAAACTAAATGGTGTAATTTGATGAGGCATAAATACTTGGACTCTCTTGATAGAGAGAGAATCTTTACTCAAAAGCAGCTCCCAAAATGTTCTAAGATATGGAATTTTATCTCTTCATGTAGACCAGTTCTCCTTCCACACCTTTCTTGGTGATTAATAGTGGAGATAAGGCTCTTTTTTGGGATGATGCCTAGAATGGTCACAAACCTCTTTGTTCGATTAGGGATTGGAGTCAAATTGAATCAAAATTAAAAGCTACTTGTGGTCACAAAGTTAGAGATTATCTTGAAATGGATCCTTCAAATCCTCGTTCTTTCAAATGGAATTTTTTTGATTTTCTTCATGTTTCATCTTAGATCAAAGTTTCGTTAAAATCAAAACTAGATAAGAGACAAGTTTTTTTGTCAAAGTAGCATGATGACATAATTTGGAAAAAATCCAAATCTAGTCAGTACAATGTTAAAGATGGATATACATCTCTTGTTAATATGAATCATAGAATGTTCATTCATCTAAAACTTTGTTGGGGCCCTCATGTTCTTTCAAAGGTGGGTGCTTTTGCATTGCTAGAAATCAAAGACATAATATTAACTAGTATGAGGCTTGACATATTAGGCATCAAAAACCTTTTTCCTTGTGTAATGTGTGGGAATTCGCTAGAATCTACTAATCATCTTCTTCTTACATGCAAATTTTCTCAAAGTTGTTGGTTTTGGATCCTTAATCAGCTTGGTTGGTCTAGCCCTTTGCATTGCTCTTTGCATCTTCACTTTCTATCTTGGCCATCATTGTTCTCCTCTTCAACATTCTCTCTTATTTTGGATATAAGTCCTTCCATCATAACATGGAACATTTGGATGGAAAGAAATAATAGAATTTTCAGGAAGAAAACTTCCACTCTTCTTCAAATAATTCAAAAAATTGAATTATCAATCTTAGAAGATACTATTTCTACTTTGTTTAATAAATATTCCTCAAACAGATCCTTTACTGAGTGGAATGGTTCAACCTTGGGTGGCTACAATGCTCATGATGGCTATACGAAATTAATTATGTAGTATGATTCCTCCTCAGAATTGCCACAAGAATCATGTTGGCATAGCAATTACTTACCAAAAGTAGTGATCTCTCTTGGGCCGCATTTCCAGGTAGAGTTTTTATTGTGGAGAGATTTTAGACAATGGGCTATTTTGGTCATTCTAGATGTGTTCTTTGTAAAAAAGAAGAAGAACTAGGTGATCATATTTTCTTAAATTCCTCATTCACCTCAAGATGTTGGAGATGGATGTGTGCTAAATTGCAATGGTCTTCTACTCTTCCCAAAGACTTATTGAGGTTGTTAAAAGTTTTTCCTATTCTTAATAGAAATTATTTACTTGTTGGCTTGTGGTAGATGTGTCCATTTGTGCTCATCTAGGAAATGCAGAAGGAAAGAACCCATTGAATCTTCCAAGACTCTTCAATTTCTTTCCCCTCCATCAAAAAAGTAAAGGCTAGAATTATCAAAGTGATCAACTCAAGATCTATGGCTATTGGGGGACACATGGTAATCTTTATAGGCTAGGATGCTCTAATGTAGAAAAAATGGAATGGGATAAAGGTACCCTTCTTCATGGGTGTTGGTGGGGAAAAAGTGAAAACAATTAGGGAGAGTGTCAAGTAGTAACAACAAAGGCTAGCATAAAGTTAATTTTGACAAGGCCCTCTAGAGACAATCCCATGTGTTTTGGAGTTGGTTGTATAGTTAGAGATTCAAATGGAAAGGTCATTACAAGACTTGCGCAACCTTTTCCTATTGGCTCTAACAATGTGGCAGAACTAAATGCATCCTCCTTGGGGATAGAATTATGTGTAGAATTGAAATTACCTAAGATCGTGGTGGAAGGGGATTTAGAAATAATCATCAATGCCCTATGGACTAGGCAATTAAAAAACTTGAAGGTTGGCGGAATTTTGGAAAACACCTCAAAGATTTAAAGGGGCTTTAAATAGTACATTGAATCACATTTATCATGAAGGTAACCAAGAAGCAGATAATCTATCCAATCTTTGGGCTGATGGGAAAACGGTGAAAGAAATACTTGATATCATGTCTCATGTTTGAAAGGGAAATCATGTGTAGTTGGGTAGTTAACTCAACACAATGGAGATGTGGAGAGTTAATGGCATCAGGTGTTGCTCATTGTCACACCAAATTTCCTTTCCCAACTAGCAAGCTAAGTTAGATCTATTGATTATGTGTTCAAGTGGCACAATCTCTTTGTCATTAGTAGGCAAGGTTTAAATTTGGTTATGTTCTCTCGAGTGTTTATCTCGCACAAGTGTCGCCAAAGTTTGATATGGTTTTCCTCTTAGTTTTTGCAAGCTTATTTCATCATAATGGAAAATTTCCCTCTCTACTTAATGTGGGTATGTGGTGAGGTGGTGATTTGACATTGTCCTAATTTCCACAAAATATGAAATTTTTTAAATTGGGTACCCTGGCTCCACTTCACCCTGGTGATGTTCATAATAAGGCTCTCTACTTGTGGTTTGGTTTGTGGTGGGATGGACACTCCTATCCAGCCAAGGAGCAATAAGTGTGAAATAGCCATCTAGGGCTTGGTGTTGATGTTGCAGCTAAGATGCATTACTAGGCATCTAGATTTCATAACTATCTCAGTAATTAAATTTATCATTGGGAGGAGTTTCATGGAGGGAACTAAAGGCCCCAGGTTTGATTCAAGTATCTCTTCTAGGGTGTTGGCATGGGTTTTAAATGTGGGGGTCTCCAAGAATGAAGAAAATGTCATCATGTAGAGGCTCTTTAGTAAAGATATCTTGGTCAAGCTGGAGGAGGTTTTGGTAGTGGCAAGACTCAGTTTGGGCAGTCCCCATCCATGCGACTTGGAGTTGGTGGATTAATATGGGGCAATTGTCAACTATTACCCCTTCTTCCTAGAGATTGAAGGTCTAGAAATGATTAAACATCATAAGATGGAAAATGTTGGGGCCAAATTCCTCAAGAAGAAATCTAATCTTATGATGACACAAAATGCAACTTGGTGCTACAAATGGAGGGTATTTGTGCAACAAAATCTCTAGTGAAATTATGAACTATGTTTGGTCTAGTAATCTATGTTTGTTCAAGTAATAGTTTACCACATGGTTTTTGTTAGGAGAACTTAGCGGTGGGATTTTGTTTGGTTGATGTTGGCTTGACCCTGCATGATCATTTTTTCTCATTTGTTGCTTGTCTAGAGTCGAGGTTGGCTATAGTAGGGTGGTGGCTCAATTTTGGTGCCTTTGGCATATACAAGCTTTGTAAAAAAATTTAAATATTGATATGAGCTCATCTTACTTATCCAAAAAAAGAGAAAGATTTGAAATAAAGGTATAAGATGAATAAAATTTTGGAGCATTATATCTATTAATCATATTTTAGTATTTTTAGTAGTAATATTTAATTTTAATTTATTTTAATTTTTGAATAGTTCTAGCTATAATTTTTAGCTTATTCTTAATTCTAATCCTCATCCTAATTATAATCTTTTTAAGATTATAATAACTAATAATAGGAATAGAGTTATAATTTAATTAATAATTATAATAATTATAGTTATTCTAATTTAATTCTCAATTTAATTTAAATTTTTGTTTTAATTGTGTAAAATAAAATCTTTAGGAAGATTATTTTATATGCTAATTTATGGATGTGTTTTAATTCTTGAGTTTTATTTTATTATTTTAATAGTGTGAATCTAAATATCTATAAAATAGCTAACTGATTTATGTGATATTTAAAAAAAAAAAAACTAATAATTACATACATAAAAAATTTCATTGTTAAGAAATTTGTAAAACTAAATAACATTTATTTATTTGAGAAAGATTTAACAAAATGTCTTTATAAAGAAAAAATGAAAAGTCATTCTTAAAAAATGTAAAAAAATTAGTTTACCTTGCTTTCCCTAGAAATTTGACAATAACACTCCAAACTTCTTAGCCAATTATGTTGAAGAAAAATAATTACTACAAATTTCAATACTAAATATTTAACATGTTCACTTTTAAAAAATTAAATTATATTTGAAGAGCATAAAATTTTAGTTTTTAACTAGTTCAAAACCAACTTATTAATAACTATTTAAGAAAACTCATTACAATAATACTATGTGACGACAAGTACTAATAAGGTTTTCTATAAAATATAAAGTATCATGAATTGAATTCAAGCAACTCAATAAATAATACTTAACAATATTCTATTTTAAAATATATCATTTTTTTCACATTATTCATTATTGTTGGAACATAGCTATCTACTGATAGAGGGTGTGAATCAATAGAGTTAATTAAAATTGGTCCTTTTTAACTTTTAATGCAAACTAGAAGAATGTGTAAAGATCACACACATAATTACATATAAAACCAAATGTATGTGGAAAAAAAAATATGGAAAAACCACAATGAGAATAGCTACTAGGATCTACAATCCTAATCTAGCCTCACAAAAAGAACCTCACTTGTTACAATATTTAAGGTCACCAACCCTAAGGAGACACCAAAACCCAAATTAAGAGCACTAACTCTAAGGAAGACCCCACTCCCTAACTGAGCACCAACTCAGCTATTTCATGGTACCAACCAATCAAAATTATGTAGCTAGAACTCTACTTTACATAAATGATTCTATTGAATCCAATTTTATGTTATAGAAATGTTTTGAAAATATTAATTATCTTCTTCTTCTCTATTCTAATCAATATTCTTCAAAACATTATCTATTCTCTATGACTATAGGATCAATTCCCCTTATTCTACTAATCTCTTATTAGCATCCCTCTCTTCTCTTCTCTTTGAATGTGTATCCTAGAAGTATATTTTCATTTGGTCTAGGTCTGTCATTACTATCTCACTTCTACTAAAATTTTATTTCTTCTCCCTAATCCATATACACACTTCTTATTGAGCTAAGCAACCTTTCATCATGAACACATGCTTCCCATTCACTTAATGTCATCTTTAGAATGACAATATTTCTTTTCATATAACGTCTTCCAAGGCTTCAATTCTTTGTACAAAACCCTAGATTTGATACATATTGTCTGATGCACAATAAATGACTATACTACATAATTGAAGTGTATCTAATCTTATCACTACCTAAACCTTCATGACACTACTTGTCCAAACAATTTTTTTCTTCAAGCTATCATGGCACAAATTATTCTTTCCTCTATGTCAAGTTCTAGTGTTCGACTGCAACATTCATTTCCTATCCATTAAGGAAATTATATCTTTAAATGCTAGTTGTTGATCTCCTTCTTCACACTATGATCTAAAGGTATTAGTTAAAATGTCTTGTCTTTAAAATATAATTGTTAGATAAATCTCTTTCTAAATATGCACTATCAATCTTTATCACAAATTGTTACCTTATTTTTTTCTTGTGGATATAAGATAAAATATGCAATGCATGTAAGCTATGTGATGCAATCAATAATTTACACCTATCAACATCATGTCCATTAGTGTATTCTCTCTTTGTGTATGATGATTGAAGAATGAAATGTATAGTGTCTCTGCAATGCAATCATCATTCAACACTTTTCATTATTTCACATATCATAGTTTGAACAATGTTAGAATAAATTGTAAAATTTGTGATGCTACATCAACCATCAATTTATGACTTCTTATGTGTTGTGATATTGATAAGAGGACTCAATCATCTATTTTTGAGTCAAAATCATTGACCCATTTTTCATGAGCACTGTTCAAAAAAACCCATCTCTCATGATAGTGAATGGTCCACTTAGCACTCATTATGTCTAGATGATTCTCACATAGGTGAAGCACTAGGCCTTCTTATGAGGTCACCCATCCTAGTACTAGTCTAGCTCAAGTGCACTTCACCATAAAGTTTTCACCAAGGTTAAATCACTCAACTTGTAACCCCATTTGCAAAACCTTTAGAAAGTGTTGTGTCTTATGAACCATTCATTTTAGATCCTCTTTAGCTCATCAATTGTTAAGTATTAGGTATTTTCCATGGAATGTCAAATTATAATATTTCTATAAAGATTCAACCATGTATTTTATGAGTCAAACTCATTGAACCATGTTTGATGAATTGTGGCTCACAAGAACCCATCCCTCATGATAGAGAATGGCCCACTTATCACTAATTGCATCCAGGTGATTCTCACAGAGGTGAAGCACAAAGCCTTCCTAGTAGGTCACCCATTTAAGTAATACTCCAACTCAAGCATGCTTAACCATATATGTTACCCCAAGGTCAAGCCCACTCATCTTGGAACCCAATTTTAAAAACCTTCAGCAAGTGTTGTGCCTTATGAACCATTCATTGTAGAGCCCATTTGTCTCATCAATTGATAAGTAGGAGGTATTTTCCATAGCATGTCAAATTGTGATATTGCTATCAAGATTCAACCATGTAGTTTTATGAGTCAAACTAATTGACCTGTGTTTCATGAGTAGTGGTTTACAAGGACCCTTATTTCAAGATAGTGAATGGTACACTTATCACTCATTGCATCTAGGTGATTCTCATAGAGGTGAAGCACTAGGCATTCCTAGGAAATCACCCATCCTAGTACTATTGTGGCTCAAGCATTCTTAACCACAAAATTTTACCCAAGGTTAAGCCCACATATCTTGCAACCCCATTTGTAGAACCTTCAAAAAAATTTGTTCCTTATGAACCATTCATTGTATATCCCCTTTAGCTCATCAATTGATAAGTAGGAGGCATTTTCCATAGCATGTCAAATTTTGATATTGCTACCATGAATCAATCAAATATTTTTTTGAGTCAAAATCATTGACCAATGTTTCATGAGTAGTGTTTTAGATGAACCCATCTCTCATGATAGTGAATGGTCCAATTATCACTCATTGTATCTATGTTAATCTCACAAAGGTGAAGCATTAGGCCTTCCCATGAGCTCACCCATGATCCTAGTACTGCTCCATCTCAAGCTTGCTTCACCACAAAGTTTTTGCCAAGGTTAAGCCTACTCAGCGTGCAACCCCACTTTAAAAACATAAGAGAGTGTTGTGCCTTATGAACCCTTAATTGTAGAATCCCTTTATCTCATCAATTATTAAGTGGGAGGTATTTTCCATGACATGTAAAATTATGATATTGCTATCATAATTTAATCATGTGGTTTTATGAGTCAAATACATTAACCTATGTTTCATGAGTAGTTGTTCACAAGAACCCATCCCTCATGATAGTGATTGGTCTGCTTATCACTCATTAGATCTAGGTGATTCTCATAGAGGTGAAGCACTAGGAACTTGTAGGAGGTCACCTATCCTAGTATGACTCTAGCTGATGCGTGCTAAACCACAATGTTTTTCCCAAGATTAAGCACACATAGATTGCAAACCCATTTGAAAACATTTAAAAAAAATTATGCCGTATGGACCATTGATTGTAGATCCCTTTTAGCTAATCAATTGATAAGTATGATACTGCATCCTTAATATTAGTGTACACAAAAGGTAATGAATTGTCAGCTTGTGGCTATCTTAACTCCTAATTAAATCATGTTATCATTAATATATTATCATTCAGTTAGTTATGTTGGACTAGGGCTTAAATAGGGTTATATAATTCAACCTAGGTGTTACCCTAGGAATAATTAGGTATATATAGGAGGTTGTGAGTCTCATTTTATCATCATATTGGGAATTGTGTTCCCATTGGAGATATTTGGAGGAATTATGTTGGTGTAATTAACTATTAATTACACTTAGCATAAGTTTACTTAGGATTTATTTAATTCCTAAATTATAGGATCTTATCTTTATCTTATTGAGCTATCTTGTTGCTTAAGATAAGATTAGGTTTAGGCATATTTGTTTTTATAGCAAATTATCTCTTGTAATTTTTGGTTTTTTTGAATATATCAAATTGCATGCTTTTATGCAAATCTTTTGCTTTTTCGTTTTCCTCTTCTATGGAAGGTCTATTCAGGTTTGCAATCAGATCTTGGTTTTCTATCATGGTATCAGATCCTTGATTCGTAGCCCCTTCTCATCTTTTTTGGAGGATTTCGTTGCAGAGCTCGTTCGAAGTCCCTCGAGGGTTTCAATCCTTGAGCATATTTCTAGAGCATCTTGGATCAGATCGGGGTTTTCTATTGGATTTAGAGTGCTGGAAAAAGTTAGAAATGACTTTTATTTTATTGATTTTCATCACCGTTTACCAAATCTGTGAGGGTTATAAGTTTGGTGATTTTTCTGTTAGATCTGGGTGTTCCCTAATTTTCATAGCACTTTGGGCCCAAACGGACCTCGTCGTTGGATTCACAATGCCCAAAAACCCCTATTTCCAAATAAAATTTGTCCATTTTGGGAAAAATCGTCCAGAGAGGTAAAAAAATTTTACCCAAGGGTCGTACGCCCCCCAGGGACATTTCTCAAGGCACAAATTTCAAAAAAAATAAAAAAAATATTAAAAAATAAAAAATAACAGTTTATTTTTGTGCTGCCCATTTTAATGGTGACCGCCACTCACCCACCACCCAGCAGCCACCAGCCACTGGTCTGCCACTGGAAATACCCACCGGGTCCTCCACTCTGGCCATTCTAGCCCCCACAGGCCTTACAAAGCTCTCTCGCCAGTCCTTTGGTGACCGAGAGCAGGGCTCCCAGCCCTCGCCGGGCATTAGGCCCCCTTTCCTTAGCGGCCGGTCTTGTTGGTGACTGGAAGCCACCAACCTTCAACCCCCAGCGAGCATTTTTTCTAAATACCATCAGTGGTCCTATGCAGAACCGAGGGCTAGAACTAAAGGTGCTCCGTTTTTGCTCCTTGTTAGTGCTAGAAATGCCCTTTTACAGGGCTTTTTTTCATTTTGGCAAAACTTTCACAAACAGAGGTATTTTTTTGCAAACGAGACATCGTCAAAAAGTTGTTTCAATGCTCTACGCAATGGTGCTAGTGAGATTTTCTGGTTTTGCTTTTTTGATGCTTTTTTCGGCCTCGGAAGTCTAATGTTGGCATTTTCACTCCGGGATGCATATCTTTTGACTCGCTTATCTAATTTTTGTGATTTTTGCGGCATTAGAAAGTTGGTTTCGGCCTCTATGCAGATCTGAGGTCATTTCCAAAAAATGTGTAACTTTTTTTATGCATGCATTTGTTTTTGTTTTGTGTGTTAGGTTTGCATTTTCACCCATGTTTCTATATTTTTGCATTATCTCCTTATGCAATCATTGGGTATTGTAATAAAGAACTGATATAAAGTTCCATTAAGGGGGGTTCTTGCATCCATATTTCATTTTGGTGACAACTCACATGAGTTTTTCTAGTTTCATGTTGTCTCCTTTTAGCTTCTTTCTTGCTTAGCTGCATGCATCATTAGTTTGTTTCGGTTCACACTTCACATTGGGATTTTATAGTTCTTGATCTGCATTGGTTCAGATCTTTCTCATTTGAGTGCCATAGTTTTATGGTTAATTTTCTAGAATCTTGATGGTACTCATCCTATGGGTAGTTTTAGTTTTAGTTTGGCATTGGCTTCAAGACACAGCTTCCAAATTTGTCACCATTATGGGTCCATTCATCCTTTCATCTACTGTTGTTCACAGATTCTAGAGTTGATCTAGTATGTGAGTTTCTAGTGTTCCTTTGCATTAGGTCTGTTGTTGCATTTGTGATTCTGATTGGTATTTTGCAAACAGAACTATCTTTCCTTGCTTGTCAAATCTAGGGTTCTAGTGTTAGTTCATCAGAGTTCTTCCAGTGCTTCTTCGTAGCAGTTCATCTCTCTGAAGGGGGGTTTTTCTCACTAAGGGGGGTTTCTCTCTCTTTGCATTTGTACATGAGTACCTGATTAAGCCTTTTTGTCAAGACTCATATTTGCATAATAATCTGCTTCTCCCTAAGTTACACTTATGGGGGGTGTTGGTGTAATTAATTATTAATTACACTTAGCATAAGTTTACTTAGGATTTATTTAATTCCTAAATTATAGGATCTTATCTTTATCTTATCAAGCTATCTTGTTGCTCAAGATAAGATTAGGTTTAGGCATCTTTGCTTTTATAGCAAATTATTTCTTGTATTTTTTGGTTTTTTTGAATATATCAAATTGCATGTTTTTATGCAAAGCTTCTGCTTTTTCGTTTTCCTCTTATGTGGAAGGTCTATTAAGGTTTGCAATCAAATCTTGGTTTTCTATCAAATTCTCCCTCAAAGTGGCTTGTTATTGTTAGTTATTATCAAGCATTTATAAAATATTTTACATAATTTTCTTATATTGCGCAAGTTATTTCATTATAAGTGGTATCAGAGCATGATCTTGGCACTGTAGAGGTAAGAAATTTTCTCAAATTTGAAGGTGATTTTGGGAAGAGCATATATTTCAAATTTTGGTGAATTCCTTTCTAATTTTTAATGGGGTTTTTAAGAACATATTAAATAAGATTATCTCCATATTTTAGAGCAATTAGAGCAGAATTGAGAAAATTATTGCAAAATTAGTGTTTATACACAATTTATTTGGAAGGAGAATATATCTCAAATCTTTCTGAACAAGAGACTAGCATTTAATGGATTTTTTAAGACATAATAGAGGATTTTATGGTAAGAAATTGGAGAAATTGAACCATAAATAAGAGCATTATTTGAAAATTTGGGTTTTCAAAATAGTCACTCACAAGGCTGCAAATCTGATAATTTATTGGAGTGTTTTATAGCTATGTTCTATTTTTGTCCTAGTAAGTTATAGTAAAAGTTTTGAAGAATGTAATTTTTATTTGTGTGATTTATTTTAAAAGAATTAGTTTCAATCATGAAAGAGCCTACCACAAGGGGGAAAAATAATTTTGTCACATTGGGGAAATCCCCTAATAATGATGATGTAACAATAGAGGATATTAATCCTAATGAGGAAATTAGTAAGATCAAGGAAAACATTTCCTCACTATAGATGGATATGTGTGGCTTAAGAGGAGATATATCAAACATACAAATTATATTAAGCACCTATATGAATGAACCAAGAAAGGAGTTCTCAAGAAACTAAGGTGAAACTTCCATTTCAATTACACTTGACAAAAATATTAATACTCCTATGGGATCTAGGAATTCCATTCCAAAGGTGGATATGCACAAGTTTGATAGCAAGGATCCTATAACATGGTTAAACTATATGGAGAATGTTTTGATTATATCTATCCCAAATGGATAAAAGGTCACAAAGTATTCCCTATATCTATAACTAGATTAATTCATTTGGTATTTTTGGCTTTGTACACATCAAAGGAAAAAGTGTCTCACTTTCTCAGGGTTAGTTTTTATGGAGGAACTCCAAGCACAATATAGTAAGAGTGTGACAGAAAATTTCTTCAACGAGCTAGCTAAACTTCAACAAGTAGGATCAATTAAGGATTATATTCAACAATTACAAAATCTATCCTTAAGAGTGGATACAATTATAGAGGAGAACTTGAATGATTTATTCTTGGGTGGTCTCAAGGATCACATTCAATAGAGGTACACATGTTTTTTCCTAGCTCTATAAATGAGTCTTTTATCTTAGCACACAAGGTGGAGGAGAAGTATTTTATTCTTAAGAAGTAAGGGGCCAATGTGGGAAGAAATAAATGATATTCAACATCTTATTTTCCTCAACCCACTAAGTTGACTCAACAATAAATTGAGGACAAAAGATAAAAATGGTTGTGTTTCAATTGTGATAGAAAATACAATTGAGGACATTAATGTAGTGAAAATAAATCATTGTATATTGAAGGTCCAAGTGAGGAAGAAGATGAGGAACCCATATTAGAGGATGAAAGAGAATCAAATGAGGAATCACATGATTCCCAACCAATCATTTCTTATCATGCACTCTCAAGTCTTAGTGCCTCATAAACTCTCAAGGTCATGGGTTTCTTAAATAAACAAAAATTAATAGTGTAGATTGACTTAGATAGTACTCATAATCTCACCAAAAATAATTTTGCTAGTCGTCTAAATTGTTTTATATATCTAGCTCTAGATTTTTAGGTTTTGATTGTAAATGGTGGTACTGTTAGTTGTTTTGGGAACTATCATAGAATTAAATTATCCATGGGAGATTATCACCTTGATAGCCCAATGTATGCAATATCCATGGGTGTAGGAGATATTTTTTTGGGAATACAATAACTTAGTACTATGGGAACAATTGAGATGAAATTCCAAGAACTATTCATAAGATTTTATTTAGATGAAAACATGATAGAGCTAAGAGGATTTAAGGAAACATCCCAAGAAATAGTAAGCTCTCATCAAATGAAAATTTTTCTAAGAAAGGATTTGATGAATTTGAGGCCCAATTATCCTCATTATAATTCTCTCAATCTAAGGCTCCAACCCATATAGATTTAGAAGAAATAATTTATCATCACTTAGTGGTTTTAGGAGATATGCCTAAGGAACTTTCTCCTAAGATGGATCATGATCACACCATATAACTAGTTCTAGGGAGCCATCCACTAGATATTAGAGCCGAAAGGTACCCACACATACAAAAAGGTGAGATAGGAAATATTATTGAAGAGATTCTAGAGGGAGGAATTTTTAGGCATAGCCAAAGTTCTTACTTCTAACCTGCGGTAATGGTACGTAAGAAGGATGAAATTTGGCATGAATTCCTAGAATATAGACTATAGAGTGTTCTTCCTTATGAACCATTCATTCTAGATACCCTTTAGCTCATCAATTGATAAGTAGGAAGTATTTTCCACAACATGTCAAATTATGATATTGCTATCAGGATTCAGCCATTTAGTTTTACAAGTCAAACTCATTGACCCATGTTTCATGAGTAGTGGTTCACAAGAACCCATCTTTCATAATAATGAATGGTCCACTTATCACTCATTGCATCTAGGTTATTCTCATAGAGGTGAAGCAATGGGAATTATTTGGAGGTCACCCATCCTATTACTACTCCAATTCAAGCACACTTAACCAAAAAAAAATTCCCAAGGTTAAGCCCATATGGCTTGTAACACCATTTTCAAAACCTTCAACAAGTTTTGTGCCTTCTGAACCACTCATTGTAGATCCCCTTTATCTTATCAATTGATAAGTAGGAGGTATTTTTTATGATATGTCAAATTATGATACTACTTTAAGGATTCAACCATGTAGTTTTATGAGTCAAACTCATTGAGTCATATTTCATGAGTAGTGGTTCACAACAACTTATCTCTCATTATAATGAATGGTTCACTTAGTACTCATTGCATCTAGGTGATTCTCATAGACATGAAGCATTAGGCATTCTCGTGAGGTCACCCATCCTAGTACTAATCCATCTCAAGTATGCTTAATGATAGATTTTTCCCCAAGGTTAATCCTACGTAGGTTACAACCTCATTTGTAAAAGCTTCATCAAGATAAGTGGGCTTAACCTTGGGCAAAAATTTATGGTTAAGCATGCTTGAGATGGAGTAAAATTGAGATGGGTGATCCCTAACGAACACACAATTCTTCACCTCTATGAGTGTTAAGTGCACCATTCACTATCATTAGAGATGAGTTCTTTTGAACCACTACTCATGAAACATGGGTCAATAAGTTTGACTCATA
Source organism: Sequoia sempervirens (assembly GCA_007258455.2). NCBI lineage: Eukaryota > Viridiplantae > Streptophyta > Pinopsida > Cupressales > Cupressaceae > Sequoia > Sequoia sempervirens. The sequence continues at coordinate 591,467,030 of VDFB02058242.1, read as the reverse complement.
AAACTACATGAGCAATATTACAATTTGACATGATGTGGAAAATACCTCCTACTTTCTTATATATTGACCATCCATCTTCTATAGCAAAGAGTGCCAATATCAGTCCCACTAGACATGTGGAAACTTTCCATCATTTTATGATAAAAATATTGGTCCTACCACTAGTCTTTTTGGTTGGTGGAAAGCCATCTGATCTTCAAGCTTTGATCACTATTGTTGATCAAGCTTGGCCAAGGTATATACACTTGAAATAGGAAATATTAATTTCTTTAATATTTTGTCAAACTGGTAACACTAGGTTGAGGGGCTAGTTAGACAATGAATTTAAAGGCTTAATAACTTAAACAATCAAAAACCAACTACAAATAGTCAACTAAAGAATATAAAATGTGAAGCACTATGAGTAAAAACCCTTCGGGTTTTTCACTAATCCCTAATCAGACAAAAGAACATAAATAGTTCATTTATGAGTTAAATTCTCATCATTTGAACTTGTGGATCATACTTGTGTAATATACTCAAAAACCCCATCTCGTATTTTCTATTTGATTTCTCCACAAACCTCCAAAAATGGTCTTTATAAAAGCATGACAAATTTTCATGATAACATTACAACTTTTATGCAAATTTGCAACATTGCAAAACATGCTCTTCTCTCCATCAATATTCATCATTATATTTGTGACTAATCTTCTAACATTAATTCTTGTAAGATGGGGTTAAATCATTCCTGGCCTAGGTAAAGTGATAGCCAACACCTCTAATCTATAAACCACATCTAAGCAAGAGAAAAAAGAAAAGCATAAGGAAAATAAAGAATCAAATCAAAACACTCCCCATGCTTCCACTTGATTCACTTCTCTTTCTCTCCTATTTATTCTTTTTCAATCTCTGCTCTTAGATTTTGGAGTAGACTTGTGCAAATACCTGCAAATTGTAAGCAGAAAGTTGAAGACAAAAATGGTTGTTAAGGAAAAATTGGGAGAGGAAGGTTTGTTTTATAGAAAACCATTTCAATGGATGGTTGAGATTGATCATCTAGAAATATTCCAAGATCGATGGATGATGATTCATGAGAGGGAGGTTATGAAATGGATGGTCAACATTGAACTTCTAGAAAGATGTCAAGATCAATGGTTGAGAATTGATGCAACCAGAATATGCCATTCTTTATTATGCTAATGTTTATGACATAGATGGCTATGACATAGATGACTATGACATGGATTAATGAGTAGGGCAACCTTGACCAAAAGGAGGCATAAATAATTTATTTAAAATATTTATTCGAAAAGGGAAAAATGGATGAAATGGAAAAGTGGAGGATAAATAATTCATTCGAATTATTTATTTGAGAAAAGTGAAAAATGAGCCTTTAATTAAAATGATTTTTCAATTTTAACTAAATGGGAGGAAAATAGAAAAGGGACATTAAATAATTAACATGACAAGGGATAGTTAAATAATTTTGATAATTATTTAACTATAGAAGAATTAAAAGACCAATGAATAGATGAATAATTAATGATTATTATTTAACTATAGATGAAGGGTGATAAAGAAATAATTAAATAAATGATAATTTATTTAATCACAATAGAAGAGGGGGAATTAGTGATGCAAATAACTTATTTAATCAATCAGGATATAATAAAGGTTAAGAATTGAATTAATTAAATAATTGAATTATTTAATTAATAGAGGAATATGATACAAAATAATCAAATAATTATAATTATTTAATTATTTGGAGATGGAGACCAAGAAAAATGACACTCGTAGACTTAGGACATTTTTCAGTGTCTACAATGCCATCCACTTCATCAATGTGTCATGACTATTCTATGATGCCATTTTTCCATCTATCCCTATGATGCCTTTGGATATTAGTGACAATTATATTACTATCTCCTTATGTATACTATCCTAAGATCTCTTATTTCCAACAATATCCCATTTTTTCATTGATGGAAAAATAAATTCTCTGACAATCTCTAATCATTATCTCACTTAGGCAATGAAGAAAAATATTCTGATACTATTAGTCAATATACATGTAGCTAACTTTTTCTTTATAGATAATTTGCATCTTTACTCTAAAATAGAGCTTTTGCATTCATCTCCTCGTAATGTGACCTTTCCCCATAAATATTTTTGACAAAATTTTGCATGGAGAATTTGAAAATATTTCTATTGAGCATAAGTTTTCATTGATGTCAAATTGATGTTAGTAGGTCATTTTTCATTGAAAATGGTTATCATTGGTTTTCTAGGTTGGAAAAGATGAAAATATTGTAGGCTCATAATAGAGAAGTTCTAGAACCACATTACATTTTGTTTATTAGTGTTATGACTATCAAATTGATTTAGGAATCATGATGAGTGAGACATGACTGCCCTCAAATAGTTGTTGAATTCATACCATGCCTTGTATGAAGTATTTATGTGGTTGGTGTTCCAAATGCTAGTAATAACAATATTTCTTGGGTAGAAAGATAAATTTTTAGTGCTGGTATTTCTCTTGGAGATATAGTTTTTCTCTATGATTTTTAAGTAGAGTATGTCTACAGTAGTTCAACATTCTTCTTAAGTTTTTGGTGATGGAACTCATTATGATAGGAGTTTGAAACATACCAAGTTTGTTTGACTATTCAATGTTTGAGGCTCATGTAGTAATACCTAATTATGTGTGGAATTCATTTCATGTGTTTGGAGTGAGGGTGGGACATCCTTAAGGTCCTTGTGGTGGCAGAAGGTGTCATGTTCTTTGATAGAAACATATTTTATTTAGGACTGATGTACATCCTGTTTCATGTAATTTTACTTTTGGTCCTCCCTATGTCATCTGGGTTTGTGTGGGTTCTTTATTGAATGAATTGACTCTCTTTCCTGATAAGCACTATTACCAATTCACTAACAACTTCATAAAGTCCATAATTACATTTGTGGCTTTCCTCTAAATTGAGAGGTACAACTCCCTTGTATGATTTAAATGAGAAATACATGTGCTTTTAACCAAAAAGCAATAAAGGAAAAAAACATTAATTACCTATAAAAATGCAGTTAATGTGAAATGAATTCCAAAAGATCATTAATCAATGAGCTCACATACTATACTTACTAATGAATGCAAATATATATATATAAAAAGAGACTTCATAATTGCAGTAGATGAAACAAATACAGTCAAATAGATTTCACCTATAAAATATATTATATTTGTGCACATGACTCACAAGTAAGTATGATCAACATTATATTTGACTCACAACTAACATATTAAGAGTTATAACTATGAGAAGTAAATGAAAGCTAAGAAAATCCTAAATTTCCTTCCCTAACTATAGCATAATGTGTTCTCTAGGAATTAGACCCCTGGTGAATAGGTCTTCACCCAGATATAGGGGTATTGTCTTCCTCTTGACAGTTATCGATCAATTGTGGTAATGCTTTCTTTCTACCTAACTATCCATCTTGGAAAAATTATGGTCAAGAAATAATGAATATCTAGAATAATTACATTGCTAATGATAAGACTTTAGGCTATTTCTGAGAATTTCTTGATTAAACTCTTTCCCTATGGCCATCAATTCATGAAAGGTTTACATGCATTAAAAATTAAGCATTTAATAACTATCATAGTGGTGCAATGTGTAGTGCCCCTCCATATTGTCCTTTCTAGGCATTTGAGTGAGTGTTTAATTGTGTTTTCATAGCTTATTGTGTTATTAAATTTTGTGGTAAAAGTAATAATTTAAATGAATTTGGAAATTAAAATAATAAGTAAATAGATTAAATTATTAAATAAATTACATAATTTGTTTTATAAGAAGTATTGGTTTAATTGGTATTTAATAATTATTATTTTGTGAGGATAATTAATTAAATATAGAAAAGTAATGTGATTCTCAAGTTGGTTTTCAAATTAGAAACTTTTGGAAAGCAATTACACCTATAGAGTGGTTACAGAATTGATGTGAATTGCAGAACATGAAAAATAAATAATAACTATATTTAGCCTATGAAACTGACAACAAAAATAGTGGAGAAATTACTAGATTCCTCCAATAAAAACCGATCTATGAGATTTTAATGGGGATTATTTTTCAGTTTTTTTTTTTTCTTCTGGCATGATATTTATACATTATAGTGCATAAGATGTTATAGAATGTGGGGGTTTGCATTATGCAAGATCTTTTTTAAGTATCTGTTAATACTGAGAGTAGAGGAAATCTTTATGTAGATAGTGTGAGATAAGGAGGCGTGTGCTAGTCTTTTTGGAATACTCATAGAGTAAAGTTTGTTTTGCATAGAAAGAATCATTTCTATGCATGATATGATCTAATAATCATGAAAGAAATCTGCTATTTAAGCAACATAAAAATAGTATACATCAAGTATCTTTCAAAATATGTCTGAGTCAACAGTGAAACTCTAAAGTCTAGTCATATGATAGGAGATAGTGTTTAGGCATCAAGAGCACTAGAGATAATATTGCATACATTTTCTTTTCTTCCACCTAAAACTCAATCCTGCGCCTTCAAAACTAGAACATAACTCTTTGACATGGATGTTCATGGAGAGAAAAGTAGGTGAGAATGTAGGGGAAACACCTAGATACAGTGTGGAGAAAAAAGGAAGCTAAGAGAATCTATGTTGAGGGTCTCTAGAAGGGAAAGTGTAAGAACTTGGGTCCACTTTTAGGGGAAGTGTCATTTTTCAGCTTTAAAATAGTTACCATTCATTTTTTTTAAATAGGTACCTATTTTAAAGTGGGTACTCATTCCAAAAGGTTTGAAACTCACAATACATGTTTTTTATTTGGATTTGGGCTCACAAAAGGCATGGCAACCCAAAAATTAGCCTTGAACTTGCAAGTACAAGGTCATGAAAATTTTATGAGAAAAAGCCAACTTTACCAATATAGTTGATGAGGTTTTTCTCAAAAAAATTTTATGAAACTAAAACCCATTATAGATGAAAATGTCTAGTTTTCAATAATGTAATTTTTTCGATGATTGGATTATTTTTTCTATTTTTTAATTAATTTATGAGGAAATTGGTCCATAAACTTGAAATGTCAGGTTTTCATATTTTTTTAATAACTTTTAATTTGTTAATTATATTGTTAAAAAATTTATATGGCATCAATCTATAAACAATTATTTACACAATGAAAAAAAGAAAAATCATAAAATGATAAGTTTAGGTAAAGTTGTTTGTACACAATGGTTCTAAGAACAAGAAATTAGGGCCAATAAAATATTAATAAGTAAATAAATAATAAGAAAAAAATTACTAAAAAATATCCTCATCAATATTCATTATAATACACATCTTTCCCCAAAAGGAATTTGAAAATTAATTTTAATTAGGTCAAATTATGGTGTTCGTAAACATGCATGGTATGGTCTTGAAAGGGGACTTTTAAAAATTGGTTTTTAAACATGGATATTAAAAATTATTTTGTATCATTTGGGTATTAGACTAAATTACATATTTGAAAACTAGACTCAAAATACAAACTTTCATATTATTGAAAATTTTCAAGATTCAATGTGTAAGTGCTTCAAATTTTAAGTCCAACTGTAACAAATTCTAAAAATTAGGAAAACACTTCCACTTTTTGAACATTTTGTGGACCCAACTTCTTGCACCTATCTAGAATACATTTATCAAATATGCATTGTTATATTTTATGTTTTCCCCTATCAATGCAAATAGTTTCATTTTCAGATAGAAATATTGTTGTACATTAATCTCAACTTGTTATGCAATTCCTCTATCCTCTGAAGCTACTATAGCACATGCAATATGTAGATCCCTCGATCTTCTATATTGTATTAGTTAGATTTCTCCATGCAAAATATTTTTCTATTAAGCTCATCAGCCTAAAGATTGTTATTAATGTGTAATGTATAGTCAATACCTAATAAGAAACAATTGTGAGCTTTCATCTTAAGACACCATTTCTACCTTGTCGTCATAGTTAACCTCCCTTTGTTATCTTTTAGCATCCACTTGTATCTCCTTAGAAAAGAGATATGTATCTATATTCATGGTAGACCCATGAAACCAACTTAGACACACTTATCTTTTTAATTTTCACTAAGAAATATGAGACATCTTAAGAGAAATATTATCCTACATTGGTGCATAGTAGCCCTTGTCCTTGGTTTTCAAAGTCTCTTTCTATTTAAAGTTCTTAACCCATGCATAATCCAGGTTCATTATTATTATTTGGTTGTCAATCAAAGTTGAAAAGTCCTTTGAAATCAACTATCAATTCAAAAGTAAAGTCAAAGGTTACAATGCATCCCTTAAGTCAGGCGACCATAAGTTGAAGTTGATTGTTAGACCATCTATATTTTGTTAGAATTATTTTTGTATACTTGGTGGGACCTGGTATCGACAAAGGAATCTTTAACAGAGTCATTTAATACACTTTAAGTTTCATTCCTTCAGGATCTATCATATAGTTGAATCACTTTGTTCCATTGATCACACTTTTGTTTGCATCTTCTAAAATGTCGATATCACATTTGCATGCATGTCTATTAATTCCAATATCATTTGATTTTGTGTATCTTATTTTCCATTTCGGTAGTACAATATATCACTTTCCTTCTTGCATAATGAAAGTTTGTACACAGTTGAGACTAGGTTTCCCCTTTATCTTGTATGCCAAGTCATATGGTAACTGTAATGTTTTTTAGTCTTTTGGCCATGTCAATGAATGACTATGCTATTAAATAGCCTCTCAATATTACCCTCATACTGACCTTTTTCTGGGTAGATACCATAAGGTGTATGTTGATAGTAAATAACTAGTTGATATGAGTATAAAACCCTATTGTGTAAACCAATAATGAATAATAGTTGCTTTTGGGCTGAAAACCCTTCTATGATAGTCAATTGATTATGATTGTGGTTTGTTAAGTCTAATGACTTAGACACTTAGCTTCAATATTAATTGTTAATTAGTGCAAAATTTATCACCCTTACCTCAATAGTGATAAATTTTTTTTGTTGATAATATTATGTTGAATCCATTTACCTTGCTTTAAAATCTATGAGTCTTATTTAATTATTTATATCCTTTCATCCCTATCAATAATTATTTTTATTATTTGTTCAAATATTCAATACAATGACAAAATACTTTATTTCCAATCACTCAAACTGCCAATGCATAGGTAATTAAATTGTTTAAACATAGGTATTGATATTCGACATCTCAATGTAATGAACTATTAGAGTGAGAGTAGTTAATTTTTCTTCTGAATGAAGGGTTAGAAGTGTTGAATTGGTTATTAGCTAGTGACCAAACTTGTCAACCCTAAGATTATAGTCTATGCATGAGTTAAATTCTTTTGAAACCATCAGGAACTCACAAAGATGTTGACCCTATTAAAAAATGATGAAAAATGTTCTCATCTCTTAGAACATACTCAAGGGTTCTTAACAACTCTAAAAGTTAAGTAAATGTATTGAAGTTTTAGTAGTTCAATGATTTTATTAGAAAAATAAGTAGTACAGTTCATTAGTGAAATGGATTTAATTACATTTAGTTAGGATGCTTATGCCAATTTCCTTCATAGATAAAATCAGTCACCTTATATTGTTGAATGAATATGTAATAAGTGATTTATGAAAAAGTGTTTAGGTTATTTGTCTTGTGAAATTGGTGAATTTATAGATTAAAATTAAATGAAAGAGTTTTATTCTTCTTGTAGAAAAATTGAATGAACGTATTGGCCATATTAATCATTTTAGATAAGGAATTCGGTAAGTAATTAAGTTAATTGATTTTTTTGTTTAGATAGATAATTGAATGAATTGTAGACTCGATAAATGATTTTGATTAATTATTTTAGATAACGAAGGCCTATGTAACTAAATGGAATTAGATGATCTTTTGAACGTTGATTTCCCTTATATTCATTTAATAATTGATTTGCAAGTTCTTTATGTGGACAATTATTTAGAATTCTTGTGATGGTTATCATTATTGATTTGATTGTTTGAGTGGGCTGATTTTTGAATTGAGATTGTGAATCATTGATTGCTATCGTTGTCATGATTGTTGAATTTTTTAAAGGGTGTTTATTTCCAAATTGTAAGGGCATCTTGTGAGGAGAAAATAAAGGTCTCCTTGGGATGCCTAGTTGATTTTGTATTGAAATTGATTATGTTGGATTTGGTTGAGTCTAGAGATCTCATTATGATGTTTCCACTTTTATTCTACTCAAGTCATTATGGGATTATAGGCTTAAAATAATCATCTTGTGATCATGGTGTTGTTGTTTCCTTGATGGGGGAACCTTTGTGTTAATAAGTCGTTAGTCTTCCAAAGGTTAGAGGGGAGTATGGTTTATCTACATGATTTGGTATGGGCATCGAGGATCTGGTGAGGCTACTTGGGTAACCCAGAATGGGCGTCAATGACTTAGGAGGATCCACATTGGGAAACCCATATCAAGCCTTGAGTGTTTAGATGAGTTTTATGTTGTTTCACCTGGAAGTGGGTGGTTTCATGATTTTATTATTTTGTTGACGATTGATCTTTACACTTGGATTGTGTTTATGTGGGTTTGAGCCTTGCCCTGTGGAAATGGTTTTATAATTGAGATCTTGTGCGAGCTGTTGCATGCCTCATTTTATGTGCATATTTATATGGTTTTGATAGTTTGTGCAAGTTGGCTTTCCCTAATGTTTTTTATTATGGGGTTTGTTGTTAGTTGGGGGAGTGTCTTTCAATGATGGTCTAGTGCCCAAAGTGGCTAGTTCATGGTAACTCTTTGGAAGTTTAATCAAGTGATAATCTATTTTTTTGGGGGGGGTTAGGTAGCATCACAAATTAATTCAGATAATGTAGCCTCACTCATGGCCCAAGTGCTCATTTAGGCTTGGGATGAGTGGGAAGGCCTGGACTAGCAAGATCAACTTCCTTGCCTCTGCCTAGTAATTTTGCAAGGTATGTTGATCTTGCATAGTGTGCATGAGGGTTTGATAGTCGATAGAGGTTACTAGGGTAACCCTAGATGGGGGTTTGATAGCCTAGGAAGGTTATGCTAGAGTAACCCATGGAAACCTATGAGATCACACTCCACCCTTTAACAACCTTGTATGTTTTTTGTTTCCCTCTTATTGATTATGTAGCTTTGGAAGCAAATGTTTCTTGTGTCAAATGCTTCGTTGTCAGATGTTTCTTGTGTCAGATGTTTCTTGTGTTGGATGTTTCTTGAGTTGGATGTTTTCTTGTGTTATTGTTTCTCATGTTCTGGGGACTTGTAAACCTTATTTCACTTGATGGTATTTTGTTGTGGGTCCTTCTTTTAATCTCCTAGCACAGGCGGTGGGCCTTAGAGTCCACGTGGTCGAGTGGAACATGTTGTGCACCCCGTTGGGTCCCCTACCTAAGATTGAGCTATGAAGAGTTGTACCACTTGTAGTGACACTGAAGTTATACCAATGTTGTAACTAATATTGATGATTTGTACTCATTCATAAAAAAATTGTTATTCCATGTTATTGTACTTTTCCTATTCATGTTGGGAAGTAGCATTATATGATGTAATCCTTGAATGATGTATCACCATATCATTATTGCAATGGTTCTAATCTTTGGCTTTATTTTATGATTATTGGGTATGTGTAGGAGCATCATGGAAAAAATATGCCCTTAAGTGGCAAAAAAATCAGAAAAATCAGAGTTAGAAAAATTGACGTAAAAATTTGAATAAGTTATCTATATTATTTCAAAAATATGTAAGAATAGAATATGTAGAAAATTGAATGTATTTTCTAAACTACTATGTTTGTTTAAAAAAAAAATCTATTTGGTGAAAATTTGAAATTTCAATGTAGTAGTACTTAAATTTATGGAAAAAATAAGAAGTAGGTGTTTGTTTGACCACCCTAACCATCATAAAATGATAATATTTTTTTTATAATATTTTAGATATAAGTAGAGGACTCATGTCTCAATGTGATGCACATTTTTTTGTAATTTTTTCCAAGAAAATAATTAATTATGATTTTTTATTACAACTTTTAAAAATATTAAAATCATTTGTCGACCACCTTAACTTGGTCAAAATTTCATGAAATTCAATTTTTTTTTTTAATCCTATAGTATGTGAAGCATGTTTTGGATTCAAAAAAAGTGATACCATTTGAAAGCTATAGATTTTTCTCAATTAGCGTATCAATCAGGACTTTAGTTGTAATTCGAATAGAAAATGAATAATAATTAATTATTAAATTCAAAGTAAAGCATAATTTATATTGGTGGAAAGCTTATAATCTCCTTTAAAATCCCTTTTCATTTCATCAATTTTGGGTAAAAAAAAGATCATTAGACACATACCCATCATATTGCCACTTTTTGGCCCATCATGATCCAGCACATACCCTATTGATGGATGCTTATTGTAACTATAATGTATATTGATCCTTGTATTTGGTTCATAATATATTATCTCTAGTGGTGTTTTATCTATGGAAATATTATAACTAAATTCATGTGTGAAGTTATAATGTAATACAATCATGTGTACCCAGAGGACATAATTAATATTGTATATGTCTAATTGCATTACATGTGTTGCTTTTTAATGTTCATCTTATGTTATGATTTACTTAAAAAAAAAAATTGTGTTGTAATTTCTCCTTTGGGGTTTTCATGGTGGGGCATTACACAATGGGAACACATGTGCAATCTATCTAGCTAGATGATCAATTGGGAATATAACTTAAATTCTTATCATATCAATAATTAATTTCAACTACATTATCATCCTATCACCATGATCATCCTTAGCTTGAATTTCTTGCCAACCTTCTATAAATTCAATAGGGACTACTTCGCTTTGCCAACCTAAAGTAGCAAACATGGAAAATTCTCAAAGTGATGGAGTATCCATGAATGGCTTCATTATCATTGAAAAGATAGAATATAGTCCCCTCTTTAAACATTTATACAACTAGTTGAAGGATGTCTTCATCATCTAGAGTGAAATTAAAGAGGTTTTGCAAGGCATTTTTGGACTAGGTGCATGTGGACAATGCAACACTCTTGGAGTGTTTCATGTATATTGTAATTCACACCTCTAGGCATCAAGACTAGGGAATGAGAGTAGCACAACAACTAGTTTGACCATGTTTTCTCCATAGGGTGAATGTAGCTATTGCTAAGCTCAAAAATTATCCATGGAGTGGATTGGTGGGAGAGGCTATTTGTATTGCAACAGTATCCCAGAACAAATTCACCAAAGAAGAAGTGACCGTCATGTGCACAAGTCTGGTGAGGAACAATGTGGGGATATTTTACCAATTTCTATAATCTCATGAGATCCTGCTATCACCTACCTAGATAGAGCACCTCCAAGTGTAGATAGAAAAATCCTATGTGCTAATGTTCACCCTCTGTGCAAGAAGATATCATCATTTTAATACTATCTACCCTTCATTTTTATAATCGAAGAATTTTTTTGTATTTCCCCTAGTACACATATATAATAAAATATATTGTCTTATATCTTTGGTGTTGTGCCTCTTTGTTAAAGATAATTTTTTCTCTAGTTTTAGTTTAGATGACTATATTTGAATGGTATTTATTCATTTCTACCCAAATATTTTGTTGTTTATCTTTAATGAACTTCACACTACACTATAACTTCTTCAATTCCTTTAAATCTGTATTTTCATGGTAATACAAGGAATTCACATAGCTTAAAAAATCACCACCAAAGTTATAGGAATCACTCCACTCCCTGCTGAACTTGAAATACTTCAAAAAATATGTAGCACCCCTCCGATTTGCTTATGATTTCAGACAATGCTTTTACTTTGATAGACCATGATACTATGTTGTTATTTGATCGCTGACATTGAAGTGATGATGGTTTTTATATTTAGATGTGATGGTACACTATATGGATGATTATTGTTAATGACATGCTTTCTAGTTAGCATAGTTGGTTATTTGAGTTGATATTGATATATGCTCATATGTAGTTAATTGATGTTTAATTTCATTAGATTTGATGTGACATTGTATTGGTGAAGGGAATGGGATTACATCACTCACTTGTGAGTGCCCTGTGATTCCATAATTGCTCTTCACGGTGTGATTGTTTATGATATATATACATGTATGACATTTGTTTTGATTGCACATACAAGAAATCATCTCCAACTCGATTCATAGGTCTGAGCATGTCCATTGCCCAACGGTATTGTTGATTGGGAGATAGTAATAGGGTTTCCTTGTCAAGCCACAATCCTAGTCACAGTGTGTCATCTATCCTTGTTTCGGTATGCTTTGTTGTTATGTTGTCAATGTTTTTCTTGTTTATTTATTTTGTAAGGTATGCTTTGTGGGAAATTAATATTTATAATGGTTTTTAGTGATTATTTAATTAATCTTGATTAATATTGTTACAAGCGTTATATTTGATTTAGTTAAATTAAATTTAGTTTATTTTTGTAAAGTGATTTAATTTATTTAATAAAGTGGTAAAATTAATTAGATTAAATTTAATTAGAAATTAATATGTGAATTTTTAATTATTAAAATGCATAAATAACTTGTATTTATTTTAGAGGAAATATTTGTGATTTGTTTAAAAAGATATTTTATTTGTGACATGTGTTAGAAAACATAATTAAATATTTTTGTTGGGAATGAATTCTCAAACAAAATATTTGCATTAACTGAAAGAGGAAAGAGGCTACTTCACGAGAATGGAAGAAAATATATTTTTAGAAAATAGTTGTTGAAAATTGGGGGAAGAAGTTCTTGGAAAGTTTTTGGCTTTGGTATTATTTGCATATTTCTAGAAAAGTGGTGGATTTGGAAGAAGCTTTGGGAAATTTGAATCTGAAGGTGACACTCTACTTCAAACTTCATTTCCTCAAGCATCTAGAAATAGGTTCTTTTATTGTTTTTATTTATTTTGCAAAATTGGAAAGATTGCTTGTACAAAGAGAATTTGTTAATTGTGTTCTAGCTTTAATTTATTTTGTAAAATTTGAAGGATTATTCTATTTGGAAAATTTCCTGTAAAAGCTTCAAGCTTCTATAGAAATTGTTTCTAGCTTTGATTTGTTTGGAATTAGAAAAATTGTATTAAAAGCTTTAGATACTCTATAGGAAATTATTTTTTAAACAATTGAAATCTTAGAGGGAAAACAATAGAAGATTTGGAAAATCTCTGTAGGAATGGATTTAAAATATTCCTATCAAAATTTGTTGAAATTGAAATCCTTTGGTAAATTTGTGAAAATTGCTCATCTGGAGCAATAGTTTATATATATATATATATATATATATATATATATATATATGTATTTGTATATATATATATATATATATATATATATATATATATATATATATATATGTATTTGTATATGTATATGTAAATATAAATTTGAGGCTTCTAGTAAATTTCTCTGTTTGAAAACCCATTTAGAATTGTCGTATGATGAATTCAAAAAAGTTGTAGGGAAAAGTGTTTTTTTAGAGGGGCTGGGAACTACCTCCATAGCCACTGCCCATAGGGAGGTGATTGTGAAGGCAGGACCACTACCTCCCACAACTGTTACCCCCAAGGGGGAGGTGACTATGGAGACAATCAACATTTCCCTCCATAGTGGTCTCGCCCATGGGAGGAGCTGGTTGCAAATGCAACCTAGCAATCAAACATTTCATCTGCCAGTCAAATTCAATTTCTAATTTTTCTAATTTGTTTTATTTTTAATATAAAATAGATATATTTATTATATTATATAATATATATATATTATTTATAATACATATTATATATATAATTTGAAATTATTGGTTATTGTAATTTATTTTAAATAATTAAATATTATAATTGTATGTATTTATACATATATAAGGGTGATCCCACAATAATGGTTTACATTTTTTGGCCAAATTGGACACTGAAATAATTTTTTTAACTAAATCTTCACTTTCAGACACCTATAGCGGCTAAACTGTGAGGAATTTGAAGATGATGCAAACTAGAGTTTCATAACAATTTGTCTATAGATTCTAAATATATTTTTTTCAAAATTTTTGGAATCAAATTCCACTTCTTTTTCCATCTCCCTCAAAAACTATTTTTGTTTAGAAAAAAATATTTTTAAAAAGTGACACTCACCATATACATTTGCATAACTTTTATTCAATGAATGATAAAAATCTAATTCTTCCGAATTTAGATTTGTAACTCTAATGTCTAGCACTTCCACTTGGTTAGATATTTTTTTATTGAATATTTTTTCTTCAATCAACTTTCGAAGTCAAACCAATTATAATTCAGACATAGCGCGACCATATAACACGTAATTTTTTTTTGTATATATCAAAATTCATTTTTTTTTTGTTGGATCAAGGAATTCAATATCTAGTGTAGTCATATTTTTCAATTTTTTTTAACAATCTTCTATTTTTTCACATGTGTAGAGCAAAGAGTTTGATTTTCAGTGAAAAACCTACATTCACAAGAAATAAAAAATAAATATAATAATAAAATTAAATTTATTTAAAATTAAATTTTTTGGGAAGCTTATAATAAGGAATACATTCTTAAAAAAATAAAAAATTAAATGAATTCATTTGATCCCCCAAAGGGTAAATCAAAAGTTAATTTTTTATTATAATTTTGATAGGTGTAAAGGAGACTCTATTATAGGTATGGTTTAAAACTAGCAGGTTCTATCCAAGGGGGTTTGATATAAGGTATTTTGATCAAACCCTCTTTAATAGGAATACTTTAAATGAAACTTTTAAATGATTAAATCATTATATTTTCTAAAAATATGTGATTTCAACAAAAAATTAGAATCTCACAGAAATTGTAAACCAGCTTTGTGGGATCACCCATATATATATATATATATATATATATATATATATATATATATATATATATATATATATATATATATATATATATATATATATAATTATATTTTGTTATAAAAGGTGCATGGAAATGCACAAAGTAGATAATTTTAAAATGAAATGATTTAAGAGGGAAATTGATCTTATTTATATCATGGAATGCACAAAGTAGATAATTTTAAAATGAAATGATTTAAGAGGGAAATTGATCTTATTTATATCTAATTGGGAAATTGTAATAAACAATTAGATTTAATTTCCTTATTGTCTATAAATGAAATTATATTAAGTTAGTTTATTTCAAACAATGTATTTTTTTTTCTTGAGATGCAAATTGGATTTAGGAAATCCTAATGGTAGTTTGTTATTTTCTTGAATTGATATTAAATTGTGATTTCTTCAGTTCACGTTAGTTGGGCAATTTTGTTAGTTGTGATTTTGTAAGTCTTCTAGATGAGTTTATTTTATGAGGGGGTTGTTGTGATTTATGGTTCAACCCTTTTATTTACCTTGGGTAGTACACTTGGTTGTAATTCAGTTTGAACTCCTAGTTAATACAAACAAGATGTGTTTCCTATTACATTATGGTTGATATTTGTTATCAGTTTTTGTGCACTGTGTTTACCCTTGGGTTTTGGATTAGATCCTTGTGTTGTCAATAGGGGAGTTGCTATTAATGGGGGCTGACACACAAAGTTTTGCTGGGGTAACTTATGTGAGAGTTAGTTAATTTAGTGGAAATTAAATATTTGTATTAGGGGAAAGCGTAGCTCAAATCATGTAACTTGTTTATTGTGCCTCACTCATGGGCTTGTTTAGACTTGGGATGAGATGAGAAGACTTGGAATGGAAAGATCATTATCTTGTCTCTTTGAAAGATATTTGATTCTATATTGGTTTGTATGTGGGGTCGGGGTTGTGAGAGGCTACCAAGATAACCCAAGATGGGGGTTGGGGCCTAGGAAGATTCACCAAGGTAACCCATGCAGCTTTGTGATGACACTCCTCCTATAACAACAGTCAATCAGTATGTATTGTGTAGTTGATATACTTGATTATTTTACTCTAGAAGCAATGTAACCTTCATGTTATGTATTTTACCTGTGTAGTTTAGTATTGTATTTTTCCTATGTCTAGAGGTTGTTGGTTTTTCCTAAGAAGCCCTTTTACTATCTCCTAGCATAGGGGGTGGGCCTTCGAGTACCACTTGGTTGGGTGGAACGTGCACCTTAGACCATTGGGTCCCCATTTCATGTTTGTCATGGTGAGATCTTCTAGACTATAGAGCTCACATGTTCTAGTTGATATGGTCCATCTCTTATGTTCTTTTGTATTAGTTGGATACTCGTATATTTGTACTACTCCTCATTTGTATTCAAGGAGACTTCTTGTAACATTGTTATTGTAACATTATTGTATGATCTTCCTCATTTTTGAAATGAGCTTTGTAACTTCTATATTGAATGAATGAAATCTAAGAATGATTCTTTAATGTACTTTGTATCTTATGAGATGATTTTAATGCTTTAGATGTATGTTATTTATTTCATGAGTATTATTTATATGTTATGGTTAGTTTACTTTTGTATATTATGGGATTTGAATGTAAGCATTGTCGCCTACCTTAGAGGATTTATGTGTTAAGTGTAGTTCACTTTACTTGTAATAATTACACTTTTTTTAAAAAAAATCTTATGCTTCCGTTGTGTTTGTGTCATCCGGGTATGTGTGGGATCATGATAGGCCAAAAAGTGTCAATATGATGGGTATGTGGCTGATGAAATTTTTTTACCCAAAATTGATGAAACAAAAAGGGTTTTGAAAGGATATTCCCAGCTCTCCACCAATATAAATCATGCTTTATTTTGAATTTAATAAGTAATTATATTCATTTTCTATTCAAATTATGACTAAAGTCCTGATTGATAGGTTGATTAAAAATCATCTATAGCCTATAGCTTTCAAACGGTATCACATTTTTTTAATCAAAAACATGCATCACATTCTATGCTTCACATACTATAGGATTAAAAAAATAAAAATTGAATTTCATGAAGTTTTGACCAAGTTAAGGTGGTCATACAAGTTTTTTTTTTTAATGTTATAATAAAAATTTATAATTAATTATTTACTTGGAAAAAATTACAAAAAATATTCATCACATCAGACATGAGTCCTCTACTTATATTTAAAATCTTAAAAAATATTATCATTTTATTGTGGTTAGGGTGGTCAGACATACACCTACTTCTTATTTTTTCTTTGAAATTTAAGTACTACTACATTGAAATTTAAAATTTTCACCAAATAGATTTTTCCTTCTTTTAAACAAATGTAGTAGTTTAGAAACTACATTCGATTTTCTGCAGATTCTATTCTTACATATTTTTGAAATAATATAGATAACTTATTCAAATTTTTATGTCAAGTTTCCTAACTCTAATTTTTCTAAATTTTTTGCCACTTAAGGGCCTACTTTTTCCATGATGATCTTGCACATACCCATCCTCTACGGTTATGTGGTGGGATGTTACAAAATAGAACTTATGGTTTTTTCAACAAGTTCATGAACCTTGAGTACGGATTGGTAGCCCTTTGAAAGAATGAATTAGAATATGTGGGAAGATATAATGATATGCTTAAACACCACTTGACTTAAAAATGTTAAGAAGTAAAGGCAAGGGTGGTAAAATGAGAAGTTAGAAAAACTAATTAAAACACCACCAAGGTTAGGAATACTTAATAAAACACTACTTGGTTCAAGATTTAACCAAGATTTTGATGTGGGGGAACCAATTTGCAAGAAGGGCCCAAAATCTAAGTAACAAAGGCTCTGACTGGAGACAAGGACTAAAAATGATGTAGCCAATAATGCAAAAGCATTATGACTAGTCCTATCAATTGGGCAATAGATTCAAGTGAGGAGGAAGGACAAAACAAAAACCTAAACCAAACAAGCATAGGCAAAAATGATATACCCAAAAAAAAAATGTGCAAGGTTGGTTGACACCTACCAAAGGGAGAATGAAATTGTTGACAGGTTGTGAGAAGAAAGACCTAGACCTAAAAAATCTTGTCCACACATGCAGCTTCTAGAGCAAGATGAGCACTTGAGTAACCCAAAACATGGGCATTGTAACTTAAGAGAATACCAATTGCAATGTTCCCAAATAACCACTTCTCATCATAGATTTCGTTTGGATACAAAAAGACATGTATAAAAGTGTCTGGAGAATTTTTAATTATCTCCTAAGACATTGTTATTAAAAATGATTCCTATCCTTGAGGAAAAACTAAATTTTCCACATCTCTTGCAACAACATGATTACTACATTATGAGAAACTTTCTAATCATCACAACTACATTGTGACCTTATGAATTTTTTATCCCTTATCTCAACATAATCCTCCTCTTGATAGTTAACAAAAAATGAACAGGCTCCACTACTAATGGTTCTGGTGAACAAAACCATGATTCTTTAAATAAAGTATTGTCATGAATTTTAAATTCTTCAAAAAGAAAAAGAGGATTTGAATTGACTAAACACCTCACCCAATCCTCACTCGGAGGCTCTTGATTATTTTACTTAGTAGCACATCTATTTGTATCAATAATATCCTCAAATGTGAAGGGCTTGTATTTAGGAGTGAAAAGATAACTTGACTCTTGGTCTTTATTGGTGAAAGTATGAGGGGGAAAATCATTTGTAGAAACACATGGAGTAAATTGAAAAAAAGGGATATACCTCTCTTGTGGTGTTGATTCCTCATCACCATTGGATGAGATGAGATCACCTTCTAACTAAATTATAGTGTTTATGCTATATGTCTGGGCATACCAACACTAATTCTCTTCCTTTACATATTTTTCCTTCTAAGGAAAAAGTTGCACATCATTTTATATTTTCAAATTCATCCTCTAGGCAGTAGGGTGAGAAACATTGGTAACTGTCGAGAAACCAAAGAGAATATGGGTGGGTGTTGGGTAATTAACAATAGGTTGAGTAATACAGTCAAAATTACATTTCCCTACCATAATTAGGTCATTCTGAATGTTGATTACTTTAATCTAGGATTTTGTGATTATGGTAACTTCATCTCTTTTACCATGAGTTGGACATCATGATCTAAGGAAAAGGTGAAGGCATGAAATTGGATTATTTTGCTCAATTTCTCTAGTGTAGGAATCCATTAAAGAGATTGATTGAGTCAATAAAAAAATTCTCTCATAGGCTCATTCTTTTCCTTCACAATTTTCAAGAATCTTTTGAGTAGAGCAGTGACATGTATAGGGCTTTGGAACCATTACAATTTTTCTTTTGTAAAACATCTCAACCAGTTATACAACCCTTCTCTAATCTCCTTAACCATTTAGATACCTTTCTGATTAGACTATCAACAAATACCCTAATAAAGAAATCCTCCTCTTGAATTCCCAAAAACTTTCTCACTACAGTCATGGACTAAACATGCTCTTCTGAGTCTTGAGCATCACTACTAGAGAATTTTTGGAATCTTTTTCTTGATCCACATGGAAAATCATTGCATTATGAAAGGGAAAAAGTTCTAATACAATTACCCCAAGGAATAGAAGTCATGATTCACAGAATCATGAACTCATATTGGAGTAAAGAAGAGAAACCCCTAGGCTATTGCCTAGGTGGTAGTTGAATTGGAGGGTTATTTAGCAGTCAGTTAGGGTGTTGATTTAGGTCTTGATTTGGAGGTTGATTGGGATGTGTATTAGGGAATGGAGTAGGATGATAGGGTACATCGTCATAATATTCAAAAATTAGTCTTGGAGGGAATTCAATCACTAGTAAAGGTTAACATAGGTCCCACTCTTCTTCCTCTTCCAAGAAAAAGTTAGCTTGCATATAATCTATTACACTTCTTTTCTACCTCCAAGATAGTGTGTTTAATTATGAAATGATATCCTCTTTTTCTACCTACATCAAATACAAATTAGGTTGAAGTATAGGAAACACGTCATTATGGGGAAGTATCATCTTGCTACATGACATAAAAATAACTTGTAAGAAATTTCAATTTCTTTCACTAATTGAGTTGTCAAAAATTTGTTATCAAATGAATTGAACTGTAATAAATATGGTGTTAATAAATGACTCTTTCTCGATAAGCACTAGTGCCAATTTTCTAACAACTTTAGAAAGACCACAATTGCATTTGTCTCTTTCCATTCAATTGAGAAGTGCAATTCCCTCATATGATTTAAATGAGAAATAAATTTGCTTTTAACCAGAAAGCGATAAAGGCAACAAATATTAGCCCATAAAAGTGTAGTTAATGCGAAATGAATTTGTAACATAAAAAAATGTATCCCTTAAAATTTTCACACTAGTTTGGGCCCCTTATTCAAATTTATGATTCTTTATGCCTTAAATGGTCATTTTTCTACATTTTTGAATTAAATATTATTTTAATTCAAAAGTTAGCTTTTTCTTCTTCTTCTATAATTAAATAATTATTCCAACTATTTTATTATTCATTACCCTTTTCTCTTTATAATTAAATAAATTCTATATTTATTTAATCATTTATCCTTTCTTCATCTCTCTAATTAAATAACTATTTTAATTATTTAATTATCCCTTCACTCTCCATTTAATAATTGTTTTTAATTATTTAATTTTTAACAATCCACCTTTCCTCTATAATGAAATAATTATTTTAAATTATTTAATTATCTCATTATTTTTTCTCACATTTGTTTTTAAATAAATGAAATTTATTTGTCCTATGTTGGCCACCTAAATTAAATAATCTTTATTATTTAATTTCTCCTATCACCTCTTTATCCATGCCAATCTTATCTTCCACCTCAAGTCTTTATCTATCCATGTCTATGTTATCTCTATTAACCTCCACCCTTGATAAAATTATTTTCTAATTTAATCTTGGCCCTTGATCACGATCCTTATTCTTAACTCTTTTCTATAAAAGGAGATATTTAAACCCTAATTCATTATTCATTCATAATCAATTCATCATTCATGCATCATTCATCATCTCTCCCAAGTCAAACAAGCTAGGGTTTTGGCATACTAATTCATCAAGATAGCTTTCTAAGGCATTCAAGGGTACATTCTTCATCCATTGTTGCAATAATTCAAGATCTATCATCATGAAAATCTCTAATTCCTTCATTTCATGTTAATTCTTCATCTTATTTCTTCATTTGGTTTAGTTTTCTAAAAGGGGTCCAACCAAGGCAAAATCCTATTCCCTAACATTCAACATTTCTACTTATTTATTCATGTGTTTGTAGATTTTAAGACTTGAAGATGATTTAAGAATAGGTTGCAATGTTGTTGAATACATCTCCTTGTTGGATAGGTCAAAATATCCCCAAAAAGTCACTTTCAAGCCTAAATTTGGTAGTTTCAAAACCAGGCACTTGGAGGAACAAAAAGTATAGATCAAGAGCTTTCATTTTCACATTTAGATTTTTAGAAAAGACAAAGTGGACTAAGTCACCATCAATGGTGACTTAGTCCCACTACACATGTTTGTCAAAAATATTTGTAGATCTGGATACCCATCTGGTTGAAATGGGCTCCAGAGCAATTTTCCAGATATGGGACTAAGTTGCCCAACTTGTCGTAAGTGTCCAAGTTGGCCAAAAAATCAAATTTTCTAGAATTTCAGAAGTATCTACAGTCTTCACTCTGGCCTTTGTTAGTGTCTAGTTTCACTCATTCTATTTAGCTTCTTTATCTTTTTTTATATTTCATTTAATCTATCTTTCTACATATCACAATGTGTTTTCAAAAAAGTACATTTCCTTAGTTTTGCATTAATAATTCATCTCTTTTATTAGTTCTTTACATTTAGGATGTTTTATTTTGACATATTTAATTTATATTTTTATTATTCTTGAGTGAACCACTTAGATTTTTGGTATTCCTCTCTTCTTTTAGGTGCAAAACCCTAGAAGTGTAAGAGGGTGCCTATGCCTACAAAAAATTATAGTTTAATTTGATGAACCTACTTTTTTAATACCTTCTTGTTTGAATTGGAGTCCATCATTATCCTAGAATTAGCGTACATTGCATTTTTCATTAGTTAAGTTGCATTCTAGGGTTTCAAATTTTGCATTAGTAAAAGTGCATATAGGTTGCATTTTGGCATCTCAAAGCATTAAAAATCTCTAAAAGATTAATTTGCATCTTAGGTTTGCATCATAAAACATATAAAACATCAAAATCAATCAAAAAAGTCTAAAAATTCTATAAAAAATCTCTACTAGGACTCATTCACCACCCTTGGTGACTTAGTCCCTTTTCACCCCTAAAACTACCTTTCACGGTACTAGAAACCTTATTTTCTAGCTTCTATTTTTTGCCACTAACTATCTGTATCAGTTGGCTAAGTTTTTGTAACATGCATTTCATTAAATCTAGCTTAATTTAGCTCATTTCATGCATTTATTAATTTCAATTTTGCATTCAGAAAATTTCATTTTTAGATCATTGCATAGTGTAATTAGTACATTCCCTTCTTTGAACTCTGAAAAATTGCATCTCATCCTAGATATTTACATTTCATTTTATGTTTGCATAGCTTCTATTACATTTAAGTCATTAGAAATAACATTATCTATATTCATGGCAATTATGGATAGCATTAGACTTTTGCAATTTTCATTTTCAGCATTAGTTCCTAGTTCATTTAGATCAAATTCATTAGAAAACAAAAAATAGAAATTAAAAACATCACACAAAACAATTCAAAAAATGATTCAATTTAGAAAAATCATAACATCCAATCCCTTTAGTAGTGATGGCTTAGACATGTTATATGAAGCCATTAAGGACTTCCTCTCAATAAGATCATCCACTAAAGGTTTGAAACAAAAGGATGCAAGCATCGATAATCATGATACTCATAATTTTTCTTCTCCTAATATCTTTCCCATTGGTGATGAAGGTATCATGATGAAATAAGACATAATCATTAAATATCATTAAAGTATTTCTTGTGTTCCTTCTCCTCCCCTTGCAAAGACATTATGACACATGAAGGTGAAATCAAGTTCAATACCTTACCTAGTCTCCATTCACCTCCCAACACCTCCCCTGCTTATAAAAATGATTTATTGAATAAGGATACAATCATGAATGATCATGAAAGAAAAGGTTGTGTGGAGTATATATTATGAAATCCTACCTCTCCTACTCAAGAATACATCATAGAAAATGTGAATGTAAATGTAGATAATTGTGAGAATCAAACCTTTCGTTATCTTAATATCTTCTCTAGACATGAAGAATACAGTTTAGTGTTAGAAGATATCATTATTGAGACTCAGGAGAATCTTATTCATCCCTTTCCTAATGCATTTTCTATAAGTGATGAAACTACCTTAACCAATCCAAGAATTAAATGTGATGAACCTATTGATAGTCATCCTTCCAATCTCTTTCCTAGTTATGAGAGTTTCTTAGTGCAAGAGAATAACAAAGTTGACATGGGTATGTGTATTTGTAGACATGCAAAATTGGCATTGTGCATTTAATTAATTCATATTCATCCATTCATAAAATAAATGAAGTTTATTTGATTAATATCTAAAGTCACCATTTAAACTAAATAAATTCATCTTTAACATTAACACCATCCCCTTTAGCTAAATAAATCAAAATATTTATTTAACTAAGTATAAATCATTTTCCATCTCTTTTTGATTTATTTTAATCTATAAATCTAAATCAAATAGGTCAAATCACCTAACCTCATATTATTTAATCAAATCATTATTTAGGATAAATCTAATGCATGCCACATCCTCTAGCTTTTTCCACTTGCACAAATAAATCAATTTATTGATTGATTATATTACCCATTTTCTCTCAACAAGGAATCTTTATGGAATATTCCTCTAATTTGAATTTTCCCTCTCACATGTCTTGTCCTCCAACATAGAATTAACTCCTCTTACATTGTCTCTTACATGTCTCCCACTTGGCATTTAAGACTTTTCTTCTCCCTCCAACAATCCATCTTTTGAATTTCAAATCCCCCCCTCTTTGGCACATTGACCAAAATGTGCTCATTCCTCATTCAATCACATGTTGACAAGTGGAATCTTGTCATACATGGATCTTTAGTCCCACATCCTCCATGTTTGAAATTCTTCTATCCTGCTTGGTTATAAATATAGGCTTCCTCTATTGTATTAATCCTCCACAAGTTACACAACTTGATACACATTATCTTGCATCTTCATATCTTGAGCTTATCAAAAAGGGGTTGGAAAAGGGCTATTTCCCACATCAAAATAGCACCAATCCCCCTATGAGATGATATTTTGATCCATTTTAGATAAGTTTACATGTTTTTTCTTTCTTTGAATCCTTTTTATCATGTTTCCTTATCCTAATGTGATTAAGAATTTCATATGGAGCTTGATTATTATTTTGCTAACTTGAATAATTATCGGTTGTGTTATAGACATTCAAAATTGGCATCATGCAATAGGATCATGATGGGCCAAAAAGTGGCAATATGATGGGTATGTGGTTGACAACTTTTTTTTTACACAAAATTGATGAAACAAAAAGGGTTTTTAAAAGAGAATTTCAGCTTTTCATCAATATAAATTATTCTCTACTTTAAATTTAATTAATTATTATTATTTATTTTCTATTTGAATTATGCCTAAATTCTTGATTCATAGGTTGATTGAGAAACATCTATAGCTTTCAAACGGTATCACATTTTTTGAATTTGAAACATGCATCACATTCTATGCTTCACTTACTATATGATTTAAAAATTTAAAATTTAATTTCATGAAGTTTTGACCAAGTTAAGGTGGTCATACATATGAGTTTTATATTTTTAAAATTTGTAATAAAAAGTCATAATTAATTATTTACTTGGAAAAAAATACAAAAAATGTGCATCACAGGACATGAGTCCTCTACTTATATCTAAAATATTATAAAAAAATTTATCATTTTATTGTGGTTAGGTTGGTCAGACAGATACCTACTTCTTATTTTTTCCTTGAAATTTAAGTACTACTACATTGAAATTTCAAATTTTCACCAAATAGATTTTTTTTTTAAAAATAAACCTAGTAGTTTAGAAACTACATTCAATTTTCTATATATTCTATGTTTACATATTTTTGAAATAATATAGATAACTTATTGTAATTTTTACGTAAAGTTTCCTAACTCTTATTTTTCTGAATTTTTTGCCATTTAAGGGCTTATTTTTTCCATGATGATCCTACACATACACACACACTCCATAGTTCCACACCTTCTAGTATCTTTTATATTTGTGGAAATGAAGTGATAGAATAATATGAAAGCATATACAATCATGGTAATCATAGTTCCTCTTCTCCCAATATCTTCCCTACATGAGACAAAGGTATTTTGGAGTTATAAGATACACCCATTGAGAATCATGACAATGTTGAAAGCTCCTCTTCTATAACTTCTCCTACTTTGGAAGATATTACACCACAAGAAAATGAGATCGTAAACACATCTCTTAATATCACTCTACCTAGTCTACATTCATCTTCTAACTCCTTCCCTATTTTTGAGAATGTATTTTTGAGCAATAATGACAATCACATTGTTTGGGAGGAGGATATGTTGGCATTTGATGATAAAACTTGTAAGACCTATGAGAATTCTCTTTATTTTTCTTCCCCTATTTTTTAAGACATTATTCAAGGCCAAAGGGATCTAATCAGAGATAATCATGATAATCATACTTGTTCTTCTCCTCATGTCTCTTCTACTTGTGAAGAAGATAATTTGGGATTAGAAAAACTATTCATTGAAAGTAATGAGAATCTTCTTGCTCTCTTTCCTAATGTTTTCCCCATCCAAGAATATTTAATTAAGAAAAAGGATCCAATCATCAACAAACAAGAATGTGATGCTATTTCTTCTCTTGATGCCTCCTCTTCTTGCGATGAAGCTACTCTACAAAATCTATTAATGGAAAGTGATCAACAAGTTGTTTTCCTCTCTCCTACAAACTCTCCTGCTAAGCAAAATATCATGGTGCAAATAAACATCAACCCTATCACATGCAAACCAAAAATCAACATCACACTGAAGCATCCTGAATCATTTGATATAGATTTACCATCACCATGCTTTGAAACTGATGAAATCTTGATGAAAATGTTAGGAGTTTATGACAAGTCACCTTCTTCTCCAAATAAAAAGGTTAGATGTGCTATGATCAATAACAAGTGAAACAATATAGAAAGACAAAAGAAAATCAAAGAAGACACAAAGTTATTGGAAGATGCTTCAAAAACCTTTGATTTCATACCTATATCCATGGGAGAATACAAGATCATAACAAAAGAGTCCAAAAAAACAAAAGAGAAAATGGTAACAATAATACAACATTCAATAGCATCCACTTCACCCACCTTAAAACAAAAGCCAACATCCCAGATAAATTTAAGGAAATTGAATGACCATCCAATCAAAAACAAGTGACAAAAAATTTTGGATGACAACTTGGGAAAGGATGTGATGCTATAGAAAAAGGTATCCATGTCCCTATAAATCCTAATGAACTTGGTTATTTTCCTTCAAAACAAAAATCTTCAATCAATGTCAACACCATCAAAAAAAATTATTCCAAGACAACCTTAACCTCAGTACATCCAAAACTAATAGATATCTCATTAAATATGTATCAAGTAGAACCTTTGTTTACTTATCAAAGTAAATAACATTAGTTGTTTCTCCTAGCCATAGTTGCATGTTTTACATTTATCGCAAGGAGCAACATATAATCATTCATTCTTCCCATATGTCACTTGTCATTGTCTCTTTTGGCTAGTCATTAACCTTTCATGAACATATAAGAGCAAGATTGGGATGTGGATGACATCTCTTAAGTTAATTTGCATGTGACGTACTTATTCATGGTGCAGCTTAATTTAGAAACATATATATGACTTGGCATAGGGCTTTCCAAGTTGGTTCTCATGTCTTCATTTATCATTTCTTATTTTAAAGAAATTGCTCACAGTAATGGTGTTAGCAACTACTTTAAAGTGGGGGCATACATAGATGACATCTTTTGGAAAAAATTTCATTGTGTGATGTTTATTTTTTCTTGTGATGTGTCCTCTTCTTGGTGGTGTCATTGGGTTTGATGTCATCCAAGAGTGTACGATCAACTGGCATGGCATGATGAAAACAAGGCATCCCATGGGAAACAATCTGACACCTTGACTTGTCCTCTCTTGGATACATTAGGCACAATGCTCCCTAAGTAGAAGACCTTACATGAACAAAGAAAAATCCCCTTTAAAATTTTTTTACATGACATTCAAAAATCATTTACAAAATAATTTTCATTGTGATGCTTTATCAAAGTTATCAGGGGGTATAACTTTGGTATGGCTGAGCGAGAAGCCCATTCTAAGGCATGACTTTAACCATATCCACTCGTGTATTTGTGAGTGCATACCAACCATGAGTGTATGTTTCTCACTCGATGGATAGCCAAGAGTTTCATTGCCTCAGAGTGAGTATGCATTTTTGGAAAAACAACATAGATTTGATCCATTTCATGTTGGACAAATGATCAAAGCTTGATCTACCTCATTCTTATTTTATTTCTTTTCATTTTCCCTCCTTTTTGTTCTTGTGATTGCATGTTCGTGTATCTTGTTCTGTTGCATATTATACACCTTGTGTGTGTCCTTTTGTGCTTATGTTTGCTTGACTTAGGATCTTGGATCCTAGGGTTTGCACAACCTCCTTTGATCTTTTTCATCCTTTTTCATCCACATTGGTGTGATTGGACTCCTCTTGAATGTCTACTATAGTGTGAGGTTGAAGAAAATTCATCCTCTCACTAAAGTGGGAGCTAAATGTAGCATAAAAAAATGTATCCCTTTACATTTTCACACTTTTTTGAGCCCACCTTATTAAAATTTATGCTTCTTTATGCCTTAAATGGTCCTTTTTCCCACTTTTGAATTAAATATTATTTTAATTCAAAAGTTAGCTTTTCCTTCTTCTTCTATAATTAAATAAATGTTATATTTATTCAATTATTTATCCTTTCTTTATCTTTCTAATTAAATAATTATTTTGATTATTTAATTATCCCTTCCCTCTCCATTAATAAGTGTTTTTAATTATTTAATGTTTAACACTCCACCTTTCCTCTATAATTAAATAATTTTTTTTATTATTTAATTATCTCATTGTTTGTTATCACCTTTCTTTTTAAATAAATAAAATTTATTTGTCCTATGTTGGCCACCTAAATTAAATAATCTTTCTATTTAATTTATCCTATCACCTCTTTGTCCATGCCATTCTTATCTTCCACCTCAAGTCTTTATCTATCTATGTCTTTCTTCTCTCAATTAACCTTCACCCTTGATTAAATTATTTTTTAATTTAATCTTGGCCCTTGATCATGATGCTTATTCTTAACTTTTTTCTAAAAAAGGAAACCTTTAAACCATAATTAATTATTCATTCATAATTCATTCATCATTCATGCATCATTCATCATCTCTCTTAAGTCAAACAAGCTAGGTTTTTAGCACTCTAAGTGATTAAGATAGCTTTCTAAGGAATTCAAGGACATATTCTTCATCCATTGTTGCAGAAATTCAAGATATATCATCATGGAAAGTTTTTAATTCCTTCATTTCATGTTCATTCTTTATCTTATTTCTTCATTTGTTTTAGTTTCCTAAAAGGGCTTTGACCAAGGAAAACCCCTATTACCAAACATTTAATATTTCTCCTTCATTGTTTGTGTGTTTATAGATTTGAAGAATTGAAGATGATTGAAGAATAGGTTGCAAAGTCTTTGAAGACATCTCCTTGTTGGCCAGGTTAAAATATCCACAAAAAGTCACTTTTAGGACTGAATTTGGAAATTTAAGAACCGAACACTTAGAGGAACATAAAGTACAAATCGCGAGCTTTCATTTCAGCTTTTAGATTTTTAGGAAAGACAAAATGGATTAAGTCACCATTAGTGGCGACTTAATATGAATGCACATGTTTGTTAGAAATTTTTGTAGATCTAGATACCCATTTGGCTGAGTGGGGCTTTAGAGTAGTTTTACATATCTAGGACTAAGTTTCCCAACTTGGCGTAAGTGTCCCAGTTGACCAAAAAATTAGATTTTCAAGAATTTTAGAAGTATCTAAAATATTTACTCTATCTTTTGTTAGTTTCTAGATGCACTCTTTCTATTTAGCTTCTTTATCTTGTTTTATATTGCATTAAACCTATCTTTCTACATATCACAATTTGTTTTCAAACAAAGTGCATTTCATTAGTTTTGCATTATTAATTCATCTCTTTTATCAATTATTTATAGTCGGGACAAAATATTTAGACATATTTCATTCATATTTGCATTATTGTTGAGTGAACCACCTATATTTTTGGGATTCCTCTCTCCTTTTAGATGTGAAACCCTAGAAGTGTAAGAGGTTGCCTATCCCTACAAATATCTATGGTTTAGAATTCTAAGAGATCTTTAATCAATGAGATTATAGACTATACTAACTAATGGTGACTACAAATGTAAATAGAAAGGAGATGCATCATAATTGCAATAGATGAATTAAATGTAGTTGAATAGATGTCACACAAAAAATATATTCTATTTATACACATGGCTCACATATCAGTACAATCAACATTACACTCAACTCACAACTAACAGATTGAGAATTATTACATTCAAAAGTAAATGAAAGCTAAGTAAATCCTAAAGTTCATTCCATGACTACAACATAGTCTTTTCTCCAGGAATCAAACCCTTGGGAAATGGCTCTTCACCTACATATAGGGGTTGTGTCTCTTTGTTTATGATTATCGATTAGTTGCGGTAATGCTTTCTTGTCACCATCTTGTAAAAATAATCATTAGGAATAATGAATATCTAGAATAATTACATTCCTAATGATAATACTTTAGGTAGTTTCCAAGAATTTCTTGATTACATTCCTACCCCATGGCCATCAGTTCTTCAACAGTTTGCATACCTTAAAAATTAAGCATTGAATAAATGTCACATTGGTGCAATGGGAACACACATGCAAGCTATCTAGAAAGATGGTAAATTTGAAATATAGCTTAAATTCTTGTCATAACAATAATTAATTTCAACCACATTTTCATCCGATCACCTTGATCATCCTTAGTTCAAAAGGGACTACTTCGCTTTGCCAACTTGAAGTAGAAAACATGAAAAGTCCTCAAAGTAAAGGAGTATCCATGAATGAATTCATTTCATTGAAGACATAGAATGTAGTCCCTTCTTTAGGCATTTATCTGACTAGTTGAATGAGGTCTTCATCATTCAGAGAAAAATTGAAGAGGAGGTTTTAAGAGACATACTTGGGGAGGCATTTCTAAACCAGGTGCATGTGCACAATGCAATGCTCTTGGAGCATTTTGTGTATACTATGATTCACACCTCCAGGCATCGTGACTAAGGAATGAAAGTAGAAAAGTGGCTAGTTTGACTAGAGCTTCCCTACTACATGAATGTAGCCATTGATGGGCTCAACAATTATCTAGAGAGAGGATTAGTGGGTGGTACTATTTTTATTGCAACTACAACCCATAATGAAGTCATTGAGGAAGAAATGACCCTCCTACACATAGAGCTGGTGAGGAACAACATGGGTCTATTTCCCCAATTTCTATAGTCTCATGAGAACCTACTATCACCTTCCCAGATAGAGCATCTCCAAGTGGTGATAGGAGTGATCCATGTGCTAATTTTCACCCTTTTTGCATGAACATATCATCATTTTAATACTATCTAGCCCCCTTTTTGTAATCAACAGAAAATTTTGTATGTCCACAAGCACATGTATATAATAAAATATATCATTTTATATGTCTGGTGTTGCGTCTCTTAGTTATGGATAATTTTGTCTCTAGTTCTACTTTAGTTTGGTGTATCTGAATGGTATTTATTCATTTCTACACAAATATTTTGTTGTTTATCTAGAATGCACCCAACACTGCACTATAACTTCTTCAATTACTTTAAATCTATACTTCAGTGGTAATATGGGGAATACACACAACTTAACAAATCACTATCAAAGTTATAAAAATCAATCCAATCCCTACTCAACTTGAAATACTTAAAAAAAAACATCGAAAGTCTTTTGAACAAGTTATAATATGTGGGAAGTTATAACAATACCCTAAAACACCACCCAACTTAAAAAAATCAAGAAGTAAAGAGAAATGGTGGTAAAATAAGAAGTTAGAAAAAATAATGAAAACACTACCCAGGTTAGGAATACTGAATAAAATACTGCTCGGTTCAATACTTAACCGATATTTTTACCTGGGGAGACCGATTTATGATACAAGCCCAAAATGTGAGTAACATGATTCTAGGTCAATATTGTATAGTATTAATATAATTTAATATATATATCATCCAAGAGAGCGCAACCAATTATGATGTATTGATAAGAAGTAAATATTGATGAGATATGTAGGTTTTTGTATGGCATGTATCAATGATTTTAGTGAATGTAAAATAGTGGAATGTATAATTGCATCATTAGGAAAATGAGAAAATGTGTTAGCTAGATCTCTGGTGCATACCAAAGTTGTATTTAAAATATTCCATTATTTTGTATTCTAGAGTAGGATTTGAGTGCTACCTTTTGTATTGTTTTGGTAGGGATTAGTTTCTCAACTAGGTTGGTGCCTATAGATTCATTTAGAGATTGGTGTCTCAGGTATGTTGGTGTCTTCATCATATTGTAAATCTAATGATTATATTTCTACTTGGGAGAATTTCTCACTATAGTTTTTCCCATCTTCAATTTCCACTTAAAATCAAGTGTTGTTTGTTATCCTGTTTGTGTTATGATTGTTTTACTTGTTTTTTAGTTCTTCTCATGTTGAAAAACTATTAAGTGTTAAGGTTTCTATTAGTTTTTGAAATTGTTGGATCTATTGTTTCACCCCCTCCTAATAGATTGTGTTCCCCTTAATTTCTCTCATTTATCTATAGATTTATTGTCAAACTTGTGCATAGAGAATTTGACCTTTCTCCCACTTTGATATTAATGACAAAGGGACACTTACTATAAACCATACTTATATTGGTACAATTTGTTCTCAATATTTATATAAATTATTATTTTGTCTCCGCATTTGACATGTACATGCCAAGAAAAGGAATCTATCCAATAATTTGCAACCATCAAGTTGTTAGAAAGTTGAAAAATCATTTCTACTTTAATTGAATTTTCTCTTCTTCAAGGGATTAATAAATCTTCTATGATTCTACCATAGTCTCATTTCTTATCACTAGTTTCTAGTGATGTGATGTGGGTATAACTACTCCCAATTTCTATTTCAAATACTCAAATTTATCTTTGTGAAGAGGCTTGGTGAATATGTCTACAACTTGATCTTATTTTTTCGCATGTTCTATTATGACCTCTTGATTTATATAATTTTCTCTTAAAAAGTGATATTTGATTGATATGTGCTTAGTTCTAGAATGCATCACTAGGTTCATTGATATGTTAATATCACTTTTACTATCACAAAGAATAGAGATATGTGCTTTGTACTCTACCTTAACATGTTAATAGTTTTCTCCATCCATAACATTTGAATGCAACTTGCTACTACTGCAACACACTTTGCCTTAGGTATAGAAAGAGTAGACAACTCTCACTTTTTACTCATCCATGAAACAAGTTTTTTCCAAGGAAAAATGCACCACAACTAGTGATATTTCTATCATCCTCATTTCCTTCCAATCAACATATGTATATCTTGTTAAAGTGAAATTTTCACTTTTAGGATACTATAGACTATAGTCAATTATACTATTGACATATCTAAATATTATTTTCATTGCATTGGCATGCAATTATTTAGGAACAATATGGAATATTGCAACCATGTACACTGGTTGCATTGTATCAGGTACCAATTTTTTTCAATATAGTAAGTTACCTATCTTTGATCTATACATATTTTTATTTGCATCAAGGTATTCATCTATTATGATCAACTTACATCTAGTTATCATGGGGGTGCCTACTAGTTTTCTATAGATTCCATTCCAAATTTCTTAATAAAATCCTTAGCATGCTTGGTTTGAGATATGAATACCCCTTCATCTAATTTTTCTATTTGTAGATCAAGGAAGAATGAAATTTCTTGAAGAATGGACATCTCAAATTTATTTTTCATTTGAGTAGCAATCTCCTTACACATTATATTGTTAATGTTCTAAAAATAACTTCTATTATGACAACAATTATCATGTGCTCACCTTTTGATTTGAAGTATAAATTATTTTTCACACATCCTTTATTTAATCCTTTTCATTGTATATATTGATCTAATCTTGAATAACAAGCTCTAGATACTTTTTTTAGACCATTAAGTGCTTTATTTAATATAAGAACATAATCTTCTTCTTCTCGTAGCTAAATTCTTCTATTTTTTTAATGTAGACTCCCTCTTCTAGCTTTCCTTTTAAGTAAGAACACTTGACATTCATTTTATACACTTTAAATTTATTATAAACATAAAATCCTAGAAACATTCTTATATTTTCCAATCCAACAATTGAAGAAAATGTTTCTTTATAATGTATTCCTATAACATGTGCATATCCTTTGTACACTAATCTAGCCTTATTCCTTATAACATCTCCATATTCATCACATCTTGATTCAAAGCTTCCCAAATTATCTTTATCCTTCTTGATGTAGAGTTTTCTACCAAACACTCTAAAGTATTTAACACATGTAAGTTTTCTAGACTATAGTTCATAGGGTGTCTTCTCACTGTTTACCCTCAATTGAACTCTATTCAAGGTATAAACTATTATATTTATTGCGTCTCTCCAATACACATTAGGTATCTTGGCCTCATTTATAATGGTTCTAGAAATTTATTTGAATATTCTATTCTTTCTTTCAACAAATCCATTTTTCTATGGAGTCCTTGTTGCAAAACATTGCCTTTTAATCCCATGTTTCTCACAATATTCAATAAAATCATTTGATGTAAAATTTCCACCTTTTTCAAATCTAAGAATTTGATTCTTCATCTAATTTCCTTCTCAACCATGGACCTCAAGATTTTGAATCTTTCAAATGCCTAATATTTATCCTTCCAAAAGGTTACCCATGGAATTCTTGAGTAATCATCTATTAGTAACATGAATAGAATCTTTCTCCTTTCAATATTCTTATCTTTTTAGGACCACAAAGATTGGTATTGAAATGTGGAAGCATGGGATGGATATATATGGAGTGGTTAATTTCACCCATCTTTCTAATTTCATTAGGAAAAAGAGACCCCCAAAGCTAAGATTGACTTTCAACCTTTAGGTGAGTCAACCCTAATAGGGCTATTGATATTTTTCCTTATAACAAGACAAGGTAAATATACTCGAAATGCACTTTGGGGAGAGAAACTAAAAATAATAAATGAAATCAATTATGCAATGTGAAAATTGAAGACCATCAATTTAAAGCATATCAAAAAGAAAAACATTAGAGTTTTGACAGATTTGAGAAGGGTACATTGATATGTACCAGTCACCAAAAGTTGTTATTGATCGTCCTCTTTGGATAGATTTTCTGTAAGGTTAATGGGTCCTACAATAGGGATCCAAAATTTGATTTCATAGTCCTCTGACCCTAGATTTGTACTCTATATTCTTTGAAATCTCACTGTCAAAAAGGAAAAAAAAAAATCTATAATTAGGATTTTATGGTTTGAGAACTTTGTAAAATTACACTTTTTATCAATCTCCAATCCTTCTTCATCGAAAAATCTACACATACAAAGAGAGGTAAAAAAATATCTTTTTTGTTGAAAGGAGGTTCGCTTTAGAAAAATACATCATAGTGTTAGCTACAAAAACATGCATGATTGGAAATAACTTTGACAATGCTTGAGATAATTAATGTTGTAGAAGATTGATTAATCTACTCTTGAATGCTCTTGACAATAATATTTTCTATAGTTTTCAATCTTGTAGAGTAACATCAAGGTTGTCATTTCTCTCTACTATCTAGTCTCCTTTATATTCTCTTCTTTATAATTTTTCTTCATATTGTTGTATATTGGTTGTTCATAGATGTGGGAAAACAAAAATGAGGGTCTCACTGAGGCATCTAACTCAAAACACAACCCCAACATTTTTCTTGTTACAATGTGTGTAGGTGTAGATTCATCCACTTGGAGCTAGTTGCACAACTAGACCATGAGAAACTTGGAATACTTCTTCTTTCTTTGTCATTTCTCCATTAGAATAGTCTTTATAGTATTCTTCTTGTTGTACTTCATATTCCTTTACTTTTTTGTTGAATTATAAAACTAGCATATTCAAGTCAACAATAGACTATGTGAATTTATAATTGTTACCTAAAACTCTATCTATACAAGATGCCAATATCTCTTTGAGACTTTGGTATGGCATGTTGAAGTCCGACTTCCATTTTTTCGTCCCCCAATAGAGAGTTATCTAGTCTATAGTTCAAAACCTTTGTAGTCTACTCACTTGATTCTAGAAAACATCTATCATAAGAAAAATGGAAATTGAGTCATGTTTACCTTTCCTTTTGAGCCTATCTCTTTCTTCTTAACTCATTAGATAGTCTGAGGTAGTTTAGGGAATCTCATTCCCTTAGGATCTCCCATGACTTGAGAGCCTTAGGGGTGGAAAATCTATCTTCTCTATAATGAGTTTTTTCATCTATTTTCAAGGCCTCTAATTATATTGACTATTTCATCTACCCTAAAGAGATAGTCTACAAATTTCTCTTCACTATTCATCTTAAGAATTTTAAACACTCCTATGTAAGTTTGTACCTTATCCTACTTTAGTTTATCATCACCTTCATATATGCTCTTTAGCTTTCCCAAAATGTCATAGGTTGTTTGGTAGTGCATGATTTTGAAAAAATCTATATTTTCCAATCCACATATAATTGCATTATTAGCCTTAACATTTGACTCATATTCTTTCTTACTGGCATGGTTTATTAGAAGTGTAGTAGACATAACATATGCATTTACCAAAAGAATCTAGAGATAAAACCATAAAGATGACAGATAGACTTCCATTCTTATACTCCATAAATCTTAGTTTGATCCATAAAAGAGGTGTTTTGTCTGAGGAAGAACCTTTTTGACTAGCCATTGGTGTTCACTCTTCAGGATATACTTGAATTGATTAAGCTTGTTCTAGGAAACTAGATCTCTAATATCAATTGTTGGAACATAGCTATCTACTAAGACCTTAATATCATGGTTTCATTAATCTCCTTCTTCACACCATGATATGAAGGTCTTATTTGAAATGTCTCAACTTTAAAATGCAACTCTTAGAAAAATATCTATTTAAATTTGCACCATCAATCTCTACCACAACTTGTTAGCATAGAATTTTTTTACTTTTCACTTATAAGATAGAATATTTGATGCAATCAATAGTTGGCCCCTATCAACATCATTTCCATTAGAACATTATCTCTTTGTGCTTGATGTCTCAAGAATGTGATGTATGGTGTCTCAATGATGCAATCACCTTTGGACACTTGTCATCATTTCACATATTATTGCTTTAACCTTGTCAAATTGAATTGTAATTGTGTTGATGTGCCAAACATTGATTTCTAACTTCTTGTACATTAACCATCAATCGTCAAAAGCAAAGAGGCCTAAGCATGGTCCCATCAGACATGTGGGAAGTTTAGATATCTATATTTTAATTAATATTTCCTTCATAAACTAATCATTGTGATTACTTCTATGATTATTCTCATTGACCTCTTTTATCTAAATTTCTATCTTTAGATCTTTCTTGTCTTTTTTTTTTTCTAATTCACCTCGAATAGACTTCTTTTCCATTCTAGCATGGTTTGGATCTTCTAAAATATCAAGATTTCTATTTTCACTACAATGATTACTCTATCTACAATCAAATCTCCAAATGCATAGTTAGGAGAAGGATATTGTCACATACGGTTTGCTATCTTAATTACTTTCTTGATTGGTCTCATCACTGCTCTACCATCATCATCTATATTTCTACTTTCTTATCTCTTCTATCATATATATATATATATATATCTTATCTCTTCTATCATATATATATATATATTCTATTGTTCATTATATATGAAAAACTTAACATAATAATGATATATAATTTTTCTTTAGTATCATTTTCCTTGGGCTTCTATGATAATCAAACAAAAAAATCTCATACAGATAATTTTATGACTTCTTTGATTGTAATTGTGATGGTATTCTTCTTATGACATCAATCAAAAATATTTCCTGTATGCCTTTGACCTCAATGACAACATTTTCAATAATCTATCCATAATTGGATCATGGGAAACATCAAATTATACTCTCTAATACTCACATACAATGTAATATAAATATTCTTCTTCCATATTGAAGATTCTCTAATGCTTCCTCTTGCTCTAATATTACTCTTTCTCTAACTCTCCACCCTTTGTTTCTATGTTGTTTGGGTAAGATGCTTCCACTATGGTTGTCCTTGAGAATTTTTATCATCTCCTTGAATTTAACAAGTTAGGAACTTGTTTAGCTATCCCACATTGCTAACTCTTCCTTCTCTATCAAAGGCTACTAAATGAAGAATGCCATAATTTTGACCTATTTTTCATTGGAGCTTCTTCTCTTATTTTCAATTAGTTTTGTTCTTATTGACACTATCTTCATGAATCTAGAATACCTCTAGCTACTCAAATGGAAACAATCTCTTATGTTCCATCTATCATTATATCTCACTTATGTTCTACAATCTCTTACCTCATGTTCAAAATTATTTCATGAGTAGCGACAACAATAAAAGATACTCTTGAACATGTATGAATGCACTTTCCTTGAAGGAAAGGACTTCTTGAAAATTTCCTTGTTAACTTTATGAGTATTCTTTTCCTTCTTGCTAACTTCATTTATGGTAGGGATTTTGAAAGTATCTTCATGCATTTTTGTCTTCCCCCCATTTGTCTTCTTAGGAGTTCATTTAGAATCTTCCTTGAATGTCTTATTTTCTTTATAACCAAGTCTTGTTTTTTTATGGAGATCTTAAGACATTAGTGATTTCATTTAGAATTTTGGTACACTTTTAAAATTTGAGTCTTATGTTCAACTTGGTGGTTGTCTTCTCTAATTCTTTCATCATGGAAATGATTTCACACTCTAACCCTCACAATTTTTAAGTCCTTTTCTTTCAATTGTTTGTTTACCACTTCTTGAATTATTTTCTCTTCTTTAGCTTGTATTTTTAAATTTATAATTGTCTTCTCTACTTCTTTTCTTTGATCTTTAAAATCAGTGATCACCTTTTTTATATTCTTCTTGGTTCTTTTCCTTTGATTCATACTCTTCTTTAAATAGTAGCTTTTGCTTTGAATTCTTCTTCCTAACTCTCTCAATATAATCTATAGCTTGATAGAGTTCTTCCTTAAAACTTTCATCATCACATTCACTATTCATATTAAAATTCTCATCACATGCTTTTGAATCTTCTTCTAAGTTTATCTCATCTTTTATTTTAGTCACAAGATTGTTTTCCCTTTTCAAACTATTATCTTATTTTTTCCATTTCTTTCTATGTTTCATTAGTGCTCCTTCTCACTTGAGTTCAATTCTTTTTAATCAATACTCTACTTGGTATTTCATTTTACCTTATCTCCTTTTCATTTTTCTATATTTTCTCTCACAATATACCTTCAAGTGGTTAGTGTTGAACACCTAGAATATTGAGGGGGTGGGGTGAATCAGTATTCTATAAAACTACTTGAGAATTTAAACATTCATTCCATGAGGCATATTCATTTTGTGGTAATAAAGGCTTGAAAGTAACCATCAAACCACATAACACATGAACACTACTATTTTACATGGAAAATATAAAAAAGGGAAAAAAAATAGTAAGGATTAACTCATAATATATTATATCCCATTAGGACATATTATAGAAGGGATCACTTCTAGGTGGACTCATTATCTAGTCGAATCACTACCCAAAGAATGAAAGAAAGATAGAAGAGAGGGGTGGCAAACAACCAAGATTTGAACTACTAAAATTTCATCTACCATATGTATGGAATATAGTTCCAATAAATCTCAATATAGAGAGTTCACACACTTCATATCACTCTACTCTAACACTCTTCTCTACTCCGCATTCACATTTTAGTCACACTATAACTATTAGCAATTTTCCCACACAACTTAATCCACACTCAAAACAAAAAAATGATCTTATAATTATATCTATTTAATCAAAAAACACTTACAACATCAATTATGTCAACCTAATTAGAAGTATCATGTAAAAGAATTAATTGCCAACTCACCATTCAAATACACACTCTTCACACCTTGATTCAAAAGTTTTAACATATCAAATTGATTAGTGTGGACCTATAATAGCTCACACATAATGGATTAACACTTTTTTAAAATCCACATAATCTTAAACATATTAAGTTGGCACTCTTGGTGACCTAACATCAAAATTCACCAACTAGTCAAACACAAACCGACATGTTGACCTCCAAACTACATGCCACTTGGAACTTAGATGCAACTGACACATGTAAGAACTTCCACAAATTAGAAAGATGAGATATTCTTCTAGGGTGAATGTAGATCAATCAAACCATACATTATGTATAGGAAACATTGTCATTGGCAAACCCAATATTCTGTTACTCATAACTTCTATGCCAGAGGGAAAACTAATATGAAAATTTGGATTTAGACTCCTCTAACATCTGAAATAATTTCCTTACAATTTATAAGTGAAATTATTCAATACGAACTAGTACAAATAGAAAAATAGGATGCATTAAATACACATAAAACTATATTCAAACACTTAGCCAATTCTTCAGCTCAATTGTTTGCACCAAATAAAAAATTCTTCCATATATGCATTAGATTATTATCTACATGCACACTCATGCTTCACGAATCATTTTGCACAACAATCTTCATACCAAGCTACAATATTGACATCAAGGACAACACTGTATCTACACATTGTACATCTCATGCTCATGTTGCTAACAAGCTTATCAATGACAAACTCCTTAAAATTCCAAGCATCTCCCCCTTTTTCATTGATGACAACATGCATCAACTCTTCTCCAACATGTCTCCCCTTTGACATCAAGAGAAAAGGGTGCAAAACATATACACTATTGTTGTTACCTTTTATTCTTCCCCTTGCAATGATTTTACATTATCAACTAACTCTTCACTAGATTATACATATATACTCCCCATGACTGATATATGTATGTACATATTAGAATAACAAACTCCAAAAAATATGACCAACTTCCCTTAATAATGCTATTCATCAAACTAGATAAAAGTTGACACTAAAAAACTATCCTCTAACATTCACATATATATTGAAGTCTAAATTTCATAAAAGAGATAGAAATAAATACAAATTAGCTAGTGGAGGGAACATTTCTTCTATTTTACACCTATAATTTTGAAAGGTATGCCTCCCAATCCTTCTTTCCATTATCCCATTCCTTCTTGGCCATGTCAAGCATGTATCTCTAGGTCTAAAAATCTATGAGGAGTTCCTCTCCAACACCCATAACGTTAGGTATTATATTCATTTTTGTAGCCTTTTACACATTTATTAGAGCACTAGATACAACTCTACATTTTACATTTACCAAATGTCCAAACTATTCTAATCTTTTCTTTGTGTTCCTACAATTGGAAGAATTGTTCATGCAATTTTTCAATTGCCAATCTTGTTGGTCCATCGACATCATTTGTTGGGTTGTGAGCACCAAATTCTATGTCAATCTAGGACTCTATGGAGTCCATCTAATCCTTTATACTCTTTGTGGATTAATGCAAACATGAAAAACAAGATGCAATGTACATAGAAAATATATTCTAACAATTATCCAATTCTTCAACACACCTATCTACATGAGATCAAAACTTCTTGTATCTATGCACTAGATTATTATCTAAATGCACACTCATGCTTCACCAATTGGTCTACACATCAATCTTCATACCAAGACACAATGTTGACATCAGTTAAAACATAGTATCTACACACTATACATCCCATGCTCATGTTGCCTACAAATAGATCAGTGACAAAATCCTTAAAGTTCAAATAGTTAATTTTTTTGGAAGGAATCAACTATGATACCAATTAATGAGAAAACTATTATAATAAGAGGGTGTTAAATTAGTATAATGTAAATTTTCCCAATATAAAAATTTATCAATCACAATAACATCATTTACTCAACATCAATAATCATGCACATGAAAAGAATAAAATAACATGCAATATTTATGTGTAAACTCTTATAGGAAAAAACCCTAGAAAAATATTTCTTTATTAATTTTCTTTTTACAAATTTTAGACACCAACCTATTAGAGACACCAACCCCTCATTCAATTTTTGAGCATCAACCCACTAGAGGCACCAACCTCTCATTCCATTTAGGAGCACCAACTCACTAGAGGCACCAACCCCTCATTCAATTTGTGAGCACCAACTCACTAGTTTTCTGTTTAAAAATTCTGCTATAACTCTCTTCTCCAATATACTATTATGTTGATAATAAATCTCCCATAAAACTAATCACTATCCACTTAAAAATTTGCATTTATTCCTCTTAAATTATGCTCCAATATTCCTCACAATTTCTTCATAAAATCTGCAAGTAATATCCTTTTGAGCTACCCTTTATATGATGGTATATGTATTTGTTTTATCTTTCACTCTCACCACACATCTCTTACTTCTTCCACCTTCTTAGAATGTTCTTGCAACTATAATTTTTTTTCATTTTAAATCTTCACAAAATCTACGTATAAAATCTTCTTGAGATCTTCTCTAGAATTTTGAATGATATATCATTAATTTTTTTTTTCACACCAACTTGCTGGTGTATATCTAATATATTTATTTATCTTGCACACCAACAACAATATTCAATAGCCCTTTTTATTCCACATATTTTCACCACTCTTCATCATCTTCTCTCTACACATTTGTTTTTCATTTTATATATTTATGTCTAAATGAAGAGATGCAACACTTCACAAAGGAAGAAATTTTTTCCAAGGGAGAGACCCTTTCTTTAATAATAATTTCCTCTCTTAAAGATATAATCACTTCTTTAATAGAAACTTGATCACTTCTCTTTCATATTGTATCAATTTCAATAGAAGTATTAATCATTTCCTTAGGAATACAACATAAGTGTTATCATTTAAACTTAATCATGTCCCCTTACTAATAAATATTCTTGTATTTAAGCATATTAATTTCTATCACAAATTTTAGTATATGTATAGGCTTTACAATATACTCATTGTACTTTAACATTAATTTGTTGATCTGTATACATGACGAACTCAAACTTGGACAATATGACCATTGCTGCTACTAACATAGATTTAATTACTGCACATTAATATTTAACTTGAATGATTAAATATTACTTTAAACATAGTCAAAGTCATTTTTTTCCATCACTGCTATTAATTTTATTTTTTATTATATATAGGAGTTGTTCTTGATAATTAAACTATTGCCTTCATTAATGAAATTGTTTCCTCCAAAAATATGTTAATTTTTGCATATAAATCATTGATTTTGTATCTTTTTTCTCTTATCATAAGCATTGTTTATTATTTCTCTTATCAGAATAACTTGGGTGATGAATACATGTTTATTCCCATTTTACAAAATAGGTTGGCTAGCATATGAGGAAGTCGCCCTTGGATGATTTTAAGTTATTCTTTAAATCATAGCATAGATGCTGATTTATTCTTTAGTAGTCTTTAGATAGTTCTATATTTTAATTCATTATTCCTTCAACAAATAATCATTTTGATTACTTCCACGATTATTCTCTTTTTCTTTTCTCATCTAATTTTCTATATTTAGTTATTTCTTTTCACATCAAATAGACTTCTTGTCCATTCTAGCAAGGTGATAATCTTCTAAATTATCAAGCATTCTATCTGCACTCCACTGATTCTTGTAGCTACAATCAAATCTCCAAAAGCATGGTCGGGACAAGGATATTTTCACATCTAGTTTGTTATCTTGATTGCTTTCTTGATTGACCTTATCACTTCTCTACCATATTCATGTAGATTTCTACTTTCTTATCTTATCTTTGTGTGCATATATATATATATATATATATATATATATATATATATATATATATATATATCATGCTCAAAACTAATCTCTCGTACTTTAGTTTTTTATCATATATGAAAAATTAACATAATAATGATGTATAATCGCTATCTTTAGTATGACCTACATTGAGAATTTATAATAATCAATCCAAAAACTCTCATACACCTTGTAAGTCAATGATTGCAATTGAGATGCTAGTCTTCTTATCACATCAATGACAAACATTGTCTTTATAGCTTTGAGATCAATGAAAAACATTGTCTTTATTCCTTTGACATCAATGAAAACATTACCAACACATTGCATGCCTGGATATGCAAACACTAACTACAAAAATAAATGCCCCAAAAAAGCCTATGAAGTTACAAAAAAAAAAATTGGTGTGCTCAACTCAACATAATCCTCATCACCTAAGATTTTTTAGTCAATGATATTCAAGAAAAATAATTTCAAATTTTAGAAAAGCTAAAAATCATGCATTTTACT
Organism: Sequoia sempervirens; assembly: GCA_007258455.2. Taxonomy (NCBI): domain Eukaryota; kingdom Viridiplantae; phylum Streptophyta; class Pinopsida; order Cupressales; family Cupressaceae; genus Sequoia; species Sequoia sempervirens. The sequence continues at coordinate 591,423,329 of VDFB02058242.1, read as the reverse complement.
TCAATTAAATATAATTCGTATGAAAATAAAATACTCAATTTTAATTGGTTGAAATTTGAAATATTAATCAGTAGTTACAAATTGGCCTTTCCTATAATACAAGAAAATAAAATTTATACATAAATTTTCAATTGAACTATTATATTCACCCAACCTTCCCTTAGACTAAACACTAAATTGCCTCCTTATCTTACTCCTAATAACTATTAAATATAGTAATAGTGTTATTATGTCCACATTAATTAGTATGTCCTATTATATTACTTGTATTGTGATGCCCTTAGTTATATCATCAAAATTATATTTCTTCTTCATTTTTCTTGTCTTGTTAGATATCAAATACTTACTTTTTTGGTGTTTATCTTCAATATTATTTTTGGATATAAAGAATTTATTGATTTGAGAAGAATTTATTTTCATATAAATTTTACAATCATCAACTAAGAAACACAACCAATATTTAATTTTTTTATTAAAAATAATATTTCAATATTACAAATAAATAAATAAAGAACTATGTAAGAATTCAATTCTTCAATTTCTTGTACAATTATAATTAGCTATTTTATATAGTAATAATAAAAAAACATGTATATTTTAGCTTGTATAGGTAGCCTAGTTGAATTGAGCCTTGGGTTTGCTCCCCAAGGTATTGGGTTGATAGGAATATATCTCTCAACATTAAAATATTTATATTAATTAGCCGATAGGCTATTTGTGTGAAATTTGGTCAAATTTTTTGTCAGCCTCCCTAGTTTTTGAGCTTTTCGACGGTCATGAAAAAGATGGTGGATGATTTTCTTTATTAAAATAAATTTGGTCATAATTTTCATTAGCCTCCTGATTATCCATTAGCCTTACCATTTTTAAGCCTTCTGACAGTCATGAAAAAGGTGGTGGAGGCAGTTGTTGGCACGCCTTGGGAATAAGGTGGTGGATTTCCCACTGCGTGGATAGAGAAGGCCACCAAAATTAAACGTTGGTTCACATAAACATTAATTGTTGTATGCTTTGTGTGTACTGGAAAAGTTTGTAAGAACACTTGTGGTTTAAGACCTTGGGAAAAATAGTTAATGTCTGCGGAATTTTTGATAAGGCATTGTTGGGTCTCATTCTATTACTATACTGACTATTAGAGCCATGAGGGAGGAGGGTAATCTTTTGTGAAGGTGCAAGTTTGATCAAGCCTTGTGCAAATTTTGTGAAGCTAGTTGGAGGCTATAATGTGTTTTTTGCATGGGGTGATGGTTGCAAAAGAAAAAGAAAAGTGTCTCCTCTGATAAATTTTTTCCCATTTTATGTAGGAAAGCTAGCAGGAAGAGGTGAATATCAAAAAAATCCTTTGTGATATTGTTTCATTTGTGGTTCACAGTTTGTGGCAGACTATATTGTTTGATTTCCAATAAGGTAGTATTGATTGTTTCAAATTTTGATAAGTTGTTTTTGAGAAAACACTATATAGTTTGTAAAAATGAATATTGTTTCATTTAAGGATCACGTTTTGTGTCTATGGTTTTGGATGGGTTTGTTTCTGTGATTTTTTTTGGGTTTCTCTTTGTGGCTTCCATTTTCTAGTTATGTTTGCAACAAAATAAGATTGTTTAGGTTATACAGTTTTTCGTAAGCTTTGAGAAATAAGGCAGTGTAGAGAAAGCTAGTAGGAAGAGGTTTGGTTGAAGTAAGTGGGAAGAGGTGTACATCAAAAAAACCCTTTGTGATATTGTTTCATTTGTGGTTTGTGGTTTTTGTTAGGCTATATTGCTTGATTTACGATAAGGTAATGTTGATTGTTTCAAATTTTGATAATGTGTTGTTGAGAAAAGACTATATTGTTTGTAAAAATGAATATTGTTTAGTTTAAGGTTCACGTTTTGTGGCTATGGTTTTGCATGGGTTTGTAACTATGAATTTTTGTGTTTTGTGGGTTTCTCCATCTAGGTTGGTGTTTAAACCAATATTTTTTTATTTATGGCTTTTGTTTTGTGGTTATGGTTGCAACAAAATAAAATAGTTAGCGTTATACAGTTCATAATTGATTCAATTGGACATTGTTAATTAATGTTCTCTACCTTGGGATATATTGTTTAATTTTTGAAAAGGTGCTATTGAAAAACATATATCATTTCAATTTTTGATAAATTTCTATTGAGAAAATAGTATATTTTTGTATGGGTTTGTTACTGTGAATTCTCTTTATGGCTTGTGTTTTGTGGCTATGTTTGCAACGGAATAAAATTGTTGACATTATGCACTTTTTTTATTGTTGTTGTCTAGCTCGGGCTATATTATCTCATATTCAATAAGGTTCTATTGAAAAGGCTATATTGTTTCAATTTTCAATAAGGCATTATTGAGAAAAGACTATATTGTTTGTTAAAAGCAATATTATTTTATTTATTGTTGGTGTTATGTGGCTATCATTTTGCATGGGTTTTATGGCTATGGTTTTATGGGTTTCTCCATTTGGGTCATTGTTGAAACCAATATTGTTTGATTTATGGCTTCCATTTTATGTTTATGGTTGCAATGGAATAAAAAAGTTTATGTCAATGTATAGTTTATTTTTGATTACATTGGGTATTGTTGATTATTGTTCTCTAGCTTAGGCTATATTGTTTCATTTTTGATAAGGTGTTGTTGAAAAGGCTATATTGTTTCAATTTTCAATAAGATTCTATTGAGAAAGGAGTATATTTTTGGATGAGTTTGTTACTGTGAATTTTTGATAAGGTGTTGTTGAAAAGGCTATATTGTTTCAATTTTTTATGAGGTTTTGTTGAGAAAAGAGTATATTTTTGCATGGGTTTGTTACTATGAATTTTTGTGGGTTTCTGTTTATGGCTTCTATTTTGTGGCTATGTTTGGAACGAAATAAAATTGTTAATGTTATGCAGTTTTTTTCGATTGTTGTTTTCTAGCTTGGGCTATATTGTCTTATTTTTGATAAGGTGTTGTTGAAAAGGCTATATTGTTTCAATTTTCATTAAGGTGTTGTTGAGAAAAGATTATATTGTTTTTTAAAAGCAATATTGTTATTTTCATGGTTGGTGTTTCTTGGTTGTCATTTTCCATGGGTTTTGTGGCTATGGTTTTGTGGGTTTCTCCACCTAGGTTGTTTTTGAAACCAATACTGTTTGATTTATGGCTTCCATTTGGTGGTTATGGTTGCATTAAAATAATATAGTTAATGTTATATAGTTTATGTTTGATTCCATAACACATTATTGATTATTGTTCTCTAGCTTAGGCTATATTATTTTATTTTTGATAAGGTGTTGTTGAAAAGGCTATATTGTTTCAATTTTCAATAAGGTTCTATTTAGAAAAGAGTATATTTTTTGCATGGGTTTGTTACTATGATTTTTTGTGGGTTTCTTTTATGACTTCCATTTTCTAGCTATGTTTGCAATGGAATAAAATTGATAATGTGATGCAGTTTTTGTCAATTGTTGTTGGCTAGCTTGTGTTATATTGTCCCATTTTTGATAGGGTGCTATAAAAAAGGTTATATTGTCTCAAGTTTCAATAAGGAGTTGTTGACAAAAGACTATATTGTTTGTTAGAAGCAATTTTTTTTTCTAGTTGGCATTTTGTGGCTATCATTTTGCATGTGTTTTGTGGCTATGGTTTTGCATGGGTTTTTTATATTGTTGATTGTTGTTCTCTAGCATGCGCTATATTATTTCATTTTTGATATAAGGTTCTACTCAGAAGGGTATATTGTTCCATTTTTGATAAGGTGTTGTTGAGAAAAGACTATATTTTTGCATTAGTTTGTTACTGTGTATTTTTTGTGCTTTGTGGGTTCCCCCATGTGTGTTGTTATTGAAATGAATATTGTTTGATTTATGCCTTCCATTTTTTCCCTATGGTTACAACGAAATAAAATAGTTAACCTTATATAGTTTATGTTAATTTCCATAAGGCCTTGTTGACTGTTGTCTAGCTATAATATTGTTAATGTTACATACAATTTGTGTTGATTTTGATAGAGAATTTTTTATTGTTGTTGTCTACCTTAGGCTACATTGTTTCATTTTCGATAGGGTTCTATTGAAAAGGCTATATTATTTCAAGTTGTGATAAGGTGGTGTTGAGAAAAGACTATATTTTTGCATGGCTTTGTAACTTTGGGACTAGTATCATTTGATTTATGGTTTCCATTTTGTTGCTATGGTTGCAACACAATGGAACAGTCAATGTTATAGTCTATGTTGATTGTTTTTCCTTAGATTGTTAGTTGATAGGCTGTTTGTGTGTACTCTAGTTTGAATTATCATCATCCTTCCCAGTTTTTTAAGCTTTCTAATGGTCATGAAAAAGGTGGTGGATGTTTTTGTTTATTTTGGTTGGAATTTTTTTAGCCTCCTAGTTATCTATCAGCCTCCCCATTTTTAAATCCTTCTTACAAAGGTGGAAAAGGTGATGGAGGCGGTTGACACACCTTGGGAGTAGGGTGGTAGATTTCCCATTACATGGATATAGAAGGCCACCAAACTTAAGTGTTGGTTTGCATCAACATTAATTGTTGTATGCTTCTTGTGTACTGGAAATGGTTGTAATAGGACCTATTGTTTATCCATTTGTGGCTTCCATTTAGTGTTCATGGTTGCAACGTAGCCAAATAGTTAATGTTGTGTAGCTTATGTTGTTTTCCATAAGGAATTGTCAAGTGTTCTTGTCTAGCTTTGGCTAGATATTGTTTCATTTTTTATTGTGTAGTCTTGGTAAGAGTATTTGAATTCTCCCTTCAATAGCTTCAAAAATATTTTGAGCACATTTTATGTGGCAACAAGTGTTTCTTATTATGTTTACTATAAATCCTATTGTTGTAAGAATTCCTTTTTGAGAATGAAACAAATAACAACTTTGTTCCAAAATAAATAACTATCTTCTCAAAACAATAAGTATGAATGTTTTGTTTCCCTTTCTAAATATTTTTTTGTTTAATATATAATTCTTATTAAAATGAGTTCTATTCACAGTTCATATGGTACTTAATTAGTATAACAAGGTGTTGAGAGTCAAAGATTTAGCCACCGAATCTCAGAATAAACACCTTAAGGCTCAATCAAGAACACACACTTATAGCCAGATATATATCTATATCTACACATGTATATATCTATTTATATACAGACTACTATATCTATACCATATTTTTCCCCCACTGTGCAACTGGTCCCCTTCAAATTTATGAAGAGAACATCCAGAATGAATTTTCCCTTAATTGACTCACGGAGAAGGCTACGAATTCAAATCTTTTGTTGCCTATACTATATTGCCTAGTCCGAAGCAAGGAATTATTATAGCCAACAAATTTTTTGAATTCATAGCCTTCTCAACCAATCAATTGAGGTAAAATTTAGTGTGGATGTTTGCTCTCTTAAATGCTCGATGACATCAATATTAATTGTTGTATGGTTTGTGTGTCATGGAAATGGTTGTAATAAGAACTATTGTTTATTCATTTGCGGCTTTTGTTTTTTTTTTATGGTTGCAACATAGCCATATGAATATTTTCTTTTCCTTTCTATATAATTTTTTGTTTAATATATAATTCTTATTGAAATGAATTTCATTCATGGTTCATATGATCCTTAATTAGCATAATAAGGTGTTGAGAGTCAAAGATTTAGTCATGTAATTTTAGAATAAAGGCCTTAAGGTTGAAACAAAGATGATATTAGTAGTTTTACTTATAATAATATGTTCACAATTCAATTATTCAAAAATAGAATGACTCAAAGATACATACCTATTTCTCTTGTTGGTTGATATGTTGCATTTTGCTTCTCTAGACCTTGCATTTTATACTTGTTGAAGTAATAAAATAGTTTATGCTATTTTACATAGGGAATTGTTTATTGTTCTTCTCTGGCCTTGAATAAATTATTTGATTTATGCTTTTTGTGTGGCAGAAATGGTTGCAAAGTAATAAATTAGTTCATGTTCTTCTTGATAAGGCATTCTTAGATATTTTTGTGTCTGTTTAAGGAAGGTTCTTATTTGTCTAGGCCTTAATAAGGATTTTTTGGAATGGTAGTTTGTATATTAAGTGGGAGATGAAACATTGGTCTCGTTATTGATTATACTGGTAGAACTGAGAATACATTACCCACCACTATAATCAATGGTGATATCGATGTTTTTTATTAGACTTGATATAGAGGTCAATGTGCATATAAATGTTGTCTGCATCTAATTTCAGACATATAGATAAAAACACAATCTAGAATCATGCATTGGATGCATATCTAGGAATTTGTTGTTTGGAAATATACACACTAAAAAAGTACATGTAGAAATGTACGCAGATGGAATTAGATGTAGACAATATATACTTTTCTTGCTTGCTTCAAATACACCTCTTCCCACTAGCTTCCTTGCAAAAAATGGGTAAACAAATATCACAGGCGACACTTTTCTTTTCCTTTTGCAACCATTGCCCCATGCAAAAAACAAAAGATAACCTCTAACCACCTACACAAAAGCAGATGTTATACAAATATATCCATAGGTGTTCTTTAATTAAATGAATGCTATCTACATCTAATGTCAGAAACACATAGACCTACAAATAGGAAAGATAAAATCAAACACAACAAAATGAGGCCTACTCTCAACCCTACTATATTGGGTCATTACGCCTGATGGGCTCTCACCAAACCCCCAAGCAAGAACATACATTGTTCACCACTCTATTCACTGGTGAAATCAATCTTCCTTATTACACTTACTATACAGTATATCATTCTAATAACTCAATTTTTTAGGCTGAAAGAAATAATAACTAAACAAGTGAATTTAATGCATGCAATACATATATATGAAGTTGCAAAACAAAAAGCTACACCATATATATATCTCAAGCTAGATGCACATGTATACACACTATTGATTGTACTCTACAAAAGACACATGAGAAACACACAAAAAAAAACCCACAAAAAACACATGAATTCATAGTAACAAACCAATGCAAAAACAAACAATATTTCCTTCCACCCACTACAACTACATGGAAAACATAAACAAAACAATATAGACTAGGATACAAAAAAACAATCAACAATGCCCTTTGGAAAATAACATAAACTATTTTTGAAATACTCGATAAATAGTTTTTTCAATATGCAATTCTTCCTATACCTCTTCACACTTGTTTCAAATGCACCCCTTCATGCTTCCTTTCTCACTGCTCACTTTTTTCCCCACCACTTCTAAAAAATGGGCAAAGAATTATTGCAATTGACATTTTTGTACTGCTTTTGCAACCATTTCCCCATACAAAAAAACAAAAATAACATCCAACCACCTTCAGAGAAATTCCACAGCTGATGATTGCACTTTCACCTACATAGAAGCTTTCCCTCCTCACTCACAACTATCTTGAACAATAAGGTGAACCCAGAGAATGACACCCAACAATGCCTTATCAAAAATTACAGAGACATTGGCTCTGTTTTATGAGGATTTTAAAGGCAGGTGTTACAACCATCGCCACTACATGGAAACCATACAAAAATTAAATTTTTTTTCCATTTCATTGGCCTTCTCTATTAGCATGCCAAATGCTTTCTATTTAAAAATAAATAAAAATTTAGTCACTGGTTTTTCATGGGTTTGTTATTGTGAATTTTTTTTCTCTACAAGTTTTACCATCTGATGTAGTGTTTCATTCTCCTTTTCTTGTGTGCACATATGTATGTATGTAAAATTAGATCTAGACAAAATTCATATATACTCGGCTTTATAGTTAGTGTAATCAGAAGCATTTTTCTATGTACAATGTGTTGAAAAGCTCTTAGAAGTTATTCAAGGAAGAATTTCTACAAAGATGGTGACATCAATATTTAAATAACACTCAATCTATGGATTATTATTCCAGCAATGTTTTAGTATATATCAATGTTGTTTAGAACTACTATGACGTACATCCAAATATGCACATGGCATTGTTCATCATTGTTTCCCTTGCAACCATTCACACCACATGCAAACCAAAAATGCCCAATGGAAATTAACATAAATTGTATATCATTACATTCCCATATATACTTTTGGTTTATATATATATTTGCATAATAGATTCCTACAAATGCATTGAGGGAGTGCAATGCCTACATATTTTCTTATAAAATAAGATGTGCATTGATCTTTGCAAAACAAAATAATTTCTTTTGTCATGATTGTGCCATGCAAAAAAAACAAAATAGGCTCCAACCATGTCCACAAAAATTCCACAATAGATAATTGCACGTGCATGTTCATAGAACCTTGCCCTCCTCTCTCACACCTCTAATAGAAGGTAAATCCATAGACCCAGACCCAACAATGCCTTGTTGAAAATTGTGTAGACATTCACTATGTTTTCTGAGGATTTTAATGGTAGGTGTTACTTATAGCCATTGCCACTACATGGAAACCATACAACAATCAAAATTTGATAGTGACAAACCTATTCAAAACCTTCATGAAAAAATGTGAGCCATCAATGAAACTGTATTGGTTTCGATAGTCAAAACATATGAATGTTGTTTACATCAAATGTCAAAAACACACAAATTTATACATCGGAAATATAAAATGAAACACAACAAAATGAGGATTGTTTTCCACCCTACCATATTGGGTCATGGAGCCTCATCGGCACTCACCAAACCCCCAAGCAAGAACATACATCATCCACCCCTTTGATCAATGGTGAAATCAATGTGCCTTATTGTGCTTACTATACAATCTATCATTCTAACATCTCCTTTTGTGAGGATGAAAGAAATAATAACTAAACATGTGCATTTAATTTTAGATTCCCCAAACAATAAACATGGAGATTAGTATATATCAATGCTACCTACATCTAATTTCACATACACACATATCTGCACATAGAAAAAGAGAAATGAAACACAAGAAAACAAACACACACTTTTTGTGGTTATATATTTGCTAGCAACAAATTCCTACATATGGATCCAACACATGCAATGCATATATATGCAGCTCAAAAATAAAAGCCACATTGATATATATATATATATATATATATATATATATATATATATATATATATATATATATATATATATACATTAGATGCACATATACATGCATTGCTAACCATCGTGGCTACACGGAGAGCAAAAATGAAAAAAATATATCATCAACTAAATAACAACAATGAATAATGGCCTCTAAAAAATAACATGAACTATTTTCAAAATACTCTAGAAATCATTTTTCCAATATGCACCTCCACCCGCACCTCTACCCGCTTGCTTCAAATGCACCTCTTCCAACTTTCCAAAACTAGTACAACAATCTAGGTAATCACACTATCAATCAAAGTGATAGAAAATGTTTAAGCCCTATGAACAAATATGTATGTATGTCATAGCATATGTAAACAACATTGGTTCCATAAGACATTGGTGATTGTTGTTCTCTAGGTTAGGGTGTGCTATTTCATTTTTGCTAAGATGTTGAATAGGCTATACTATTTGATTTTCAAAAAGATGCTCTAGCAAGAAGAAAAAAAAATTACATTCCATACCTTATGGAAAAAATCATATTTTCTATAATATTTACTATTGGACTAGATGAGCAAAATATGAAACAATATGGCAAGAGCTGAAGTCATAAAATAGTTTATGCTATATTCCAAACTTTAAAGAGACTTTTAGCACATTGGATGTGGCAAGAAATTTTTTTTATTATGCTTAATATGAAGCCTATTATTGCAAGAATTCCCCTTGAGGACAAAACAAATAACAACTACCCTAGCAATGCAATAAATAGGGGGACACATTTATATGAATGTTGCTTAAATCTTATTTTGCACACATACATATTTGCGCACAAGAAAATAAAAATCAAAGGAAACAAAAGAAACACATACTTTAGTGTTTTTCCACACACATACAAATGCATTACAAACACATTTTTCTACACACAATTGTATCAAGATGTTGTATGCAATAAGAACATTGAATTTCATGCATATATGTTTATTTATATGTATATGTAGATGTATACATGCATACAACCATGTCCATAGGTATATATAAGAACATCTCAAAATATAAAGGGTTTTTTCAAATTCCACCTCTTCTTGCTTGGTTCAAGTGTACCTCTTCCCACTTGCTTTCTCTTTACTCGTTGCTTTCTTCAGCATCTACAAAAAATGGCAATAAATTATCATAGGTGACACTATTTTATTTCTTTTCCAACTATCATCCCATGTAGGAAAACATAGAAAAAAAACTTCTGCTACCTGAACAACATCTTCACAATGCATGAACAAGCTTGCACCTTCACAAAAGCTTTCTCTCCTTTCTTGTACTTGTGATAGCTAGTAAAGCCACATAATGACAACAATAATTCCTTGTCAAAAATTGTGTAGACATTTGATCACATTGATGGACAATGTATTCCCCCTATGTGCAAGAATGTATGTATGTCATAGTGGGTGCAAAAAATATTGATACATACTTATCCCTATCTTTATTTTGTTGGGACATCCTTGGAGTCATAAGGTGTATTTTCAATGCTCTATAATAATTTTTTTTGCATATAATATCACATATATAGATTTCTACACATTGGGAAAATAAAATGAGTGGAAATGATAGTCAAAAATACCTTTTGGATAACAACATAAACTCTATAACATTTACTATTTTATTATGCATTGAAAATGAAATAATATAGCCAAAGCTATAGAACAACAATTAACATTTCGTTATGGAAAATAACACAAACTATTTTATTACATTGCAACCATTGGCACAAAATGGAAACCATCTATGAGACAATATTAAATTTTCCTATATGTAGATATGTATGTATGTATGTCAAAGTAGATGTAAATAATGTACATACATACTCTTCCCAATGTTTATTATTGTTGATGTCTAAGTATTATATGAATCATTGAACCCTTTAATTTTATTAATCCTTTGTTGTTATATTCTTAATGTTTGTGCAAAAAAAACTGAAAGCTCATTTTGTGTTTTGAAGTCATAGACCTTGTAGTCAACCATTAGTGTTGCAGCTCTCAGCTTTTAGAAGAGCATCCCTAGCAATTTCGGTGGCCTCTAGCACTACCCAAGCTGACAAACAATCCTCAAGCCCTAGTCCTATAAGTTTGTTTCGTATTTTGTTTTTGTTGCTGAAAATTAAATTGACACTTTTCCAAGTGCACCAAGTAAACTGTGAATATGCTTCATTAGAATTAACAATTGTTATGATATATATTCTAACTAATTTATATTTAACTCTTTATCTTTTCTTTTCATTTCGATTTGCTGGCCATTTGGGAGTGACCTATGTGCTAGAGGGAAAAATGTTACAGTTTTCAAATGTGTCAATATTGGTGTTTGCTTCAAGACTTCTATCATAGCCATGAATATCTCATTGCTTTCACTTCGCTGAGTTAAACTACCTTATAGGATACAAATTTAAATCCATTCTTGACAACACATGTGATACAATCTATTGATGTTGTTGATGTTGTCCCATCTTTGGTTCTTTGGCTAATGTCTTTTCAAAAACTAGGAGGTGATGAAAGCCTGGTTGATTGATACAAATTCGTCCTTTTTGATGGAACCCACATGCAAATAGGGAATTTTCCTACAAAATACAATGACCTTTTTGTTTAAAAGGGCACTAAAAATAGGTTTCATCTTGTGCTTGACAAACTATATCTATAGAAAGTTGCGAGAATCAAGGTTAGATATTGTTTTGCACTACTTGTACTTGTAGTCTTATGCTTTCTTAATTATGGGGATTTCCTTTTTAATTGTTTGATGTTCGTTTGGTTCTAGGGCGATTGTGATATTGTCCTTAGATGACAAAATGTCAGATTTCCAACTAATTAGAAAACCTATATATTTGCTTAAAGATCAAGAAGAACAAATAGTTAGCTACAAATTGCCCTACCCATCCAAATGAGCCTCAACATTTGAGATTAATTCATCCCCAAGATAGCATGATGATCCTGCAAATATCAGCCCTATTAAAGGGTTTAATGTTTACCAAACCAAATGGACAATAAAAGGTTGGGTAACAACAAAATTGGATATGCACCATTACAACAAACAAGGGTGCAAGGGCCAAGTATTCAGCTTTGACATTATCGATAGTGAAGGAACATAAATAGAAATCACTTGCTTTAATGACATATCAAAATTACATTATGATAGGGTTGAGGTGCGCCATAGTTATTATGTGTCAAAAGGCTCGATGAGACAATATAGGAAATTGAATAAGTTAAACAGCTAGATGGAAATCATTTTGGATCAAAACTCAATGTTGAAATGCTATAACTATGAGGTGTTTGTGCTAGAGAAAGTATTAAATTCATCCCAATAAATGAAATTGCAAATTGCAGCAATAACAATTTGATTGATATTATTGGGACTATGGAGCATGTGGGAATGGTATCAACTATACAAAGAAAGGTTCAGTCCCAAACAATTCACACGATTGTTAAAATGATTTTTCATCCTTTTCAATTGATGTTAATTTGTGGGGCTCAAATTGGGAAGCAAAGGGAGATGATCTAGAAAGGTTGTACACCCCTGGTTCGATTGCCATCTGTTCTTTTAAAAATGTGTGTGTTGGGTATTCACTGGAACAATTGTAAACATAACCATAGGGACTCTTCTATATATAAATCCTAACATACCAAAAGCACAACCCTTGATCCAACGAGGACATATTGATCCACCTACTGTTGAGCCCTCCCAGACAATGCCTTGAAAGGTTGCTTCAAAAAATGGGAGACTCACTATTGCATATATCTTGGATCACTGCCTTGGCTTGCAAGAAACTTTGTAGGCTATTTTCAAGGCAATAGTAAAATATATTAAAACTGATGCATTTGTTATGTTTCTTGTCCCTTATAGGCCAATGGCAGACAATGCAAGAAAAAAGTGTGAAGAGTCCGAACAAAATACATGGTTTTTCCCTAGATGCTTGAAAAAAATACATGATTGTGACTTTTGATATTTATTGTAGGTAAAGATGGAAGACCACATGGGTGAGATTTGGGCTACTACTTTTGATGAGGCTGCAACAAGATTATTGTAGATGTCAGCAAAAGAGCTTTACATGTTGCAATATGAGTCTTCTACTGCAATGACTGTTGAGTCTGTTATCAATGCTACCACCTACATCTCATTTTTTTTCACTATTCTTATTAACACTTAGACCTATAATTCTGAAACAAGGCTTAAAACAACAATAGTCAAAGTTGTAAGAATTAACTTTGAAGTTGAGTGCAAGTTGTTGTTGTCATATTTGTTTGCTATTTCCCCTCTTGTGCAAGAGTCTCTAGAGATAGTTTTCATACTACCTTCAATGCCAAAATAACCATGTTGAATTGTGACTTTGGATATTTTTAATAGTTTTTGTTTGTTGGACATTTGTTTCCTTTCCTTTCTTTGCAGTGCTTGTCACATCAAAACACCTTTCCTTTATACTACTATTGATTTGTTGTTAGATTAACTAGTTATGTATTAAGAAAATGATGTATAAATTATAATGTTTAATTAAAAAAAGATACATTTGTTTTCTTTTCTATTATTTATGTTGCTTATAGTTTTGTTCTACTTTATGTGTATGTTCCTAATTTTATTTTATGTTGTTTGTTTATATATTTAAGTTGACCTATTTAACAGATGTATTAGTATTTATAGTTGTTCTTATATATACTTGTGGACATGCTTATATACAGGCATACATTTATGTATGCATATACATAAATGTATATGCATGTAATTCAGATTTCTTAGTTCATACAATATTTTGATATAGATGTATGTAGATATATGTGTCTTTAATGGATATGTATGTGTTTATGCATACACAATTCAATATTTATAGGTCATTATGAGTTATTTTAATAAAATGTTGTTTTGACCTTGTTTTGAATGTTCTTAGTGCATATAATAACTTGATAGAGTTCTGCGTATGTGTGTGTGTGTGTGTGTGTGTGTGTGTGTGTGTGATGTATTTGTATGTGTGGGTGTGTATGTTTGTATATGCATCTAATGCTTCTTAAAGGTTATCCCTACTACTTCTCCATGTCTAATCATAATTTCATGCTAGATATGGATATCATATTGTTCTTGGCTATAATTTTTGTTGTGTATGTTTTGCAGCTCAATCTACAACCCAACACTAAACAATTCCTTATGGAGAATAACATAAACTGCTCAATTACTTTGGTAAATTTTAAATGCAAGGTTTTATTGCAGCCATTGTCAATATATGGAGCCCATACATGAAACAATGTTTCCGAGACAAGCTATACCAAGTGATGTTTGTTTCCTCTACCCAAGAAACATACACATATATGTGCATTTAAACTCATCTATATTTCTTTCACATGTATTGACAACTTTGTGTGTACATATGTATGTATGTAATTTGCAAATATAGTCGTCATTGTGGTGGATCGCAATCTTCATAGTAGTAAAACTATCACAATCTTCATAGTAAGTAAAACTAAAAAAACAATAGTAAAAAATGTCTTATGGAAAGTAACATAAACTGTTCAATTGCTTTGGTAGCTTTAGAACTCTAAATATTATTGTGGCCATTCACACTATATGGAAAGCATATATGAAAAAATGTTGTTATTGGCCTATTTTATTTCTTTGCAACCATCGCCTCTATATAGAAATGATAAATGAAATAATATTTATTGCTTTACAATGATTTCCTCTATATGGAAACTTTTAGCTGATAGGCTATATTTATGAACTTTGGATGGAATTTTCATCAGCCTTCCCAGTTTTAAAGTTGTTGGGAAACAATCAACAATGCATGCATATTTTCATGTACCTCTACATACATATATATTGGTGTACCTTTTTTTTCCACCTGCATGTTTATCTATTTCATGTGTTTGATGCATAGATAGGAATCTATTGCTTCAAAATATATTGCCACAAAAAGGTATGTGCTTCTTCTATTGTGTATCATTTTCCTTAGGCCTAATAATTTTGTGCTTCTTTTGTTGCATATTATTATTACAATAATAGGGTTTATATTAGGCCTGTAACGCCCGTCGTGCAAACCCCAGAGAACACACACAATGCAAATAATTTTTTTTTTTAAATAATAAAAGTAAACATGCAATTACATTAAACCATAACCACATAACATATTACATAGCATTAACACACTTGGTTCTCTGGGGCACGCGAGGTTACATCGCAACAACTAAACATAAGAAAAGATAAAGATTACAACATAACCATTAAATTTATAATAACCATAAACAAAGATACATCCAATATCCGTGATGCGATAACAATAAACATCACATAATACATCAATGGTAAATCTCTTAATAGAGTTACAATTGAGCCTAGCTATTACATCATCATTTTAATGTTACATTACAATTTCTGATAATTGAATTACATTGAGTTTCCCAACATGGGGATTGATACAATAATAATGAAATATGAAATAGAAGGTGAAAGTTGGTACAACTCCACTAGAAATGCTGAGAAGATAGGATGTTGATGGGGAACCCAACGGGTGCGGAGCACGTTCCAGCCAACCATGTGAATTACAAGTAACTCACCCCCTGTGCTCAGAGGTGACGAGGAAATGAACCCGACCATGAATGTCAGCCCGACTCAATAACATCATGATACAAAAAAAGTACAACTCAAGCATGCAATGCACAACCATTGACGTTCTCAAATCACATAACAAGTTAAAACCAATGAACTCATCACAATAACATGAAGTACTATCAATTAACAATCATGAACTAAAATTCACAAGAAGTCAAAGAAACATCATAAAGAGATAACATCCAGAGGCAACAACAATAAAGCACAAGGGTGTCAAGTGGAGAGTGTCATCGCATAGCTCTTATGGGATTCTCCTGGCCCTTCCTCCAACTGAGGCACCGGCACCCATCTATGGATCTCCTGGCCCTTCCTCCTAACTGAGGCGCCAACACCATAGGGTAGCTGATGCGGAGCCAATAGTCTCTCATGAAGACGAGACTATGACTATGCCGACCACGGACTTCTCAGTCTATCACTAGTCTAGAGTAGCCCTAATGCATAGCCGAGGAATCCAATGTTTTATTATCTTGTGTTTTTAAACTACCCAACCCCCTAATTCTATTGTTTAGGTTATCACTTGTTTAGCTTACTCTTTCGTGGGTTATCCTGAGCCCTTCCTCATCCTGAGGCACTAGCGCCCATGAAGAGCCACTCTCCCTCCTATGACCCCTAACATATCTCAAAGCAGGCAAGGGTTGAACTAAAACATATAAATCATAAAACCAAAACCAGATACACGAGGCATTAACCATCTCGCAGTTGCTCATAATCAAAAGACTTGCAAATCCGTCCAACCCTTCCTAACATAACACCAATAACACTCAAAAGCATAAACAAGGGCAAATAACACTTTAAATCACAAGCCTCTGGAACAAGATTTTTACAGACCAATATGGTTCCCACATCGACAACACTGAACAAAGAAAACTAAACATGAAAAGAAAACTCAGATAACATTTACAAGGTTGCACCATTACGTTTGACTCCAATCCAGTTTATGTAATTAAATACAATTGTCTTGACAAGGTCTACAATCACAACTAAAGACTAAAATCATGTCTAACATATTTGTTAAATCGAAACAATAAATTAAACAATGCCCATTTAAAAAATAAAATTTAAATAAAAATTAATTAATTATAAACAAAATTAAACATTTTAAAATCCAAGATAAAATTGCATCTATACAATGTAATAAATTAACATTTAAATTTAAATAATCTTAATTTCATTATAAAAATAAAATACATAAAAATTATATTTTAAAATATATATAATATAAATATATATATATATATATATATATATATATATATATATATATTTAAAAAAAATAAAAATAAACAAAAAACCAAAAAAAATTAACATATGAAAACAAAGTTTAAAACAGTCGGCTGCGGGCATACACAGCCCTTACGGTTTTGCACACAGCGGCCAGCGGGCTGCGTACACAGCAGTCCATAAGGACTACTGTACAGCAGCGCGACTACTGTGATAGGGGCGGGGGTACGGCCCAGCCATCGCCCCCACTCCCCATACAATACTTTAATAAAATAAATAAAAACATTGATACAATCAAAAACTTTTCATATATTGTTTTATTTTTGGCATTTATTTATGAACACGGAAAAATGAAATAAATCCCTGCGCCTGGTACAGTATATGGGCTACGAAAATTTCAATTTTCCTTTTCAAAAAAATATAAATACTTTTAAACAACCGATTTCAATAAAAATGAATACAAGGTATATATATATATATATATACATATATATACACTTTCTATATATATATATATACATATTATATATATATATCAATGAATAGAGATACAGTTATATATACAAAATTATACAAACACAGATAATTTAATTTTCTGTATAAATACAGATTCATCACATATTTAAAATTTATATTAAAGATAATCATAAAAATTTCAAATTTATTTAAACACAAAAATTGATCTTTTCCTATTGGTTTGTTTACCAGGAATCATTAAATTTTCAAATGAAGGTTTTCCTATATTCACAAAAATTATTTTTAATAAAATTTATTTTCCTTTTCTGAAAAAAGAGATAAAAGAGAAGGTACGAGAAGGAGACTTCGAGTGGAACCTGGTGTCCAGTGCTTATTCGAAAGTCCGAAGATGCCTGCTTGATTCTGATGCCCTCAAACTCGATTCCACTTCTTAATCCAGAAAGGACTCCCCAAGACAACACCAGTAGCAGATTGAAGACAAATTTCCTTCCTAGAACTCTCCTCCAATAACATCAAAGAATTCAAAACTAATCTCTTTAGAATCAAAAGTACATAGAAAATGTCTTGAGCAACTCCTTCCCTTTCTAATCTTCTGTGTGTGTAAAAAACTTACAAAAATTCATGATTAAATAAAAATATATTGCCCATCTCTTCAAAAACTCTCCAAAAATCAAAATTAAAAGAAACTCAATTCTTTAAAAGCTAGCTTTTTCCCAGATCTCCATTCCTATTGGCTCACACAATCTTTTTATTCTTTTATTTGTTTTATTGCTTTTATTTCTGTTTTTGTAACTTTACTTGCACATCACATTACTTATTTAATTTAAATAAATTATTCTCATAATTATCCACCACTAGATAATTGATTAAAAATAACTAAGTCACATTTAATATTTATTTATTATTTAATTGAAATATATGATTTTTTAAAAATAATTAAATCATTTAAATATTGTAATATAATTTAAAACTAACATTAAAACAACTAATTACTTCCATCATCAAAATTGATTACACCACAACAAATAACGTACCAACATTAATCAAGAGACGACAATTACAAAACACAAACCACAGTGACGACAATTACAAAAATGAACAATACCAATCAACGAGACGACCTGACATCATGGGACGGGAGGACTTCATCGTCACCTCTATTTCAACATTTAACCGTTGGGTTATTGGTGCTCGCCCTGTCCTGCCGAAGCAAGTGGAATCGAGACTTGTACCTGCAATCCTGCATACAAACGAAGTTGTGTACATGTGCATATATACATAAGATCAAAGCATTAAATCAAAATACTACATTGTGAGAAGGAATCGCAACATAACAGGGCACTCGCGAACAAGTGATGCTATATTGTCCTTCATCACACCTATTCTAACAATTATAAGATAATCAATAAATTTACATTTCTAACTAGCAATCATCTCATAACATATTAAATTAAATCACTACATCATATCATAATTCAGAAAATCAACTGATATAACCAACCATAATGTCATATAAAGTAATCATGTCCATAATGAAATAACATCATCAAACATCTAACTAGCCAAATCAAACAATAACAGTATCATCATAGTATCTGAGTAGAAAAATAAAACATAACACTACTGAGTCCAACAAGCAACCAAATTTAGGTTTCTTCCCAACGAGACTGTTGGTCCATGACGTACATACGAAGCATATCCTCAAGCACCTGATTAACTCTCTCAGTCTGACCATCTGTCTCAGGATGGTAGGCAGAACTAAAATTCAACTTAGTCCCTAAAGACCATTGAAGGGATGTCCATAATGTAGAAGTGAATACCGGATCTCTGTCAGAAATAATCCTGCACGGTATCCCATGCAGTCTAACAATGTCCTCCATGAACACCCTAGCCACCACTGAAGCAGTGTATGAAGATCGAATAGGGGAGAAATGGGCTACCTTGGTCAACCTTTCAACAGTGACCATGATAGCGTCATGTCGCCTGGAAGACATAGGCAACCCGACTATAAAATCCATAGAAATGATGTCCCACTTCCACTCTGGAACAAGATGCGGCTGCAACAAGCCTGCTGGGTGATGATGCTCAGCCTTAACTCTCTGACATTCGAGACACCTAGCCACAAAATCGGCAATGTCACGCTTCAATCCTTCCAAAAAATATAGTGAGCAAAGATTAGCGTACATTTTCTTAACTCGTAGATGTGCTGAATAAGGAGCCCTATGAGCTTCCGTCAAGATAAGGGTATGAAGACCCTCTGCAGGAGGTACATACATACGGCCTGCATAGCGCAAAACACCATCCGAATCCAAAGAGTACCCTGCAAATTTACCTTCCAAAGCTCTACCCGACTCGATCTCTACCTTCACTACCTGATACCAATCATAAGAAGAAAGAGCTGCAATAATCTGGCTCTTCAAATCAACCTCAAGAGCCATAGTGGACAACTCATGCCTGCGTCTGCTTAATGCATCTGCTACAACATTCTCCTTGCCCTGAATATATTTCACCTCAAAGTTGTACTCACACAGAAATTCCATCCACCTTCTCTGTCTTTCATTCAAGTTCGGTTGCATGAAGATGTACTGTAGACTATGGTGGTCTGTATGCAACTCGAACCGATGCCCAAGGAGAAAGTGTCTACACCTCACCAATGCATGCACCACTGCGGCCAACTCCAAATTGTGAGTGGGGTAATTAAGTTCATGGTCCTTCAGTTTTCGTGACTCGTAAGCAATCACTCGACCTTCCTACATCAACACAGCCCCTAAGCCTTCCAAGGAAGCATTTGTACAAACAACAAAATCACCTGACGGATCAAGAACTGCTAAGATTGGAGCACTAGTCAACTTATCCTTCAGAGTCTGAAAAGCTAACTAACATTGTTCGGACCAAAGAAACTTCTTTCCCTTCCTCTGCAAAGAGGTGATAGGATGAGCCAACCTAGAAAACCCCTGAATGAACCGCCTATAATATCCTGCAAGTCCCATGAAGCTGCGAATCTCTGAGACATTTGTGGGTGCGAGCCAATCCAAAATGGCCTGAATCTTTGTAGGATCAACTGAAATCCCCTCACCAGAAATCACATGGCCCAAATACTGAACTTCAGTCTTATAAAAGTCACACTTTTTAAGATTGGCAAACAACTGATTATCCCTTAAGCATTGCAACACCAATTTTAGATGTTCCTCATGTTCCTCCATTGACCTAGAATAGATCAGAATGTCATCGAGAAACACTAGAACAAATTTATCCAAGTATGTATGGAATACTCCATTCATTAGACTCATAAAGACTGAAGGTGCATTCGTTAACCCAAACGGCATCACAGTGAACTTGTAATGTCTGTATCGAGTTTGGAATGCGGTTTTATGAATATCTGCATCTACAATCCTCAACTGATGATATCCTGATTTGAGATCAATCTTAGAGAACACCTTTGCCCCTTTTATCTGATTGAAGAGATCGTCAATTCTGGGCAATGGATATCGGTTCTTCACTGTTACCTTATTCAACTGTCTGTAGTCAATACACAAGCGAAGAGGACCATCCTTCTTTTTCACAAATATCAGAGGTGCTCCCCAAGGAGAAACACTTGGGTGGATAAATCCCTTGGCCAACAATTCTTCCAACTGAAGATGGAGTTCCTGAAGTTCCTGCATTGTCATCCGATATGGAGCTCGAGATATTGGCTCGGCTCCAGGTACCAGATCAATCCGGAAATCCACATATAGTTTTGGTGGCATACCAGGAATCTCCTCTGGAAACACATCAGAAAAACCCTTAAGAAGGGGGTAATCATCCAATGACAACCCCTGACTATCCTCAGATTCCAAGTCACTCACAGATACTGCAAAGAGCTGACAACCCTGTCGGAAGTGCCTTTTGAGCTGCATGGCAGAGATCATACGTAATGAAATCTAGGTCTCTGAATACCCAAGATCTCCACCTCCTTACCAGAGTCATCCATGCACCGCACTACTTTACGTCGGCAGTCAATCATAGCACGATGTGCACTCAACCAATCCATGCCTAGGACAACATCATGAGAACCGAGTGGCAGAATTCTGAGGTCCACCTTAGTTGACATTTCACCTATACCCAAATTACAATCCTGCACAAGCTTCTCTACCACAACCCTTGACCCTGATGCTAATTCGACATGCCATTTTACGCCTTGGTTAATTGCCACCAAACCACATCGCTCAACTACTAAAGGTGATATAAAGGAATCAGATGCACTAGAATCAAAAAGTATAGAAATGCTAGAATTATTCAACACACCTGATGCCTCAACCACAGTGTTCTGATGAACTTCCTGACGATTATCCACTAAAGCGAACACACGATGAGATCTCCCTGCATCGCTTACAGTCGGCTCTGATGCTGCTGGCCTCTGATTAAATCCAAAAGTGTTCTTCTGAGGACACATCCTAGCAATATGCCCCTACTATCCACAAGAGAAACACCCAGTGCCTCTGCCAAAACCCCTACCCCCTGATGGAGCATTTGACTGCTGAAAACTCCCACGACTCGGTGCTGACTGGAAACTAGGTGCAGGCTGTGCAAAACATTCCTGACGAATCTGGTTCCTGTTCCGATCCCTGCGAAACTAAGAATTTCCACCCTGTTGAGATTGAGTGTTCTTCTGTTTTGACTATTGCTGCTGAGGCTGCTGCTGCTGATAACCCCCTTTCGAGGGCGGGTACGTGATCCTGGAAGATCTTGCTCCCTGTGACTGCCCTCCATGAGTAACATAACCAGGTGTGGGGGTGCTACCAATCTATACTCTGATGTGACCACCCAAAGCCATGGCCAAATTATCCTCCACTAAGCTAGCCTTCTCAACTGCCATTTCCATTGTCTTCGGCTTGAAGACTTGTACTCCACCACTGATGCGGGCATTTAAGCCCCGAATAAAATGTTGCACTAACATGCCCTCATCGTGGCTAATCCCTGCATACTACTTCAACTCATAGAAGCGCCTCTCATATTGCTCCACTGACATAGACAACTGCTTGAGATCATGAAACTCGTCAGCCCTGCGTTGCCTCCAGTGATCTGAGAGGAAGCAAGCCCTGAACCTGTCAAGGAACAACTCCCAAGTAACCATACTAAGATCAAGATGCAACTTCTATTCCTCAAGGCGCCACCAAGTAGACGCGAAGCCTCGCAAGTGCATAACTGCGCACCGTGCCTTGGTATTGCTACCGTAGGGGTGCATGGCGAAATAAAAATCTAAGTCAATTAACCTGGTCTCAGCCTCAAGACCTCCTCCAGAACCATCAAAAGTAGGAGGGTGTGCCCTCATCAAATATCTCATATGGCCTGCTGTGACTGCATCCTGAACCACATATGTATCCCTGCGCCTCAGAGACCTCTCTCTCTCCCTCTCCACCTGGTGCACCTCATCTGGCCTGGGTCCCAAACGGTCAAGAATCTCTCCAAGTATATGTTGTAATTGACCATCTAGACCAGGCGGTGCTGGATTCTGGCTACCTGATGGAATGCTGTGAAGACTCTGTTGTTCCTCATGCTCAGAACCATGGGAGCTAGGAACTGAGGGGCTTCACCGATTAGCTCTACGACCGGCACCACGGCCTCTTGCATGGCCACGTCCTCTACCTCGAGGCATAATTTTGTGCCACAAGATAAAGTACAAAATGAGCTCAAGAGTTGCACAAACGATAACCCAATGGACAACACTACCCAAAGACCCTAGCGTTTGCAACCTTGGCTCTGATACCAAGTTGTAACGCCCGTCGTGCAAACCCCAGAGAACACACACAATGAAAATAATTTTTTTTTTTTAAATAATAAAAGTAAACATGCAATAAAATTAAACCATAACCACATAACATATTACATAGCATTAACACACTTGGTTCTCTGGGGCACGCGAGGTTACATTGCAACAACTAAACATAAGAAAAGATAAAGATTACAACATAACCATTAACTTTATAATAACCATAAACAAAGATACATCCAATAACCGTGATGCGATAACAATAAACATCACATAATACATCCATGATAAATCTCTTAAAAGAGTTACAATTGAGCCTAACTATTACATCATTGTTTTAATGTTACATTACAATTTCTGATAATTGAATTACATTGAGTTTCCCAACATGGGGATTGATACAATAATAATGAAATATGAAATACAAGGTGAAAGCTGGTACAACTCCACTGGAAATGCTGAGAAGACAGGACGCTAATGGGGAACCCAACGGGTGCGGAGCACATTCCAGCCAACCATGTGAATTACAAGTAACTCACCCCCCGTGCTCAGAGGTGACGAGGAAATGAACCCGACCATGAATGTCAGCCTGACTCAATAACATCATGATACAAAACAAGTACAACTCAAGCATGCAATGCACAACCATTGACGTTCTCAAATCACATAACAAGTTAAAACCAATAAACTCATCACAATAACATGAAGTACTATCAATTAACAATCATGAACTAAAATTCACAAGAATTCAAAGAAACATCATAAAGAGATAACATCCAGAGGAAACAACAACAAAGCACAAGGGTGTCAAGTGGAGAGTGTCATCGCATAGCTCTTATGGGATTCTCCTACCCCTTCCTCCAACTGAGGCGCCGACACCCATCTATGGATCTCCTGGCCCTTCCTCCTAACTCAGGCGCCGACACCATAGGGTGGCTGATGCAGAGCCAATAGTCTCTCATGAAGACGAGACTATGACTATGCCGACCATGGCCTTCTCAGTCTATCACTAGTCTAGAGTAGCCCTAATGCATAGCTGAGGAATCCAATGTTTTATTATCTTGTGTTTTTAAACTACCCAACCCCCTAATTCTATTGTTTAGGTTATCACTTGTTTAGCTTACTCTTTCATGGGTTATCCTGAGCCCTTCCTCATCCTGAGGCGCCGACGCCCACGAAGAGCCACTCTCCCTCCTATGACCCCTAACATATCTCAAAGCAGGCAAGGGTTGAACTGACACATATAAATCATAAAACCAAAACTAGATACACGAGGCATTAACCATCTCGCAGTTGCTCATAATCAAAAGACTTGCAAATCCGTCCAACCCTTCCTAACATAACACCAATAATGCTCAAAAGCATAAACAAGGGCAAATAACACTTTAAATCACAAGCCTCTGGAATAAGATTTTTACAGACCAATACGGTTCCCACATCGACAACACTGAACAAAGAAAACTACAACATGAAAAGAAAACTCAGATACCATTTACAAGGTTGCACCATTACGTCTGACTCCAATCCAGTTTATGTAATTAAATACAATTGTCTCGACAAGGTTTACAATCACAACTAAAGACTAAAATCCTGTCTAACATATTTGTTAAATTGAAACAATAAATTAAACAATGCCCATTTAAAAAAAAAATTAAATAAAAATTACTTAATTATAAACAAAATTAAACATTTTAAAATTCGAGATAAAATTACATCTATACAATGTAATAAATTAACATTAAATTTAAATAATCTTAATTTCATTATAAAAATAAAATACATAAAAATTATATTTTAAAATATATATAATATAAATATATATACATATATATATATTTAAAATAAAATAAAAATAAACAAAAATAAACCAAAAAAAATTAACATATGAAAACAAAGTTTAAAACAGTCGACCGCGGGTTGTACACAGCCCTTACGGCTGCTGTACACAGCGGCCCTTACGAGCTGTTGTACACAGTAGTCCGTAAGGACTGCTGTACAGCAGCGCGGCTGTTGTGACAGGGGCGGGGGTACGGCCTAGCCGTCGCCCCCACTCCCCATACAATACTTTAATAAAATAAATAAAAACTTCGATACAATAAAAAACTTTTCATATATTGTTTTATTTTTGGCATTTATTTATGAACACTGAAAAATGAAATAAATCCCTGCGCCTGGTACAGTATACGGGCTATGAAAATTTCAATTTTCCTTTTCAAAAAAAATATAAATACTTTTTAAACAACCGATTTCAATAAAAATGAATATAAGGTATATATATATGTATATGTATATATATACACGAAATTTCTCTAAATATATATATACATATTATATATATATATATATATTTCAATGAATAGAGATACAGTTATATATACAAAATTATACAAACACAGATAATCTAATTTTCTGTATAAAATACAGATTCATCACATATTTAAAATTTATATTAAAGATAATCATAAAAATGAAATTTCAAATTTATTTAAACACAAAAAAAAAATTGATCTGTTCCTATTGGTTTGTTTACCAGGAATCATTAAATTTTCAAATGAAGGTTTTCCTATATTCACAAAAATTATTTTTAATAAAATTTATTTTCCTTTTCTGAAAACAGACAGATAAAAGAGAAGGTACGAGAAGGAGACTTCGAGTGGAACCTGGTGTCCAAAGCTTATTCGAAAATCTGAAGATGCCTACTTGACTCTGATGCCCTGGAACTTGATTCCACTTCTTAATCTAGAAAGAACTCCCCAAGACAACACTAGTAGCAGATTGAAGACAAATCTCCTTCCTAGAACTCTCCTCCAATAACAGCAAAGAATTCAAAACTAATCTCTTCAAAATCAAAAGTACATAGAAAATGTCTTGAGCAACTCCTCTCTCTGATCTTCTGTGTGTGTAAAAACTTACAAAAATTCATGATTAAATAAAAATATATTGCCCATCTCTTCAAAAACTCTCAAAAAATCAAAATTAAAAGAAACTCAATTCTTTAAAAGCTAGCTTTTTCCCAGATCTCCATTCCTATTGGCTCACACAATCTTTTTATTCTTTTATTTGTTTTATTGCTTTTATTTCTGTTTTTGCAACTTTACTTGCACATCACATTACTTATTTAATTTAAATAAATTATTCTCATAATTATCCACCACTAGATAATTGATTAAAAATAACTAAGTCACATTTAATATTTATTTATTATTTCATTGAAATATATGATTTTTTAAAAATAATTAAATCATTTAAATATTCTAATATAATTTAAAACTAACATTAAAACAACTAATTACTTCCATCATCAAAATCGATTACACCACAACAAATAACGTACCAACATTAATCAAGAGACAACAATTACAAAACACAAACCACAGTGACGACAATTACAAAAATGAACAATACCAATCAACGAGACGACCTGACATCATGGGATGGGAGGACTTCATCATCACCTCTGTTTCAACATTTAACCGTTGGGTTATTGGTGCTCGCCCTGTCCTGTCGAAGCAGGTGGAATCGAGACTTGTACCTGCAATCCTGCATACAAACGAAGTTGTGTACATGTGCATATATACATAAGATCAAAGCATTAAATCAAAATACTGCATTGTGAGAAGGAATCACAACATAACAGGGTACTCGCGAATGAGTGATGCTATATTGTCCTTCATCACAACCATTCTAACAATTATAACATAATCAATGAATTTACATTTCTAACTAACAATCATCTCATAACATATTAAATTAAATCACTGCGTCATATCATAATTCAGAAAATCAACTGATATAACCAACCATAATGTCATATAAAGTAATCATGTCCATAATGAAATAACATCATCAAACATCTAACTAGCCAAATCAAACAATAACAGTATCATCATAGTATCTGAGTAGCAAAATAAAACATAACACTACTGAGTCCAACAAGCAACCAGGAGGGTTATTACAAGGCCTAATAAGAAACATCATTATCACCATTCATCAAAGTGGTGGGTAGTGTATGTTCTTGCTCGGGGATTTGGTGAGAGCCTATTAGGCTCCATAACCCAATATGATAGGGTGGAGAGAAGGCCTTGTTTTGTTTTGTTCTATTTCACTTTCCTTATGTAGAAATATGTATATTTACGAAGTTACCCATAGACAACATTAATGCCTATGTGTAGTTGTGGGGATATGTGAAATTAGATGCAAACAACTGATATTGCCATGCCAGCCTGTGCCAAGTGATGTTTATTTCCTTTGCTACCAATGTTATTTTTATATTGACAGGTCCATGTATGGATAAATATGTGTGTTTTCTACTTATAAACTTTAGCTAACAGTAGCAAACTAATTCAAAACCTTCATAACAAAACATGAACCATAAATGAAACAATATTGGTTTCAACAGTTGGGCAGATAAAAACACCCACACAAAACAAATGATATTAACTACTCTCCAACCATTCACACAAAACAGTGGCCATAAATGAAACAATATAGCCTAATCTAAGGAAATACAATCATAACCACAGAATGAAAGTCATAAATGAAACAATATTGGTATCAACAATCGGCTAGATGGGAAAACCTGCAAAGATAATTTTTTTCCCATCTTTTCCATGTCACAGCCAACATTCATCCCTATGTGTAGATGTGTATGTATGTGAGCTTAGATGTAGAGAAAATTCATATATACTCCTTTCTATGTGTACTCTTTTCATAGGGTATTTGCTTCTTTTTTTGTGTATCTATATACTTAAACTTCTCCACAAAAATTAATTGCTACTTGCTATCACATAGCCTTGTCTCTATTCATTGAGAATTATCGTGACATCTAGCAAAAGAATGGGTACATATGTTTACAGTTTCACTATTGTTGTTTGGGACCCACATCATGTGTTTATTTAAATTGATTTTGTCAACTAAAACATATGGTACATGTTCTTATGTGAAGTAATTAGCTTGAACAAATAGGATTTTCAAGTTGTTTTTGAAAAAAAAAAAGGAAAAGCAAAATCCACAACATGTGTCAAATTACGTCTACCCACATATGTTTAAAACTTGGGGAAACATACCAAATATCTGTGAAATTTTTGGTAGGGAATTTTTGGGTCTCATTCTATTGCTATACCTGCTATCAGAGCCATGAGAGAGGAGGGTAAGCTTCTATGAGGGAGAAAGTTTGATCAAGGCCTTTCCATCTTCTGTGAAGGTAGTTGGAGGTTATTTTGTTTTTTTTGCATGGGGAGATCATTGCAAAAGTAAAATAAAAGTGTCGCTCGTCATTATTTTTTTCAAGCTTTCTTGCATGAAAGCTAGTGGGAAGAGGTGTGTTTGAAGCAAGTGGTAAGAGGTGTAAATAGAAAATAAACATTTGCAATATTGTTTTGTTTGGGGTTTGTGAAGCCATCCAGTGTGTTTCCCAAGGCTCTAAAAGATGGCTATTACTTACAACCATCACCACTACACAAAAAGCATATGACAATTAATGTTGATCCCATTCCGCTAGCCCTCTCTATTGACGCACTAAACACTTCTAATTTGAAAACAAATCCAAAACAACCAACCACTTGTAAGCAACACCTATCATTTCAAGACTTAGAAAACATTGCAGCCGCCTCTGACAAGGGAAATCTTCTGTTAAGGCCCATGTGTGGTTAGCCATTGTGGAATTTATGTGAAGGTGGTTGGATGTTATTTTATGTTCTTTGCATGGGGCAATGGTTGCAAAATCTCTTCAAAAGTTTTAATTGTGGTAATTCTTTATCCATTTCTTCTAGGCATGAATCTTGTATATGACACTTGAAAATATAGTTTATCATTCCAAGAATGTCCCATAAAGTAAACATAGGGATCAGTATGTATCAATGGTATTTGCATCTATTGGACATACATACATATCTATACATAGGAGAAATACATTCTCCACCAGTGTGAACAATAATGGCATCAATATTCCATATATCACTCAAAATACAGCTTATCATTCCGAAAACATGCCAACATGTATTAATCTTGTTTGCATATGTTATGAAATATATCCAAACATGCAACTTGCATTGTTCATCACTATAATCAATGGTTGCATCAATGTTCCATATAACAGTTAAAATAAAGTTTATCATTGCAACAATGTCCAAATAGAATAAACATATGCATCAGTATGTATCAAATATTTTTTCACCTACAATGACATACATACATATCTACACATAGGGGAAATCCATTGTCCATCACTCCAATCAATGGTGTCATCACAAAGACTTTTCTATTACTTTACCAACCATCCCCCCATCCAGAAAAAACAAAACAATGATTTGTATTTCTGTCTACTCACTTTCAATAATGCAAAGCTTAATATTTGGTCCTCACATTCTTGTTTATTGTAATGGTGATTATCCCTTTATTTGTCCTGTGGCCTTTTATTTTCCATTGTCTACTTGTTGTCTATATGTAATTCCACATACATACATTTCCACACATTGTTTCTATCTATATATATCCATAGAATAGGCCCCTACAAATGTATCCAAGGCATGCAATGCTTGTATACCTACTTGGAAAGAAAAATTTGTGCTAATTTATATGTATGATCAACACCATGCCTCATTTTGTTCTTATGATGGTCCATGGCCGAATATGTTAGGGTGGATAGCAGGGTTTATTTAGTTGTGTTTCATTTTATTTTATTCTCCATATGTGCAGATATGTATCTATGTTATTATTCCTTTCAACCTCAAAAATGAGTTGTTTGAATGATATACTATATATTGAGTATAATGAGGAACATTGATTTGACAATTTATTAGAGTGGTGGACACCCAATATGGTAGGGTGGAGAGCAAGCCTCATTTTTTTGTGTTCCATTTTATATTTTCTATCACACAACTAAATTCCTCACTTGAACTAGGTTCTTTAGCATTTTGTGTAGATCCACCTTTCTATTTTGCTAGACACTGTAGGATACATAGCAACAATTACAATGCACTATGAATAAAAAAAGAGAATCACCTTCAACAATTGTGTTCATTTCCATCATCATGAAATGTTTCTTTTCTTTATGGTAAGTGTACTGCTTCTTTTTCCCTCTTCATCACTATGCATATAGAATCTCCACCATTTCTAAATTCACTTTCTTATCATTTTTTATATGTGAGCTATAATTGTGGTATTACATGTGTTTTTTCCTTATAGATTATAGAACTATTTAAATTTCATAGTTTACATATTGCTTACCAATAGCACATGTTAGCCTCATCAAAGTTCACATTTCCCTTCTATGTAGCTAAATCCTATTGAAACCATTTTAGATTGCAACTACATTCTATTTATATACAAGGTGTACAAATCTCCAAAAAGCTAAATAGCTTTAAGATTGCACATTTGCATGGTCTATTCCCTTCACCTACATTCCATCTATATACAACATAAGGCTATATGTCTTTTATTGCATTTCTTATTTCATAACTCCATGTCAATTTATTGAAAATGTATAGCATTGATTTGAACTCAACAAATATTCTCAACTGCCAAAACATTTCTTTCACCATTGATCAAAGTGGTGGACAATTAATGTTTCTACTCAGGTGTTTGTTGAGAGCCCATGAGGCTCCATGAGCCAATATGGTAGGGTGGAGAGTAGGCCTTCTTTTTGTGTTCATATTACTATGTGCACAAGGTATGCCTACATTTTATTTAATTACTGCATTCTACTATAGATACATTGCATATTATTTGTTATAAATTCTTGAAATCTTTATATTTTTTTATTTATTTATTATCTACCAATGGTACATGTTTATTGCACTAAACTTCACATTATCCTTTCATGTTTGTAGACCATACACAACACAAACAATCCTCCTTCATGCATGTTTTGATGCCATTAGATCTTGTATAAAATCAATAGGGGTCAAAAAATTGCTTTCACCATTGATCATAGTGGTGGACAATTTAATTTTTTTCTCAAGGGTTTGGTGAGAGTGCATGATGTTCCATGACCCAATATGGTAGGATGGAGATCAAGCCTTCTTTTCTTATCTTCATACTACTTTCTGCCATAAGCACAAGGTATGCCTATATTTTATTATTTTATCTCTTACATTATAGGTGCATTGCACATTATGAATTGTAAATTATAGAACTCTTTATATCTTCTAATTTACATATTGTCTATCAATTACAGATGATCACTACACTAAAATTCACATTTTTTTGTTATTCTTCAAGAGCATACTCCAGCCATAATGGGGATTTTGATGAAGTAATGTGTTATAAACGACCTTTTAGAATAATCATAGTGGTTGCAAAATTTGTCACAATGGTCAAATAAATAATTAGATCCTCATAGACTCTATATTAAGTGTAATAAGGAATATTCATTTCATCATTGATCAAAGTGGTGGATGATGTATGTTGCTCGGGTGTTTGGTGAGAGCCCATGAGGCTCCATGGCCCAATATGGTAGGGTGGAGAGTAGGCCTCATTTTGTTTTGTTTCATTTTATATTTCCTATGTGTAGATCTCTTTGTTTATGACATAAGATTCAAACAACATTCATATGTTTCATAGGTTGTATATTAAAGAATTCTTTGAACATTGATTACATTGACACAACAATCTGTATTTTTAAATCTTGCATCCAAAAAGTTTACATGTAATCTTTTGAGATGTATTATGATCACATGTAAATTCAAATTCCCAAACAAAATGAAAAAATGTAGTTCAAAATTAACATCAACAGAATCGAATGGATGCAATTATCTCTTTATTGTTATGGTTTTCCATCACTTAGGCAGATATACTTATTTGAGAATTTTATGTCCTATTGCAAATCAATAATATTATAAGCTTTCAAATAATTCTATTATTCTTGACATTAGCATACATATATATCTGTACATAAGTGTAATAAGATATAATAGCACAAAATCAATGTTCCAACTAAAAATTACGATATATATTGCCATTTTCTATGTGTAGATATCCACACACCCTCTACTCTCTCTCTCATATTGCATTCCACCCATTTGTACTTCCCTCTGCCTATCGGCTCATCATTGCAAGTCACTACACGCAACTGCTAGTTATATATATTTTTAATCATATCAAATATTCTAATTTTATATTCTTATTAAAAATATCTATTACTTTTTCATAATAATTTTAAAAATTTATTTATTTATTTATTTTCTTTTCCAACTTTACTCATATATCCTACTTCTAAGCATTCACTTCTCCTTACTCCTAAATCTATTTATTTCTATGCATATTCCTTGACTTCTATTAGATTAAAATCCCTCTTATGTTTCATTGGTCTTTACATTGTTAGTACTAAACAATGCGCTTTTTCTAAATTTAAATCCTAAAAGAGAACACTTTTAAAAATATGGACTGTGGAAATCTAATTTCTTTAATGATTTATTTTAAATGCACAATCAAAGGAAAAAATAATCATGATAATAGAATATTCAAAAAATTACAATAATTAGAAGAACTTATCAACCACCTCAATTATCACTGCAATGAAATCAACTATTAAAATCAATATCTTTTTTATTAGCTTTTTCATTTATAACCTTGATAAATTAATGATTCTTAAAAAGTAAGATTCAAATCAATTTATTAATTTAATACTATATTTCAGTACTTTCACTAACATAATATTTTATTTAATATAAATATGAAGTTATCTTTTTTTTCAATTCTTTCTTTCACATACCTTCAATTACACACTAAACACATGGATGACAGTGTATGATCTGCACTTTTTCCATATTTATTACTTCATTTTGATTTATTTTTCTTAAGTGCAAAATATAACTAAAACTATTTATAACTAAAAATGATCTATATTTAAAAACAATTTTAAAAATCTGCAAAAAAGTTATATAAAATTCTATCTCCATGCATGGTAGTCTGTCTTTCACACAGTTTCTATTTAGAATAGAGTATATTTGGTAGACTCCAGTTTTTATTGAAGCACAACAAAAAAAAGTCATCAATCTATTACTAAAGGAATGCAGGGATAACTTAACTTCTAGAATAACATTTGTTTATAAAATGCAGTCAATGCAGGGCTAACCAATAAGGAGGCCTACCACTTGATGACAAATCCAATGATAGAAAATAAAAACAGTAGACAGATTAATCATATCATTGAGTTACCTAACCCACTTCTTGTATGGACTACTACAGTATTCTCTTACCTCAGTCCACACATTCTCAAATGGACCACAGCTTTCACTTGTTTCATTGGCCAGGTTATTGACCATTATTTCCAATTCTTCATTGCTCTTGTCGCTGATAATAACTTGCCCTTCTTTAAGCGCAGCAATAGATTTACTGTTTAAGCTGACTATGCATTTCATAAAAAACATGAAATGACCAATTATGTTACTTTCTGACCCGACCGCAAAAGCTATCAAGTTTCCGAGGAGCGGTTTTGTTTCTTCAAAAATGTGGATTTGAGGAAGGAAAAGTACAGCTGACCCGAACCATCCCTTTTGAAACCGAACTTGTCCATCTGTACTGGGTTTGAATTTTATTAGAAGCTTCTCTACAATATGGGCATCTCTATCCACGTCTGTACCCATTCTTGTGTCACCTTTAGAGATATATGAGGGTCGTAAGAAAGTTTCAATGGTTTTGCTTAACAGATGCAACAAATGACATGCGCCTTCTTTAATATTTGCCTCAATTTCTGCCTGAAGGATTCTCAATTCCACGGGCTTCAACGAGAAGGGAAGAATTGCAATCTCAGGAGGCATACACATTATGTCAGCCAACTTAGAGATAGCTTTTTCATGGGTTTGAAACTCCAGTTCCAATATCCTTACCAGTATAAATAAAGGAATCTGATTCTCCAACTTGTAAATGTCGCTCATTATCTCCTTGTCAACATTGCGATCTGTAAACAAGATTGATAATCTGAGATATTCTAGAATAAAGCAAGCATCCAGAGCGAAATTCCATGCGAGTATTTCTTTAGAGAGACTGTCCTTGATGTCTCTGTAACACTTTCGAATTTTCAGGTCCAATGCCTGAATCTCTGCCACTAAGCAGTCGACAGTCATACCTTTTATCCTTTTGGCTGTAGTGCATAATGCCCTCACCTTAATATCCACCATTTCAGACGAGTTGGGATGCATCTCGTGATGATATAGTCCTAATCCCAGTCTCGTAGGCTCAAATGTTTCAGGTTGCAGATTCCTTAAGTTTTGAGGAGTTCTAAATATTGGATAAATTATTTTTCCTACTCTCTTAGAATCTTCATATTTCAATTCACTTGCACCTTTGAATTTACTCCCAATGCCCTTATTAACTCTAGGTTTACCTTTAACTTCACTGCCACTGCTCTTTTCTTTATTAATAATGCCCTTTTCTGTTGGAAACATCTCTACCAGAGTTATGCACTTCACCTACAATCCACACAAAAGAAATAGATAAATTAGAATGGAGAACAGTTAAGTACTTAGAGCCTTCTCTGTAAACAGTTCATCTACCAAGATAGCATTTAAAGGGAAGAGCAGCAATTCTTAGATAAAGGAGAACACAAGGTGTGATATAATATCCAGCGTTCAGACTAAAATAAAAAAAGCACACTTTTTCAATTTTGAGTTTTCTGCAAAAAAGTGTCTACAGCCTTCATAGTAAACAGTTCATCTACCCAGATTGCATTTAAAGTGAATAGCAGTAATGCTGTGGTAAAGCAGAATAAAAAAAACTTGTATGTATTTGATAAAGTAAAGAGCAGTAATGTTATCACAGGACAACAAAAACTTGTATGTGTTTGATATAGCTAGTTTAAATATGCTTACTCTACCTTTTCAGAGTCAAATTGGAAACCTCTGTAAGAGACCTTAGGTTGAGCGATCAGAATTTTCACTGTATCCTTCACATGTGGTAATTAATCTTTGTTCTGATTAGCATGTGCTGAAATTTCCTATCATGGTTGAGGAAGAGCTTAGATTTAAAGCTGAAAGCAAGAAAGAAATAGATAAAGAAGACAAAAGTTTACAGCTTGTGCCAAAAATAAGAAAGGTGGGGCAAGTATGTGAGTGTACTGAACTTACATTACTGCTAAGTACAAAGCTGCTTGTTCGATGCAAGTTTGATTCACATATCACCATTCTGTCTTAAACTAACCTGTCATGTCATTTACACGGCAAAACTACTGTGAGAATTTCTCTAAGACTTTGAAATAAAATCAGAGTATCACTATTAATGTAAAATCTTTGCCTGCAAATTTCGTAATCAAGTTGCTTGTGAATCTATTCTATTTTCATACCAGCGTTTGCAATTTGTATATGGGAATAGGTCCAGCATACCCCTGGTGAATTTCCAAGTCCATACAAACAGAGTGAATAATTAATATTCAGGCTTATGTCTAGTTCTAGTAAATATGACAATGTATTGAGAAAAAAAATGATATATTATTCGTATAATTGCCATTCAGATTTTGGCAAGATTATGTTATGTCCCTAGGGTTTACTCACACACTGGAATTTAAATATCATATGAACCACAGATCTCGAAACAATAATAAATTAATGATGAATGATAGATGCACTCAGATCTATATGTAAATATATTTCTGATGCCAAATTAGAGTTTTTAGTGTCGAATTTACATCTACCAGCAAGCTGTCCTCAGATCGTGACTGAAACTACATACATGAAGACTGATTTTTACTTACAAATAGTCTGTTCGCCTCTTAGGGAGTACAAGGGCTGCTCAGATCTGAATAGGGATTACTGTCGATGACTGTAAATCCCAGTACAATGCCAGATCTGAAATGAATGACTGTAGAATTTCAATGCCAATGTCACATTTGAGGACAGCGACCCAAGTTGTATGCTAACAGTTGCTCAAATCCTATTCCTCCGCTCACAGAGTGACCTCCGACCTGCCAGGTGAAGGAAACAACGATCTGAAGCTGATTCTTGACCAGCAATCTGTATAATCTCTTCTATGGCGCCTTCCAAATTGTTGCAATTTCCTCAGAATATGGATAATGGAAAGACTCCTGGATCAACACCTGATTATAATGCAGAAAGCCTCACGTGCCAGAACCCTGAAACTTAAATGGCAATTTAGATAGGTTGCAAAGAGTCTGGAAGAAATGATTGGAAAGGGTTAGGTTTTCGTCTAACCTTTCTCGCCAAAATGGAACAAATCCAGCAAACTCATA
This sequence comes from Sequoia sempervirens, assembly GCA_007258455.2. Lineage (NCBI taxonomy): Eukaryota > Viridiplantae > Streptophyta > Pinopsida > Cupressales > Cupressaceae > Sequoia > Sequoia sempervirens. The sequence goes on along the minus strand of VDFB02058242.1, from coordinate 591,387,040 downwards.
CAATGCCATTCAAATCAAACAAAAGACCTCAAATACCATTCCACAAGGGCGCCAAAAATTAATTTTCCTTATCAACTGGTCGGCCAACAATAAATAAATTTGACAATAACCTTCAACAGGTCGGCCAACAAAACCGATTTAATTTATTATTATTGATTTAAATAATTAATATTATTATTATACTTAATAACATTATTAAAATATTTAATATCTCTAGTATTGAAAAACATGTTTTCCGGCTTATAATCAAGTTTGAATTAGTATTAGATAGAGACATGAGAGATTAATGTTTCTATGACTTTGATTGGTTGGTTTTGTATGTTGATGAGTTAATAGATTTCCTTTGTAAATATGTTTTTTGTTGAATATTGCATACAAACTAAAAATGAACATTTCCTCCAACCACAACATTTCCCAAAATCAATCTTTGGCATAGTCACAATCAGAAGTTTTGACACTTTAAATCAAATCTCCAATTGATTAATCACTTTCCCAAACATTCCCTTCCCATTCAACTGGTTCTTTTATTGAATCTTGTATTTGAATTCTATGTTGTGATATTTCTTTGTTTGCAAGAAAGCTAGTTGATCTAGTAGGTAGAAAACAAACCAATATGGATATTGGGATGGAATTATTGTTGATAAGTATAATTTGAAAAAAAAAAAAAAAAAACTTGAATATGATAAATCGAAAGGGGAATTGACATGCACCAATATTATCTGAGATGCACTGGTCTTGTGCCCACCTCCATGATTTATAAAATGTGGACCTCCTCTCCCTCCTATGCATTTTTTGTGTAAATTTATCATAGGTAGGAAGCATTGGGAAATTTTTGAGGATTACATTATTGAATGTTGTTGCAATTACAAGCTTGAAGGTGTAGCAACTATTATGTATATATGAAGTTTATACTGAAACAAATTTGTGATTGATTGGATTGTGAGAATACTATAACTTAGTTATGCCAACCGTTCGAAAAATACCATTTTATCTTAATATTCTAGACAAGCTTAGACTTAGTAGCTAGTTTGTGGTACATCTATAAACGAAAGTAGAATGATGCATCATGACAGTTTTACTGATCTCATGCTCTTTTGAAGTATATGCATAATGGTGAACTCAACTAAAGTAACTCTTCCTACCAAGGATTAGGTTATTATGTTTTGTAGCTATATTTGTACTATGTCTTACATTCTTAATATTTTAAAAAAAATCTACTAAATTTCATCCACTCACTCTATGGTTATGCATCCACCTACAACTAATTACATACATTTCATTCCTTCTTCAACCTATTCATTTTATATCTATTTGGAAAATTTCAAATTCTGTATTTAGTAAAGTCTATTTAATAAATAGAAGTAGAGATAGGTATAGGTGGTGAAAGTGCATACCCTTCATTCTGAAATGTATAGTCACAATGATCAATTTTTTGGGTTTAGAAAATGTAGCAATCTTAACCCCTAAAGCATCGCTTGAAATAGATTTATCACTACTATAGACAAGATACATTTCCATTCTCCAAGGATCACTAATTTAGGTCCACGAGACTAGGTGACAAGTTGTTATACACATGGAAACTCTTATGTTAGGTTCCAATTATTTAATATATTCAAAAATTATAAATGATCTTCCCATGTAGAAATGATAACCCACTTGGATGAAATATTGAGATTTGATCGTTGACACTTTTTATTAGTTGTTATTGGTCATATAACAACTATAAGAAATCAATCTAGCTTGTTATGGACATCTTCAGCTTCTACCACCCAATCCAGAGTTTTAATGTGCTTGCTCTAGTTTCCTCTTGCCCTATAGTGTCACCCCTATTTTCTCTAGCTGGTTGTGAGTCATTCATTAACCTTAATGCATATTCTACCATTCATGTGATTGGATTTTTGTTGGTTGTGGTTGAGGTTTTAACAATACCTCCTGAGAGGAGTGGTGTGGGTTCCTCTGATTTCAAGAATGGCTCTATCTAGCCCATGTTTGTGGATACAGTGCAAAATAACAGTTCTAGGGAGGGCTCTATGTGCCCTCTTCGATGTGTAGCTACTACTCCAGTGATTTCTCTTGGTAAGTAAGTCACTAAAAATATTGATTTTTTTTCCAATACTACTCTGATTTGTAGGTTTTATCATTTATGGCCTTCCCTCCTTGATTTTCACCTTTGAATAACCAATGATTGGTCTCCATTGGTTGAAGGTTTGATGGAGATTTACCCATCTATGACAGGATTTTTTGTTCAGTGGTTTTTCTCTCTGGAGGATAGACAGGCTATTTTAGACTATGGCTTGTGGGAATGGGATTCTCATCCCTTTTCCATGAGGCCTTGGGTTCATTCTCTTAATCCTTTGAAGGAACACTTGGATGTTGTGCATGTTTGGGTAAGATTACCTTATCTTCCCTTACAGTTCGAGTGTCCATCTTCTTATGAGGAATTTGGTAATGCTTTTGGTAGATTCTTGAGAGTGAATAGTTCTCTTAAGAATTTTACTCACACCTTCTTCGCTTGGATTTTAGCAGAGGTAGATTTGTCAAAGGCTTTACCTAGTGAGGTAGTATTGCAGATTAATGTCTAATCTTGGTCTTAGTTGGGGGTGTTACCTTTAGATCAGATATGCACAATAAGAAGAAAAAATAACACAAAACATTAGACATAGTATTTTATCCTGGGGAAACCCTTCTACTCAAGGGAGTAAAACCCAACAAGACTTCAATAATAATCGATCAAATACAATAGTGTAGAAATAACACTTAAGAATCAAGCCTATATAGGAAGAATACAATGAATTGTCTCAACACTGAAGTAGTGTGAGTTTCTAAGCAAAAATTAGTCTCCTTCTTGAGTAGTAAATCTTCTTAATCACAATAGAATGAAAATTAATTGAATTGATGATTGAATAAGGAGAGTATCTCTCCTATTTATACAATTCCAAGTTTTATACTCTAGTTGAGCCAAACCAACACGTTGAATAGATATTTATAATTTTATGACTTGACTTTTGGTCGACTAAGGTAATACCTCCCAAAGCTAAAAACATTAACACTCCCTCTTAGCTAGGTAGGTATAGCAAAGTCTTTCTTTGAGTCCCACTCAAGGGTATCATGTCTTTGTCATGGAAACTCTCAACATGACATCCAATTGTGGGAAGCACAACTTAGTCTTAGATATGTGTTTTGTATAAGGGCTTTCATCTCATATTTCTCCATCTCATAGAAATATATGCTACAAGGGCTTTCACCTCATATTTCTTCATCTATGAGAAATATAAACTACAAGAGATTTCACCTTATATTTCTCTGTCTCAGAGAAATATACACTACAAGGGATTTCACCTCATATTTCTTCATTGCATAGAAATATACGCTACAAGGGCTTTCACCTCATATTTCTCTATCTCAGAGAAATATACTCTATGACAGATCAATCCATTATTTTGTCTATTCTCTTGACATAGGGAGAATATCTTGATGATGTTGTGACTCCCTCTAGAATAAGATTGCTTCCCTCAACACCATTTTTGACCTTGCCATACTTAGCTTGATTTGAGTAGATTCTTTAGAACTACTCTCTCCACCACTATGAGAACCTTGTCTCGGCTTCCTTCACTAAGTTGATCCACCTTTTGATACAAAACCTTACATTCTACTTGGTTGGGTTCAAGCTATTTAGTCTTCACATCTAAGTGCCACAACAAACACCTTTTCGCACCTTTTGCAATACTAACACCCAATTGAACTTAGCTCCAAGTACCTGCATCAACCACCTAAGCTCCTCGTCCAAGGTTTCCTGCAATGCTTGCCTCAGTGGAATGGTCTCCATCACACACTTCTAACAATACTCGTAGCAACACCTACAACTAACTTGCAAGAGTCCAACCCTCCTTCCTTCACTCTAGGACTTAGTCCTCCTTAACCCCATCCCAGATTACCCTATCCTAAATAGGTTTGTTGTGCTACCAATGTCAAATCAAGGTTGACTACCTTGTGCATTTCCATTCTCTACAACAAATTAAGGCCTTACAAAGACTTAGCAGCTTCCCTTGCAACACTGCAACCCACTTAGCTAGCACCTTCACACCTCTAGCCAATGGATTCACCTCCTCACTTCCTCTACTTGACCCAGTCTCCAACTCTCCTTGAAGACCTACCTGTGACTCCTCTTTGAGCCCAAACATTCTAGCATACTTTCTCTAGTCTCCACTTCTACTTTTCAATGTCACAACTTCTTCTAATTCATCCACTCTAGTAACTCATGTCATAGGACTCCACAAGATTTCCTTGTTCCCATTCATATCCAAAAAACTTCCACTATGAGTGCAACTCAACTTATACCTACTGATTCACTTTCTCTATTTTTTGTATCCATAGATACTATGTCTCTTCATTCTCACATCCAAGATGGTTCTACTATGAATCCACTTGAGTCTGCCTTGGTGCCTTCCAAAGACACCCCTTTCTACATTATTTCACTCACACTGAACAACCCCAAACTCGGTTGTGTTTCTTTTGCATGCCCATTACACTCTCTCTTGGCACACCTGGTGCCCAATTCTACCTGTAACACGGCACCGAAAGCTTCATCCAACTGAAACCTTTGCAACACCTTAATCAATGCCTTATTGCATTGGCTTGACTCTACCAAAATTCCAAGCTCAAACTTCTCATTAGTCTGACCTTGTCCAATCCCTATTTGTAAGGATTTTCCCTTGTGACTCAGCCTCCTCTTGGTATCTCCCACATCAGGTCCTATCCATAGCATGATTTACTCCTCTAATCTTTTCTTGACAACATTCTTCTCCTAGAACTTAATGCCTTAACTAAAGTTCACAATATCTAATGAGGACTTCTATTCTAAACATATACTGTGGTTCTGAAGCTCCACCCATAGCAAATTTTGTAGACTCTAATCATGGATGATAGCCTTCACTGCCACTACTATAGATCCATTCTTTCTTTCAAAACACATATCTCCCTCTTGATCTGTGCCTTAATACAAAAATTATGAAATCCTCTAGTGTTAATGTTATAGCAGCTTCGGTTGCTCCTTCTAGCTCACTTCTTTCAAGGAAGTTTCAAATTGAATAATAGCCATTGGCTATTCAATTTTACTTTTATTGTTTTGTACTTCATGCTTTGGCCAACATGGAAGAATTTGAAACTCATAGAAGACATTTAATATACTAGGCCGACTTCCTTAAGGAGATATGTAATTTTGTAAGAGGCCGACTTAAGTAATTTGGTAAGAGACTGACTTATGTAATTTTGTAAGAGACTGACTTATGTAATTTTGTAAGAGGCCAACTTATAAGACTTGTCTCCTATACATATACACAAGATTCAGTTCATTCGAGACATATAGCAAAAATCTGTCTGAGTCTCAAAGTCCGATTACTATTCAAATATAACAGATCCAGGTTATTGTATTATGCGAACTTGTTTGTTGTTGATCATGGAACTTACCAATGTGAATTTGTCTGAAGGTTATCATTGAATTTACTAGTGCGAACTTGTTCAAAGCTTATCATCAAATTACCAGATCCGTGATGTTGTTAAGGAACAAACTCATCTGAGATTTAAGATCGGACTTATCAGATTGGTGAAATTCATCAAGAGTGAACTTGCCTGAGAATTAAGTCCGAATACACTAGTCCAAGCAAGGGTGAACATTGCCGAGTCAAAGTGAACTTTGTTAGATCTGCCATCTGCAATTACCAGGTGTGATCTAGAGGTTGTTATCAGTCATTCTTTATTGTTAGGTTATGCATATCGGTCTTGAGTTAGACCTTATTGTAATTTGTAAAAAAAATTGTCACTGTTGCATTGAATATAAAGAGAGATCTTTGTTGCTGGGTTTTTCTCCCTCAAGAGGAGGGTTTTCCCATGGTATATTCTATGTTATTTTGTCTGATTTCAATTTAATTCTTTGTGCATTTAGTCTGTTCACCGAATTTTAACATGGTATCAGAGTGGGTTTGAGGATCGTGATCAGATTATTGCCTAACAACATACCTTCAGTTACTCACTCATCCTACCCAACCAACATGGCGAATGGTTTGAAGGTTGAAGATAGACTCGATGGTGCAGCTAATTTCACCTCGTAGAGATTTAGGATCATGCTCACCTTGTGTGAAAATGAATTGGGTGACTTGTTGGAGCCTAACACTTCTGAACCTAAGGAGGTAGAAGAAAAGAAGGAGTGGTTGAAGAAAGATATCAAAGCAATGAAGATTTTGGTTGACTCAGTCAAGGATCATATTGTACCTATCATTTCTAAGTTTAAGATAGCAAGAGATATGCTCAAGACCTTGGAAGAGATGTACGAAGTCAACAATACCAGCCGAGCCCTTGCACTAAAGCATCAATTGCATCATGTGAAGATGTTAAAGGGAGAATTTGTTACTGCATACTTCACGAGAATTTCAAATTTGAGAGATCAGCTCTCTACAATTGGGAACTTAGTTGATGATAAGGATTTAACCGTGCTCGCCCTCAATGGGCTGCCTTTGTCCTAGGAATCCTTCTTTCAAGGAATCAGTGCAAGATCAAAATTGCCTAAGTTAGATCACCTAAGATCTAATTGCATTCAAGAAGAATCAAGGTTAGTGGCAAGAGGCATTGGTCAAAGCTCAAAGAATGATGACATTCATGTTCTCGCCTCTCATGTCTCAAAGAAGAAAGGAAAAGATGGAAAGAAAAGCTTCTTCAAAAGGAATCGGGACAAGGGAAATAATGATGCACCATCATCCAAGAAGAAGGACATGTCCAAGATACAATGCTTTAGATGTGATGAGTTTGGTCACTTCGCCAAGGATTGCCCAACTAGGCCTAATCAGCATGCTTCTTTTGCAGATGTGAATAAGTCCTCTCCTCAGAAGGACTCTAGAGATTTTCTATTTTGAATCATGGGCCTGAGTTCAATCTGCAAAGTTGTGTGTTGATCTGTGCTTAAATTCAGCATATCTTAAAATGGATAAGTATTCTTTGTTTGAGCTATATCATTTTTATCTTGATCTTGTGCGAGTAGTATAAGGAGATTGTTATCTCTCTTGAATTGTGATTTCTAGGATAAAGATCCTTTGAAGATTTCAAATTGTGAGTTACTAATCATCTAGATCCTTGAAGTATGACTTTGAGATAAAATAAAGAAAAGAGGCTTGTTCTTTTGTTATGATAGGTTGGTCACATCAATATCTCTCTCCATTGCATGCTTTGTGATAGAATCTTGAACTCTTGAGAGAGTTGGTTCTACATGCTAATCACTTAAAGCATTCAAGAAATCTGTAGTTGTGTAGATCATTTTTTTTTTGTGTGTAGAATTTGGCACTCTCGAGAGGAGTAAGAGATGAACATTAAATTATATAGAGATAAGTTCTTTATTCCCTCAATTTAATCTTTTGATATATCTCTCCTTAGAATGATTTACTTATTTATGTTCCAACATTGTACATAAATTCTTATGTAATAAACCTTGAATGATTCGAGTCTTTGGATAGTCATAAACTGCTAGTAATCTCTCTCTAAATGTTTTGTGAATAGCTAGAAGCATAAAAGTGATGAGAGATTTCTTAACAATGAAAAGACTGAGGCATCTTATGAGGAAGTTATGCAAATCAAAGAAATGATCAAGCATGAAGCCATGGGACTGAGTTGGTGGCTAGAGGGAGCTCACTTTCAGAGATCTTCTTTGCAAAATCTGAAGCAGGGATCAAGAGGGAGTTTTGTAACTCACTAAGAAGAAGTAAAGATTACTGTATTACAAAGCTAGATGTTAAATCCTTAGAAGATTCCTTCAGCTATTGAGATTAGAATTGCTCATTGGTGGCTCCACAAACCTATTTAGAATAGTAATATCTGAGATGAGGTCGAGGATGACTTTATCTAGGTGCACACTAGAAAAACATTTATCTAGGTCAAAGTGTTGCAAGCAATCTTGAATGAAGAGGTCAGAAGGTTGATGCAAGTGCCTAAAGATTTAGAGGAAGCCTGCTAAGCCTGAAGAAGATGGTAATCTTGTTATAGCCTAACATATCCTGAGATACTTGCGTGGCATAGTTGGATATGGGTTGAAGTATACTTCAGATGTAGGGCAGTACAGTTGGGGTACATCATCACTAATGAGTAGATGGCAGTTATTCTCACCCAACTTATCGCCAGGATAAAGGTTGTACACCTTCAAGACAAGTATGGTGGAGAATCCAGCCTTGACTAAGTATGAGTCTCAACATCAGTGAGCCTTGCTTAATGAGCTCTTCTTTGTGAGAGAAGTTCGAGGTGAAATCCCTTGTTAATGCATTTTCTTCTGTGATGGAAGAATTTGAGGTGAAAGCCCTTATTCCCACCCTCTGAGCTGAGTCATGGTGGATGTCATGTGTGTGACTCCATGACATATGTTGTACTTGTAATTCACCCTCTAGGAGAGCCATGGTGATGATGAACACTTGTACTCACTATTGCACTCTCTTCTGTGACGGAAGAATTTGAGGTGAAAGCCCTCGGTTCCACCCTCTGAGCTGAGTCATGGTGGATGTCATGTGTGTGACTCCATGACAACATCACGTGAGAGAGTCCATGATGATCTTCTTGTACTTCACCTTCTAAGAGAGCCATGGTGAGAGACACGTTGAGGTGACAACATCACGCAAGTGATGAACACTTGTGCTTACCACTCATGGGTGTAGCCATCATGGTTAATATTACATTAAGGTAATATGCTTTCACGATGAGGTGACAAGCTCCCTTCTATACTTGGACATAGCCATGGTGGTCAATACCACAATGAAGTGATATGCTATTTCACACATGGATGTAGCCATGATGTTTGTTATTACATTGAGGTGATACTTCACTCTTTATAACTGATTGCAGGCAATGATGACTGATGGATCTCATGTTGAGATGTCTAATATTGTGCAGCTGGAAGTTCTCTCCCTAGCTGAGAGGGAGTGTTAATGTTATAGCAGCTTCGGTTGCTCCTTCCAGCTCACTTCTTTCAAGGAAGTTTCAAATTGAATAATAGTTGTTGGCTATTCAATTTTACTTTTATTGTTTTGTACTTCATGCTTTGGCCGACATGGAAGAATTCAAAACTCATAGAAGACATTTAATATACTAGGCTGACTTCCTTAAGGAGATATGTAATTTTGTAAGAGGCCGACTTAAGTAATTTGGTAAGAGACCGACTTATGTAATTTTGTAAGAGACCGACTTATGTAATTTTGTAAGAGGCCGACTTGTAAGACTTGTCTCCTATACATATACACAAGATTCAGTTCATTTGAGACATATAGCGAAAATATGTCTGAGTCTCAAAGTCCAATTACTATTCAAACATAACAGATCCGGGTTATTGTATTGTGTGAACTTGTTTGATGCTGATCATGGAACTTACCAATGCGAATTTGTTTGAAGGTTATCATTGAATTTACTAGTGCGAACTTGTTCAAAGCTTATCATCGAATTACCAAATCCATGATGTTGTTAAGGAACAAACTCATCTAAGATTTAAGATCGGACTTATCAGATTGGTGAAATTCATCAAGAGCGAACTTTCCTGAGAATTAAGTCTGAATACACTAGTCCAAGCAAGGGCGAACATTGCTGAGTGCAAAGTGAACTTTGTCAGATCTGCTATCTGCAATTACCAGGTGTGATCTAGAGGTTGTTATCAGTCATTCTTTATTGTCAGGTTATGCATATCAGTCTTGAGTTAGACCTTATTGTAATTTGTAAAAAAAATTGTCACTGTTGCATTAAATATAAAGAGAGATCTTTGTTGCTAGGTTTTTCTCCCTCAAGAGGAGGGTTTTCCCAGGGTATATGCTGTGTTATTTTGTCTGATTTAAATTTAATTCTCTATGCATTTAATCTATTCACCGAAACTGTAGTAACTCGTGTCATAGGACTCCACAAGATTGCCTTGTTCCCATTCATATCCAAAAAACTTCCACCATGAGTGCAACTCAACTTATACCTACTGATTCACTTTCTCTATTTTTTGTATCCATAGATACTATGTCTCTTCATTCTCACATCCAAGATGGTTCTACTATGAATCCACTTGAGTCTGCCTTGGTGCCTTCCAAAGACACCCCTTTCTACATTATTTCACTCACACTGAACAACCCCAAACTCGATTGTGTTTCTTTTGCATGCCCATTACACTCTCTCTTGGCACACCTGGTGCCCAATTCTGCCTATAACACGGCACCAAAAGCTTCATCCAACTGAAACCTTTGCAACACCTTAATCAATGCCTTATTGCATGGGCTTGACTCTACCAAAATTCCAAGCTCAAACTTCTCATTAGTCTGACCTTGTCCAATCCCAATTTGTAAGGATTTTCCCTTGTGACTCGGCCTCCTCTTGGTATCTCCCACATCAGGTCCTATCCATAACATGATTTACTCCTCTAATCTTTTCTTGACAACATTCTTCTCCTAGAACTTAATGCCTTAACTAAAGTTCACAATATCTAATGAGGACTTCTATTCTAAACATATACCGTGGTTCTGGAGCTCCACCCATAGCAAATTCTGTAGACTCTAATCATGGATGATAGCCTTCACTGCCACTACTATAGATCCATTCTTTCTTTCAAAACACATATCTCCCTCTTGATCTGTGCCTTAATACAAAAATTATGAAATCCTCTAGAAGTGTACTCCCCACCATTATCTAATATTGGAACCTTAATCATCTTCCCAGAATCTATCAAGGACTTCCTCAAACTCCTTCTGAATAGAAGGAGCATAATCAAGGGATGAATCCATATCCTTTGGAACCTCTTGATCCTCACTGTCCATCTCCATGTAATATCCTTTAGGTATCCTGAAGGCTACCTCCTCTTCAAAGGAGACATCCCAGCTCATTCCAAACAAGGTATTCAATGATTTAAACTACAAGGAATGTAAGAATATCAAACTATTCAACCTGCTTAGAACTCTACTTTTATTCAGTGAAATGTATGACTGCAATCCAACTATTAATGGATTGATGGCAACTACAAACATTAAAAATATTCAGACTGTATAATATTACCCTCTAAATCTTTTTTTTTTTTTTTAAATGTATATAATCTGAGCTTCAACGAGTAGTTCCAACCAAAGGATTTCAACCTGCCTTATAAGAATCTATAGAAAAATATGAGTATTATCAACAGTGCATACTACATAAGATAATACTAGTTGTTTACTGCAATAGTAGTCTTCAGTGTAATAAGCAGTACTTCACCAATAATCTCCAATAATCGTCACCTCAAGTGTTGAGATTATAATCCAACACAAAGATAATGGAGTCTTCAATATATCGTCAAACAATCCAACACTTAGAAAGAGATTATTCCATGCTTATGTGCTCTGCCAACACTTGCCAACTATGCGAGAATCGATCACATTCGGAACAACATGATTTCTCTATGAAACTTATGATAGCCGCTCGATTACAATATTTTTTTTCTCCCAGTTGCATCCAACTGACTTGTTTGTCTATGGCGCTAGCATAAGAAAAGTTGCAGTGGAATGGAGGACAGTATATGAGAGTGACTTCCTTTTGTTTAAGTCCTTCATGATGCCTGATGACACCAAAGGTTTTGGTGTCTCCTTTATATTATACTTTCGCCTTCTTCCTTAATTCCACGATTTCTTTATTCAAGTGGTTCTTATTTAATCTGAGGTGGTCGATTGCAACTCCAATATGTTTGCCGATGATGTCTTCCTTATTGAATACAATATCAAAGATTCCTTATTGACTGGAAATAGACTTCTTAAACTCACACAACTTCTATATACAACAATCCTGAAAAAATGAGCTTCTGCCCTTCGATTAAAGATTAAACCTTAATTAAGAGACTCAGAAAGGGAGAACTAGAAATTAACAGTTTAGACCACCTAGATGGCACAGAACTTCAGATGCGCTTCAAATATTCAGACTAACATGATATTTAGAATTTGCAAAGAGATCTCATACAATTTTATGAGTGAATCATCCAATAGCAATGTTGGTTAACAGGAATAAATGATCACGAACAGTAACAATTGAGCACACAGAATTTTGTAGATATGGATATGCGATGACAATTACCAAGCCCGATCGATATATAATAGGTAAGTATAACAGATAACTTAGTCGGTCATATGCACAACTCCCGTACAGTGGCACAAGGGCCTCTCCGATGCTGTTGTCCATCCTAGAAATAGATTTGTTCTCCACTGCGTTTAGCTGTGATAGAAATGTCTGCTAATAGTCACAAATTGGGACGTAACCTTCAGCAGTATAACTACTGAGAAGATGGGCACTCGACATTACATGAGGCACGATTGGGTGCCTTCCGTGATCTCTTGTGCCTCGTGCCTAAAAGGATGCGTGAATCTTTTGTAGTGATCCTTAACAGTTCGACACTGGAAGTCATTAACTCAAACCTGGTATGATTCCCGATTTGGATCCTGTATAATGAAGGATTACATTGGCCGTCTCCTGCAAGTGAGATGACTGACAGAAACAGAAAGTGAGATCACCATTATACACAATCAGATGATACACCCAGGATGAAGTTGGATCTTAGATATGATACTCAGATTTGCACTAATCCCATCTAGGGATCTCGCCTTTTATAGATTTTTTATAAACCAATCGTTGCGAACTTAAGGGATGATGACACCGAACCACTGGCTATGTGGTTATTTCAATATCTTCCACACACCCAGAATTATGCTTAGTCAAATCTGATCAAATTTTCCTAAACCTTGCTCTGATACCATGTTATTTTTAGATCAGATACCATGTTATTTTTAGATCAGATATGCACAATAAGCCAAAAAATAACACAGAACAAGAGATAGTATTTTATTTTGGGAAAACCCTTCTACTCAAGGGAGAAAAAACCAGCAAGACGTCAATAATAATCGATCAATTACAACAATGCAGAAGCAACACTTAAGAATCAAGCCTATATAGACATAATATAATGAAAGGTCTCAGCACTGAAGTAGTGCGAGTTTCTGAGCAGAAATCAGTCTCCTTCTTGAGCAGCAAATCTTCTTCTTGATCACAATAGAATGAAAATCAATTGAATTGATGATTGAATGAGGAGAGTCTCTCTCCTATTTATATAATTCCAAGTGTTATACTCCACTTGAGCTGACCCAACAAGTTGAATAAATGTTCATAATTTTTTGTCTTGACTTCTAGCCAACTGAGGTAATACCTCCTGAAGCTATAAACATCAACAAGGGGATTATGAAGGTATTCCTTTTTGCTACAGATGTTGTTTTGCTGTTTGTCACTTGGCTCGTGACTATTCTAGAGGCAAGATGAACATTTAATAGTGTTCCTTGTTGCAGACTCTACTTCTTTAGATGAAGGTTCAAGAACTCCTTCTCCTTCTATGTGGAAAAATGATACTATTGTGGTGGCTACTGCTTCTCCTTTGGATTTTGTTGTGATGTCTCTAGACAAGGAAACTCCTAATGCTGGGTGTGTTTACTCCGTTGAGAGCCCTGCTGCCCCCTCTCTGGAAAAAGGATATCTTAACTACGAACTCCACTATTTCCAGCTTGGCTCTGGATTCTTTATAGGGTGTACCTACTATTCATCTAGTCAGTTACTCCAATCGGGACTCTCCCCATTCTGATCATAATACCTCTATTTTGGTTTCCAATTATTCTTGGACAATTGTGATTAGTAAGAAGAAACGTGATTCTAAGATGGTCATGGTTTTGTTTAATATGCCCTCAAAGGTGATGTTGTTGGGTTCAAGATCTAGTAATTGATTGGATTCTCTGTGGTGGTTGTTTCTACTAAGTCTTTTGTTGGTAGCTCCACTCTCGCTACTCACCTTTGTTGTCGTTCTTTCCTACTATATCTATCTAGTTTACTGTGATGACTAGTCTATTCTTTTGAGTTGTTTCGCTCTGTTCTTCTAGCATCGTTGCCTATTCTTCCTTGTTGTTTTGTTGGTAACACAAGTCTTTTCTTATTGATGCTTCATCTTGTTGTTGTACCTTTTTCTTAATCCTTTTTTTTAAAAGGGATCAGGGCCCTTTCAAAATCCCTACTTACTTTATCAAAAACAATTATAATAAATCATTGAATAAGGGATTGCTAGGGGGACTTCAACTAGCATCTACAATTGACTATTTGTAACTTGTGTAAGAGTTTTTTCAGTGATAATTTTACAACTACTTTAGAGAGCACTTGATAGCTATCTTGACAAAAAATGGTTTTGGTGTTAGAAAGGTAAATTATGAGAAATATTCCACTTTTGAAGAACATACAATAAAGTTGACCTAAATGATTTAAACTTGGACTATATTTTTACTTGTTTTTATTTAATGGTTTTTAACCAATGGTTTTCATGATCTCCTTGGAATATATATGGCTTGAATTGTAAATATCATATCAAGCTTTATACATAATTATGTTTTTTAAATTTATATATGTTTACAGAGTATGTCTCTTTTGAAGCTTAATGATAATTTATTGTATTGTAAACTATAATTGGTAAGCAATTCATTTGGTTTAGCACTAAGTTGGATACTAGGATTTTCCCTTATGAATTTTTTCCTATATTATATCTAGTGTCACCTAGTGTTTTCTTATTTTGTTACATTTTTATTTTTCTTTCTTTTATTCTTGTTCTTTTCTAAATGATGTTACTATACCCAAATGAATTGCAAAGGTCAAAAACTTGTAATAATTTACTCATGTGATGAAGTAGAATGTAGTGTATATTTCCATATATTTTGCATTAGGGCATGACTATCCTTTTAAATAAGTGAGAGCATAAGGATCATTAATGTAGATTAGGAAAAAAGGTATCCAATGAATGACAACTTCGATCATACTACCATAAATAATTTGATAATTTATGGATTTATTTTTCACATAATAGATAATTTAACTTCTTAGCTAGGTAATGATATCAAAGAATCAAACTATTAGAGGTTCCATGGGGATGAGTAATCAAAATGAATTTTAGAAGAACTTCATGTCCTATATTGACACATTTCAGGCACTATATTGCACATCCCTTAATTTTTTATTAATCATGCATGTCATCATGATCTATGTACTAAAGAGAACCTATCAATTTCTATATCATAGATCAAGATTCTGCATATTGTAGTTTCATTGTGAATGAATAATAGAATGTTTAATACATAGGTTCAATCATCTTATAATTTTGAGTGAGACCTAGAGAACTAATTCCTCTTATTTTATGTCATATTATCATTGATAAAATTGGTTTCTTAAATGGTAGACCAATGATTTCCTAGCACAAAGCTATGCCATGAATTTTATGATAATGTGTCACACCCTCACATAATTCAACTGTGAATCTTTTTCTTTTCCTTAATCTTTTGACCTTTGGGTTCCTTTATATTGGCTACTGAAATATGTGGGTAAATAAAAGGATGGTATGAAAGACAAGAAAATGCACCACATTGTGGCTGCACAAATTTCCTTTATCATTTTCTTTTTGGAGGAGGGCCCATGACATGTGTCGTCATGGTAGATTTTTTCTCCAAAAACCTTTTCAAAAAACATGAGGTCTCCAACCGCGTCATGTGTCATCTCTTCACTATAGGGGGACTGATTCTCTTGCAAGATAGTATCTTTTGAGGTTTCTCGAAGCTTGTTGGCGTTTCTTTTCTTGGTCCTTGGGGTGGAAGTTTTGAGTTAGTGTCTTAGGGTGATGTTATTGGTGAGTTTAGTTCTCTTTCCAGGCTATTGTTTTAGGATTTGATCGATTATGGGCCTCTATCTTCGCTAAATATCTAAAGGGAATTAATGCGGGAGTTTGGAAGTAATGAGTAAAGATTAGAGCGACCTAACCAAGGGTCTATGATCATATTGTAGGCTATCAGGTAGCAACATCTGATGGCAATTACTTTTTAGCTAAGGTGGCATTTTTCTTTACATGTGGCTATATAAGGAGTGAAATGAAACAATGAAGGGTTGGATTCCAAGTGATAGTTTCTTTGCTAAAAGGAATTTTTTTCTTAAGTTTTCTTAGTGATATAGAATTACTTTCAGAAGCAAGTTACAAAACTACTTTACTTGTGGCATTTTATATCTATTAAGGTTTAAAACATCATCGGATTGGCATCTGACCTTTGTTTCAAAGTTTATTTAATATTAAAGCATGAACTATTGAGGAAAAATTATTGAGACTGCATGTATGGCCTTTTTTAGTTTTCTTTCTTTATATTATTATTTTGAATGAAACACTATGTCTTGCAAGCTATATCTAGATAATTTAAATACCGGATTTTCATGCTTTATGCTTGTGTGGTAAAGTAGTGGCTTAAGGGAACTAGACTATGTCATTGGAATTTTTTATTTTCTTGAAGGCTATTATTTTGTTGTGCTATGTTGTATTGGGATGGAGAGTTCATATAATTTCTAAAATATTGTTTTGTTACCCCCTGTGAAATATTTATGTTTGATCGGACCTCAATGAATACTACCTATGGAAAGATTTGAAAGTCTGTACTGTGCTTGAAGTTAGTCTTTGTTGTTCATTCTCTTTCCAACAATCAAGGGTTGTTGTTGTTCTATGTCTATTTATATCAATCATAGGAATTATTGGGTTTGAAATGTTGTAAAAGCTCTGGCGCATCGCCTTTTTGTGTTTTATTTTTTACATTTCCCTTTTCCCCTTATCTCAAAACCTTAAAGAAGAGACTACTTTCTATAAAAATATCGAAGGTATTCAATGAGATGCAATTTTCCCTCCCACTCATTGAATTTACCATAAGATTGTCTAAGAAGTGCAAGCTTTGATGATCAACAGTTCTTTTTCTGGCATGCCTGGTGGGATGAGAAGTTTTGCAAATGCCTAATTAGAAGTTAGAATATTTATCAAAACAAGCTAAGGAAGGAAACTAGAAGTTCCATGTCCAGAGTCCAAACAAGAGCATCCTCGAGAGGTAACTTCTAGCACTCTCAGTTACCTGCCTCAGTTCCTAGAAGGAGAAGGCTTACAAGTTTTGTATTGCCAATAAGGAGAAATAGAGTAAGAAGTCAAAGCCTAATATCTAGAGTTTTATCTACTCCACTTGGAGGCCTAAACTTCTAAATAAGATTACCAATGTATCCAATTTATGGGAATCTTCTTTTCATGGCTCACACACCTCCTCTTGTTCCTAGAAATTTTGTTACACAGGATAGTGGTAGTCCACTACAACCTCTCACACCCCCAGACATATGGCCTACCATCCCCACTAATGCCATTAAGGCTACCCCAAAATTCTCTGAAAAAGACTTTAAGATCCATTCTGAACACCTTCAAGATATAGCGGAGGTATGTAGGGTACATAATTTAGCAAACATAAATATTCCTCTTAGGATTTTAGCTACCTCTTTTAAGGGAAAGGCCCAACATTGGTATCAATCTTTGGCCTTGGGTTCTATCATCTTCAGAGACAAACTTGGAGAGCACTTTTTTGAAAAAATTTTGGAAAATGGAGATCACTCCTCACTATTACACCAATTGATCACCATCAAAAGAGTCCCGAGGGAGGCCATGAGTGATTTCAACACTAGGTTTGATAAAACTTGGTAGAGGATTCTCATGATTGCTTGACCACTAGCTATGATGGAGTTCATGTTCTATCTAAAGGCTATCAATCCAAAAATCATAGTTATGATAACTTCCATGGGGGGAGATATCTTTCCTGAAATAGATTAGGTGGAAGTACACACAAAAAATAGTTTGATCAATGCTGGGAAGCTCCTGCCATGACCCCCCATTCCTATATTTGCCAAACCCTCTAGAACACCTCAAGAAGAAGCTTCTTTGAGAAATTCTGCTACAAAAAGCAACACATTAGATACACCATAGTCTATGTATGTGTATCCCTCTACACAAAGCAATATGGTGGTCTCTGACTCAGTCATGTTGGATATTAACGATATAAACAACCTCTTGCAAACTCTTGCTAAGGAATTGGATATCCTTAAACAACAATAGGAAATGCCTCTGAAGTAAAACACCTAGACCTACGATGGAAACAGGCCATCCTATCAACAATATACCTATCAGGGACTTTCCTGAGGAGGAGGTCAATAGATGAAATCTACAAACTAGATAGTCCCTATTACCACGCTACTTCAAACAATAAAAGATAGCCAAAGAAGAGAGATGATCCAAGGCCAGAACAAATAGGAAGAAGATGTGTGGTGTTTCCCATGCAACAATGGTCATCATCTATAAAATTTCCCAAATGGAAATATGTGAAAATAGATGTCAGCACAAGGGAGTAAAGGCTTGCTCCCGAATACAGCTGAGTATAGATCATCTAAAATGGAGAGTGCTCACTTCATAGCACAAATGCTAGGAATGTGCCTGGAACAAGAGTTATATGTGACACTCGACCAAGCATTGTTCTCATGGGTGGAGGAAGAGGACACAGTGTTTGCATATGAAACTCCAAATAATACCTGAATGAGGTCAAGCAACAACAAAAAATACTTGAATGAGGTCATATAAACACCAAGTTTGGGACCTAATTGAGAGTTTTGAAGCCTTCAACATACAAGTTATTCCCCAATCTTAGAACAACATTGTTGATCAAATGGCATTGGTTGGGTCACAGTTTGAGCCAATTTCTAACTCAACTAAGAAAAATGTAATACAAGTCATTATCTGACATTCAATTCTCGACAATGACAAAAGTTGGTAAGTTCTTAATGATGACACTTAGATTGATACCTTCATATAAAAGGGAGTAATGGTCTCCCACACCCTAACCCCAGGAACAAAATTTTCTGATGGGTAGGTCATCCAATTAAAAGAGAACAAGCTTCTAAGGGTGTTGATTTTCCTTTAGAACCTCTCTGACTTTGAAGATGCCAAAAATGGTAAACAAAGGTTCACTGCAGATGAAAAAGAATATGAAGAGCTTGATGTTGGGAATGGTAGGAAGTTGAAGGTCAGAAAAGAGGTTTCACTGAAGGATAAAGAAAAATTAAGGGATCTATGCTATGAGTATGATGAAGTTATGGCTTGGACCTATGATAACCTTATAGGTTATAACACTGATGTAATTCAACATACCATTGACTTGGAGGAAGGGTCTAAGCCCATATGATAGAAGCAAAAGCCAATCAACTTGAAGGTTGAACATGACTAATCGAAAAGGAGCTCACCAAGTTGGTTGAGTCAAGAATAATATATCCAATCAAACATTGAACCTAGATGTCAAATCTGGTGCTCGTCTGAAACAAGAATGGTGATATCAAGCTTTTTGTCAATTTCTAGGACTTGAACAAGGCATCACTAGAAAACCATTACCCTCTTCCACCAATGGAGAAAATTTTGCAGATAGTAGCTAGATCCAAAATGTTCTCATTACTTGATGGTTTTTCAGGATATAATGAGGTATATGTAAAAGAGAGTGATCTACACAAAATAACTTTTACCACTAAGTGGGGAATGTTCACATACGCCAAGATGTCATTTGACTTGTCGAATGTTGGTGTGATCTTTCAATGAGCAATGTATATTGCTTTCAAAGGTCTAATTAACCTAGTTATTCTAATATATCTAGATGATCTAAAAGCCTTTTCAAAATCAAAAGATGATCAATTTGATCATCTAGAAAAAGGTTTTCCAGAAATTCCAATAGTTCGAGATTTCTTTGAACCCCAAGAAATGTATTTTTGGGGTACCCCAGGGTAAGCTACTTGGTTTTGTGCTATCTAAAGAGGGGATAGCAATAGATTCAAAAAGGATTACGTCAATAATAGAATTACCCTTGCTAGTAAACCAAAAAGGACTCCAATCATTTCTAGGGAAAATCAATTTCATCAATAGGTTTAGTTCAAACTTTGTCAATATTGTAAGGCCTATCACACTAATGCTTAAAAAGAATTTGTTGTTCAAATGGACTCCTGAAGTAAAAGAAGCTTTTGAGAAAATAAAGGTAGAAATTTTCACTGCTCGAGTCTTGGTTAATCCTAATTTCTCCAAGCATTTCCTACTTTATGTATAAAATGGTCAAGATAGCATAGCTTTGGTGCTTACTCAGAAGGGTGATCAAAATGAAGGAGAACATCCTATTGCTTTCCATTTAATAAATTTGAAAGGTTATGAGGTGAAGTATAAATTTTTAGAAAAGAAAGCTTTCTCCATAGTTAAAATTTTAAAGAAATTTTGACACTTGGTGTTAGCCAACAAAATTACTATCTTTGTAGCACATCCTAGTGTGTGGGAATAAATCAACGAAGGTGAAATCACTAAAAAAAGAGAAAACCAGATCACTAAGATCCTGGAATATGATGTAGATATCCAACCAACTAACCTAGTTTGGGGAAGAGGTCTGTGCAAATATATCACACAGGAAACAAGTCTCATGGCTGAAAAGGAGACCGATCAAGTTTACTCAAACCAATTCAAGTCTAAAGAGTCTTGGGTAGCTGATCTAACATGGTACATGTAGAAGGGATATTACCCAACCAATCTTCCATTCAAAAAAAGGAGGTACTACCAATTGCAAGGTGCCAAGTATGTACTAATTGAAGATGTGCTATTTAAGAGAAATTATGATGTTGTACTGCTCTGATGTCTCAACAACCTACAGGCTGAAAGATTTCTCAACTAATTTCACCATAGTCCTAAGGGTGGGAATTTTTCCACCAAGACCATCACCTTAAAGACAATGCAGGCAGGGTATTACTGGCCCTGTATGCTTACTAAAGCACATCATCTAGTGCAAAAGTGTACACAGTTCCAATATTTTGTTCAACCTCTGAGCCCAATTGTGACTAAGGAACCCTTTTCCCAATGGGGGTTGTATTTTAGTGGCATGATAAATCCTATTTCTAGTGTTGAACACAAGTGGATCCTCACAACAACCGATTACTTCACTAGGTGGATAGAGGCCATAGCCCTAAAAAAATTAACAAAAGGGGAGATTGTTAATTTTCTCAAAGAGATAGTGACTAGATTTGGGCCACCTAAAACTATCATATTTGATAACACCCAAGCATTCATTAGGTCGAGCATGACTTTTCTATTAGACATGGGGTTTTCCTTAAAACTTCATCAAATTACTACCCACAAGTTAATGGGTTAGTAGAGTCCACCAACAAAAAACTAATCGGGCTAGAATTAAACGTATTGGGTTAGAACAACAAAAGGACTAGAACAAGCATCTATAGGCTACTCTCTAGGTAGACTGAATTATCCCTAAGAAAATACTTAAGATCTCTCCTTACGATTTGGTATATGGAAAAGAGGTAGTGATACCCATTTCCATAGAAATTACTGCTCTACAACTACTCAAAGCCTTGGAAATCAAAGAAAATGGTGGAATGGAAGTACGAATAGTAGAGATCCTCAAATTAGAGGAAGATAGAGAGAAGGCTCATGGAGCCATGATCAATAGACAACAAACAATCAATAGATGGCTTGACAAAAAGACGTCTAGTCCAAATTTCAAAGAAGAAAGCTTAGTGTTAAAATATGATGAATGTACTACAAATCCAAGATAACACACTAAATTTGAAGCTTTGTGGAAGGGACCTTTCCAAATTAGAATGTGCAAAGAAAAGAATGTGTACAAACTTGAAGATATTGAAAGAAACACTTTAGGTATACTAGTGAACGGTATTTATCTAAATATTTTCCATTAAAATACATAGTTCTTTGAAAATTTTAACAATTATGTACCATATGTAAAAAAATTGTAACTATTTTAAAATTTTGACAATAAAGCCACTAGGAAGAAAACTAAGAAATAAATAGCTTGTATTATACCGAGAATTTTGTATACAATGCAAGCCCAAGGCTAGATTTAAACAAAAGGCTCTCTCGAGTGAAACAAAAAGGAGTCATGAAGCCAAAGTTTCAAAAGAGGAGGTAACATGCAAAAAATAGTAAAAGGCCACTGGTTGTTGCCCAGGAAGCCGAAAAGGCTCATCATTAGGTCTTCTTTCTTCTCTTTCTTTCTCTTCTTCTCTATCTAGTTGCAAAAGGAGGGCTAGAAAAATAACAGACATAGATGTGAGCTTGAGGCCTACTCATTACAAGTCTGCATCAGGAAGTCAAATTGCTTCCTCCAAGCCAATCCCATAAACCACTCCACACCATACTCTCGCAATAGAAAAATGGCCGCCGAATGAGAGTAGTAGCGGTGCCCTTCAACACCCATAGTGTGGAAGTTAGAAAGAAAGGGTAACTAGGGTACATCTAAGCCAAAGTATACATGCTTGCAAAGATCTATAGCACTTGGAATACCAACACTAGGGATGGCCACTTGTACCACCTCGCCAAGACCTTCCATCAATGAGGTGTCAAACATCTCGCGGCATAGCTCAATTATCATGGGATTAGACACATTCAGGTCCAGTAGTGAGGCCATAAAGTAGGAAATCACATTATAGTTGCTCTGAAACTGGTTCTTGTTAGTAATGAAGTTTTCACCCACTACCCATTTGAACGCACTCATGATAAGGGGATCACATTTCTTCTCAAGGAATTTGATTGGATCAATAGTGACACCTTGTGAAGCCGTATTGTAGCCTTCATGGAAGGAGTGGAATAGGGGTGCTTAGGCCAACAAACATTCTAATTAAGTGGAAAAGTATGGTAGAATACAAATAAGTACTTGAGACAAGCTAACTTAAGAGACTATATGTTTGAATGAATGTTGCAAAAGGTGGCGTGGCTATATATAGAAAGGGGAAACAAGTGAACTTGACCAACGAAATGTCTATTTTTGGCCAGATGGCAATGACAAGTTTTTTAGGAAGAATGGGGCAAGGTGGATAAATCATACAAAAAATCCCATGGAATGGCTTGAGAAATAAATTAAGGTGTTGGGAGTAAATTACCTCATGCGTTGATTATTGAAGTGTGTCTTTCTCTATCATTAGTGCTAGCCAACTTATTAATAAGAAGAGGCATGGGTTAACACACTAAAACTCTAAAAAATTAATGGTCATGACTTTCCAAGGGTTCTTTGCATCACCTTGACATGATTTGTATTATGAAAAGAATGATTCTCAAGGCAATAATATCTTTTGATTAAGAGGCGGTGGAAAGAATGTACTAATTCCATCCTCAAGGCATTTTTTGGCCTTCCCGAGTGATATGGATCTCTAATCTACATGTATCACATCATTGGCATCATTTAATAACCTAGTAGCAATTGTGTAGTTTTAATTACATCTACAAGAAAATTAATTGCACTCAAAAGTAGGTTTTCCTTTTCAAGAAAAGGGAAAGTGGCCATTATCCCTAAGGAATTTCTTACTTCTTGATATAGTCATGGCAAAACCATCAACCTCTTGAAGATAGGCTACAACTTCAAGTCAATGACCTAGTTATTGCAAAAAAAAATCACCGAAGTTATTCACCAACACCCTAGCGATGGAGGAGAGACCTTTTAAATATTGCAAGAAGGTGTCAGTCAGTAAACCTATGAAGAGGGAGGAAGTACAAGATATTGTTGATAATGTTTTTTACCCCAATTTGTCAGCCAACCCTAAGAGCCTCAGAGAAGGTGCATTTCATAGAAAGGAAAAGTATGGGAAAACTGAGGGTTTTGCACTTTGGCTCTGGGATTTTAGTTTATAACAATTAATTTTGTCTACCATACACCCGTGAGCAGAGTTAGTCGATGTATGTGCTAGAAGATTTGACCAAGTAATAGGGGTTATTAAGAATGGCAAGATTAGTGTTACTATTTTTGCGCAAGCCATACACAAAATGTTGTGTATCCCTATGGCTTGGGATTCAAATATTTTTGATGAACAAAAGATGGATCTTTAAGGTGAAGACAAGGCCAAAAGAACAAATTTCTATCAAGATGAAACAAGGGAACAACTAGATAGAGGTCATGTTCCCTTTCCTCTATCATATGATAAATTCAAAAGACATTCACAGTCACCATTCTCAATGTTGGCCTGGGTTTTTGACAATGAAGAGGTTCTTACTTTATAGTTTGGCTTGCTTTTGAGCTAAGGAAAGAAAGGATCTAGAGGCCCACTATGATTTTGCCAAAGTGATAGCCAAAAAAATGTTGAAATAGCTTAAGAAGTATGGGACTAATTCCAAGTTTAGGTATTCTTCCTTCTTGGCTCATTTAGTTTTAAATCAAAATTTTGAATGGTTGGGGAGAAATAGACGAGTGTCTAGACTAGATGAAAGGGGTTTTATTTGAACAACCAATTTCTATGTTGACCCATATGCTTTCTAAAATTGGGGACTACTATGGGTTTGTCGATTACTTTTTGAGGCCAGTACTCCAATAACTGTTGCCTCACTGTATGGGCTATTTCTCTCCTGGGGTTCTACAATGGATGAGAATCTTGCAAAACCCAATGGATTATCTCTTAGGAGCTGATTTCGCATTTATCAAATTCCATAGTTTTCTAGATGATTCTTTTCGACTCCCCAGGTTTGTTAAAGATAGGGTCTTTGCATTGGAGGTATTCCGCTAGGTAACCATTTTTGATAGGATATATAGTGCAAGAAGAAACAAGATGAAGTTATATGTGTTTCCCCTCAATATTGATAGCAGTCAAGTATCACTAACAAAGTGATTTTGTGAAGAAGAGCTAAATGATCTATTGGAAACTTTGGCCTGGTTATCATCTATGATAAGTGGGACTACAACCCACAAGGACATTATAATGTGAAGCATGAGGAGTGAGAATACTTTGAGAGGAGGAAGAACCCAACTCAAGAAAGTGCAAAGGTATAAATTGATTTGAAACACATTCCTTTCAAGTGACCAGAGTGGCTGAGCTTCTATACACCAAAGGTACCATATGATAGGAATATTCCAATAAGTAAATCCACTAATATGTGACTAAAGAAAAGGGGCTGGTAGGAAAGAAAGAAGACATATTTTTGGAGGTTCTGATAGAAGTTGTGATCTCTCAACCTTCTTGTGAGGAAATTCCCACAAGATGAGGAATTCAAGGATATTTATGATAAGGAAGCCAACATCGACTAGCCACAAAATCGATGAGGAACAAGTTTCGTGTCAAGGTCCCCAACCTCAAGGATCCAATAGTTAGAGGGATTCAAGGCCAAGAGATGCTTGAGTTCTGTCCTCCTCCAGTGCACAAAGTAAAGGAAAAAGGCCCTAATGGTCAACAAGAGAATACTCTGTTACAATGGTTGAGGGTCAAATCTCTGAGGGGTCGGTAGCCAAAAGATGAAAACATATTAGTTCTAGTCATGAAAAGAGAAGGAGAGTCAAATATCTAGGCACATCTAACATGCTAGCTTGAGGAGAAGAAGAAGTAGAGTCTGCCTTCCAAGATGTGCCAACTACTACGGTTTAGGTAAGTTTTTCCCCTTCTTTTCTTCCTATTTCTGCATCTTTGATCAGACCTTCCCATCCTCCCTTGGAAAGGAATTCTTCATCCTTGGGCCTTGAAATAATAGTCCTAAATACACCTCCCCTTGTTCAAAGTGAAATCCTCAAAATTACCCCACATACCGAGTAGGCAGCATCTATCACAACCATTGTTGACTCTTTTTTTTCCCTATCAAGGGCCCCTCTAGAAGGAGCTAAGATGTTCGTGTTGACCCCACTCTCAGCCCATCAACTTCCAAGCAAGTGTCTTTCTACCCAACTATGTCTCTTTTTACCCCTACTAGAAAATCTTCCATTCAATGTTAGTTGTGTGTGCCCCCCTTTTCCATGATAACACTCTCTTTTGCCTCTCTACATGCTCATACATATGAGGTCTCTCCTTTTGTTACCCTTTTTGGTTTCCCTCTCAATGCCCCTATTGCAACATAGAATTTTGATGCCCCTCAAACCCTCCAAGACCATTTCAATGCAATGAGGTTGGCCCAATGAAATGCAAAGTAGAGATGGCTATTAAAGAATGTTGAGTTGTCGACTACCAAGAAAATTGAGGCTTGTTACAATGAGGAGCAAAATTATCTCTTGATTAGCACCATGAATCCACTTGTGGCTAATCCCAAGGGGTAGATGTAGATGGAGGATTATGAAATATGGATGATGGTCCTAGATCTAAATGAGACTCATCCACATGACAAAGTGGTCCTAGAAAAGACCACCTAGTAGGTGTTGTATGCAGAGTACAGAAGGTTGGGAAAAAATTTTAAAAAGTGAGATAGAGTTGGTTAATGTAAGGGAAATAGTTAGTAGGTTGCAAACTAAAATCCAGGCCAAACCTATTGAAATGGCCAACATGATGTAGATTCAATGGATGCAATGGGAAAAGGCTGCTAGAAGAAGCACAGAAAGAAAAAAATCAACTATATGTCGAGATTGAAAAATTAAGAGCTAACCTCGTAGTCTAAAATCAAACCAAATAGAATATAGGAGTTTTCAAGAAAGCTTGCTGAAGGAGCTAGATAGTGTATGATCTCAAGCTTCCAACAATATTGGAAAGGTATAGGTAGAGGTGGAAAGGATGAAACTAGAAAAATAAGATGTGTTTGTGTTGAAGACCCACGACCTAGAAATACAATGGATAAGCTATGAGCTAGCAAGTACTCTCGAGGAAAAGGATTAAATAGAGGAAAATTAAAAGGTTAAAGAGACTCAACTCAATTAGGAGATAGTTTTTTCTCAAAAGACTCGGTCTCTCCCACTACTAAAAAGGTTGGTATCTTAACACTAGGAGTGGATTGCAACTATTGTTGTTCTCAATCCTGTTTTGCAATTCCTAAGAGATGTCCAAGAGATAAATTGAAATATTGGATCAACAACTCATCACATTCTTCAGAGATCTGAACCCCGAGTGTCAGAATCACAAAGTTTCATTTCCACACTTTGTGTGGCTTCCGAAAAAGTTCTGAAAGATGTTGGGATTCTTGATCAAGGAGCTGCTTCCATCTAGGAAAACAAAATTTTCAACTCCTATAAGGTCACCAAGAAATGAAAAGATTGTTAGATAGTGTTGGCAAGAAGAGTGGAAGAGATTAAAAAGGATTTCAATGTTTTTATCAATTACGGATTACCTCCCCATTTCTCCCAAGATGGAGATGTGCAAGCGATGAAATAGAATATAGAATCCTTCAAACAGAAGGATTAGGATTTTGTAGAACCCCCAAGTTCAAGCATGGTGAATTGTGGTAGGTGAGATTGAGCATGAGATGTTCTTCCTCTCTCATCCATATCATTACCTTAGAGTGATTACACCAAGGTGGGGCGTCATTACTTTCAAAGAGGTTTTCTAGCTTGATCAAGCCTATAGACTCATCTACAACATGTCCTTACCAACTGAAATAGAATGGCAGGGCAAGAATCCCCCTTCCTCAAACTTCAAGAATTTCCAAAGATTTGGCTTCATTACTCCGTAAGCAAAGGCCTCTATGAGTTGCTAGAACTATGAATCTTTTTCTTTGCCTCGATCTTCCAATATTCTGGTTCCTTTATTATGGCTGCTAAAATATGTGGGTAAATAAATGGTTGGTATGAAAGACAGGAAAATTTGACACGTGGTGGGTGGATGACTTTCCTTTATAATTTTCTTTTTGGAGGTGGGCCTAGGACATGCCTTGTCATGGCAGAAGTTTTCTCCAAAAAAAAAATTTGAAAAACATGAGGTCTTCGACCACATGACATGTCATCTCTTCACTATAGGGGACTGTGTCTCTTGCGAGACAATATCTTTTGAGGTTTGTCAAAGCTTGCTGGCTTTTCTTTTCTTGGTTCTTAGGATGGAAGCTTTCAGTTGGTGCCTTGGGGTGATGTGACTAGCTGGTTCAATTCTCTTGCCAAGTTGTTGTTTTAGGATTTAATCAATTATGAGCCTCTATCTTTGCTAAATATCTAAAGGGAATTAATGTGTCAATTGGGAATTAATGAGAAAATATCAGAGTGACCTAATCAAGGGTCTCTGATTAGATTACAGGCTATCAAATAGTGACATCTAGCAACAATTAATTTTGAGCTAAAGTGGTGTTTTTCTTTTCCTGTCACTATATAATGAGGGCAATGAAACAATGAATGGTTGGATTCCAAGTGATAGTTTCTTTGCTAAAAGAAAATTTTTTCTTAAGTTTTCTTAGGGATTTAGAGTTATTTTAAGAAGCAAGTTACAAAACTACTTTACTTTTGGCATTTTATATCTATTAAGGTTTAAACTATCATTGGATTGGCATTCAACCTCTGTTTCAAAGTTCATTTAATGTTAAAGCATGAACTATTGAGGATAAATTATTGAGACTCTGCACATATGGCCTTTTTCTATTTTCTTTCTTTATATTATCATTTTGAATGAAACATTGTGTTTGTTAACACAATGTTAGAAGTTAGTGTTTGTTAACACAATTTTGTCTTTGAATATAGCAGTGTTATACTTTAATAAATATTATGGTATGCTCTATAATGATTATGGATATATATTTTTTTGTATAATCTTTATGAATCTATATATATTTAGTGTTTTTAATTCTTGACAAGCAACCATGAGGAGTGGGGGAATACCGGTATGGTAAGTAGACTCTATATTTCTTTATAAGTACACCACTCCAAGTTGGATGCTTGTGTGTCTACCACTTGGACCCAAGGGTGTGAGCCCCCGCCCTTAGTCTTAGAAAGGGGAATCTATGAGCCTCCTATTGTAGCTTTCCCCAATCTCTACATGGGTTGGTTGTTGGGATGGATTCAAGAAGTCTTAATCATAAGAAGGATGGATAAGGTGGGATTGATAGGGAAGGTAGATACAAGTTTATCCATTAAGTATGCCACCCCATGTTGGATGCCTATTTTTCTACCCCTTTGGGCCAAGAGAGACAGTATATCCTCTCTTGGGATTAGCATGAGGATAGTTCTAAGTGTCATATCATATTTCTCATCCAAGTGCAATTATGGCTAATCTTCCATCAAGAACTATTGATATTGTGTTGATTAGAGATATTTATGTATTTTACATGGGTTAAATAGACAAGACATCTATTATATTTTTTATAATATGAATTATATTAACAACATTATTTAAAATGATTGTAGGACCTAAACCAAGATTCATCTTGCTTTAAGTATATAATTGGTAAATTATATTCCTAAAAACATTAAACTTGTGATTTTTGAGTAAGATTAAAGGAAACTCTAGGAAGGGGACATTACATAATGCATGTCAAGTTTGTACATGAGGGAAAAGTGATTAAAATTGAAAGGTCTCATTGCAAATGAATATATAATGTCAACTATTTTACATTGGGCACTTTATAAAGACATTCAATGTTATTCCTTTTTTAAAGAGGGAATTTTCTGTATAATCACAATTGGAATTTGTTTATCACCATTTTTCATTACTAGTTTCATTTACGACCATTAATCTATGCTTATTATCATTGTTCCTATATGAGATGTTTTCACTATTAAAGATCATATTACCACTATCTTCCCCATTGCACAAGAAACCATAGCTTCCCATTGATGATAGTTTCAATCCTTACATTCTTTTAATGACTTATCATCTTATATATTCATAATTGTTTTACAAGTGTTATCAAATGATTATATTTATCATTATTTTTCATTTTCTCTCTATATGCATGTTATCCTCTCAATACATTCAAATTGATAATATTATGATTTATTATTACATGCATTCATGCTTATTATTATACTCTATTTACAACAGGGATGCGCCCATATATATGATTAGAAACATCTCCTTTTTCCACATGTTATTCCGTGTGAGTTACAAATTACTCATGGAATACTGTTCACCTTCCTTTCATATGACTTGAAGAAAGAACAAAATATAAGGCATATTCAAATGACAACATCACCTAGGGTCCATTATATTATACATGGAATCCATGATCATAAAATTGTATATTTGATTTCTTGAATAATCATTTTTATAAATTCATATTTTTGAGTGCTAAATGATTTGAGATGCAAGATAATTTACAATTTTCATAGGCCTCAATGTGGAAATAAAATGTAATGATAAATCTTGCATATATTCAAGGTGATTCTCATTTACCTTTATCTTGTCCCTACATCCAAATATCCTACATTCAACTAGAAAATTGAAAGAATTAAGAGTTTATATTAGAATTAAGGGTTTATCTTGAATATTTATGAGCTATAATATTTGAAGTATTTTTCTTCATCAACATTTTAGATCACACTCAATGATCCATAAAAACTTATCTTTCTATCTCATCCTAATGATGGGTCATGTAGTGTGATCTAAAATTTAATGAAGGATAATTTTTACATAACCTAATAAATAAATATTTAAGGTGACATTATGATCTATGAAAATATTATATTTTTAATAGTTTAGTCTAGCTCAGTCTAAATTCTAGTATAGCCATATTGAACACCAAAACACACTACTATAAAGAGTCAATGACATAGCCCTATTAGAATTAATGATCAACATAGAAAACCCATTAGAAAATGGAGCAAATTATAAGCACAAGAGAACTCATAGATTTCCATATTATTCACCAATAGCCATTATAGATTTATAAAACATGAAAACACAACAATATCCTACAAGATTGGAATATACGATGACAACTATCTCGAGGTTATGGACAACAAACTAAAGTTTGTTGCCAACTAACTATTTGACTAATGCTAATGAATTAGAACTTTGGATATATCAAGTAGTTCATTGAAGTCTTCTAATTCAACTTCTCTTATGTGCATGATTTAATTATTTCCTTATTCCAACACTCCTCCTTAAGGAATAATGGAATTTTACTAAACTCCTAATATATCTAACAACATAAAACTAAACACATTACATTATGTAGAAGTTTTCTTTTGAAAACAATTCTTATACTAATAAGAATTCTTCAAGTTGCTCCCAAGTATAGTCACCTAGCTATCATCCAAGTTCCCAACATCATTGGACACCATTTTCACATGAAGTGTCTCATCACTTTCGTAAAGGTATGATATTGAACTTTAAAATTTCTTAGATCCCTCTCTGATCTATTGGACACCAATCCTCACATGCATGTCTCGTAACCCCAATGAGGTATAGTTCTCGATCCACAAGAACCTTAGACTATTGATCATCTATCTATCCTCTACTATAGCCTTCCCTATCTTCAAAGCGTTGACCTCTTCAAAATAAAATAACAGCTCCGTTTTCAATGAAATCATCTTCATCATCTTTTGGCTCAAATTCTCTCAACTCTTACAACTCAACAACAAGAACAAACTTCTCTCTATCAACAATAACAAACTTACATGCTCATAGCACCAAGACCTACCATTGGATTTGATATCATATTAGATCAATGATCAATAGAGAAAACCCATCAAAAAATAGAGCAACTAGTAAACACAAAAGAAGTCATTGATTTCCATATTATGCACCAATAAAAATTACAAATTTATAGAACATGGAAACTAAATAATATCCTACAAGACTGGAATATATGATGATAGATATCTCCAGATTATGGATAGAAAACCAAAGTTTATTTCCAACTATGTGACTAATGCTAATGAACTAGAATTGTGGACAGATCAAATAGTTCATTGAAGGCTTCTAATTGAAATTCTCTTGCATGCATGATTCAATTATTTCCTTATTCCAACAAGCCCTCCATCCTTTCTATAGATAGTGTGGGGTAGAGAAGAGGAAGGAAGGGTCTTATGCAACACCTTGTCCAAGTTCCTAAAGACTATGACTGTAGGGTTATTTTGGATTACTAGTACTCTTTTCCAAATTAGAATATTATTGGTGGATTTTTCCCTTGGGTATGTAATCAATACATTTATTCTATTTATCTTATTATCATGTTTATCTATACATTAATCACTAACTAAATAGCATCCATTGTCATTAAATCCTACCTTTGATCCTAGGACATGTTTATAGTGATGAGGATTTCCTTGCATGCTTGAAATCATCCTACTTGAAATCAAATTTGAAAATAAAAATTTGGTTGACTATCCTACATTACCTTTCCCACCCAAAACTCACTAAACACATATTTTCACAATTTGATGTCATGTGCTAGCATTGAAAGGCTTTGATTTATCATCTAGTCATAGCATCCCATCTCCACATTCTAAAGCATTTAAAAAAGGACAAAAAAATTAGATTTGATTCTTATCATGTCTTTGATCTTGTTCATTCTCAAATGGTTGATATAAGAGAAGTACTCTCATGATTCTATTATATGAGAATCTATTAAAGATAGATGTCAATATTATTGACCTATAAATATAGTTTAGAGGAGAAATTAGACTATGGTATACCAAATAGCATTGATGGAATAAGTTAGATAGTGTCATAGCATGTGTTTGCTAGCAAATAATATCTCCACAATCATAGATCTATACTTAAATTACAAAGTCATCCCAACTCAAAGAGAAATTTAAGGTTTTTCTTTCTTATCCTACAATATTATCTAACAAACATTCTATAATCTTGAAACACAAATTTCAACATTATTTCATATTTGAATTGATTCTTCAATAATAGAGGTCAACACTTTTATAACAATCACTTCCTTTCTAAAATGCCATGTATGCAATCTATGTAAACATAGTCTAGGCATTAATGCAATGGTTTTTAGATATCAACAAAATGGATTTATTGATAAATTGATAAGGCTTTAGAAACCTTTTTAGGAAATCCAATTGGCAGGCTAAAGCATAACTCCATAACCTTTCCTAGCATTCTCTTTTCGTACACAAAAATAGGAGCCTTGGAACAAAATTTGGACATCCGTCAAAGCATTATTGAAGGCGAATTTTTCATAGATGTTATATTTGCAACTACATTGGTAGACATGGCACATGAACTGTTTGATAGAATGCCTCAAATAGTGTCTCAAACAGATATGTCCCCATGGACTATAATGATGGTAGGATATGAAAAAAATGAATTTGTTGGTAAGACATTAGAAACTTCAAGAAAACTCATGCCTAAACAAATGAAATTTTTTCCACAAACCCTAAATACTAGTGTCACAATGAGTTGAGGAGAAGGTAAACTATTTTTCTTGAAAATATAAGAATATTGCATAGATTTCCTTCAATTCTTCTATACAGAACAATGTGCATTGTGTATTTTCGTCACTTGAGTGGCATGTAGCTGCATCTTACATGTCTCCCATTAAATTTTTAACAAAACCTTAACCTTATATGTCTTGAAATTTTACATTATTCTACAAGGGTTGTAATTCTTGTTGATTTTAGGATTAGATTTAAGTTTAAAAGATATAACAAAAATATGAACTCAATAACACAACAAATACCTTGGGAAAACCCTCCTTCTCAAGGGAGAAAAAATCAGCCAACAATACATCACATATATTATAATGAATAAGGAAGATAATCTACATTACAATAGGCCACACACTAGGCCAATCAGATATGAAGAGGTTAACACCACACTTGATGCAACCTCAAATAATAATATCAAACCCTTGATGATGACAAACTATTGTATATGAAATCACACTTTCTTGAGAATAAGATGAACTTGACTTGATGATAATCAAATGAAAGCTATCTCCATTATATACAAATCAAGGGAGAAGACACATCCCTTCAACATGCTACGTCAACCACCAAAATGAAAGAATATGTCTTCAAATAAAAAAGTGTGAATACAAGGAGAATTCGGCCTCAGTAAATAATGTTTATTCTTCAAGTCAAGACACCTCTTCACTAATCAATATCTCTAATAAATAAATAGTCGTTTAGGCTATATTTAATTTATTTCCTTATCGTTGTTGTTGGAAGTATGAAACCCACAACTATACATCAACACTCCCTAGCTTAGCTATGGAGGAATACTTCCAGATAACAAAGGTCATGGATTCTCTCAATATGACACCCACAATGGCTACACCCATATGTGGAAAGAGCTTATCACAGAGTCACTCAACATGATATCGTCCATCATGGCTACTCCCATGTATGGAAGGTAACATGTGCACAAGTTCCCATCACGGAGTCACTCAATGTGATGTCGTCATATCATCACAACATCCACCATGGCTACTCCCAAAGGGTGGATAAACACAAGAACAAGGAAATCATCATAGAGTCTCTGAATGTGATGTCCACCATGGCTACTCCTAGAGGGTGGAACAAGGTATTTCACCTCAAATTTCTCCATCATAGAGAAAGATGCATTAACAAGGGCTTACACCTCATATTCCTCCATCTCAAAGGAAAATGCATTAACAAGGGCTTACACCTCAAATTCATCCATCTAAAAAGAAAATGCATTGACAAGGGCTTACACCTCAAATTCCTCTATCTCAAAGTAAAATGAATTAACAAGGGCTTACACCTCAAATTCCTATGTCTTAGAGGAAAATGCATTAACAACAAATCTTCATGATGATGAAACTCCCTCTAAAGATCCAAGTACTTGCATCAACCTTTTGACCTCCTCATCCAAGGTTTCCTCTGGATTGTCAGAATCCATCTAGATGTTAATTCCTCCTTTATGAGGAACTTGATCACAAAGACAACCTAAATAGGTTCTTCCTCATCGAGAGATGTCTTCCACCACCAATTCAGTCCCAAGTCTACAAGCTAAAAACTCCAAGCTTAATCATTTCTTTAGTCAGCATGACTTCCTCACAGGATGCCTCAAGCTCTTCCTCTCTGTGCAATCTCTCATCATCCTCATGCTCCTCAATCCTTCCTGGAAGCATTTTAGAGAGATATTACTAATAGTTTAAACTACCCCAAAGAAATATCAATGCTAGAAGCACACAAGATTCACTATCCCAATGATATAGGATGAATTAATAACTACATACAAATTCATGAACATTATTCAAGGGTATGAAATACTTCTCTTTATGTTTAAACTTCCTCAAAATCCACCAATGTTCTTTAGAAAAAGAAACCTTCTGAACTGACTTTAAAACTTGGCTCCTTATGAGATGTCCCTAAGTCAATTTCCACAAAAGAAACAAACTGAGTAGGCCTTTATTTACAATCTCGAGCAAAGTAACCATGCTTGTCACACCTAAAACATTGAATGTGAGAGAAATCCTTATTCTTCTTCAGTTAAGGGGTAGAATCTAGTTCATTGTCTCTATTCCTCTTTCTTCCTTTGCCTCTTACTCTAGAAGTATGTGTAGTAAGAACTTGATTTTGTACATCAAAATGGTTTTGCCCAATTCTTCTTGTTGTCAACTTTGACTCTTCTTGAACACAATCAGCTTGAAGTGATCAAACTTGGGTAACTTAGATCTCCCACTGATGCTTTGAATAAAGGGTTCCCAAGCTTGAGGAAGACCATTAAGTGCCATCATAACAAGATCTTTGTCTACAATTATATCCCCAATGGTGCTCAACTGATTTCTCAAATCAGCAATCTTCATAAAGATTTGGATGACTAAATCATCTTTATCCATTTTTACATGGTGAAGTTGTTGTCTCAAAGCAAAGGCTCTGTTGGTGTTGTTGATCTCATACAATCTTTTTAGAGTATCAAACATTTCTTTTGCTATCTTCAACTTGGAGATGATAGGTACTAGGTGATCCATCACATAGTCTATAATGATCTTTCTAGCCTTCGTGCCATTTTTCTTCCACTAGATTTTCTTAGTATCACTAGAAGGCTCGGGTATATCACTTTCCACAAAATCAAGAAGATTATTCTCCTCTAATGCAATAAGTACCCTAGGTTTCCAAAATTTGAAGTTTGTGGCTCCACCAAGTCTATCTTCTACCTTGACACCAGTCACCATCTTCTTATTCTGCACAAAATTCACTTTCAAAAATCTGCCCTTAGGTCTAAAAGAATTTGCAACCTTCAATCTTCAAGAGCTCTCCTAGATAAAAGAAAAAAAATAGGCTGCTTAACAAATCTGATCAGATCTTTTCTTTAAACCCGCTTTGATACAACACTGATTTTAGGATCAGATTTAAGTTAAGCAGATATAACAACAATAATGAACACAATAACATAGCAAATACCTTGGAAAAACCTTCCTGCTCGAGGGAGAAAAGCTCAACCAATAATATATCACATATATTATAATGAATAAGGCAGAAAATCTGCTTTAAAACAGGCCACACACTAGGCTAATCAAATATGAAGATGTTAACACCACACTTCATGCAACCTCAAATAATAATATCGAACTCCTTGACGATGATGAACTGTTGTATATGAAATCACACTTGCTTGAGAATGAAATGAACTTGACTTGATGATAATCGAATGAAAGGCATCTCCATTATATACAAATCAATGGAGAAGACGAGTCCCTTCAACATGCTAAGTCGGCCATCAAAATGAAAGAATGTGTCTTCAAATAAAAGAGTGCGAATACAAGGAGAAGTCGGCCTCAGTAAATAATGTTAATTCTTCAAGTCAAGGCGCCTCTTCACTAATCGATATCTCCAATAAACAAATAGCCGTTTAGGCTATACTAAATTTATTGCCTTATCGTTGCAACTGGAAGTATGAAACCCGCAGCTATACATCAACAATTCTAACAGCTACGCCTATAGAACTCAGATCCAGTGATGGGTTTCAGAAAAAATAAACTGAAATTCCAGAATCATTGTTTAGGTGAAAAGACTAGTTTAAATGACTAAATTTTGGAAAAAGCTTTCCGATGTTGACCTGATTACGAGCGTAAGAAAAATCCTACCATGCATTCAGGGCAATTGAAAAGTGTGCGGTACATTTTCCCTAACCCTCATTCGGCCCGCGCTCCACCTTTAACGGCCGCCATTATTCCCTTACGCTCCTATAGAACTCAGATCGACTGATAAATTTCAGAAAAATTAAACAGTAATTCCATAAACATCTTTCACATAATAAGACAGGTTTAACTGACTAAAAATTGGAAAAAGCTTTGTGCTTTGACCTTCTTACGAGCGTGGGAAACAACTTACCAACTATGCATTCAGGGCAATTCAAAAATCTCGTCTAAACTGCACTAGTAAAGATCTCAGGCAAGTAAAAACAGATGTCTAAACAGAGAATAAATTACTTTGAATTATAGAGGGAAAGGATTACCATCTCCAATGGAAGGCCTCCAGCGATATTGTTCAAACCCCGACGATACAAAATCGAAGGATAGTGTTTGCAGGTGAAGAAACCCTAGCGATACAAATTATTCTTTTGAAAACAGCCAGTGTTGCTCTGCACAAAAAGAAACTATGAAGGAAACAGTATATATAATATATAATAATAGAAACTGTCATCCCCGCAATTGGAGTTTGTGAATTTTAGGACGTCAAAAAGATATGTATATTTATATGTTTTTGTGAAAGAGTGAAAGGCGTAAACAACCACTTGCCAATTATTCATTTGGCACCTAGGGTCCTCTTGTAAATAATTAGTATGTACATGTTGATTATAACACTTTATGGTGAGTATATTTGCATATGTTTAGATTTGGTATCACTGTTTGTTGGGGAGACCTCAAATGGTGAGAAGATTTGAGGGCTCAAAAAGGCATAAATAACCACTTGCCAATTATTCATTTGACATAGGGTTCTCATGTAAATAATTAGTATCTACATGTTGGTCATAACTAACACTTTATGGTGGGTATATTTGTATATGTTTAGATTTGGTATCATTGCATTTGTTCCAAATGGTAAGAAAATTTGAGTGCTCAATGGATATTATTGTTTGGAGAATAGGGTTCTAGGAAATTGTGAGTTACAAGTATTTAGAGTATAAAGTTATGTTAATAAATAATTTGTATTATTATAATTCAAGAGGGTAATAGAGGCCACAAAATAAATATATATAAGGGACATTAATAGGATAAGGAGTTGTAGGTTTGGTGGAATATTATAAGATAAGGACTTTGTGGGAGTGATATTAATGGAGATGAATAAAATTATTATTTACAACTTTCATATTAAACAAGTGTCATGTAATGGTTAGTACTTGTCTTTATAGATTGTAATTATTGTTTTCTAGATTTGAAAAAAATTAAATGTAAGCTTTGTTAATTATAGCATTTTAGTATTGTTAATTAGTTATTTGCATGACCTAATCCTAACCCTAACTCACACCCTAACTTTAGTTCTATCCCTAACCCAAACACTAACCCTAAACTTAACCCTAACTCTAACTCTAACAATTAATTATAAACCATTATATTAATCCTAGACCTATGTCTAACCCTAACTATGGTCGTAACACTGTCCATAACTATAAACCTAACTCTAATCACTAACTTTTAAATAAATAATATATTTAATAAATGTTAAATTACTAAGTATTATAAATTAAATAAATTTTATAAAATAAATAAACCAAATATGTTAAAAATAATTAAAAGTTATGTCTATTACATGTTCACAATGTTTCTTCTCTTATTATTAGTATAAACTTGTTATATATTAAAATTATAATTTATTACAAGTTTATTTTTAATATATAAATATTAAAAAATAAATATATTATATTAAATGATGTGCAACTAAATATCTTCATTCAAATCAATAATTTTTAAATATTAACAAAGAGAATTGTAGAGTGACATTACAACAAAATAATTATGAATTAATATTAGTAATAAGATTTGAAATAAAAATGTAGGTAATCATTAATGGTGCAAGGTGGCAAAGTGCATGAAATTACGGAAGGGCATGGAACCAGTGGAAAGAATGCAATTGAGCTTGTTGGTAGTTGTTTGGAGGAGAATGGAGGCCAGTTTTATTGGGCAAAGATGATGGAACAAGAGGTTCCATTGAAGAAATTTTAGGCTCATGCTATCAAGGAAGCCTGGCGATAGGATTCAAATCATCATCGATAATTTGCTCACAACCAAGGAAATTGGAATGGATGACACTGGAATAGGGGTTCAAGGTTCCTTCCTTCCTCGAAAATAAATAGGCATCATTTTATGTAGCATCCAAATGCTAGTCACTCAAATCATGTTCCGTAGCAACATAAAGTGTGGCACACAAAAAGGAACTCAAATTCATTCACAAAGCCTTCGGACTAGCATGAGAATATCTAGGAAAATCCTTTAGTTGGTCATTCTCATTGGCTTAGTTATGGAAATAGAAAGATGATGCTTTTGAGCTTGCGATGTTGGAGCACCAAGGACTAGTGCTTAGGTGCTATTGGAAAAATTTAAACCAAGATAGTTTAACTTACTAGTGGCATGGACAACAGGGATGGATCTAAAATTTAAGGTGCTTGTGAATGATAACTTCATAGTTGTATTCCTATCACAGGAGATCAAAGATCAAAATTTAAATGGGATTTGGTTGATGCATGAAAATGATTTTTACATTCGAAGACGTGAAGGGTTTGTTGCGATTAAGGTTTCTAAACCTTAGAGTCCTAAAATTGATTTAATTGAGGTAATTAATGTATTTATTTGTATTATTTAAAAACCTATGGTGTCATATCACAAATTGGGAACCATTGCTTGGGTGTCATCCTTGTTGGAGGTGACAGGATGACACATCATCATCCCAAGTGGATATAGGCATCCCATTTTGGATTTATGACATATGACATATTCTATGACACGTCATAAGGCATCTTTGAATGCATGGGTGAAAGTTGGCACCCAAGTTGTGTTATGACAAGACATAAGAGAACCAAATATTTTTAGCCAATTATGACATATTCTCTTATAGCACTAAGTGTTGTTAGTTATGAAATATTCTGTAACAGTTGTAAGATATGTAAGGAATCTATCATAACCCATTTTTAGCAAATTCTAGGCATCCAAGCTTGGAAGAATACTATATGTATGTTTGACAAGTGTAAGGGGTGTAAGGGAATATTGAACATGTGTCCAAATGCATGTCTAAGACATTGAAAATTGTGCCTTTTGGATTTGGATGCCCCTCACCTTCTAGATGCTTCTTCAAGCTTGTAACACTCTATTTATTAAGTTGCTTTAGTTATAGAATGCATAGTTTATTTGCAGATAATGAAGTGCTCCCATTATTACTAGAGAATAGGTGTTGGTGTTGAAGAAGCTTGGAATTGGTGATATCTTGTAGCCATTATTTGAAGTAATAAAGATAGTAATGTGATTTTTGAGGGTGGGTTTCTTACCCAAAAGGGTTTTCCCCACATATATTTGGTGTCATTGATTTTATACATTGTTATTGTTCTATTTCCATTATACTCTATGTGCTTCTCTAGTTGAAATTGTTAAGGGTGTTGAAAATAATTTTTTGTAACTCTCTCCTAATTAGATTAGTGTAGGAAGTTGTTTCTACTCACTTGGCTTCCTTTCAGTTTGTATTAGAGCCTAGCCAACCTTGGTTTCTTTGTTGGGTAAAGGGGTTTTTTGAGCTAATCTTTATTTTAGTAGGAGTTTTGCAGAAGTTTCTTTTGCCTCCTTATTGCAAGAAAGAGATGGTAGGTATATCTAGGAGGATTGTGATGAAAAATTTTAACGATGGTAATTTTAAGTTGTGGAAACTCAAAATGGAAGACATGTTAGTAGACTGAGACTTATGGCTTGCAATTTCTGGAACCAAACCTTCAAGCATGAAACAAGAGGATTGGGATCTCATGGATAGGAAAGCTAAGGGTCTAATTAGACTCTATTTGGCTGATTTCATTCTCCTAAATGTCCATGAAGAGAAAATTTTTGATTCTTTGTGGAGGAATCTTGGTGATATCCATCAGGCTAAATCCCTAGTAAACAAGCCTTTCTTGATAAAGAAGATGTATTCTCTGAATATGAAAGATGGAAAATCTATTGTAGATCACTTGAACTCTTTTAACATGCTTGTTGCACAACTAGGTTTTGTTGGAGATAAAACAGATGAACAAGATTGTTGCATGCTCCTTTTGTGTTCATTATCAGACTTGTCAGATCACCTAGTAATGGCTATTTGAAGTGCTACTTCCACCTTCAAGATGGATGAGGTTTTTGCCTCACTACTATTTGAGGAGATGCAAAGGATTTATTTTGAGATGGAAAAGGAGGCCCTTGGAGTCCTTGATAGACCAAAAGAGAGAAGCAAAAAGAAAGAAAAGAAATCTAAGCGAAAGTCTCTAGGGAGATCAAAGTCTCCTAGTAAGAAGTTCAAGGACGGATGTTGGAATTGTGGTGAACTTGGTCACATTTGTAAAGATTGCAAGAAGGAGAAGAAGAAGAAAAATAAGTATTTCCTTGATTTTGAATCCTAGAAATCATCCCAAGATGATGGAGAAGCATTTAGTGTAGCCTTGGCGACCCATGCATTAGATGATTTGTGGTTGATAGATTCAATTCTATCCTTTCACATGAATTCTCATATAGATTGGTTCTCAAAGTACAAGGAATTCAATGGTGGAGAGGTGTACCTAGATGATGACTCTCACTTGAAGATTGTTGGCCATGGAAGAGTCAAAATCAGATTTCTTGATGGAAGAGTGAAGGTGATTGATGGTCACTTGCATATCTTGGGTTTGGCATGAAACCTGCTTTCTATAAGTAAATTGAATGATTCGAGTGTGCAAGTTGTTTTCTTTGATGAAGGATGCAAGATGACAAGAGGAGCAATGGTATTGGCTAAGGGAGTTTGTATTGTAGCTTGATGCATGCACAATAAAGTGCAATAGTTGTTCTGATGTACCAAAGAATAGATCTTTGGATTCTTCAACCTTATCATCTGATTGTGTAGAGAAGAAGCATGTTGTAGCTACATCTAATGATCATGCATTTTGGGTACCTAAGGGCCTTCTCATTCCTTGGAAATGAAGCTTCCTAAAGAGAAGACAATGTTCTGGCACCAACGACTGGGTCACATTGGTGAGAAGGGTCTTAGAACCTTGAAAAATAAGAGCCTTGTTGAAGGAATTCATTGTAATCTCAAGTCTAGCTATTGCAAACAATGTGTATTGGAAGAAAACACTATATTTCTTTTTACTGTAGTCCTCATACATATTCTTGGATCTTTGATTATGTATATTCAAATGTTTTTGGTCCTATAAATGTTCCTTCGTTATCAAAATCTATATATTTTGTTTCCTTCATAGATGATTGCAGTAGAAGGACATTTGTTTACTTTCTTAGAAGTAAAGTTGAAGTATTTATTCAGTTTAAGGAGTTTAAGGCCTTGGTAGAAAATAAAATTACTATAAAGATTAAGTGATTGAGAATTGATAATGGTATTGAGTTTTGTTCCATAGAGTTTGACAAGTTCTATAAAGAATATGGGATTGAAAGATATAAGACAATGCCTTGTAGTCCAAAATAAAATGGAGTTGCAGAGAGGATGAATAGAATGTTAGTGGGAAGGGCTAGGAGTATGTTGAGTGGTGCTAGCCTTTAA
Source organism: Sequoia sempervirens (assembly GCA_007258455.2). Lineage (NCBI taxonomy): Eukaryota > Viridiplantae > Streptophyta > Pinopsida > Cupressales > Cupressaceae > Sequoia > Sequoia sempervirens. The sequence goes on along the minus strand of VDFB02058242.1, from coordinate 591,344,858 downwards.
CTAAAAGTTTGGGATAGAGCAGTAGGAAATGCATCTCATTTGATCAATATATCTCCTACATCGGCATTTTCTTGGAAAGAAACCCATGGAGGTATGGTTTGGTAAGAAGCATTTGATGAGACATCTCAGAGTATTGGGTTGCGAAGATTATGCTCATGTTCAAATTGAGAAGAGGTCTGATTTGGAGAAAATTTTATTTAGTGTATCTTTATCCACTATGGTGTTAGTGTGAAAGGGTACAAGCTTTGGGATCCAATAGCTTAGAAAGTTCTCTACAACAAAAGTTTGATCTTCAGAGGGATGAAACCTTCCACTATTGAGTTGCAACCAGAGAAAGAGGAGAAGAAAATAAGGAAGTAGTTCAAATTCCACCTACTCTAAAGAAAGAAGAACTAAGTACTCTTGTTGGACCTGATAATGAGAAGAGCTCAAGTAGCTCTGAAAATTATGAAGAAGGAGAACCTCAATCTCAGCCTTTGAGGAGGTCTACATGAGTTAGGCGATAGCTGGAAAGGTTTGGATATTCATTATTGGATTCCAGCTCCATTTTTTTCTTGATTACTAATACTAGTGAGCCTAGGACTGTTAGAGAGGCTATGGGTATGAATAATTTAGATTCTTGGATGCAAGCCATGGATGAAGAGATGGCTTCATTTAAAGACAAACAAGATGTTGGATTTAGTACATTTTTCTGTTGGACATGAACTCATTGGTTGTAAATGGATTTTCAAGAAAAAGTGTGGTCCTTATGGCAATATTGAGAAGTATAAGGCACAGTTGGACACTTAAGGGTATTATCAAGTGGAGGGAATTGATTAAAGGGAGATATTCTATCCTATAGTGAAGTTGACATCTATTTGTCTTCTTTTGTCTCTTGTAATAGCATATAACTTAGAAGTGGAACAAATTGATGTGAAGACATCATTCCTTCATGGTGATTTTGAGGAAGAGATATAAATGTCACAACTAAAGCATTTCATTTAAAAAGGTGAAGAAAATTTGGTTTACAAACTAAAGAAGTCTCTTTATGGTTTGGAACAGTCTCCTAGAATGTGGTATCATAAGTTTGATACCTATGTGTTGTCATTGGGATTTTAGAGATCTAAATATGACCATTGTGTATACTTTAAAATTGATAATGGTTTGATTCTCATCATTGTTCTCTACGTAGATGATATGTTGCTTATTGGGAATGGTAAAAGTATGATTTTAGATTTGAAGTTTCAGTTGTCAGCACAGTTTGAGATGAAAGACCTGGGTGTAGCTAGGTACATTCTAGTAATGGAAAGCATGATATATGGTGCTAAACGAAAGCTTTGGTTAAGCTAGAGCAAGTATGTGAACTCGATGTTGGAGAAATTCAACATGGTAGATTGCAAAAAGTTGGTTGTTTTTGTGATGCATGGGACAAAGCTTTCTATGAATGATTGTGAAAAATATCCTAATGAGATGGAGGAAATGACTAGAGTACCATATGCAAGTGTATTTGGAATTTTGATGTATGTGATGGTGTGTACAAGACCAGACATTGCCCAAGTAGTCAGAGTCAGCTAATTTATGGCTAATCCTAGATGGGTGGATTGGGATGTGGTTAAGAGGGTGTTCAGATATTTATGGGGAACTTCAAAGTATGCCTTTCCCTTTCATGGTTATCCTACTAGACCCCAACATGCTATGAGCATTCAAGGATATGTGGATTTAGATTGGGTAGGTGGCATTGATAGTAGAAGATCCACTAATGGCTATGTGTTTATGATGTTTGGTGGTATTATTAGTTGGATGAGTAAGTGGTAGGATGTAGTTGCTTTTTCCATGATAGAGGTAGATTATATGGCAACCACTCATGCTTATAAGGAAGCTATTTGTCTTAAGAGATTCTGTTTTGATATTGGTTTAGATGCAGGACAAATTATTATTTTTTTATTTTCAACAAAAGTGCAATTTTTCTAGCAAAGTATCCTACCTTTCATGCCAAAACAAAGCACATCGATGTTCAGTATCATTTTGTTCATGATATGGTAGAAGATGGAAAGGTGAACTTGGAGAAGGATAACACATCGAAGAATTTTGTAGATATACTCACAAAACCAATGAGCATGAAGAATTTTAGATGGTATTTTGATTCCAAGGGCCTTGGGGCCTTGAGAAAATGATTCTATATGACTCTTGGAAGGTCTTCGACAAGTCGAAAGATGTTGGGATTAAGGTGTCTCAACCTTAGATTCCTAACATTGATTTAATTTATGTAATTAATGTGTTTATTTGTATTATTTAAATGCCTATGGTGTCATGTCACAAATTGGGACCCACCAACTAGGTGGCATACCCATTGGATGTGACTTGATGACAAATCATCATCTTGAGTGGACATAGCCATCCCACTTTGGAATCTATGGCATATGACATATTCTATGATGTGTCATAAGGCATCTTTGAATGCATAGGTGAAATTTTTGGGTTTTGGTAAGATGTAAGAGAATCAACTATTATTAGCCAAGTATGATAGGTTCTCTTACAGTTGTAAGTGCTATCAGCTATGACATATTCTATGGTGGTTGTAAGATGTGTAAGGCATCTGTCATAGCCTATGTTAAGCATATTCTAGGCGTCCAATCTTGGAAGACAACTATATGCATGTTTGACAAGTGTAAGGGGTTGTAAGGGAATATTGAACATGTGTTTAAATTCATGTTTAAGGCATTGAAAGCTATGCCTTTTGGATTTCGATGCCCCTCACCTTTTAGATGCTTCTTGGAGCTTGTAATACTCTAATTACTGAGTGCTAGTAGTATTACTCTAGAATAGGTGTTGGTAATGAAGCACTTGTTGAAGAAGCTTGTACTTGGTGATATCTTGTAACCATTATTTGAAGTAATAAAGATAGTATTGTGCTTTTGTAGGGTGGTATTTTTTCAACCAAAAGGGTTTTCCCCACATAAATTTGTTGTCATTATTTTTATGCATAGTTGTTGTTCTATTTTCATTATTCTCTATGCGCTTCTCTAATTGAACGTATTAAAGGTATTAAATTTTTTATAAATCTCTCCTAATTAGATTAGTGTAGGAAGTTGTTTCCACTCACCTAGCTTCCTTTCAGGGTTTGATCCTCTTAAACATAAAATCGAGTGGATAAAATATTATTAGAAGTTACTTAATCTTCCTCCGGATTTTTGGCAACCAAACACTCTACAAGAAATTGATAACCATTTGTGTAGATATTTTTGCTTGGAAGAATGGATTAATCAAGATGACATCAAGACATATGCAATGATTTTTGTTGAAATTAAGCCACATAGCCCCTATTGGAAATAAATTTGGATCTTCATAGATTAGGGTAACCTATGTCAGCCCCTCGTCTATGATTTGTTCCTGGAGAACATCCTTCTTGATTAAATTTGTTGGTGTTCAACGGGTCTCTTAGTCAACCCAAGTGCTAAGAATAAAAATGTTTTACCACTATATTTGGACAAAGATGTTGATTTTTGATTTTGAATGGTCGACTAGGTGGTGTTTGAATCTAATCAACCCTCTCCTCAAATAGCTATTGATGTGCCCCTAGCCAAACAAGGTAAGCCTTCTCTAGAGGTGAATAAAACTTTAGATGATAAGGTGATAGAATTCCTATGACTTATTGGCAATAATATGAGATTAGATGCCCTTAATTCACTAGTGGAGGATGGTAAAGAACTAGTGGAATTAGCACATGAGGCAAAAGAGGATTCATTTGGTGATATCAGGGTAGATCTAAATTTAGATAAAGTTTGGGAGGATAGTCTAGAATTGGAGGATGGGGAGACATTGGTTTGTGTGGAAGAAGGACCCTTTGATGTGATAGAATAAGGTAAATTAGGTATTCACCAAAAGGAATCTACAAAGCTTTCACTAGTCTATGGGGACATGAAAATGAGAGGTAGAATTACAAAATAAAAAAGGCTCAAACTCAATTGTGTAGCTTGAGGCTAGAAAAAGATCACAAAAATATTGAAAGTAGCGAAGGGAGAACCCCTTCCTAAACAAATATGAAAATATTATCATGGAATGTTAAGGGCCTTCATGCCCCTAACATAAAATGCCTAATTCAACACCAAATTTTGATGTCTCTAGTTGATAATTCTCTTCTTGAGGAAACTAATCTCTATCAAGCTGAAGTAGCAATATTTTTCAATAAATTAAGGTCCTAGATGTTGCTATCAATAATTATTGACAATCTGACTTGTGGCCTCGCCACTCTTTGGTATCCTGAAAGAGTGTCAATCAAATGTTATATTCAGACAAAAGGTGTGTTGGAGCATCAATGTTTTGTCAAATTTTGGAGAAATTTGAGGTTCCCATGAAAATTTTGATTACAACACCAAAAAATGCACCTATACAATTTGGCCGACAAGCATACTTTGAAAACTCATAACTAAAAGCCTATGCAAATTCTTGCCAAATCACTTTACAAGAATGTTCATCTACCATAAGTGTATGCCAAATTTTAGCCTCCTATGATCAAATTTGATAGGGTTTTGAAGCATTAAGTTGGAGGGTTCACAAGCAGTTTGTTGTCTGTACAGTGTAAAATATATTAGGGAGGTCAACTTTGGAGGCCATTATTTATGAGCCCGATGATATTCAAGACAATATAATTGGTGTTTCAAATTTTCCCCATGTTAATCTACTTCCATGTCCATTTTGAAATACTCTACGTTTCATTTGATATTTTATCAAAGTTAAAAGAAAATGGAGTTTTCATAATTTTGATGTTTGTAGTTCCAAAAAAGTCTCAAAGGGATCAAATTTGACCTTGAATATTTTGCAAAGGAAATGGATTGGTGCAAAGCCCTTCTGCACACATGTTAATTTGACTTAAATGAACAAATTTCCCCAGTGGAAGCTTTGAAGGAAGAAAATATTTTTTAAAATGGTGATTTGATGGGTTCAAGATCACTTTTCATGGGTGTAGTTTGAAAAATGGCTAGGTGAGAAACTTTGATTGTTAATATTTTGCAATGCTAAAGATTATACAAATTCATTTTTCCAACACACTCCCCGATCATTATTCAACATGTCAATGAATTTTTATGGCTCTGAGGGAATATTTGATCACTTTTCCAAGGTGATTTTAGAGGCTACTTGTGCAAGATGTTAGGAACAACATTTCTTTACTCTTAAAATTAAGAATAAGATATGTCAAGCTGTGAAGAAATAGAACTTCCAAGAAGTTGTAAATTTTGAAATAATCTTTGAATATGAAAGAAATACCTTCTAGATGCTTGCAACTTGTTCAAAACTTCTCTGTCTCATCCCTATTTCCATATCCTCACCTATAAGATGATAGGAAATATGAAAGAAATTTGAGGTAGTTGAGATTGTTTTGGAGGATAAGGATTCTTCAAATCCATTCTCAAATTTTTACTTGTCTGAAAGAATCACCCTGGCTTATGACAATTCTCTACTCATTTGACTTTCCAAGTTTTATAGTTATATATTGTACAAGTAATACTCTTTTGGAGTGTCATGTTCATCTAAAAGGTGTTTTCATGAGGTCTTCACCTATAAAATTCCATGTTTGATACTTTTCCTTGCAGCGCATACCCTTGAATCTCATTCACTATCATGACAATCATGTAGCTTATGCGAATAACACTATCATGAGGTATTTTCCATGATGATTTGGTTCCTTAAATGACTTTATACTATCTTCATTTGAATTCCTTTACTCTTCACACTATGGTGTACTTTATTTCAAGTCTGGGAAAACTCATTTCATGATATATCAAATATCAATGAATATGTTGTGGTCAATCAAAAACTCAACTCTCTTGGACAATAGCTACCTGTGGCCATGGAGAAAGCTATTCAAGAGATCATGTCTCCTGTTGTAGAATGAGGTGTCACCATATCATACATTTAAGCACCAATACTTTCCCTATCTTGTTAATGAAATACCTCTATTTTTGGTCATGGGCACACATTACTATGATGAATTAAAAAATGCTCGCATGGACTATCCTCTTATCTGTGTGATTGGGTGTGCTAGTAAACCTTTGGTTGCTAATTCTGGAAAATGTGTAATTTTATGTCATGCACCATGAAAGGATCATTATAAGAAGTTTTTGTATGAGCCATTTTCTATTCAGAGTCATCTCAATTATTTTTCCCATTATCATATCAATGTTGAAGTTGGTGTGGAAACTATTAAAAGATGTCAGCCATAGGCATTTATTAGATCAACTTTCAAAGCTTTTAGAGAGCACATTGAGTGATTTTGGATCACACAAATATGTGGCCATAGAAAATGACAATACAAAGGCAATAGGGCTCCTTAAAAATCATTCATCTACTAGAAAGTATTCAAAAATTCCCATAGGATCAGGTGAAGAAGAAACAAAGAATGTTAATAAACAAAAGGTGAGGGAAATGGAGGATTTACAAAGTCAATAAAAAATACAATGGAGTTTCAGTTGAATTGGTAAAGTATTTTCCAAACGAAAAATGTAGAGAAAAAAGGAGTGAGTAACCATAAGAATTAAAGGGCCCCCCACCAATGAATAGTTTAGATAAAAGGAATTGTATGTTCTTGATGTGAATACTTGCACTTAGGTATAGCTAAAGAGTCGTATGATTTTAAATGAGGATAGAGATTAAATCAATAAATTGTTAAGAAGGAAAAATTTCATGCTACAAAGTTGCACTTTAATACGAACCATTGTCCTAAATATCATAAGCAAGCTTTATAAAATTGGTTGAAACTAGTTGTTGCAATTAGGGTTGCTACAATAGCTGAGAAGATTGATTCAGATGGTAATTCAAGCATCCTTTCAATACAAGCAAAAGCATTGGAATTCAAAATGGTATTCACTGCATTTTACATTAGTTCATCATAGCCAGATGTGACAAGGCACTGAGAAAACCTTGGCACACGATTTCACTGCAAAGGTCAGTGGTTTCATTTCATCTCCTATCACATGTAGGTTCCTATCAATCAGCATGAGTGATGCCATTAAACTCTTGAAGGGAGGAACTGGCAGAAAGGAGATTCTTAATGAAGATGTACAAAGATAGTTGAGAAGTGGTTGAGAGATGTGAAGATGGATATGTGGATCAATTTAGATCAAGAATACAACTCCATATAATGAGGAGTAATATTAACATCTCTTTGATGTCCCTAAAGAAAAAATAACATATGAGGGGTTTGAGGATTATATCGAGAGGACTGTGGAATATCAAAGGGAACTCATTCAATTTCTGTTTGAAATCCAAATAGATAGAAAATGCATAATACTAAGGAAGTCATTGAAGGGGGGAGTAAAATTTTGTAAGCATAAACTTGTGGTCCCCTTCATATGGAAAATAATGATTATCTGAAATAGGGATTATTGTGAATATTTTGAAACGTAACAATACTGTGAAAAATATAAATTTCGTTGATGGTAATTTCACTGAAGAAATTAATTAAATATAATTATGAAGTGGATAATCACTTTTACCTAAAGGGTCTTTGGTGAAAGTGCATACAAGAAAAAGGTGAAATATTTCCACCAAAGAGAAAATGTGAGTGTGAAAGTTTTCATAAAAAGAGGAATAATGATAATCATTAAAACTATTTTTCATGAAATGAAAAAAATAAGTAGAAAAATAATTATTTTAGTTGCAAGAGGCTGCATTAGAATGGATGAAGGCTTATAAATATTCAAAATGAAAATTATATATGTAAGATAAAATCAAAAGGAATATCATCATCAATAGGAATATATATATATATATATATATAATAGATTAGTAGAAACTATGACTTTTTATATGAATTGTATAATATTTTGAAGAAAATTAATGGAGAAGCAACTTTAATTTGGTGCTCAATTATTTGTTGATATTGATTCATATATTTTATCTTTGTTGTATCTAGAGTGGTTTTTTCTTATTATTCAAATTGAGTATATCAAGCATATACTTAATTTTTAAAGACACATTTTATGCCTCTATGTGATTTTCTTGATTGGTTTCTGTTGGAAGAGAATTAAAATTCCTTTTAATTGGTTACTTTCCAAAATTAAAGTATTTTTAAATTAATCATCTTAACTAGTTTCCTTCAAGCAAGAATTAAAATTGTTTCATATATCATAGTAACCTAGGGAGATATCACGGGGATTTGTAAAAGGAGCTTGGTAACTGACAACCATAGACATTTATATAAAGTATAAACATTTGAAAAGTGCCAATTAATTCAAGTTAATTCAGGAGGGAGGACACATCTATCATAAACATCTTGACTCTATTTTCGAAAGTACATAGAAAGTACTGGTCATATTCATTATAAAACAATACTTCATGAAAACCTTATTTACACATTTAAATTTCAAACATTAGGAGTAGAAGTAGTTGTTATTTTGCATCTACTTCACAATTGCATGCTAGTGTGAATAGATCACCAAAGTTAAAGAATTCACATAACCTTTAAATCTACTCCATTATTAATGTTCACCTGCCTAGGTCTAATAGAACCTAAAGTGCAGGGAGCTCTAAATCTTATTGGTTGACTATGTTCATTGGCCAAAACATTGTTAAACCTTACCATAGAGCCTGACATACTCTTAGAGTTTGCAATCTGCAATTTTGGAAACCAACAGATTGGCAACTCTGCTAGGGAGTAATTAAAAATATTGGTTTAGGACCATTTTATTATAGAGTGAGTGGAGTTTTGAATTCAAGCACAAATTGGTAAATCTTATGGAAAGGATCCAAAAGGATAAAATGTATTCCTCTTTTGAAAAGAGGTTGTGACTCTGTTAAAACAAATCTGATGAAAAATACAAAAGACATCTTGGAATAGCTATATTCTTAGTCAAAAGTAAGATTAAACTATGCTACAAATTTCTTATTGAATTATGTGTTCTAATTCTTATTTTCCCAATGCAAATTATGGTGCCCATAATGTGCCTACTTCAACAAGAAAATTAATTGGATTGAGGAAAGAGGTTGAATGAATGTTAGAACAAGTGGAAAGGATTGAGTCAACAAGGGAAAATGAAGAATTTTCTCAAACACTCTTACCATTGAGAGCCCAAATTGCTTTAAAAATAACAAAATATATACCTATCTCTAATTAGGATGATATATGAATGAAAATGGTCTATTGACCCTACATGTGCCTCATGAGATAATTGATAATGTTCTAGATAAGAATCAAGATGAAATTATGGAGGAGGATGCAATATTTAAGATGTTGTTAAGGACACAATGCTTGAGGAATGCATCAACATTGAAGTAAGTGAAGAAGAAAGTCCACTTCATAGTGAACTAATAGCACATCCATTGATAGTTGAGTACCATTATGACACAATTGATGAAGAAGAAGTATCCACACTAAAAATGGTATAAATAATAATCTGAGTGCAGTTCATGATCCAACAGTGGACGTGTAGCCTTTTATACATTTCATAACATTAATAGTAATGAATTAGAAGTTGAAACAAAAAGGCATAGTGTGCCCTACAAAAATGAAGAGGGAAATGATTGTGATCAGCCCATAGAGGTTGGGTATGGAATTGAAAATATTTTTTATGACAGTATGAATGATAAAGAGGATGACAATATATAAGGCCTTCCTTCCATATCAGATTATGACTGTGTTTTTGGCAAGAGAAGTGTATGTTATGATGAATCCATTGAATATCAAGATTTTGATGATGAACCTTTTGATTTTTGATTTTAAAAAAAGGGATACTTGTGGCCCTTATGGAGATCAAGAGGAAGAAGCATAGGAAGATGTGGACGATGAGGTATGTTCACTTAGTAGTGAGAAAATTTCAGATTTATTGATCATGGAATATCAAAGGCATGTACATAAAATGGGTCATGAAATTCTATGGCCTACTCACATAAGGTTTGATAATAATAATGTTCCTTTGGGTACTAAGTGTAATACATGTCCATTTATTTCTCCTTCTACAAATAAACAAGATGATGCTGCATCAACTTGTGAGGAAAAAAGGTATGCTGATGAAATTGTCGTATCTTTATCCAATGATTTTGAGTATTGTTGTGATGGTGATCCCAATGGGGATGAGAAAACTTGATATGATCATAAACATGGTGTACAAAATGATGAAGGAATTCTTGAAGCTGATAAAGACCCTATGTGTATCCCTATTCATGAGGAAATATGTAAAACAAAATTAGAGATCTCTGGCTCATGTGAGAATGATGTTGATTTGCATATGATAAATAATTTATGTTCAAAATTTATTGGTTCAAATGTGCACGTTGATGAATATACTACTTAGAGATTGGTTTCACTACCAATTAGTGATATGGAAGAGATGGAAAATGTTCTAAAAGGATGTCTCAAAATGTATTGATATGTCAGAATTTTCAAATCCATGTGAGAAGCATTCAAATAATGGAATGAAGAACATAAATAAGCATGATTACTTTCCTTCCCAATAAACCTAGAGGTTGCTTTCTTAGTTTACATTAGTCAACTTATGATGATTTTATATTTTCTATGGAAAATCATGGTCTTAGCTATATGGTGGATTATAAGTGTTGTCAGTTTTCAACTTAACTAGGATATCATTTCATGATACATGAAAGTGACTAGAATGGTTGAGGATGTTGCATTGAATTTAAATGTTCCTTGTATGACAAAATTAGCATGAGTTCATCACGTGATTTTCAAAGTATTCCTAATTGTGAACTAGAGAATGGTAAAGTATGGGAAATGTTAGACATAGTGTTAATTTTGAATGTTCCTATTGGTTGTGTATATAGTAGGGAAGATTGCACGAGTATTTTCAAGAGGAATTGGTTGAAATCATATAAAAATAAGGTATATGATAGAGGTAAGTTCAGGCCTTTCTTTTGGGTGGCCTTGGGATATCATTTATGGTTTGAGTTTCAAACCATTACAAATTAGGGACATAGGTGATGTATGTGGCCTTTTTTCCAAATGAGTAAGACACTCAATTTTCTCCCGAGAAATCCAAATTCTTGCTATGCTCATAAGGGGAATACATCCCCAGATGAAGTCGCTATTGGAGCCTCAAATATTTGTCAAATTTTGGAAAAATTTAAGGTTCCCATGATGAAAATTTAATTGCAGCACTTTAAAATGCACCTGTACAATATGTTCCAAGAGCCTACTTTGAAAAATCATAACTAAAAGCCTATTCAATTTTATGCTAAATTACTTTACATGAATGTTCATTTGAATGTGTATGTCCAATTTTAACCGAGTCCTATGATCAAATTTGATAGGGTTTTGAAGCATTAAGTTAGAGCATTCTTGAATAGTTTGTTGTTTATACAGTGTTAAATCTACCAGCGAGGTCAACCTCCAATGCCATTATTTATGAGCCACATGATTTTCATGACAAAATAATTGTTGTTTAAAATTTTTCTCATGTTAGTCTACTTCCATCTCCATTTTCAAAACCTCAATGTTTCATTTGATATTTTTGCACAGTGACAAGAAAATGGAGTTTTCATAGTTTTGATGTTTACAGTTCCAGAAATATCTTAGAGGGGTCAACTTTGACCTTCAATATTTTATGAAGGAAATAGATTGGTGAAACACCCTTCTACACACATGTTCATTTGAATTAAATGAACTAAGTTCCATAGTGGAATCTTCCTTGGAAGAAAGTTATTATTTTTTCAAAATGGTGATTTGAGGGGTTCCAGATGGCTTTTGATAGGTGCAGTTTCAGAAAAGGCTGGGTGAGCAACATTGACTAGCAATATTTTGCAATCTTGAAGAGTTCATGCAAATCCATTTTGCAACTACACTCCACTATCATTATTCAACATGTTAGTAAGTTTTCATGGATTTGGGAGAATATCTGATCAATATTCTAAAATGATTATTTCATAATTAATCTCATAAAATAGTATTTATTTCTAAGTTATCCCATTCCAAAACTAAACATAATCATTATAGGTTGTTCTTTTCAAGTGGATATTGTATCAATTTAGGGTCATTGGTATTTATAAGGATTTTAAACTTACACTCACCAATTTTATTTTCTTAAAACTATCTTAGACCTTTTATAAAAATATTTTTAACATACCTTACAAATAAGGATTTTTGTCATATAACATTTTAGAGGTATTTAAATTTGTACGTTCTTAAGGAATGTTTCCTAGAATAGTTACCTTGTTCTTGTTCTTTTACTCACTCAAATTTCTACAATACTATTCCTTACCTTGTATATACTATTTTTTTACATTTATGTTTTCTAGGGAAATTATAGTGTTAATTTCTAAGGAAAATCCTCTCTCCAAGTATAGATGAAGACTATCAAAGAAAATATGATAGTTGTGTTTTTTTTTTATATTTTTAATGAGCAATGCTAGTAGGTTTTTATATGAGGTTAGGTGGTGATTAAATTTGACTCTCGTTTGATAGAATTTATATAAAATGGGTTTTAATATCATTTGTGCTAAATAATATACAGTTTTACTTGATATCTTATTAGAATTAGTATGTGATGATACAATAATTATGATGTATGATGGCATTAACTATCATAGATTTTATATCTTATGGGAAATTTTAATTTGGTATGTAGAGATATAGTTTGAATATATGTTTATCTTAATAGGTCTATGCAAAATCTTGAACTATTGATTACTTTATCTTGCAAGTACTATAAGCTATACTATAATAGCCACAATATTTTTTTCCAAACAAAGATAAAAAAAAAATTATCAACCTCGTATTTATGTAATTGAGATGAGCTTATAAGAGATTATGGTATGTTATTGTTGAATTGTGGATAATGGTACTGATGCTTAATTTTACATCTCAATGTTCTTGTATGGAAGTTCTTTATTAAAAGTTTCCTAGATTAGGAAATTGGATGGTTTTCCTTGCTTACCATTAGGCATTGTTCATTTTTGGGATTTATTAAAACCAACCTTATTAGGGCATGAAATACTAATATGAAAATTTTAAATTTTATTTTAGTTAACGAACTAACTATTTTATTATTTTATTTGGAATGAGTATTGTTTAATAGTAATTTATTACATTATTTGATCTTAAATAATTTAATGATTTTCTTTCTACGTTACTCTTTGTAATTCAATTCCATGAAGAAATCTACATGAATGGTTATTAGATCTTAACTATAAGAACGTAGATGTATATTATCTTTAAAATATTAATGTGAGGAAAAATAAATAAGAATGTGGCCTTGTTTCAAAGCAAGTATGTAGTTAGTCCTTAGGTGAATGTCGTAAGACCCAAATCTATAGTAGATGGATTTATGAAGCTTACCCAAGGATTGGGGGTGTTCCTAAAATTTATCAATCATCCCTCTTTAGTATGCTTCAAATTAATAATCAAGTTTATTTTATATGACATTCAAAATTCCATCTTGCTTTATAATGGATACGATGGTTGGCGTTCAGGTCTGCAACTTCATGGAATGAGCTAGGGCATTTGTGCCCTAGCTTGTGATCGATCCTTTTTGCTCCTACACTATCTAGGTGGGGGTTTTCTTCTGCTTACAGAGGGATTGCCTCTTTTTTTCATTGTTCACATTGAAATCTAGGATGTGTGGCCTAAATCTATTTTGGGTCTGTGTTTCTCTATGCACTCAGGGGGTTTCCTTAGCACCTTGTGTTGTGTGACCACCTTTGGGGCTTCTGCAGTGGTGCTTTCTTGTGCTTGCTTGGAGTTGGATGGAGTAGGGTTGGTGTTATAGGGTGTACGGGGTGTAAAGAGATTGCTACTTTTTTCTCTATTTATGGTGTTTCATTCTCCTTGCCCAGTGTAGATGTGGGATGGTTTTTGTGGTGGTGCTTGTGTAGAGGAAGAATAGAGGGAGTGGGGTGGTATTCACCCACCCAATATCATTTGGTGTTTTTGTATACCTGTCTAGGGCTTGATGGCCTTATTAAAGGGTGAGACATCTTGGGTGGTTCCTGACTTGGACTTCCATGTAGAGATAGGCTCAAAGTATCCATACCAAGGGATGAAGACTTTTGATAATAATTTATTGGCTCTAGATACAAGGTTTGTTGGTATGTTGTCTAGTGGTTCATGGATCATGAAGATTAATGATTGTCTAGAGTGTTGCAAGGAGAGGCTAAAACAGGTTGTTTCGTCTGAGATGATTTCTTAAGATATATAATATTATTCAAATCACTCCTTATATTGTAAATTTTTGTGGATGGGGTTTTCTCTGTAGTTTTGGGAGTTTTGGGACTAAAGGATTTGGGAGCCGAAAGGAGAAATGGAGATAATGTTGCTGGCAAGCTAACAATTACTTCATGCTTATTTTTAATTGCATGGCTAATCATGATATGGTCTTTGAGGGATGCCCTTATTTTCATAATAAGGTGGGGTTGTTTATCAAGCCATGGCATGTAGGATTTAACCCCACTAAGGAGCTTCTGAATGATTTCCCAATGTGGGCTCATTTATCTCAGTTTCTGGTGGAATGTTGTTGGGAGGATGTGCTACACTTGCTTGCCTTGTTGCTTGGAAAACTAGTTGGGACTTCATCACATACCTTGGATAAAAAGGTAATGAATTTTTCCCATATTTGTGTTGAAATTGATCTAAGGAAGCCTTTGCACGATGCTATAGATATGTGTGTGGGATCTTATTCTTGGGTGTAGCAGTTGGACTATGAAACTCTTCCTTGTTGTCATCTATGTCATGAATATGGTCATTTGTAGCAGAGATGTCCAAGGTATAAGCCTATGGAGCCTCAACCTTCACAACCTCCTCGCAATCTTCCTAGAGCTGATAAGGGGAAGAGCCTTGCCCTTGATGATGTGGTTGGTGTTGATGGTTTTGCTTCGGTCAAGGCTCATAATAGCAACCAAGGTCAAAAGAGGACCTCTAAGGAAAGGAAAGATGAGGGTACTTTTAATAGGTTTGAGGGTTTGGATGATCTCAACATGCAAGAAGTGAACCTAGGTTTAATGAGCTTGGATTAGGGGGTTGAGGGTTCAATATAGGAGGGCCATAATCTTGATTCTTCTATGGATCTACAAGGAAATGATTGTCTACACATGGATATTGATCAGTGGATGGTGATTTTGGAGGTATCGGCTCCTTCTATTGATGTTCTGAAAGAGGGTGGGGATTCTTCTTTTCCTGGGTGGAATGCGGGTTCAGATTCGACTAGGAATAACAAGCCTCCTCATAAATTGAGCATCATGCAAAAGGATATTAAGAAAGGTGGGGCAAAGAAATATGTTGAACTTGGTAGAAATAAGGATGTGGAAAAGATTAAATTGATAGGCGAGACTTTGGTGGAGTTAGGGTTAGTAAAGACTTTGGATTCTCATTTTTTGAGCCCCTTGAAATGATTGTTCTTTCGTGGAATGTTAGGGGCTTGAACAACGGCCCTAGACAAAAAGTGGTTCATAATTTAGTTAGAATTCAAGTTCTTGATGCTCTTTTTCTATAGGATACTAAGTTATTAGTTGAGAGTATGCTTGGTTTGGCACCTAAGTTGTCGAAGATCGAGGAGTGCAAGTGCATTAGTGCTCATGGATCCTTTGGGGGTGTACCTTGATTTTGGAATCCGTAAAAGATCCGACCTCTTTAGTGGATGTCCTCTAAATCTTCTATGTCTATGATTGCTACTAGTTTTGAGATGGGGGATGCTATTCTCTTTTCTAATATTTATGATCCTATTGATTTTTGGGTAAGCAAGTTTTGTGGTCCCATATCAGGTTTGTCTGTAGTGTGATAGCTTTCCATCCATGGATTTTGGCTAGAGATTTCAATGCTATTTCTGAGTTGGAAGAAAAGCATGGTGGTACTTGAAGGTTGGAGCCCTTTACATTGTTTCTTGATGATAGCATCAATACTTTGAATCTAGTTGATATCAAGCTCAATAATGGTCTATTTATCTAGAACAATCATCTATCAAGCTTCCTATTGAGTCAACTTGTGTACCTCTTACACCTTTTAGGTTCTAGGTCATGTGGTTATGGGACCATTCTTTGAATGATTATCTGGCTGACTGGTGGAGTGGTAGACTCACTTATGGCATGACAATGTATATCTTTCCAGAAATTCTACATACTAACTATCATGGACTATGAAAACAAAATGTTATTAATGTATATCTTTTCTAAGTTACTTCAATTTGTAAAATATTATATCAAGCGTTAGAATTGTCAGTGCTTCAGGAATCTCTTCCATGCTAAGGCGTCGGATCAGGCTAAGTTGGATGGTATCATGAGGTCGATAAGGGAGGAAGGGGTGATAACTGAGCTACTTTAGGACAAGGCATGAGTTGTGAAAGAAATGGAGGAGTGGGAGCTATGGGAGGTAATGTATTGGAAATATAAGGCTTTGATAGAGTGGCTTGAGGAAGGGGATAAAAATACTACTTTTTTCTTCAATTCAGTGAAAGGAAGGAGGCATGGCAATTCTATCCTTGTTCTGGTGAATGACAATGGAGGGCATATTTCTTCCTTTCTTGAAATTTTGAGTGAGGCGATAGAATATTTTTCCTCTCTTTTTAGGGAGGACTCACAAGGGGGGTCTCCTGAGGAAGCCCAAGTTCTTTCTTGTATTCCCCCTCCGGTGTCTAGAGAAATGAATCAACATCTTATGAGTGATATCTTGCTTGAAGATCTAGAAGGGAATTTATTCAAGATGAAGAAAGGGAAGGCTCCTAGTCCTGATGGCTTCTTGGTTGAGTTTTTTCAAGAGTTTTGGGATATTATCAAGTTGGACCTTTTGGTGGCTGTTTAGGAATCTCAATGAAGTAAGTAGATGTTAAGGGCTTTAAACTCTACCTTTCTTTCTTTTATTCCCAAGTGAGAGGGGACAAATAGGTTAAGTCAATTTTGCCCCATTTCTCTTTGCAATGTGATTTATAAAATTATCTCTAAGTTAATTGCTAAAAGGTTGAAAAAAGGGCTAAAAGAGCTGATTTCTGAGGAACATACTGGTTTTGTGGTAGGTAGGAGAATTTTGGATGGGATCATTATTGCAATTGAGGCCATTCATTCAATGGCTAGTTTCAAAGAAAAGGTGATGTTTATCAAATTTTATATTGCTAAGGCCTATGATAGATTTAGGTGGTCATTCCTTCAAAAGGTTCTTGGTGCTTTTGGTTTTCAGGAAGAGTGGATTGAATGGGTTTTGAGCTGTGTTATTTTAGTTTCTTTCTATGTGCTTATTAATAGGGATCACTTTGAGTTATTTAGTGCTTCTAGGGGGCTTCGCTAGGGGGACCCCCTTTCTTTATACTTGTTTACTCTCCTTGCCAAAGGTTTGGGGCAATTGATTAGAAAAAATGTGGAGTCACATCTTATCTAGGGTTGCCGATAGGGAGGCAACTTGCCTCCCCAGTCTCACCGACAATTTGCGGATGACACCGCTCTGATGGGTATGGCTACAATGAGAGAAGCTTCCAATTTATGTCTAGTTTTGGATATCTACCTAGTTGCCTCAGTTCAATGGATTAATGAGGATGAGTCTTCTATTTTCTTCTTCAATACTCTGAACCCCATTCAACAGAGGATTGCCCAAAATTTGAGATTTTAGATTGGGACTCTCCCTTTGACTTATCTTGGTATCCCTGTCTTGATTGGAAGAATTCCTAAGGAGTCTTGGCAGAATATTTTGGATTAATTTTTGATGAAATTTAATCACTATACTCATAGATGGTTATCCTTTTCTAGTCATGTTCAGTTAATCAAGTCAGTGGTACAAGATTTTCCCATTTATAGATGTATGCTCCAGGTTGCCCCTTTGGGATTTGTGAAGGACTTTGATTTTGTAAAAAGATAGTTTTTATGGGTTGGTTGCTTGGTGTCTTCCAAATGGAGTCTAGTTAGATGTGAGGTTGCTGGTAGCCTAAAGTAGTATGGTGGTCTAGGCTTTCGATAGTTGGCTTTGACTGGTGTGGCTTTGGTTGCAAAATTGTATTGCCAATGGTGTATTGAGCAAGATAAGATCTCGGTCAAGATTCTTTCTCAGATGTAATTCTTGGGGATCCCTCAGCTTGATATTTCTTAATACCCTTGTTGGGAAGGGCTCGGTGATTTGGGGCACTCTCAAAAAAGGGGCTATGCTTATTAAGGAGGGATTATTTTGGATTTGTAAGAAGGGGACTCATGTCCAATTTTGGTCTGATTCTTGGGATAGCTCTTCTCCCATCATCTCTTAGTTTCCTAACTTGTTGAATCTCTACGAGAGGTTTCTTGAGTCTGGTTTTTCATGGGTGAGTGATTTTAAATCCTTTTCTTCTTGTGGTTAGTTGAAGGTGGATAGATGGAAGTCTCTTGATGCTTGGTTAGAAGTTGGTTTGAGAGAGGATTGTGTTGAGCTGCAAAGTATCCTTTATAGTAGATGGTGTAGCTATATTCAGGATGAAGATGTGCTTTCCTAGTCTCCTAATCCTAAGGGTATCTATGCTATTTCCTCTGGATATCAAGTGTTATTATCTCACAAGTTGGATGGGGAAGATGTCCAGTGGTGTAAGAAGGTCTGGAAGAAGTTCTCCTAGCCATAGTGTAATTTATTTATTTAGATGTTAGCTTGGAATAACTGTTTCACCTAGGATAATATTTGGAAGAGAGGCTTCCAAGGTGCTTTTGTATGTGTTTTGTGTGGTGCTAATGAGGACTCTACTCACTTGTTTTCTCACTGCCCTTTTTCTCTCTAGCTTGGCATCTTTGGTGGGGCATTTGGCAAAGTCCCTATGTTCATGGATTCTCCTTGATTGAATTTGTGCATGGGTTGGGTAGGCCTCCTTCTATGGCTTCTTTCTTGTAGGAGGTGTGGTATGTGGGGCCTATCTTCATGTTGTGAACAATTTGGTAGGAATAGAATTAGAGGATATTTCATGGATAGAAGAAGCTTGTGCAATAAGTTTGGCAGAGAATTTTGGGCATGGTTCAGGAGACAGTGGAAGCTAACTATGAAGTTACTTTTCCTTTAGATAAAAGGCATGCAAAGCTGGTGGAGAGATTGGGTATTCAGGGGTTTTCCTTGGCTTCTACATGTGTCAAGAGAGGATGGCGAGCAAAGAAAAAAATTCATAGGATTGGTAGATAGAAGCTCCCTCTAGCTGGTTTTCTAAAGATTAATACAGATGGATCCTCAACGTCCAATCGAGACTAGCTGGTATTGGGGGGATTGGCAGGGATTCTTTAGGTTCGGTGATCTTCCTCTTTTCGGTCTATGAAGGGGCGCAAACTATCAACCTTATGGAAAAGTTGGAAATTATTTGTGCCTTTGAGAGGGCTCATGTGTTGGGGTGGAGAAGGATTATTTGTGAATCCAATTCGCAGGTCTTAATCAATTTTCTTATTGAGTAGAAAGTGGCGGATGTTAGTTGGTAGTTTTCTATGGTAGTGCATCAGATCTTGTGGGTTAGTTCATTGATGGAAATGGTGACTTTTGTTCATATTATAAGGGAGTGGAATAGGGCTATTGATTGCTTGGAAAAATGCGCTTTGGAGCATGTAGATGGCTAGATAATTGTAGAGTGGGAGTTGGTTCCTTCGACGCTTTGTCTTGATTTAGAGATAATTCTTGCTGAGGATAGGGATGGGTATGGTGAAGGATGATTTAGTTCTTGTTGGTTCTAGGGACCTTGGTCCTTTGCTTTCATTGTAATGCTCTTTTTTGAACTTCAATAAAGTTATTACCCCTTTTTTTATAAAAAAATTATTTTATATGACCATGACCTCATGACCACACTCTTTTAACTAATATTTTCTCATTATATACATCTTAGCTAAGAAATAATTATCTATAATCATCATGCTTACCTACTCTAAGGTTTGATGTGTTCATATTTCAAAATCTACTCTAATACTTGATGAAATTTTAGAGTCACTATCATCATGATCTATTTCTAACCATAAATGAACAATAATGTATAGTTAAAAATAATCAAAAATAAATTGTAGGGATTAATCTATAAACAATTCCTTATTAAATCCATAATTAATATTAATAGCAACAATATCTTCTTAACAACTATATCTAGCTCCATATTTCTTTCTTGTGATACCTTTTTATGGAATCATGAGAAATAGAATGAAATGGATGTCTTGAGAATGTTATATTATAAATATGTAACTAATTATGTATATATATTAAACTAGAAGTTATCTTAGTCTAGGGATTAATGTGTATGGTTCAATGGATACCTCTATGTCATATTGCAACTAAATCAACTATTATATTGTGTAGAACCTTAAGATAATGTGTATTGGATAAATATTCTTGTACCTTATACCTTTTATAATGATAAAAGTAGATCAATATTGGAGGAAAATTGTCAACATCACATGCAGGGTCAAGAAAGGGGTTGTATGAAAGAATAGGTAAATGATATTTATTCTCTTAATGCAACTTTTAACACTCATCATAAAATTATTTCCAAATTATAAAACCTATGACTTACTCACATCTAAGATTATTTTTAACTCAATATGACAAGAGTCAAGGAGTATTCTCTATCAAGAAAATTATTCAATTATATCATTGGGTTAGCTAGCTTTCACAAGTATCATGTAGGCACCAAATTATTAGATCTACTTACCTTAAGAGTTCAATATTGGTATTAATGTATTGTGAGGAATGTGTGTGGTTGTATTGATCTATTTACTTGAGGTGTGTGTTTCAAAGTTTCTATTACTAAATTAGTCTAGGTGATTGATAATACAGGCACTAATCTTGGGTGGTTTAATAATGTAATAAACCATGATTATGTTTAGTTAGTTATCAAATGACTTAAATATTTAGCAAGATATCTCAATATTATTAATAATTACATATGTTGTGTATTGTTAGTCATATGTTCTTGTCAATGATGAGGAAAAGTAGTATGGGATGAGGATGGAACCATAGTGTAGCATGGGACACACTCTTTTTCCTTTTTCTAGGTTATCACTTTCCTATAATAGCCTTCTTGTATATATGAGATATGTATGAGTTTATCACTATAGTTACATATATGACATACTTATAAACTAGACATTGTGTGGTTTTATGTTCCTACTTGTTCATGATATGATACTAACCATTGTCTAGGATACACTTGATAACATACTATTGTATGTAGACTTAATTAGAAGTATAAGCCCAATCAATTGTTTAGGTCAAATGCCTCATCCTAGTTCTATCAAGGAGTCTTTCTATAATTTTATATGTGAACTACATTGCCATTGATTCCTTGAAAAATAACACATGTAGGGTCATCTCCAATAAACCTTTGAGGATAAGGTTTGGCTCTAGATATTTGAATTGTTATTTTATTTTATCCTATTTAGTGCATGAATGTAAGAATGAAACATAGACCACTACCATGCATTCTGGTTAGGTAAGATTATGCAACTAGAAATTCTAAATTAGAAAGATGATACTAAATGTGTAATAAAATTGGTTTTATAAAAATAGTAGTAAAGTTCAACAATAAAATTATTTGGGTGCATATCTTTCTATCTTTTACTTTCAATTGGTTAATTTGTAATATCATCTCCATGAATCCTTTCATGAGTTTTCTATTTTCATTTTTTATATTCATATAAAGTAAATCTAATTGGCAAAAAAAGAGCTTTCTATTTTTATGGGAATACCTTGTGTTTTGGAAGGGAAAAAGATAGAAAGGCTTAAGAAGAGAGGACATAGTAGTTGTACATATAAATTCTAAATTCTTTACTAATAAATCAAATTTTAATGAACATTTCAACATATTTTTAAAGATGAATTAAGATTTTAAAGTAATTTTTTGAGGTTGTGAATATCAATAATATAACTACATCAGCTATATCTTTATCAAATAATCTAAATTTATGACAGACCTAACATATCACTACATAATTGAATATTTATTAAAAATAACTCAAAAAAAAATCATTTTTAATTTTAAAAATATAAACATAACTATTAATCTTTTAACCTTTGAAAATAATCAATAAAAGTAAAAGATAAAAGATTGGGGAATTATGTGGGTGTATTGATCTTACATCGCGTACAAAAGTGCTTGGTGGATGCAAAAGCTTGATTCACACGGCACCCTCCTGTTTTCTAACCTGTCATGACACATGCACAGCAATATTATTGTGAAAATTCCTCCTACACACTTTGTAGTACAAATACAATTTTCAATATTAATGTAAAAACTTTACAAATTTGGTTATCTTAGAGATGAAGTCTCTAGACTTCTTATATACAGGTGTTTTTTTTCAAGTTTAACATACGGCTAGGAGCCAAGAGTAAAAAGCAAGCAGTAGCAGAGGCAATGTGGACCTTTTAAAAAATTGCAGAGAATATATACAGAAAGACATTGAAGAAAAAACATTTAACTCACTGATGTGCTTTATTATACACTTTCTATTTTTTTTGGCAGGCTTCAACTGATACTCCCTTTACCCTCTTACGCACCGCGTCGCTCACATACCCTGTAAAAACAAAATTAATATTGAACAGATGCTCTTAATATCTGTCACCTAACCCTATTCTACAGGGGCTGTCATTCTAATAGTTATCCGACTCCTACGCCTATTCCCTTACCCTCATACCACTACGCGACCCACCCATACCCTGTGAAAATACTATCTAACACCTACGCCTATAGAACTCAGATCCAGTGATGGGTTTCAGAAAAAACAAACTGAAATTCCAGAATCGTTGTTTAGGTGAAAAGACTGGTTTAAGTGACTAAATTTTGGAAAAAGCTTTCCGATGTTGACCTGCTTAAGAAATATCTTACCATGCATCGAGGGTGTACATTTTCCCTAACCCTCATACGGCCCGCGCTCCAACTTTAACAACTACCCTTATTCCCTTACCCGATCGACTGATGGATTTCAGAAAAAAAAACACAGTAATTCCATAATCATTTTTTACATAATAAGACTGGTTTCAGTGACTAAAAATTGGAAAAAGCTTTGTGCTGTCGACCGTCTTACGAGCGTAGAAAACATCTTACCAACTATACATTCAGGGCAACTCAAAAATGTCGTGTAAAACGGATGCCCAAACGGAGAATGAATTACTTTGAATACTAGAGGGAGAGGATTACCATCTCGATTTGAAGGCCTCCAGCGACATTCTTCAAACTCCAGCGATCCAAAACTCGAAGGATAGTGCAGGTGAAGAAACAGCATAATACACAATATTCTTTTGGAAACAGCCAGTGTTGTTCTGCTGCAAAAACAAACTATTAAGGAAACAGTATATGTAATAATAGAAAGTATCATCCCCGCAATTGGAGTTACTGAATTTTATGACTTAAAAAGATATGTATATTTATATGCTTTTTGTGAAAGAGTGAAAGGCGTAAATAATCACTTGCTAATTGTTCATTTGGCATCTAGTGTCCTCATTAAATAATTAATAAGATAAAGATTTTGTCCGAGTGGTATTAATAAAGATGAATAAAATAATTATTTGCCATTAACATTGTAATTATTGTTTTCTAAATTTGAAAAAAAAATGTAAGTTTTATTAATGTAAATAAAAATAAATGTATACTTTGCTAATTATAGTGTCTTACTATTGTTAATTAGTTATTTGCATGACTTAATCTTAACTTTAATTCACACCTTAAATTTACTTTTATCCCTAACCCTAAGAGTAACCCTAACTTTAATTCTAACAATACATTCTAAACCCATTACTATAAATCCAAGTTTAATCACTAACTTTTAAATAAATAATATATTTAATAAATGTTATATTACTACATATTATATATTGAAAGAAAATTAAATTATAAAATAAATAAATCTAATGTATGTGGGCAATATTTCTTCTCTTATTATTAATATAAAATTGTTATATATTGAAATGATTATTTATTAAGAGTTTATTTTTAATTTAATATATATTTTTAAATATATAAGTATTAAGAAATAAAACATATTATATTAAATTGTTGATTCAAATAAATAATTGTAACATTAAAAAAAAAATAGATGAATAAAATTTTGGAGCATTATATTATTAATCATATTTTAATGATTTTTATTAATAATATTTTACTTTTAATTTATTTTAATTTTTGAATAGTTCTAACCATAATTTTTATTATTCTTAATTCTTATCCTAATTATAATATTTTAAAAAATTATAATAATTGATAATAATGAGATTAGAATTATAATTTAATTAATAATTATAATTATTTTAAAAATAGAAAATGTTGCACAGTCTACAACTGTCTTGTTCATCCCTACGAAGGTTGATGGGGGTTTGAGTTCTAAAAATTTGTTGCTCTCCTCTAGTCTACTCATGTTTTGGCATGCCATGAAGATGCCTTGTTTTATTTGCCAGGACTAGGTTCAGAGCAGGTGAAAGGGCCTCTTTCTCCTAGCAAAACTAAATTAGAATGCAAAGTGCCGCAACCTAATTACAAGGTTGCATTGGGTTTGGACTCTGAATCTCTTTTGAAGGCTAGTGAACTGGTTATGATCTCCAAGCTTCCCTCCCTTCATAGAAATCAATATGCTCCTTTCTCAATCTACCTTTCTTTGAATGCCCCAAAGATATTTCCTAGATAGTAACATTAGTGATAGAGAAGTCTATCTGCAAGCCCATGCCCTTATTTGTAGATTCATGAAGGTGAGGTTAAATTTAAGTGATCTCCATTTATGGATCAATATGTTGTGGAAAGATTATCTAGAGGAAAAAATTAGCATATATCTTTGTGCAAAAGGTTTTTTTGTTCTAGAATTTGATTAACTAAAAGATAAAGAAATGATTTTGAACACTAGGCCCTAGTTTTATCAAGGAGATTTCTTATGTTTGATCCAAAGATAGAGACTTTTTCTTCTGCTTTCTTTTGGGTTCGTTTACTCTATCTTCCACTACAGTTGGGGGAAATTGATTGGTAGTGGGTTGGGCAAGTACCACTACATATCAAAGGAAATAATTTTTTTTTTAGGTGTAGAAGTGTTTCACAGTTGATCATGCTATGGCACAATGTGATAGGGGTTGAACTAAGGACATGAGGTCATCTTGGTGGGATGGGGTGGAATCCCATCACCATGTCATCTCTCTTTCTGTGTAAAATAATGTCTCTCCTTCCCCCATGATCCAAGAAAACGTTCCAAATTTGCCTCACCTATCTCAAGAGGTGGTGTCTGATAAGAGAAAATAGGATCTCCCATTGGATTTTTCATCCCTCTTGAAGAAATCAAAGTTGCAGTGCAAGAGCATTGAAATTTCTTATATTTCTTCAGTTGTAGTAGATAACAAAAATTTGAAAGTGGAAAATATAAATGATCCTTTTGTAAATGAACAAGAATGGACTGAGGCAAAGAGGAAGAAAATTCCATCAGCTAAACAAAAGCATTCAATGACATTAAGATATTCTAAAAAAGCATGTAATTCATTATGTAATCTACGATCAATGCAAAAATCAGTCTAAAATATGTAATCTGAGACTATAAAATAATAAAAAAAAGTGTTATCCTCTTTGATAGTGATATTCCCAAAAAAATTAAAAATAAAATTATTTTTATTTATTTATGTTTTAAAATTAATAAAATTTGAAAAATAAAATAAAGTTCCAATGCTAAATAGTTTAACATATAATTTAAATTTTTATTTTAATTGTATAAAATAAAAAGATTATTTAATATGCTAATTTATGTTTTATTTCATCTAATCAAAATTGATAAATTTTTTCATTGACTACATTTTAATTCTTCTAAATTAAAATGCATGATTTTTAAAATTTATAATTTTCAAAATCATTTTTCTCAAATACTATCCGCTAAAAAATATTAAGTGAGAATATCATTTTTGCCCAAGTGTGCATAATATTTTTCTTTTACAATTTTATTAGCTATTTTTGTGGCACTTAAAAAAAGTCTTTTGAAAAAAGTAAAAGATAGTGATTTTAAAATCTATATTTCATAAAAGATAAATGAAAAATCAATATAACATAATTAAGAGCATTTATTTCTAATAAAGATTCTAGAGGTAGAGGAAACATATTTATTTAATATATTATGTGATTCTTTTATATTTCACATAAATATTGGTTGAAATAATTTGAAGCATTAAATAACTATTCTAGGTTATTTATTTATATGACCACCATTAAGAAAGTATAGTATTCTTAATGTTGAGTTTTGTTTCAAATTTAAACAAAATTTATTAATTATTAAAATATCACTACACTGAGAGGCTAGGAAAAACAAAAATTAATAGAATTAAAATATCAATTTATTTTGAAAAAAATAACACAATGATTATTTAAAATATCCATGAACATAATCTATTTAAAGAAAACAAAAAAAATAGATAAATAAAAAGAGTTAATAATGTATATCTATTTAAATAAAAAGAAAAAGCACAAGGCATATGAGAAATATTTATTTTAAAAAATTCGCATCACTTTCTTATCTTTATCTAAAACATTATCTTTATCCAAAACATTATCATAATTAAGTAGGTAACTATAATCATTAATGGTATTTCAATTTTTTAAAGAAATAAATAGAATAGGTCAAAGTGATATATCTCGGCATATATTATATGGATTAACATTTAAGATATATATACTAGTTTTTTTTTTTTTAAATAAAGATTCTAGAGGTAGAGGAAACAAATTTATTTAATTTATTTTGTGATTCTTTTATATTTCACCTAAATTTGGTAATATGGGTTGAAATAATTTGAAACAGTATGCTATTTATTTGTATGTCCACCATTAATAAAGTATAGTATTCCTAATGTTGACTTTTGTTTGAAATTTAAATGAAATTAATTAATTATTAC
This sequence comes from Sequoia sempervirens, assembly GCA_007258455.2. Taxonomy (NCBI): domain Eukaryota; kingdom Viridiplantae; phylum Streptophyta; class Pinopsida; order Cupressales; family Cupressaceae; genus Sequoia; species Sequoia sempervirens. Next base: position 591,318,142 of record VDFB02058242.1, on the reverse strand, counting down.
ATCGCTAGGTAGTAGATTTGACTTGGGTTGTGGGTTTGCTCCCTATAGGTCTTGAGTTCAACCCCCTACTCTCACGGTTGACCACTAGGCCTGTATGAGATCTATGGAATCCAATGGTATCCACTTATAGGGGGTTAGTTTCACATCCCCTTACTGCATAAAAAATAAAAAAATAATTAATTTATCTTTCAATTAGGCCTCAAATTCGATGGTCTATTTGACTATTCTTTTAATTATGAAAAGGGTAAAAAAATTATTGAATCTCAGAAAGAAGCATTACATCAAAATCAAGGGTGAAAACCTGAAGCAACTGAAAAAATCAAACCAAATAGAGAAAAAGACAAAATCAACCAACAACCCTATTGCCCTCAGCAAGAACCCTCTCCAAATCCAAACAGAGCTCCTGGGGGATTTGAACTTGATCATCAATCTTCTAGCCATCTAAATGCTCAGAAGCTCATTTGGCTAGACAATCAGCTGTCATATTCCATTCCCTTTGAATATGAACAAAAGAAACCATCTCCATCAAAATGCTAATCTGTAAAATCTATTGCACCATCACCGCCAACTACTAGCTAACATTGGACACCTTCTGTGCATTAAGTAAGTTGACCAGAACTTAAGAGTCTGATTCACAAATAACCTGATGCCATCCCAACTCATAGGTCCATTCCAAAGTATAAAGGATCATGAATCTTTCCATAAGGTTGATAGTTTGCACACCTTTATGGATAGAAAAGAGGAAAACCACTAAACCAAAAGATTCCCTACCAACCCCAGCAACTCCAGCTAGTCCTAGATTTCCCTCAGAAGAACCAAGAACCATTAGTATTAACCTTCAAAGTGCCAACTTGAGGAGGCTTCCAATTTCCCACTCTTTGAACTTGCTATCTCACTTGCCTACCTCTCTTACTACAAACAGAGCTAGAGGATAACCTAGGGATGCCCAACCTAGCAACCATCTTTGCATCCCTTTTCTCTAGTGGAAACACTACATCTCCCATAGCATCAATCATCTCATGAATCATACCAAGGATTCTGAACCCCACTTGATGTATCCCCAAGCTATCCACTCTGAGAATCCTCCTATTCCTTTCTAGCCAAACCTACCATAATAAGAAGATAAGCCCAACATGCCATGCATCCTACAAAAAGAGAGCCAATGCGGGAGGTCTTCCCAAGATAGTCAAAAAATCCACCAAGGAAGAGGCATGAACATAGGGATTGTTCCAAACTCCCCACCAAGAGTGCCAAAGCTAGAAAGTAAAAGGACACCAAAAAATCTAATAAGAATAATCCTCCTCGTGCCTCTCCCATAGAGAACACACCTTAAAGGGCCTTGAAATTTGTGATTTTGAATATTATCCCAAGTCAAACACTGATTACAAGCCAAAATCTAGAGAATTAGTTGCACTTCAGCCAAGAAGACTTATTCCACACCCTCTTCCACCAAGGAACCTCCACCCCATCAATCCTTTGAGAGAGCAACCTCTAATAGCCAAAAAAACCTTATAATAACCTTTTTGGTTGGGAAACCACCCAAGAACATCCTTATCCATGAGGGAACTACATTGTCTTCTAGAAATAATCTTATGAAGAACCACACACTCCTCTTCCATGCTGACCACTGGGCACTCATCGAGATTCTTCCAGCAAGCACTCACTTGCTTTCCATGAAAATAAAACAACTTAAAGTCACTCACCCTCAAAAAAATAGCATCATCAAATCTTCGAATTAGGGTCGCCAAGTTAGGAAACTAAGAGATAATGGGGGGGTAACCATCCCAAGATTCAAACCAAAATTGAACCTTCGTCCCAGTTTTACAAATCCAAAATAAGCCACCCTTGACTAGCATAGCTCCTTTCTTGAGAGTAGCCCAAATTGTTGATTCCTTTCCCACCAAAGGGTAGCGAGTGATATCTTCCCAAGGAATATGCTAGAAATACTTATGGGAAAGAATCTTGGCCCATATCCAATCCTACTTAGTGCACCACCACCAATAAATTTTAGCTTCCAAAGTTGTACTTTCCAGCAAGGACTACCTTAGCCACAAACCACGATACTACTTAGGACAAAAAACAATATCTCAATTAACAAGACTTTATTTGGAAGGCAACAAATTTCCAGCCCATAAGAACTATCTTGCTAAAGTGTCCATCTCCCTAACAAAGCCCATCAGGGCCACCTGAAAGATACTCCAATAGATGGGGAGAGCTTGAACCATAGACTTAAGCAACTGAAAATGGCATGTAAAGGATAGCTAGTGATTGGACCAATGAGTGACTTTCGCACAAAATTTATCCAAGATAGGTTACCATGAATCCCTAGCTACCTTTCCCATAGCAATAGGAATCCCAAGATAAGACAAAGGAAGAGCCCCAATTTGAAACTGAAGAATCTAAGCAATTATCCTCTGAATAGAATCCAAAGTGTTGAAGAAAAAGATGGAAGAATTTTCTTTGTTAACTAATTGACCCAAAGCCACAAGACAAATATCTAGAACCTTATGAAGATTCACTACTTCCCAAATAGTGGTCACACCCATCAAAGTTGTGTCATCCATAAACTACAAATGGGATTGCGGGGGTAACTCACCTCCTCACCTCCACCCATGGATGAGGCCCAACTCCACATGTCTTCTCATTAAGCATCCCAAACCCTCAACCAGTAGAAGAAAAAAGGGGAGAGAGGATCACCTTACCTTAACCAACGAGAAGCATCAAAAAGCTCAGATTGCTCCCCATTAATTAAAACAAAGAATGATATAGATGTGATGCAACTCATGACCCAATTAATCCAATCATCTCCAAATCCAAAAGCATCCATAACCTTCTTGAGAAAAGATCATCAGACTCTATCATATGCCTTAGCCATATCAAGCTTGATAAACACAACCTTTTCTCTAGAGTTGGCCATAGAATGAATCATCTCAACCACTATAACAATACTATCCAAAATCTACTGACCTTCCATAAAACCACTCTACTCCTCAAAAATGAGCACCTACGGCCACTTTTTTATCCTATTAGCAATTATCTTGCAAATAATCGTACACACCAGATTGCAAAGAGATATGAGACAAAAGCGGCTTAATCTATCCACCCCTTCACACTTGGAATGAGCACATGGAAAGTGGAATTTAAAGCCTTTAACATCTGCTTATTCCTCTGACATTCTTGGACCACCACTTAAAAGTACAACCTGATAATCTTGCAAAACTTTTGAAAGAATTCAATTGGGAAACCATCAGGGCTTGGGACCTTCCCATTCTTCATCTAAAACATAGTTCCCTCCAGCTCTTGTAGAGTGATCTCTCACATGAGATGATCCATCATTTCCCTAGACACCAAGGAAGGGATACAAGAAAGGACCTGAGCTTCCTCCACAAAAATACCCTATGAATTTCCTCTAAATAGAGAAGTAAAATACTAAACAACTTCATTTGAAATATCATGAAATGAGTAAAGAGTCTCTCCCCTTCCATTGACCAAAACAAGAATAGAATTACCATGATGCCTAGCCTTTTCCAAATTGAAGAAGAATGTTGAATTTCTATCTCCCTCCTAGAGCCACTCAACCTAAGCTTTCTGCTTCCCCAAGATCTCTTCCCATAGCTCCCATTCTTCTAAATTTTTCAAGGCCCTTGATTCCTCCCATAGAAGATTCTTTGTCACCCCATTCTCCCTAATTATCTTGGTAATACCATCCACATCATCCTATATAGTAGACTTGGTACTGAAAATATTTTTGAAGCATTACTGGTACCAATGGTTTAGCTGGTATTTAATAAACTAAAGGAGCTTGGCAAAGGCATACATAGTCGTGCCATTGGAAGGTCTCCCATCCTGCCACCACTGAGCAACATAGCCATGAAGATCAGGATCATGCAACCACATAAGCTAGAAATTGAAGGATAAAGTCTAAGGAATCTAAGCAAAGAGAATAGAGAGCTTTATAGGCCAATGGTCCAAACCCCTCCAGTTCAAAATCTTAGAGCTAGAAGACTACATACCACCAACCCAAAAGCATGAGACCATGAACTGATCCAGGCATTTTGCAAGGTAGCTGTGACCAACCCTCCAATTGTTCCAAGTAAATTGACCATTGTCGAGCTTGAAATCATCAAGATTTAGAATAGAGATGTTGTCCTGGAACAACAACATAGAGGATTCCAGCCTTGCAGTACCACCCCTCTTCTCCACAAGCTTTGTAATATAATTAAAGTCACCCCTAATAATCCAAGGATGGTAAGGAGCCATGCTACAGACTGATCAGATTTTGGAACATAAGAGTTCCTTCTCTTGTGGCTCCATAGGTGCATACATGTTGGAGAAAAGAACAAATTATCTCATCTTAAAATAAGAAGCCACCATGGAAAGAGAGGACTTAAAGGACACCCACCACTAGGGGAAAATCTTCTAAGGATTCCATAAGCAAGCCACCCTCCTAGAAGACCCTTGAGCACCAATGCATTGGAATTCACCATTCCTCCATAGCTTGGGCAATAAGCCCATCATACACTCAACAAAAAGTTTGGTCTCATATAGAAAAAGGACATTAGGAGACTGACATCTAACTAAATCTCGAACAAATTTTTTCCTAGGGCCACTATTCAATCCCCTTACTTTCCATGAAAGAACAATCATTTCAAAGGGCTCGAGAAATGAGAATCTAGAGTTTTGGTTGACCCTGACTCCACCAACGTATCCCCTATCATTTTAATCTTTTCCACATCTTTCTTTCTACCAAGATTAGAAACTTTCTCCACCCCTACTTTCTTAAGATCTTTTTACAAAATACCAAAATGAGGAGATAACTTACCATTCTTACCCACCTTTGTGCTTGTTCTTCGCTCGGGATGAGATAAAGCTTCACTATCATTAACTACTTCAAAAACAATACCTAACTCTTCCTAAGCCACTATCTATGGATCTATTTCCAAATTCATAGTCCCATCAACCTATTGAGCAAGAGGAACCACAAAACTGATCCCTACATGCCCCAGACCACCCTCATCCTACTCTAAACTTGGTAAGCTCACAATCACCTCCTATTGGTTAACCTGCACCACCTCAATAGAGGGCCCATGAAGTTTAGAATCAACAGTCCCTTGATCCAAATCTAATAATCCCAAATTCACTTCCTATAGTGTCCCTCCAGTTGCTACTATGTGTTTCAATTTACTTATGTTTGTTTGCTAGTTGTTTAGCTATTTTGGATACTATGTTACATTTTTTATTAGTTATGACACATATATTATGTTAGTTTTTATACTTTTTGGATGATGCATTAGACATCATGATCATCTGGTTATGTTTGTGTGATGACATTATGATTGACACGTGTGTGTTATATTTTATGTTGTTTCTAAGTTTTAATGAGGTTATCATGATGTAATTGTTGTTTATGATATAGTGATGTTTGTCAGTCTTGGTGAATGAGACAATGTAGCATAACTCACTCGTGAGTACCCTGCTAAGCTACGACCCTTCTTCACGATGTGTTTGTCGATATATGATGATATGTTTAATAGTGTTGTTTGATGAAGTTTGTAGGTACCAGGAATTGTCTCCACCTTCTTGTTGGGTGTGAGCATGCCCTAACCCAATGGAAATATGCTGCTATAGAGATAGTTTCAGGTTCGTCATTAGCCATTGTTCTTCATTAAATGAGTATTCATTTGAAACCCATCATTGTCATTTTGTTGTATGGTTCTGTCGTGCCATTCTGGTTTGTGTTGTTTTGTTTGCAAATTAATTAATTTAGTTAAATGATTGTTTAATTAACACATTTGATTTAATGTAATTTTAAATATTTAAATATTAGATTAAAATGAGCACGGCTATGGTTTAATTTGTTAAATTAAATTAAACAAATTATTTATTTAAAAGTGAATGTTAATTTTGTGTAAAGGAATTTATTTAAAGGTAATTGTTAGTTTTGCATAATAGAATATTTATTTATTATTTGATGTGCAAATTTAAATGTTGAGAATTGATAACATTGAATTGTTGTTTCAGCTGAAGATGTGAAAATATCTCAAAACTTGATTTTTAGTTAGAGATGATATCTTGAGTGTTTATTTCATTGTAACTGAATGATCAATTGGAATTGCATGTTGACTTTGAGTTAAGTTTGGTAATTGTAAGTTATTTAAAAAAGGGAATTAAAAGCTTTTGTTTGTGAAAAAAAATTTACATGACATTTTTTTGGAAAGGTTTTTCTTTCACGGCAGTTTTGGGGAAAAGCTTCTTTTGTGTATTTCTAGTTTAAATTTTTGTAGACAATGGTTTTCAAAGGAATTGGTGCTTTTGGGAAATAAAGAATTGTAGGTTTACTAGTTTTGGCTTCTATCTTCATTGGATTCAGGATTATAAACCAGGTTTTCTTGTTTTGTTTTAGCATTTTCATGTATAGAAAGCTTTTGTATGAATTTTATGCCATTTGATCTTCCTTGTGGTTGAATTTGTTTACTTTATTTTCTCCACAAAAATCAGAAAAGAAAATTGTTGTGGTTTAGTATTGAAACAATTGAAGAGAGAAAATTGTAGAGAAACAAAAATTATTACAAACCTAGTTGTGATAGAATTGATATTCGATTCTATTTCATATTCTTATGATCTTCGAATTCTAAAAAAATTAAATTTATCACCATTAACGATTCCTATTTGAAAGTGAATATTGGAGTTTGGAAATATCGCCTTCTACTTGCACTATTTTCAAATCCCAAATACTATTCACAAGACTAAAGGGAAATAACTTCTCATAATTTTTGCAATTCATAACCCTCTGAAACTTGGAGGAAACTTAGCTCATGTATCATTTTGAAAGTCATCAATGAGCATGATGTTCAAGTGAAGAAGGATGTTATGATTGCTTTATTTGTTGTTTAATGTGTAGAAAAGCTATTTAGTGTATGGTTTGTATGAGTCGGGCCCTTTACCAATACCCTGTAGTTCCTCATGTTCTAGCATGTGCGACTAGTATTCTTAGAATTTCTTTATTTTCTTGCCTTCAAAGTTTTGTCTGGTTTTTCCAGTGTTGAACTTTATAGTCACCCTTAATCTTCTTGAATGTGTGCAAATAAAATACAAACAAAGCTTACAATATTAAGATTTCATCACTTCATTAGCAACCTGTCCCAGCTGCAATACTAAAACATATAAGGGAGCAGATGTTTAAATAAGCTCCCTGATTCCATTCGCTACCTGTCACAGCGGCAACACGTGAACATGGTAGGGTGTATAGATTTAAATAACCTCCCTAATTCTTTTGGAACCTCTCAGAGATGTAGCACTTGAACATAATGGAAAAATTTAAAGGTTTAAATAATCCCTCCAATTCCATTGTCAATCTATCACAATTACAGCCTAATCTCTCTCTCTCTTTGGTTGTTGAACAATTTTCCCTCAGGTGATTTACTTTGTCTAAAGTTTTTATGCCTTTTTCAACAAAACATATTTGAGTTGGTCTACTTTCATTTCGTCCATGTGATTGTTACCTCTTAGGGGCATTAGATTTAATTTATGCACCCTCTTTGTCTCCAATCTTACTTGATAACCATACTTGATACCATCCAATTTTACCATGCACCTTACTCCTCATAAACATTGATAATTTCTATGTTAGATATTAGAAATGCATGAAGTCACAGTTTTAGGATAGCTCTATGTTTATTATCCATGGTTAGTATGATGACTTTGTTGCATGGAAAATTATCTTGTTAGTTGTATTTCATATGTTATAGCCATTCAATTATATGTTTAAACCAATATGCATGTGCTACTGCTAGTCGAATGATCCATATAAATCTGCTTGTTCAAGGTTTCTAGTTATTTAGAGTTCTATATATTTTCATGGCGAAGTTAACTGAATGTTGAGGGATTGTATAGATATTGTAACACTACAACAAATCCCTATGATTTGCTCTATTTTTTCTCTATTTTTTGCTTCCACCCATTATTTTAATCTATTTTTTGCCAATTTTTTTTAAACATTAGCACTATTTATCAGGATGGCACTATTTTTGGTGTTTATTTAAGCCATTGATCATGACAAGTTGGTGCTAATTGTGGTGCTACTTCACACCAACATTAGCACCGACTTAGCCCTGATATTGGCTTCGAGGGTGGTTCCACCATATTTGGCTCTAAGTTTAGCTTTGAGTTTAGCTCCACTATTAGCTTCGAGTTTAGCTTTGAGTTTAGCTCTAGGTTTAGCGCTAGTTTAGGCACCCCTATGTCGAAGAGACTTATTTATATGTCTCATCGATGATGTAAAACAGTGAAATTTTAACAAGATATAGACATATCGAGGAAAGAATCACTTATGTCACATCGACAAGGTATATCTACAAGTGCTTGGTGAAACACAACTCTTGGATATAATGAAGTAATGTCAATGAGACATTGAGATATCGGTAAGATAAATAATATTGTCTCATCAACACTCTTTAAATAATGATCAAAAGCATACACCGCTATACATCAAGAGGTGAGCAACATATGCAGTAGAGCGGTATACACTACAATCCTGCAATAAGAAGCCTTGAGCAAGGCAGTAGTGCAGTAAACAATAGAAGGCAAGGGAAAAACACCACCATACCACAATTATAATCATGAGTCTCCCTGACATGGTAGAGTTACATTGATATATAAAAAAATACCGTCAAAGGAAAATATTGATGAGACAGTGGCATATCGGCAAGAAATATTAACTTGGCTCATCAACACTGGCAACCAATATTAGAGGAACATAAGATCTAATGTCGATGAGACATTGAGATATCAGTAAGACAAATTATATTGTCTCATCGACACTATTCAAGTAATGATCAAAATCATACATCGCTATACCATTGGGAAGGTGAGAAACATATGTAGTAGAGCAGTATACATCGCAACCCCATAGCAAGAATCCTTGAGCAAGATGATAGTGCAGTAAATAGTAGAAGGGAAGGGAAGAACACTGCCATACCATAATGGGTATAATAATAGATGGAAATAGTATGGTAATTGTGGCATCATTACAATTTACAACACTAAATGCAGCAAATCATGTCAGTCACAATCCATTTGAATAAATCATTTGAAAACAGCCTAGAAAAATACTCTAAAATTGTAATAAGCATACTCTAAATTTTTTGTCAAAATCTTATTTTCAGGCATAGTGCACTAGAATGGAGTTTTCATTTTAATAAACATACAATAAAACCTTTGTTAAAACCTTATTTTTAGGCGTTGTCCACCAAAATGGATAAGTTTTTCAATAAAGAATCATAGAGAATGGTAAGGAGATGTGCATGATAGGAGGCATAGGATTCATTTTTGTTTATCTAAGAGTTGCTCTGATTAACAAGGGTTACAATGTTTGCACTATTGTTTGTAATCCAGGTATTTAATTGACATATGTTTGCATAATCTCAAATTCCTTTAGATGCCTTTGAAGTATCAATGTATTCTATATAGGGTTGAGAATGACTTCTTTTAATTTAAAAAATAAATTAGATGCTTTTGACGTATCAATGTGTCCTATATAGGGTTTAGAATAAATTCTTCGAATTTTTAAAAATAAATAAATGATGTATTTTATTTTGTTTAGATAATGTGGAGATCTCCTAAATCTTCCTTAGGACACTATCCTCTTTCACACTATGCACATTACTCCAGCTACTAGGTTTTTTCATTTGACATCTTTAATATCTTCATGATAGTGGCTTTTAAATAGATCTTAGTCTTTGCTTTAATCTTTATCATGGTAACCCTTGAGTTCCATAATCCACCTTCAATCTCTTCTAAGAACATTGTCTTAAGCTAGACTGCATAGTATGCATATAAAGCAACTCCTTCATACATGCCATTGTTCCAAACCACCACTCACCACCTTGTTTAAAATGCTACCTCCATAAGCACAATAGCATGTTTTAAAATCATGGTTGCCAGTGATTCACCATTAAGGTCACTAATTTAATCAAGATACAATGAGATTTTTGTCTTCAAACTTAAGGAATTATGCAAGATAACATTGTGAATTGTTTGTTGTGTATAATTTGATTTTCTTGCATATTTGATGCTTTGCTAACTACCTTTAAGACTAGATATTGCACCATCAACTGTAATCTCAAACAACTCACTCACTATCACTTGAAGATTCCTTTCATGAGCATCCTTGTATAAAACCAAACTATTCCCTATAGGCTGCCTACTTACTAATATAGGGGACTCATTGTTTCATAGTATTTTGAGTTTTATTTAGAAGGGGTTAATATGTGGCATTTTTATGTGCAGGAAGAATAGATTGTGATGCAACATTCAGGTACATGGATGGTTCAGGAAAAATTGGATTGCTATTAGTGTCATAACTAGGTTGGATTGTACCTTGAGCCAGTTTGAAACAATTATGGGCGTTCTCGCTCGAAAGAAAAACCTGAGTGTAGGAATTTCCAAATATATGATAGAGGAAGTTCCTACATTCTAAAGATAAAATAATAAATCTTCTTATTCAATTTCTAATCCAACTTGATATCTTTAATATTTGATAGAGAAATTTTGTACATTCTAAAGATAAAATCATAAATATGCTTGGCTTGGTACAATCACTCATTTGAATTATTTCTTTAATAGTTTTAGGTCCACGTCCACATACATATCTTCTTCTTTTTCTAGTTGAAAACTTAGTTTTTGCATTTTCTCCAATCTCCATCTAAAATAATCAACAACATGCATTAAATTATGATTATACCTTGAGCCAGTGTGAAACACTTTCTGGTATTTTCACTCCAAAGCAAAACCTATGTGTAGGAATTTCCAAATATCCAATAGAGGAAGTTCCTACATTCTAAATATATATTCTATGAAACATTCCTTATTTTCTATGAAACAATGTATATATTCTTGTACTTGCGAATATTCTTTTACTATTATGTCTATTAAAGAAAACAAAATTCAAATAAAAAATGCTTCACCCTTTTTTGTAAGTGAGTATGTGAATTATTGTTTAAGGAAAAATCTTAAAATGTTTACATTTTCAATTTACTAGTTTCAAATCTTTTTTTGCTATGTATATAAAATTGTATCTGCTCTTTATCTCTAGTGACATAAAATAGTAATCTCATTAGAATCAATTTTTTCAATTTCAACACCATCATTGTCCACACTTTTCATATCCTATTAACTTTTAAGTACAATCATAAAAAAATTATTTTTATTTCTTGTCCCAGTTAATCTTGATTCCTTTCAACACAACATAGTAGGTTGCTTGTTAAATTTAAAATATTTTCTTTGTATTTTTTATGCATATTATTTTCTCAGTGCATCATTATGTAACAACAATTTCACTTCTGAGATATATACAGTAAAAATAAATGAAAGCACATGTTTCCTTTGTCAAGAGAAGTGTGTGGTGAATACCCAATGTCTTTTAGATAAGTGTGCAAGTGAAATAAGACATAACTAATTGAATCTTATTTTCTATTGTACAATTGTTCTTTTATGTGGAGGCTGTAGTAGCTTATCATGGATTAGTTTTGGCTAAGAAACAAGGTGTTTCTAAACTATGCCTAAATGGGGACTCTCTTAATGTGTTTAATTGTCTCATGATGAAATGTCATCCTTCATGGTCAATTGCCAATTTTATTAATGACCTCAATGTCTATTATTTACTCTTTTGAGGAGATCAAAATCACAAATGTTTTTTGTGAAGCGAACATGATGGGTGATGAGGTTGCCAATGTGGGAGTGGCTGAGAGATCTAAGTGGTATTCTTTTGAATTGCTACCTCTTAATCTGAAGTGTATTTCTAATGATGATCAACTAGCTTGTTTCTAGGTGAGATGTTCTCGGGGAAAGGTTTTTCACTATGATTTTAGGTTGGGTTTTGCATGTCAACCCTTTTCTCTTTAATTTTCATTATTCTTTCCTTGGTTTCCATAGAAGGATGGACTGGTAATTTTCATAGGGTTACTTGGAATGATAAGCCCACACATATTGTGGGTGTTTGTTGTATTGTTTTGAATAGAACCTAGTTCATTTTACTTATTCATTTCTTCCAGGTTTTCTTGTGTTTTTCATTTTTTTCCTTGTCACTATGGGTGGTGACAGTTGCATAATTTAGTTGAGTTCTTGTGAAGAGTTTTAGAAAAATGCTACTATGTGGGAGCACTTGGAATTATGGGGGGGGTTACTCAATTTATGCAGAGAATTCAAGGCTAGGACCTTGATGTAATAAATTTATTTATGAAAAGATGGAATGGGAGATCTTTGCATTACCAGGGTGTTGAGTTTTGAATTGAAGAGGATTTTATTGTGAAGGTAATTGGTCTTTCATTTGTTGGGAGAATTTTTTTTAAAGACAAGAGAGCAGATAAGAAGGATTTTTTGAATTTCTTTAAACATGATGAGAGGAAGAAGGTTAAGGAAATTGGAAGTGGAGGTTATGCTAGGAATTCCCTGAAGCCATTTTGGAGGGACCTCATGTTGGCCATTATGCACTACTTCACCCTTGAAGGTAGATTCTCTATGGTTTACACTCAACATTTTATACTCTTAACTAATTTTAGGCATAATGTTTCAGTCTCATTTCATTTTTACCTGTTACATTCTATGGAGAAGAGTATTGGAGACCACAGAAACAACCCTAAGAAAGAAGTTCTTCATCAAGGGCTTATGTGTTTGATTTTTTCTCATATCAAGCTAAATTTGATCTTGGTCTCCCCTAAAAATCCTGGTAAGATGGAAGTTAAAAATGATTAGTATGAAACAACAAACTTTTCCAGTGAATGGGTTGGTAGTTTGGAGGAGGAAGAGTCTAAATATGAGGATATATTTGTTGATGAAGGAGGTTCTAAGGAAAGGGATGGGGAATCAGAAGAATGGGGTAAGGGCTATGAGACTGATGTGGAGTTGCTGAAGACTATGGCTAATTTTGTTAGAAAATATTTGAAGGGGAAAACCATAGGCATGAAGAAAGTTAAAGCTTTGACCAAAAGGAAAATTGAGGTGGTTTCCCTTAGTTCAAAAGTGAATCCTGTGTTTTCTTCTAAAAAAGAGGGTTTGAAGGGTTGTCATCCTATGGGTGATGAGGGTTTGAAGGGTTGTCATCCTATGGGTAATGTGGATCCTTCAAATTTTGATTATGTTTAGAATGATTTGTTGGGGAACCCTATTCCTAGTAAGGATGGTCTACTAGAGAGCTCCCCAGTGCAAGGGCTTAAGGTGCTGGTTAATTTGGTTGGTCAATTGAGTGGCCCTGTTGATATGGGAAACTTTAAGATGGAGGTGAAGCCTAATGAGACTGACCCTATGGATATCCAGGGGATTGATGTGGTTAATTATTCTCAAGATTTTTTTTGCTATGGAGAAGGAAGTGAAGAAGGAAAATCTAGAGGCATTAGATGATTTGGATAATTTTCCACATAAGGAGAGGGTAAAGGTGGATGTTTTGGATGTTGAGGATTCCCCAGGCAAAGAAGAGGATGGATAGAATAGGGATTGTTCTGATGCCCCTATCAAATTGGAGTAGAAGGTTCATCCTCTAGTTAAGTGGGATGAAATTGACATGAATATGTTTTGTAGAATGGCCAAAGATGGGACAAGAAACCTTCTTTTTCTGGTTAAGTGGTTATTTTCTAAGGTTAAGGAGCTCAATCCTCAGTTGATAAATTGGTAGGATGTTTCTGTTGCTATGCTAAGAGGTAACTGAAAGGAGTGGGAAATAAAAGGAAAAGTGAAATCAATGTATATTAAGCTTGATAAGTTACTGGCTGATGTTGATCGTTTGGGGGTTTCTCATGAGGAAAGAATTTCCTCTTTAGAAGTTATTGTTAATAAAATGTTAGAGGATAGTGTGGCAAGTCTAGAGGATAAAATGGGAAAGATGTTAAGGACTTGAAAATAGTGGTCAATATTAGCAATAACTCTTTGAAGGCCACTTCTATGGGTCTTTCTATTTTGAATGAGAAAGCACTGAATTGGATTAGAAAACCACTTGACTTTGGTAATATGGAGGAAAGGATTGAAGAGATTAGTTGCTCTTGGTGGAGAAAGTGGAAGCTTCTAATCCTATGCTGGAGAAGGACATGAAAGCGGGTTTGTGCCTTAGGATGAGGAGCAAGATGAAAAAGAGGGTTGTTGTTGTTGAGGATTTGAAGGATGTTATTAGTATCCATGAGGAGGTCATCAAGGAGAAAAAGGCCTTAGCTAATGTTTTAGATAATTTGTTGTAGCTGGAGCTTCCTCTTTTGGTTCAACGAGTTTGCTAATGTTTTTTTCCTTTGGGTTTGCTGACGGGTTGCTAATGTTCCATCTTATGTAATCTTTTTGGTTTTTTGGGTTGTTGGGCTTAGACTTGGTTTAATTTCTCTTGCAGCTAGGCATCATTGTAAAGGGTCTTAGGGCTCCTTTAAAACCCATTTTTCCTTATAAAAAACTGATTGAATCTGATTTTCTATTGTACAATTGTTTTTTTATGTGCTTTTTACTTTTTACATGTCTATTACCCTCAAAAAGAGACTATTTATCTTTTATTAAATGAAGCCTTTACATTTCCTATCTATGAAAGGAATTTACTACTTGACAACAAGTGCATGAGCTTCATACAAATTAAGATTCATATAAAAGGCCATCCCCACAAATATTGTTTGGTCTAGAATTATAATGGAAAATAAAAAAGCTTGCTAGGAGAATAAAATAGGTTTATAGTTTTTTATTTTTAGATTTAGATTGTGTATGAGTTTTTTCATCAATGTTTCAGATCACACGTAGTGATCCATCATCAGGATGATAGAGAGCATAAGGAGATGAGAGATGGTTAGATGCAAACCCAATATGGTTAAAGAGGAGAGGGGAAAGAAGTTGAGGGGATAGGACACAAAAAAAAGGAGAGGGAGGAATTTTTTATAAAAATTAAAGGAAAAGAGAAGAAAGAAATTTTAAAAACTAAATATGAAAAAGAAGTAAAGAATTGAAAATTGAAAACAAAAGAGAAAGAGGCACAACAACTAAAAGAAAAATAAATATAAATATTGATTCCATAAATTACATATGTAAAATATGTACATAATGATTATATAATAAACATATGATATACATACACTTATAAAAATGAGGCTTATATAATATACCTATGCAAATTGTATAATGGATTTATGATACAAACCCAAAGAAAAAATCTAAAAAGAAAATGACAAAACCTTGACAAAATTCAAAAAAAAAAATCTAAGAATCAACTTTTGGTTAGTGGTAGCATTCTGGAACAAATTCAAAATGGTGTCCCACACTTTCTTTGTTGTATCTAACTCTACGGCATGTGGAACAATATGGTCCTTGACACCATAAAGAATCAACCTCCTCACCTTGACATCTTCCTTCTTATATGCTAAGAGCTGTGTTGGATCTATAGGTACAGCTACAACACTGGTCACATATTCCTTGATACAATTCTCTTCCAACAATAAAGAAATTTTAGCTTTCCAGACACCAAAATTTGAGGTTCCATCCTATGTGTCTTGATCAATTAAACTTGTTGAGGCCATCTTAAAAGATAGAACCAATAATAATAATAATAATATTAATGCATATGAAGAGGTAGCATTGGGTTTGTATAAACCCTTAATTTTTCCTTCGTGTGCCTACACTGAGCTTTTTCTACACTTAGATCAGCTCTAATACCATGTGAAAATACTATTGTAGTTACTGATTATTAATCTCCTATCTAATTAGATTATTTGACTGCTAAAAATTAATTCATAGTAAATATTGAAAAATAACACAACTGCAACTTCACAACTAAAATCATAGGACAATATGCAAAATAATGAACACAATATTTTTGGACAAATTGGCCCAAGGAAAAAGCCTGAAGGGAAAACTAGTACTGCAAATGAGGAATTTGATTAAACTTCAAAAAATCAAGAGATAAATAAACTGCTTGCCTCTTACTAGTAGAGCTCTACCAATATTCTTCTCCATAAATTCTTCCCTCAATTTCTCCTATAAAAATTCCACAGTTGTTGTCCCCAATGATATCACTGCACCCTTGCTACTACTACAAAACTATTTTTTTAAGTGTACTACAACTTTATTTTCTATCACTACAAATTCTTCTCAACTATGTGTCCTCCAAATTTTCATTGATCCCCTTTTATACTTTTCTCATTGAAAAACCAATGGCCATGATTTAATCTCAATCAATGACTAAGATTAATTAGACTCTAACAAACCTAACTAACTGGATTGTAGAAGACTCTAGAGGAATTAATTAATTAATTAAATAATTATTTGGACAACTAAATCCTTTCTAGAAGTCTCTAGAAAAATTAATTAAATAATCCTTAGGAATGGAGACATTGTCCAAGCTACAAAAATTAACAAAAATCTACATGAAGATGGTAGATTAGTGATAAGGATGAACATGAAAACAATCAAGATAACAAACTAGATGTGACAATATCCTCCTCCCTATTGTGCATTTGGAGATTTGATTATAGCTACAGGAATCACTGGAGTGCAAATAGAACACTTGATACTTTAGAATATTGTCACCTTGCTATAATGGGAAAGAAGTCTTTTTGATCTGAATTAGAAAAATAAATGTCAACAAGAAAGAACTAAAGATAGAAAATCAAATGAGAAAAGAAAATGAGAGTAAACAAATTCTAAGTATTAACACTAGTTAGTTGTTGAAGGAATAATTAATTAAAATATAGAACTATCTAAGGAATAATAAAGAATAAATTAACATCTATGTTATGATTTAATGAAGTTTCAAAGTCATTAAAGGGTGACTTACTCATATGCTAGCCAACCTATTTTTGAAAATGGGAATAAACATATATTCATCACCCAAGTTACTCTGATAGGAGAAATAATAAACAACACTTTTGATAAGAAAAAAAAGATACAAAATCAATGATTTATATGCAGAAATTAAAATATGTTTGGAGGAAACAATTTCATTAATGAAGGCAACATTTTAATTAGAAAGAACAAATCCTATATATAAACAAAGATAAAATTAATAGCAATGATTAAAAAAGTCTTCATAAAAGAAACAATGGAAAAAAAAGGGCTTTGATTATGTTTAAAGTAATATTTAATCATTCATGATAAATATGAATGTGCAATAATTAAATTTATGTTAAGAGAAACAATGATCATATTGTCCAAGTTTGAGTTCATCATGTATACAGATCAGCACATTAATGTTAAAGGACAATGAGGATATTGTAAAGCCTATATCCTCAGGCAATGAATAATATTTCTAATGGAATTGATAAGGAATGGAAGAGAAGTGATCAAGTTTCTAATAAATAAGTGATTATATTTTTAAGAGTGGCAATTATTATTAAATAAAGGGTCTCTCTGGGTATGTGCAGGATCATGATGGGCCAAAAGGGGGCAATATGTAAGTGATATGATGGCCCATGTGGTTGATGAATTTTTTTTACCCAAAATTGATGAAATGAAAAGGGTTTTTAAAGGAGATTCTCAGCTTTCCACCAATATAAATTTTGTTTTACTTTGAATTTAATAAATAATTATTATTCATTTTCTATTTGAATTCTGACTAAAGTCCCGATTGATAGGTGATTGAAAAAATCTATAGATTTCAAACAAGATCACATTTATTGAATCTGAAACATGTGTCACATTCTATGCTTCATATACTATAGGATTAAAATATATATTGAATTTCATGAAGTTTTGACAAAGTTAAGGTGGTCGACATACCATTTTAATATTTTTAAAATTTGTATAAAAAATTCATAATTAATTATTTACTTGAAAAAAATTACAAAAAATATGCATCACATCTGGGACATGAGTCCTCTACTTATGTCTAAAATATTATAAAAATATTATCATTTTATTGTGGTTAGGGTGGTCGAGATTAACCTACTTTTTTTTTTTTCCCTAAAATTTAAGTACTATTGCATTGAAATTTCAAATTTTCACCAAATAGATTTAAAAAAAAAAAAAAAAACTAGTAGTTTAGAAACTACATTCAATTTTCTACAGATTCTATTCTTACATATTTTTGAAATAATATAGACAACTTATTCAAATTTTTATGTCAAGATGTCTAACTCTGATTTTTCTAAATTTTTTGCCACTTAACGACTTGTTTTTCCATGATGATCTTGCACATACCCCTCCCTTGAAAATAAATTCATAATTTGTAAATTTTTGCATCTCTTCATTTAGACATAAAGATATAAAATGAAAAAAAAATGTGTAGAGAGAAGATGATAAAGAGTGGTGAAACGATGTGGAATAAAAAGGGCTATTAAAAATCATTGTGGGTGTGCAAGATAAATAAATATATTAGATATACACCAACATATTGGTGTGAAAAGAAATGTAATGTTATATCATTCAAAATTATAGAGAAGATCTAAAGAAAATTTTATATGTATATTTTTTGAAGATTTAAAATGAAAAACAGTTCTAGTTGCGAGAAGATTCTGAGGTGGAAGAACTAAGAGATGTGTGTTGAGAGTGAAAGATAAAACCAATACATATACCACCATATAAAGGGTAGTTCAAAAGGAGATTACTTGCAGATTTTATGAAGAAATTGTGAGGAATATTGGAGAATAATTTAAGAGGAATAAATGCAGATTTTAAGCATATAATTATCAGTTTTATGAGAGATTTATGATCAGCATAATAGTATATTGGATAAGAGAGTTATAGCTTGGAATTTTTAAAGAGAAAAATAGTGATTTGGTGCTCACAAATTGAATGAGGGGTTGGTTCCCTCTAGTGAGTTGGTGCTCACAAATGGAATGAGGAGTTGATGCCTCTAGTGGGTTGATGCTCAAAAATTGTATGAGGAATTGGTGCCTCGATTGGTTTTGTTCTCACAAATTGAATGAGGGGTTGGTTCCTCTAATAGGTTGGTTCCTAAGACATTATAAAAAGTTAAATCATAAAGAAATATTTTTCCATGGTTTTTTTCTTGTAGGAGTTTACATGCAAATATTGTGTGTTATTGTATTCATTTCATTTGCATGATTATTGATGTTGAGTAAATCATGTTGTTGTGATATATAAATTTTTATATTGGGAAAAGTTGCATTATACTAATTTACCCCCCTCTTATTATAATAATATGCTCATCAATTGGTATCATAGTTGATTCCTTCAAAAAAGTTTAACTATTTGAAGTTTAAGGATTTTATCACTGATCTTCTTGTAGGAAACATGAGCATGGGATATACAGTGTGTAGATACCATGTTGTCATTGATGTCAACATTGTGTCTTGGTATGAAGATTGTTGTGTAGAATGATTGGTGAAGCATGAGTGTGCATGTAGATAACAATCTAGTCCATAGATATGATAATTTTTGATAAGGTGTACATAGGTGTGTTGAAGAATTGGATAACTATTAGAATATATTTTCTATGTACACTGCATCTAATTTTTCAATCTGCATTGGTCCAAAAAGAGTATGATGGATCAATTGGACTCCATCGAGTCCTAGATTGACATAGAATCTAGTGCTCACAACCCATCAAATGATGTAGATGGATCAACAAGGTTGATAATTGAAAACTTGCATGAGAAATTCCTCCAATTGCAAGAACAAAAAGAAAAGATAATGGAATAGTTTGGAAATTCAATGGTAAATGTAAATTATTGATCTATATCCAGTACTCTAATACATGTGGAAAAGGCTACAAAGATGAATCTAATACCTAACATTATGGATGTTGTAGATGAACTCCTCTTGGATTTTCAGACCTAGAACCACATGCTTGACATAGCCAAGAACGAAAGGAATAATAGAAAGAAGGATTGTGAGGCACACCTTGAAAAATTATAGGTGTCAAATAGAAGAAATGTTCCCTTCACTAGTTAATATGTATTTATTTATATCTCCTTTATGAAATTAATACTTAATTGTATATGTGAATGTTAGAGGATAGTTTTTCAGTGTCAAATTTTATCCATTTTGATGGATAGCATTATTAAGGGAAGTTGGTCAATTTTTTTGGAGTTCTTTACTCTCATATCTACATGTGTGTGTGTTTGTGTGTTTGTGTGTGTGTGTGTCAAGGGGAGTATATAATTAGAATCTAGTGAAGAGTTAGTTGAGAATATGAAATCATTTTGAGGGGAAGAATAAAAGGTAACAACAATATACATATATGTTTTGCACCCTTTGCCCTTGATTTCAAAGGGGGAGAATTCTTGGAGAAGAGTCTATGCATGTTTTCATCAATGCAAAAGGGGGAGATGTTTGGAATTTTAAGGAGTTTTTCTTTGATAAGCTTGTTGGCAACATGAGCATGGGATGCAGAGTGTGCAGATATAGTGTTGTCCTCGATGTCAATATTGTGGCTTTGTATGAATCTTGATGTGTAGACCAATTTGTGAAGCATGAGTGTGCATGTGGATAATAATCTAATGTATATATGAAATAAATTTATATTCGGTGCAAATAATTGAGTTAAAGAATTGGCTAAGTGTTAGAATATAGTTTTTTGTGTATAATGTATCCTATTTTTTGGTCCACATTGGTTCATATTGAATAATTTCACTTAGTGATTGTAAGGAAATTTTTTCAGATGTTAGAGGAGTCTAAATCCAAATTTTCATATTATGTTTCCCTTTCACGTACAAGTTATGAGTAACAGAATATTGGGTCTATCAATGAAATTTGTGTTTCTTATACATAATGTATGGTTTGATTGATCTATAGTTCACCCCAAAAGAATATCTAGTCTTGCTGATTTGTGGAAGTTCTTATAGGTGTCAGTTGCATCTAAGTTCCAAAAAGTGTGTAGTTTGGAGGTCAACACGTCAATTTGTGTTTGATCAATTAGTTAATTTTGATGTTAGGTCACCAATACTACCAACTTAATATGTTTAATATTATGTAGAGTTTAAATAATTATTAATCTATTATGTGGGAGATATTATAGGTCCACCCGAATATATTTGATATGTTACAAGTTTTGAGTTAAGGTGTGAAGAGTGTGTATTTGAATGGTGAGTTGAAAATTTATTATTTTGCATGATAATTCTAATTAGGTCAACATAATTGATGTTGTAAGTGTTTTTTGATTAAATACATATAACTATAAGATCATTTTGTTGTTGTGAGCATGGATTAAGTTGTGTGTGAAAATTTCTAATATTTAGAGTGTGAATAACCTGTGAACACGTAGTAGAGAAGAGTGTTAGAGTAGGTGGTATGAAGTGTGTGAACTCTCTATATTGATATTTAGTGGAACTATATTCCTTGCATATGGCAGATGAAATTTTAGTAGTTCAAATATTGGTTGTGTGCCACCCCTCTCTTCTATTTTTCTTTAATTCTTTGGGTAGTGAGTCGACTAGATACTAAGTCCACCTAGAAGTGATTCATTCTATAATATGTTATAATCAAATATAATATATTGTGAGCTAATCCTTGTGGTTTTTCCATTTTTGTATTTTCCATGTAAAAGACTAGTGTTAATGTGTTATGTGGTTTGATGGTTACTTTCAATCCTCCCTTTCTTATCACAAAATGAATATGCTATGTGGAATGAATGTTTAAATGCTTAAGTAGTTTCATAAAATACTGATTCACCCCACCCCCTCAATACTCTAGGTGTTCAACACTAACCATTTGAAGGTAGATTTTGAGGGAACATATGGAAAAATGAAAAGGAGATAAGGGAAAAGGAAATACCAAGTAGAGTATTGATGAACAAGAATCAAAGGAAAGTGAGAAGGAGTTTTGATGAAACATATAAGGAAATAGAAAAAAAAAGATAATAGTTTGAAAAGGGAAAACCATATTGTGAGTAAAACAAAAGATGAGATAAAATCAGAAGAAGATTTAAAAGCATGTGATGAGAATTTGGATACAAATAGTTAATATGATGATATTTTTCTTAAGGAAGAACTCTATTGGGCTATAGATGAGATTGAGAGAGTTAGGAATAAGAATTCAAAGTACAAGCTACTATTTAAAGAAGAGTATGAATAAAAGGACATGAAGGAAGAAGAATCCAAAAAAGGTGATCATTGGTTTGAAAGATCAAATAAAAGAAGTGTAGAAAAAAATTATAAATGTGAATATACAAATTGAAGAAGAGAAAATAATTCAAGAAGAGGTAAAAATAAATTTGAAAGAAAAGGAAGAAAATTGTGAAGGGTTAGAGTGTGAAATCATTTCCATGATGAAAGAATTACAGAAGACAGCCACCAAGTTGAACATAAGACTCAAATTTGAAAAGGGCACCAAAATTATAGATGAAACAATTAATGCCTTAAGATCTCCATAAAAAAAAAAAGAGTTGATTATAAAGAAAATCAAACATTTAAGGAAGATTCTAATGAAAGTCCTAACAAGAAAAATGAGGGAAAGAAAAAAATCCATGAAGATACTTTCAAAATCCCTACTAGAAATTAAGTTAGCAAGAAGGAAAATAATCCTCCTAAAGTTAACAAGGAAATTTCAAGAAGTCCTTTCCTTTGAGGAAAGTGCATAGATATAGGTTCAAGAACTTATATTTTATGGTTGTCGCTACTCATGTAATCATTTTTGACATGAGGTAAGAGATTGTAGTTCTACATAAGTGAGATATAATAATATATGAAACATAAGATATTTATTTGATTAATAGGGAAAAGCAAGTTTTGAAGGGACCCAAAACCCTATACAAAAGGTTACAAAATGCTGCTAAAAAATAGAATAGTGAACCATAGTGAACCACCACCAACATCCCAACTGACAAAAAAATGAATGAATAGGGATCTAAATAGAAGATAACAAAAAACACCCAGAGGCTCCCAACAACAAAATAACACCAACCGAACCAACCAAAAACCCAGAAAACAAGAAACAAAGGAACTATTTTAGGCCACTTAGGGTATTGGCCAGTTCAATCTGCTGGGACTTGTGTTTTTCAACCATGTCCAACAGTTCCTTTTTTCTGCCTCAAACCTTTTTTTCCACTCCTCTAATCCTCTACCAACTAGAACCTTATCATCATCCCTAAGGGAATTTTTACCCTTACCCTTACCAGCTTGATCCTTCTCCATAAGTTGTGAGAATAAGACCTGATCCTCCCTAAGTTGGCTTAGATTTTTAAATAAGACCTCAAGGGCCTCTACACTATTCTTAACTGAAGCATGGCTAACATACAATAAATTTCTCAAGTCATTATTTAGGCCTACCACCTTATCCTTGAGGACTTTCAACCTGTTCTCGCATTTCTCTTTGAACTCATTTTGAGTATGCTCCAAATCTACCAATCTATCAATAAGAATATCTAACACAAAGGGCCTTGAAACGTTCTGCATGTTTTCCTTAAGGACCCTAGTTTTAATGTTGATTCTATTTTATTCCTACAGGGTCCATTTGGCCAATTTTAAGGTATTGGTTTCCCCTACCCTCATCATATCTAATAGAACAAACATGGAGGTGCCTTCCTCATCCAAATAAAAAAATTCCTCTGACAGAGCATCGACTTTTAAAGGAAGATTAGCATTATCCTTACCCTTACCTTCCACATTTTTCTCTTCAATATCTTTCTCCATTGAAGATTTATTAACATCATGAACTGGGGAATTCTCATAGACACAGTATTGACATTAGGGTTAATACTTACCTTAGCTTCTTTAGGAATTTTAGTTGCAATAGCTTTCTACTTCCTCTTTGAAATTGTCAATCTCTTTGAAAGCCTTCTCAGTTTATCAACCACTTTGGCAATCTTTTGGGCCCCTGCCTCCAAAGCCCCACCAACATCACCTTTTTCAACAACCGTATCCTTAGCTCTAGGAGATGGCCCATCCGACCCTACCTTTGTTTCATCACTTTCAAAATTAGCCACTCTTTTGGGGGGACTTTTAATTTTGGAACCCACCACCTTCCTCTTCTTTGACCCAGAAGCCACACCAAAATCCACCCCATTCCATTCCTCCTCATCCAACGAGGACTCTAACTCTAAAGACCAAGAGAGGACCTCAAAATATTCTTCTTTACTAGTAATCGCAAGAGCCGGGGTAATAGGCTGAATATGTTGCATTATAAGTAAAATAATCCCTTCATGAAGAATAGGAGCCCTCCTATTCTTTAGATGGGCATAAATCAAAGAATCCAAAGAAGACAACCAATAGAAATTAAAGGAAATAAACAAGCCATGCTTGAAATGGTTAAGCAGGGTGAAGTGATGACCAAGAAGAGCCTTGTATCTCCGTTTGAACGTCATGTACCTCATCATCACCTTCGCAACCCTAGCCCAAATTTTCTTCAAGGAGGTCCTATCATAACCCCAATTTTCCAACTTAACCAAATTATTCCTTTCATCATCCATAAAGAATTGGGTCATGGCTTCCTCATTACGTTTTTTGTCCTTGAAAAAAATTATGCCCACTGTTGGAAATCCCATGATAGAGGTGATGAATTCCTCATTCACTTCCACCTCCAGGCCTTTTAACATAAGCTTTTGATTATGCTAGGCAAAAAAAATTAGCCAAGGAATTCGAATCATGACAATGTAACCACTCCAAAAAAGGAGTGAAATTTCCATGGCAGAGAATGTTCCAAAGTTTTTTCCACCTCTAAATATCACCGCATGAGTTTGGCTCAACAAGATTCCTGTCACCACCTATGGAACCCTTGAAAGCAATCACACAACCCTAGTAGGAAATATCTAGAAACAAGCCAAAAATCCAAAATCTACCCACAAAGTGTGCCAAACATGGTGACTTACCAAACCAAGAAACCCGTATGAAATTATCCCACACCATCATTTCTTAAAAAAAAATTAGCATCCTTGGGAATGATAGATCCATCTTCCTACAAGTGAAAATCACTTAAGCTGACAACCACATTGGCAAAGTAATCAACAAGAGAGTTTCCTTCCCTATAAACATGATAAATATGGGACTCGACACAAGATTGTAACATAATTTCCATATATTTAATTAATTGATCCATGTACCAGCTTGGGGGGTGATTACCTTTCAAATAATTAATGATATTCATTGAATCTCCCTCCACCCAGACATTTGAATACCCACTATCAATGGCATATTTCACACTTATGAACACAACCTCCACTTTCACACAATGATTTTTTTGATTACCCAAAGGGAGTGCCACCATGCCAATAATTTTTCTAAAACATTCTCTCAACACTCCCCCACTAATTATAGGCCCAAGATTCCCCTTTGATGCCCCATCAAAATTAATTTAAATCCACCCTTATGAGGTGGTTTCCATCTAGTATTCTTTCGTGCAATGGAACTAGACTTAGGGTTGATATCAAGAACCAAGGAAATCCTCCAATTGGACATCAATTTTAAGTTATAGCCAACAAGACACATCATTGAGTCACATTTCTGAGAGTCAGATTTAATAAGAGCATAATTCTCCAAAATGGCCCTACAGATTTTGATAAAAAGGTTGTCAACCTTTAACTTAGAATCTTGAAAAATTATATTATTTCTCTCTTTCCATAGACCCCAAGTGATATTCAAGGCCATGAGACCCCAAAGATCCCTCAACACCAAAGAATAAGGCAGGTAAGACCACTACTCCTAAAACTTAGCTAAAGAATTAGGAAAAATATAACCCACCTCCCAGAGACTAAGGGATCTGCTCCATAAAGAAAAAGAATAATTAAATTCAATAAGTTCATATGAAAGGCATTCTCCCTATTCCCGTCACAAAGAACACATCTATTTGGAATGGAAAACCCCCTCTTACAAATATTTTCAATTGTGAGAACTTTTCCTTGCATATTCTGCAAATAGAAAATATTGATCTTAGGAATAAGATTCTTATTCCAAAGTCTACCTCAAAAAGGGATAGACTCAAGAACCACTGGAGAGCTCAAAAAAGTAGAATCCACAGAGAAATTTCCACTCAGGCAAGAGGCCCACACCACTCTATCCAATCTAGGGAATGAAGGGATACAAAACCAACCAAGGAATCCCTTGAGAATGTTCAGATATGGGTCCCAAACATCAAAGTTCTTCCAAACCCCATCTACGATGTAATCCACAACATTAACACCAAAAAAATATTTTCAGAGAGGAGCAATATGAGGCACCCATTGAAGGGACATCAAAGGATAATCTCCACACCAAATGTCATCCCAAAAGAGAATATATTTTCCATCACCCAAAATCCACTTTTAACACCTTTAGCAACAACATCCCTACATTGCAAAATACTCCTCCAAAACCATGAACCCAAAGGAATAACATCAAAAGTAAGTAGATCCCAAGGCATGTCGATCCTAGATAAGTATTTGTTACCTACCAAATAGGCCCACCCTAAATCCTTATTCAATAGCCTCCAAATATTCTTCACCATAAGAGCCTTATTAAAAGAGCTAAGACTTTTGATTCCTAGACCACCCCACTTCTTAGGCTTGCACACCTGATCCTAGGAAACAAGAGGAATTCTAACTTTTGATTATGCTCAAAACCATAAAAATATCCTCATAATTTGGTCCATTCTAATCTCATACTTACCAAGAACTCTAAAAAGATTCATTGCATAAAGAGGAAGGTTTTGAAGAGTAAACAAAATAAGCTGAACTTTACTAGCCAAATTGAGCAATGTACCCTTCCAACTAGCTAAATTTCTGCTAAAATTATCCAACAATCCTAGCTAGAATGAGTTTGGAGTCTTGGAAACACACAAAGGAATCCCCAAATAAGAGGAGGGTAACTCACCTCAGTTACAAGACAAAATTCTAGACACCTTAACCTCCAACCCATCCAGAGTATTGAGGAAGAAAATATGGCACTTTGGGAGATTGATCTTCTGACTAGACACCTTTTCATAGTCTACCAATAGCTTCTTAACTACCCTAGCTTCCTTAATAGAAGGCTCACCCATCAACATAGTATCATAAATGAATTTTTGGTGAGTAATCAGAGAGCATCTTGATGAAGGAGAAAGACCCCTTATTAACCCAATCTGAAGATCCTTCAATATATTACAACCCAAAGCCTTTTCCATAAGGATAAACAAAAGAGGTGAAATAGGATCACCCTATCACAGCCCACGTGAAATCCTAAAGAAGGGAGAAGGGAATCCATTCACAAGGACAACAAATGAAGGAGAAGAGATAAGTTACTCAACCAACTGAATGAATTTTCTACCAAAGCCAAATTTAATAAGCACACTCAACAGGAACTTCTAGCTGACTTTATCATATGCTTTGAGAATAAAAAATTTCAAAAATAAACCCAACCCTTTTGAAGCATGAATTGAGTAAACAAGCTCATGAACTGTAATTATGGAGTCAAGAATTTTTCGTCCCTTAACAAAGCCACTCTGATAATGAGAGATCAACATAGGGAGGCAATTCTGCAATCTAGTCACAAGAACTTTGGAGAAAATTTTATAAATGGAGTTGCAAAGACTGATAGGCCAAAACTCCCCAAAGGACCTAGCATCAAGCCTCTTAAGAATTAGAATGATGAATGTAGCATTTAGTTCCTTGAGTA
Organism: Sequoia sempervirens; assembly: GCA_007258455.2. Lineage (NCBI taxonomy): Eukaryota > Viridiplantae > Streptophyta > Pinopsida > Cupressales > Cupressaceae > Sequoia > Sequoia sempervirens. The sequence continues at coordinate 591,290,672 of VDFB02058242.1, read as the reverse complement.
AACTTCTAGAACAATAGAATTCCTTAGTAGCATTAACCACATCCTCAGAGACAATCCCCCAGCAAGACTAGAAAAATAAGAAGGGAAATCTATCATGGTCGGGGGCCTTGTTACCTTCAAAAGAGAAGAATGCATCCCTAACTTCTAAGGTAGAAGTGATAGCAGATAGATCTTTACTCATTTGCTCTGAAACTAGACTTGGGATAGCTTACAAAAACTCATCCACACACCCTTGATCCCAAGTCAGGTCATCTTTCTGGAGGTCCACAAAGTACCTAGCCACCACACCATGAATATCATCCTCTACTTCCAACAACAAACAATCCCAACAAATAGAATAAATTTTGTTAGAAGCTCTATGCCACAAGGCAGTAATATGAAAAAGCTTTGAGTTACGGTCTCCAAATTTAAGCCAGACAACTTTGGATCTTTGTCTCCAAAAATTCTCCTCCTTGGAAATAATATCATGTGACTAAGCCAAAAGACCCTCTTCTTGGATCTGACTAGCCTTTGAAAGCCCCTCCAACTGAATGTAACACTAAATATTTTTTCCATTTGAGTAGCTATAGATACTCTAGATTGATGAAGATAATTTCAAAGAGAACAAAATTGAGAGAAAATAAGAGAAGAAGCTCCAATACAAAAAAGGTCAAAATGATGGCATTCTTCATTTAGTAGCCTATGATAGAGAAGCAAGAGTTGGTGATTTGGGATAGATAAACAAGTTCCTAACTTGTTAAATTCAAGGAGATGATGCAAATTATCTTGGAAAACCATAGTGGAAGCATCTTACCCAAACAACATAGAAATAAAGGGTGGAGAGTGTTAGCCCTTGAAATTTTACTCCAAGTCAATTTCTTTTGAAGTTTCTCCTTCCATGAAAATTTTAAAACTTGTGCATTCATATCTAAGTCGTGGCTTACATAAATCTCACAACTATCATGACCCTATCAAGTTCCCTAACCAAGTTGCTAAGTTTTGAAATTTCAAACCACCCAACCATCTCACAACCCTTGGAAGGGATGCTTTATGTAGTCAGGATATCGACAGTTTTTGAAAATTTAGAACTTTTAACCCATGGTTACAAAGTTCTAATTCCTAGCGACAGGGAGACCTTAGCGGGATATACCATTTTCAAAGTGTCAGTGAATTTAATGAATTTTATGATGCCTTTAAGAATGTCCTCTCAAATGTCTTGAGATGTCAACTGAAGATTTAACGTAATCTTTAAAAAAATCCTTAGAAAGGATAGTTCTTAAATAAGGAAGTTGGAAAAATGGTTTGACACATTTTACTTAGCAAATAAATGACCACTTTCTTTTGCCAAAGTTAAATAAGCCTCCATGCAAGAGAAGGTGGTAGTGTTTTCATTTCCAGAGTTTTCTAAAAATGGTACTTCCTAGTGATGTCAGGGAATGGGAAGACAAACTTGTTCCTGTCCTACAACCTAATTTGAATTGGATAGAGGAAGAGCAATTTGACATCATCTCTCAGTTGCATTCACTAGCCTGCAAGGAGAAAATAGCATATGTCAAGTACACTAGGGTGATACTTGTTTTGGAAGAAGAAGAAGAGCATGTTGAGTTTCACTATTTATTTATGACAATGCAATTAGAGTTGTATAGAGTTTCAACACCTCCAACAGTTTAGTGGCATGCATGGAATGTTTTTATGACAAACAATAATAATGTCTTTTTTAAAATGGTTGTCATTTCGTGGTCTTTGTCACCATTCGTTTTCAAGACCATTACTTTTGTAATGTAACAATTTTTGGGTGCTTATATATAGGCCTCCAATTTAATTGTAGTGGGATATTTTTTCTATTCCCAGAAATAGGGGAAGTAGGGGAAGTTGTGAGTTTTTCTTACAATAAAGTTGGTTATACAAGGCGTTGAGCCTTTCTACTCACAATTTTGATATTGGAGAAATAAAGAAAGTGTTTTCAGATCTTTGCGTTTGTAAATGTTTCTTTTGATTTTCAATAGACTTTGGGCTTCTGCAATTACTTTCCAATATTGATTCTATTATATCAAACTATATGTGTAATTATTTTTGGAACTTTCAATGCAGAATAGTTCATCTTTTGAAGGGGAAATTTACTGCTCATTCTTTTCTTGTTTCTCATCATGGGTGTATGATAAATGTGATTTGTATTTTTTGTCTGCATTCACTTCATTTCTAGTCAATTCATCTCATTTACTCTCATGGCTATGGGTAAATTTTAGTTTTCCTTTCTTGCTTTCTGATCAAAAGCATATCCCATGTTTTAATTCATTGCATACCATAATAGGGAGTTGTACCTCTAAAATTTAGAGGAAATTTTTCAATTTAACAACAGCTTCTCCAAGTGTTGGTGTTATTTGTTCTTCTTTTTGGGCTTCTTGAGTCATTTTCTACATTTATTTTAGAAGGACAAATTTTTCAACCAAATTTTTTTTGGTGGCTCTGCTGGGGAAATGAAGTGGCTCGTGCTTTGTTCTCTTAGAAATGTAAAGGTGCCTCCCTAAGGACGAAGGTTGGTGACTCTATTTTTATGAAAGATATCTTTAGTAGACAAATTCTAGTGTTATGTCATGGATTTGGTTGCATCCCAGCCATGGGGGACTCAAATTGGACAATTTTCTTTGCCTCAATATACAACCATGCCTAAAGGTTCAAGAAATTATTTTCCTAAATTTGTTGGTGAAGATTCTTAAGACCCAAATCATCATATTCAAGCATTCACCATTGCATGTGGAATTCTTGGAGTTCAAGAAGAGGATGTTTTTGTGTGGTTTTTTGTTGAGAGTCTCATCATACGAGCAACAAAATGGATTCAAAATATAGAAGATGAATGGATTACTAATTGGGATTCTTTAAAAAATAATTTCTTACTTGTTAATGAGGTGACTTTATTGAATCAATTCATCAAAATTCAAAAGCAAAAAAGTGAATACATCAAAGATGTTCTGGATAGATTTAATTGGTTGCTCAAGAAAATTCCCACCCTCATAAAACCAAGTGAGAAACTTTAGCTTTGTACTTTTACTTCCTCTCCGCATTCTAATGTTCAACTTGAATTAAAAATAAGTAGAGTAAATTATATTCAAATTGCTCAACTAGAGGTTGTAAAGATTGAAGATGATTTGATATTGAGTGGATTATGGAAAGAAAATTATACTGAAGACTATTTACAATGTGAATCTATGAGGAAGCTTATCATGCATGAGTCAATCCCCCAGCGTATATATTTTCAATATATCCATCCTCCTTCTGTTGAATGTCTTAACCTTACTATTTTTTATTCAAAAAACTTTGGTAGAGATAAGGAGAGTGTTGTAGAAATTGAACCTCATATAGATGGAAGAATTGAAGCTTATTATTTACATCATGAACCTAAAAATCCATCAAATGGTGAAGAAAATGAACCATCCTTCCATGATTCAAAGTATAATGAGGGTAATGAGAATAGTGTTTCTCTATCCTCTTTATCTATTATAGAAATGGAAACATTTACTTTTTCCAGTGATGAAGAGCAATTTCTGGATACCCAACATACAAATGAGATGTTGAATGTCTCTCCTCCAATTTGCATGCAAATTGAATTAGAAGCTTTCACATTTCCTAAATTAGTTGATTCTAAGGATATGAACATGAGTCATGAAGTGAGTCATGAAGTTGTTGAATCAAAGTGAGTGGTTACAAAGTTCTAATTCATAGCGACGAGGTGACCATAGCGACATATACCATTTTCAAAGTGTCGGTGATTTTAATGAATTGTACGACGCCTTTAAGGAATGTCCTCTCAAATGTCTTGAGACGTCAACTGAAGATTTAACGTAATCTTTAAAAAATCCTCTAAAAGGATAGTTCTTAAATAAAGAAGTTGGTGAAATGGTTTGACACATTTTACTTAGCAAATAAATTACCACTTTCCACCATTGAAGTTAAATAAGCCTACATGCAAGAGAAGGTGGCAACATTTTCATTTCTAGAGTTTTCTAAAAATGTTACTTCTTGGTGATGTCATGGAGTGGGAGGTTAAACTTGTTTTGTCTTGTAACCTGATGTGTATTGGCCAAAAAAAGAGAAATTCAACATCATCCCTCAACTACATTCACTAGTGTGGAAGGAGAAAACCAACTATGTTGAGTACAATAGGGTGATACTTGTTGAAGAAGAGGAAGAAGAGAACATTGAATTGCACAATTTAGTTATGGAAATGCAATTGGATTTGTATATAGTTCTGACACCTCCAATAGTTTAGCGACATGCATGGAATCTTTTTTGTGACAGACAGTAATAATGTCTTTTCTAAAATGGTTGTCATTTCATGGTATTTGTCGCCGGTCATTTTCAAGACTGTTACTTTTGTAATGTAATAGTTTTGGGGTGCTTATATATAGGCCTCCAAGTTAATTGTAGTGGGATCTTTTTTCTATTCTCAGAAATAGGTGATGTAGGGGCAGTTAAGAGTATTTCTTTCAATACAATTGGTTGTACAGGATGTTGAGCCTTTGTACTCACAATTTTGATACTGGAGAAATAAAGAAAGTGTTTTAGATCTTTGCATTTGCAAATGTTTCTTTTGATTGTCAATAGACTTTGGAATTTTGCAATTACTTTCCAATATTGATTATGATATATCAAACTATATGCGTAATTATTTATGAAACTTTAAATGTAGAATAATTCATCTGCTGAAGGGGAAATTTACTACTCATTCATTTACTTTTTGTCATTGTGGGTATATGATAAATAGGATTTGTCTTGTTTGTTTGCATTCACTTCATTTTTACTCAATTCATTGCATTTACTTTCATGGCTATGGGTAAATGTTAGTTTTCCTTTCCTACCTTTTGGTCAAAATCATATCCCATATTTTAATTCATTTCATGTCATAAGAGCGAGATGTACCTTTAAAATTCAAAGGAAATTTGTCAATTTAATGACAACTTCTCCAACTATTGGTGCTATTTGTTCTTCTTTCTGGGCATCTTGAGTCATTTTCTACATTTATTTTAGGACAAATCTATCAACCAATAGAGAGTTAGAGAGAGTAATATTAGAGGAAGAGGAAGCATTAGAGAATCTTCAATATGGAAGAACCATATTTATATTACATCGTATGTGATTATTAGAGAGTATAATTGGATGTTTACCATGATCCATTTATGGATACATTGTTGAAAATGTTATCATTGATGTCAAATGCATAAAGGAAATGTTTGTCATTGATATCATAAGAAGACTACTGTCATAATTACCATCAAAGAAGTCATTAATTTAGAAGGTTTATTATATTTTTTGGTTTGATTATCATATATGCCCAAGGAAAATGATACTAGAGACAAATTATTTATCATTATTATGTTAAGTTTTTCATATATAATGAACAATAGAAGTATGAAAAATCAATTTTGAGTATGATATATATATACATAGACACACATAGGGATAAGAAAGTAGAAATCTAGATGATGATGGTAGAGTAGTGATACAACCAATCAATAAAGTAATTAAGATAACAAACCATATGTGACAATATCCTTCTCCTAATTGTTCATTTGGAGATTTGATGGTAGCTAGAGGAATCATCAGAGTGAAAATAGAAAGCTTGATATTTTAGAAGAAGCATACCTTGCTAGAATGGAAAAGAAGTCTATTCGAGGTGAATTAGATAAAAAATGAAAAGAACTTGAACAAAAGATAGAAATTTAGAAAAAAAAGGACAATGAATATAATCATAGAAGTAATCACAATGATTAGTTTATGAAGGAAAAATTAATTAAAATATAGTTATCTAAACTTCCCACTTGTCCGTTGGAACCATCCTCGAGACTCTTTTCTTTTGAAGATTGACAGTTAATGTACAAAAAGTCAAAAATCAATGTTTGACACATCATCACAATCACAATTTAGTTTCACAAGGTTAAAACTATAATATGTGATGACAAGCATCCAAAGGTGATTGCATCATGGAGACACCATACATCACATTCTTCAAAAATCAAGTGCAAAGAGAGAATGTGCTAATGGAAATGATGTTGACAGGTGGAAACTATTAATGGAATTAGATATTTTATCTTATAAGAGAAGCAAAAATGTGCTAAGCTAGCAAGTTGTGGTAGATATTAATGGTGTAAATTTAAAAAGAGATTGTTCTAACAGTTGCATTTTAAAGTTGATACATTTCAACTAAGACCTTCATATCATGGTGTGAGGAAGGAGATTAACAAAACCATGATATGAAAGTCTTAGTAGATAGCTATGTTCCAACAATTGATATTAGAGATCTAGTTCCCTTGAAGAAGCTTAATTAAGTAGTCTGGTATATCTTGAAGAGTGAACACAAATGGCTAGTCAAAAAGGTTCTTCCTTAGACAAAGCACCTCTCTTTTTGGATCAAACTAATATTTCTAGAGTATAAGAATGGAAGCCTATCTGTCATCTTTAGGGTTTTATTTCTAGATGTTTTTGATAAATGCTTATGTTATGCTTGCTACACTTCTAATAGACCATGCTAGTAAGAATGCATATAAGTCAAATGTTAACGCTAAGAATGCAATTATATGTCAATTGGAAAATTTAGATTTTTTCAAATTCAAGCACTACCAAACAACCTATGGAATTTTGGGAAAGCTAAAGGGTATGTGCAAGATCATCATGGAAAAAAAAGGCCCTTAAGTGGCAAAAAAATAAGAAAAATCAGAGTTAGGCAACTTGACGTAAAAATTTGAATAATTTATCTATATTATTTCAAAAATATGTAAGAATAGAATTTGTAGAAAATTGAATGTAGTTTCTAAACTACTAGTTTATTTAAAAAAAAAAATCTATTTGGTGAAAATTTGAAATTCCAATTTAGTAGTACTTAAATTTCAAGGAAAAAATAAGTAGGTGTCTATCTAACCACCCTAACCAAAATAAAATGATAATATGTTTTTATAATATTTTAAAAATAAGTAGAGGACTCATGTCCAGATATGATGCATATTTTTTTGTAATTTTTTCCAAGTAAATAATTAATTATGATTTTTTTATTACAACTTTTAAATATAAAAACATATGTCACCACCTTAACTTGGTCAAAACTTCATGAAATTCATTTTTTATTTTTTTAATCCTATAGTATGAAAATCATAGAATGTGATGCATGTTTTGGATTCAAAAAATGTGATACTATTTGAAAGCTATAGATGTTTTTCATTCAACCTATGAATCAAGACTTTATTCATAATTCAAATAGAAAATGAATAATAATTATTTATTAAATTTAAGTAAAGCATATTTTATATTGGTGGAAATCTAAGAATCTCCTTTAAAAACCCTTTTCATTTCATCAATTTTGGGTAAAAAAAAGTCGTCAGCCACATACCCTACAAATACCCATCATATTGCCACTTTTTGGCCCATCATGATCCTGCACATACCCTAAAGAGCATATATGAAGGTGATGATAAAATAAAGTAGGACATACATACAAGTGTTTGAAATTCTTAAGATGAATAGTGAGGAGAAAATTGGAGACTATTTCTTTAGGGTAGATGAAATAGTTAATATAGTTAGAGGTCTTGAAAAAGAGATGAAAAAACTCATTATAGAGAAGGGGGATTTTCCACCCCCAAGGATCTCGGGTCATGGTAGAGCATAAGGGAATGAACTATCCTAAATAACTTAGACTATCTAATGTGTTAAGAAGGATGAGATAGGCTCAAAAGGATTGAAAAACATGACTCGGTTTCCCTTTTGCTTATGATAGATGTTTTCTAGAATTGGGTGAGCAGACTATAAAGGTTTCAAATTGTATACTAGAAAATTATTTATTAGGGGATGACAACATAGGATTCAGACTTCAACATGCCATAGAAGAGTCTCAAAGACATGTTGGCAACTTGTACAGATAGAGTTTTAGGTGACAACCATAAATTCACATAGTTTAATATCAACCTGAATATGCTAGTTTTATAGTTCGACAAAGAATTAAAGGAACATGAAGTAAAATAATAATAATACTATAAAGACTATTCTATCAAGCATCTTCAAAGTTATTTTTAGTCATGCATGCTTTTGGAGCTAACATTATGTTGTAGTTTTCAAGCATTCAATAATCAAGATCGACATCCAATCAAGCCATTTCATGCAAGATCCAATCCTTGGAGTGATGTGTTATACTTTAGTCCTCCAAGGGAAGCCATTACAAGGTTTTTTGAGTTACAACAAGATAGTGTTCATTCATCATTGATTCCTTGCATTATTGTTTCATTTCAAGGCTTAGTTACAAAAAGAGGGTTTGGCTAAAGAAAACCCCCATTCACCAACAAAAAAACATTTTTTTACCTCTCTTTGTATGTGTAGATTTGTATGTGAAAAAGGATTGGAGATTGATTAAAAGTGCAATTTCACAAATTTATCAAGCCATAAAATCCTAATTGTATAATTTATTTCTAAATTTTTGATAGTGAGATTCAAAAGAATATAGAGTATAGATCTAGGAGCAAAGGACTATGAAATAAGATTTTGGATCCCTATAGTAGGACCCATTCACCTTAGGGAACATATATCCAAAGAGGACACTCATCAACAACTTTTGGTGACTTGTACATATCAATGTACCCTTCTCAAATTTGTCAAAAGTCTAATGTTTTTGTTTTTGTTATACTTTAAATTCATGATCTTCAATTTTCACATTGCATAATTGATGTCATTTATTATTTTTAGTTTTTCTCCCCAAAGTGCATTTTGAGTATATTTACCTCATCTTGCTACAAGGAAAAATATCAAGATCTCCATTAGGGTTGACTCACCTAAGGGTTGAAATTCAATCTTAACTTTGGGGATCTCTTTTTCCCAATGAAATTAGAAAGATAGGTGAAACCCACCACTCCATATTTATCCATCCCACTCTTCCTCATTTCAATACCAATGTTTGTGGTCCTACAAAGACAAGAGGATTGAAAGGAGAAATATGCTTCATGTTACTATACCATATATGATTTAAGAATTTTCTCCACGTAGCGCATTATACCAAGTCAACTAACATCCATAAAACATAATAGTCTTTATAAAGTATTGCATATGCTGGGTCAGCCAAGCCTAGAACACAATTCTCCAAACCAACAAATTATCCTCAAAGAAATCACCTTCATGATCTAAGAACACATTAATTTTCCATCATACTACCAACATAGAGACTATCAACAAAACCACAACATAATCTGAATGTTTACCTTAATAGAATGTGGAGTCTCACACAGAGTATTCCAAACAAGGAACAATAGTATAATGCAGAGTTGAACTCTTTCAGAGATAGATTTCTACTCACAAGAAAAAACATCTCAAGATCTAGGATATAGTTGTATGAATGAGTCAAGAAAAAATGGTTAAGAGATTAGAGTCATATCAGATCTTTTGGTAAATTCCAAACTCAAATACCAGCACACTAATCCATCACAAAAGGGTATTACTAGTAGAGAATTTTTTTTGGTAAACCAAGTAGACTTCCCATATAGTTATCACCATGTTGACATCAATGACAATATAGGAAAAAAAAACACAAACCATTCATTCTTCATGCTCATGTTTCAAGGCTCCCAACACAACCTAGTAAAGTGATGTAACAAAAATTGAATGGAATGCAATGGACTATGCAAGTTTTTAATAAAAAAAGTATGGTCACTCTCAAAATGCGTAGGATTGAGACTAGATAACTACTCTCTAAAATTTTGATAATTTGGAAATTGTAATTCACTATCATGCAAATGTGGTGCACTATTTCTACTAGATATGATTCAATGTTAGGCATATGTGTTGAAGTAAATCAAATGTGGGTTTTTGTATAGAAATTGTTACACAAAATCTCAGTTAGGTAAAAGTACAAAGTTGTGCCAAACTGTTGGCTAACTTAACAGCAAAAAATAATTTTATTATGTATAACCAAAAATTAATTTTGGTAAAACAAATGATCTACTAAGATTCATTCTAGATAAGTTAAGTATGTCCACAAATTTTCTAACTAAAATTGTTAGTTAAATGCATGTGTAGCCCAACTTTTAGGCCAATTTACCAAAAAATAGAATTATTTTAGAAATTGAATGTTTCAACTACCCCTACTCATATAAATAACATTTTTTTAAATGTAAAGGTACCCTTTTGTATATCCATAAGTGTAGTTTTCAAATATATATATATATATATATTAATAGTTCAATTATTATTTATATTTTATTTTTAAATTTTATTAAAAGTAGGTTATCAACACATAAATATTAGGTCTATTGCCATGTCAAGAAAAATACTAAAAATTATTAAAATAATTAAAAAATATGATGTCCTAGATAAAAGAATCTAGATTAAGATAATATAATTTTTTTATTTTAGATAAATATTTAATATAAAAGTTGATGTCAATTGGAAATAACTGTGTTTTAATAAACTCACATTTAAATATTTATTTAAAAATATATATTTATTAAAATTGCAACAAAAAAATTGAAGGAAGAAAGAGAAAATTTACTATATAAAGCTTGACATCTCATGTAACATCCTTTTTCAACATTTTATCAGTAACTAAAAGATAATGTTAATTTGTAAAAAAAATATATTCAAATAATTTTTAAATTTCTTAAAAAGGTAAAACATAAAATATACTATAAAAAATACATTTTATTAATTTCAATCATTTCAAAATTAAAAGCATATATGCCACTTTCTAGTGATTCAAGTTTTAATAGTTAAATCAATGTCGGTCATTTCCTTTATAAAAGTGTGACACAACTTCAAGTACTTTTACCCAATTATGGTTTTCTATTTAGAAAATGCATTACAGTTTTCAAATGTGGTGAAAAATGTATTGATTTCAATTTTGATGGTTTCAAATTGTTTCATTTTGGAAAACTTTCAAGAATTTGATTAGAAACACAATAAACACTCTGAAAGATAGAATTTTGGCTATTGAATTGCTCATGATTTTAATAGAAAGTGTATGTTTAAGGGTTTTTCACCCCAATTTTGATTGGTATAAGCACCAATCAAAAAAACATCAAGCACTTCCTATCCCTAAGGTCAGTGGCCAATGATAACACTTTTAGGCCCACAACTTGGAATTTCCTTCGACTCAAGCGTAGGGACAACTTTAGAGGGTGTATTCACTTTTGTCTTTATGAGAAAGGACAACTAGGTGCCTCCAAGACTAGAAGGATGACCAAATAACCCTCTCCCTAGAAAGATATAAGTAGCTGAAGCTAAGTCAAGCATTTATGTGTCATCTCAAGGGATTCGTATGGTGATTAAATTTTGGGTACGATTCTACACCTCTACACTAAAAGTGACACCAAATAATCTCAATTAAAAGGGTGGATACTACGAAGGTGTCTGGTCACAACTCAGGGAGTTATCACCTCATGAGCATCCAACAAGCCACTTAAGGCTTTGACCAACTTTACTAGGGTACTATAAGAAAATACCTCACATAAATGTGGGTAGCTTCTTGTTTTCAATTAGCACGGTATGGTGAAGGCTAATGGTATTTTGGACTTGAATTTCTTCTTATTCTTTTATATAGCAACCTAAGGGAAATTCACTTTGGGTCACCAATGAGTTCTCCATTATGATGCATCTCAATTGGTAGGGGACTTTTACAAAAAAGATGATAAGATGAAGTGATTTCTCTTACACCTAAGATCCACAAAGTGGTGAGGGGAGAGGATACTCTGACTACACCATATGGGTTCTACAATAAATATTTGTTCAAGTGCACTATACATACTAGACACTAGTTCATTTTAAGCCCAAATTTAAGTATGTGTAAATAACACGAAAAGAAAAAAAAAGAAATTTGTGGTTCCTTTTAACCCAAATGAGTTAAAATGGAAGTTGTTTGTTTATTTTAATCCATAGCAAGAGAAAATGAATGTTCTTTTTAAACCAAAATGAGTGAAAATGTAGGTTGTCATTTATTTTAAATGAAAAATGAGTAAAAATGAAAGTTGTTCATTTTAACCCAAAAAGAGATGTGCCTAACTAGAAAAAAATATTAGTTTATTTTAGGCCTAGAAATCCAAAATTCTCCTATCCTAAGCAAAGACAAAGCAAAACCATACAAAAGATGGATTAGTAATTTCAAAGGAAAATGTCTCCTCCCAAACACAAGGCACATGCTACAAACAAAGGATTAGAAAACAAAAATATCAAACCTAATGCAAGCCAAAATCAAAAAGCTGAAAGAAAATAGAAAACTAGAAAGTTTTACCTTAACAGTCAAATGTGTTGTTCAAGTTAATGAATATGTTGCACTAATGCAGCTCAAGACTTGGGAATTGTAACTCATTGGTTAGTGATTGTGGAATTTAGGCTCATAGATGTGGCTCAATATTAATTAACAGAATCATTATGGTTGTCAGTAGTTGAATCATAGAAAGCAAAAAATGTGTTGTTTTAATTTTTCGTCACTCTACCAAAGCATGTGGCTCACTGTCTTAAGATTACAACTCACAAACTTGCAAAACAACAAAGAAGAAAAGCACATGGATTTCTAAAAAAAATTAGTTTCACGTTGGGTTCACGAAAGTAAGGAAGGGGAAAATTCATAATTAAAGATGGACAAGAGTAAGTACCAACCACTCTACCAAAAATCTGAGTCAAATCCCAAACCAAGCAAGAAAGAACAATCAACAATGGTAATCAAATGAACAAAAAAACTAATGTAAACTTCCGATGTTGAAGTTGATTAATCTCCCTTGCTTCTTCTCCACTTTTCTCAATATGAAAGCTCTTCCCTCATATTTTGAAGTATTTACAAGTACCTGCAAGTGACAATGACTAGCAATAATTTTAGAGAATGCGGTTGTAAAAATAAATGAAAGAGAACCTTTTTTTATAGAAAAAACTTCTTAAACAAATGGACGAGATCAAAAGTCTAGAAGATTCCAAGATCAACAGTTGAGGTTTCATGCCCCACATAGTAGTGGGCTAGGGAGGGCTAAGGATAAATGGTTACGATCAAATTAGAAGACCAGAGGGAATCAATATTCAATATTCAAAAGAGGAAGTGGAGGGAAAGTGGAGGAATCAAATAAAAATTTTGATTGAAGAAGGGAATCTTAACAATTAAATCATATTATTATTTGATTTAGGAGAGGAAGTGGGGGAATAAAATTAAAAAAAATGATTATTATTTGACCATTTAATTAAATTTGAATGAAATAGAAATGATAATATTAAATAATTAGATTGGATTAATTATATAATAATGAAGAAAGAGGTTAAATGAATAGTTAAATAGTTAAAATTATTATCTAATTATAGATGAATGGAAAAGGATGAATAATTAAATGAATGTGAATTTGTTTAAGTATAGAAAGAAATAGGATGTTAGTGACATAATTAAATAAATATTTTTCTTATTTAATTAATTGAAGAATAAAGACAAGGAAATGAATTAATTAAATAATTAAAATTATTCAATTAATAGAAGAATGTGACTAAAAAAAATAATTATATAACTAAAATTATTTAGTTATGGAAGGAAGATGAGAGATTGATGTGGAAAAATGTTATTCATAGACCAAGACATTTTTTAGAGTCTACAGAAGCCATTGAAAAACTACCTAATGAGGTCTTGATAAAATAAGGAATCTCTTTTATCATGGGGGGGCTAGCTTGATTGGCTAAATCATCCTATTGCAAGAAAGAGATAATTAGGTCTATTCTTCCCCCAAACCAATGGTACTAGAGGGCATGTCACACTAGCAACATTGGTCACATGAAATTTTTTTACCAGGAACACTTCCATTTATAGGGGGACAGATACTTGACCGATTCCTGCAATCTAAAAAAAAAAAGGAATCTTGATAAATGAATTGGTTGAGGAGAAAAATTATTGGATGTGTTCCTTGTATTTCTTTATATAAATAATAATGTAGATTGAACATGAAGGAAAATTGATGCTTAGATCAAAGAAATGTTGGTGTCTTATGATAAATTTTTGAAAGAGCTATCCAAGTCTAAAATAAATGTTTCCAAATAAATAAATTAGCAAAAAATGAAACAAAAATCTAATCTATTAATTATAATAAGCACATACATGGATTATCTATAGATGTTATGGATGAGGCTACTCATATTTTGGTAAAGATTCAAAACCTTATCATACAAAAGGCTAATTTGATGGATATTACAATCAATTAATCATCTAATCTTGTAACACTATATATTTTATTGGATGATTAATTGATTGTAAGATCCATCAACAAGAGAAAAGGGAAGGTATTTCATCGATGAATTTTTTTTGCGATATGCCAAATAGCTTTTTTGGATGCATTCTAATGTAGAGATTTATATAAATTATGACCCAAAATTTTTAGGATATGGTAAATGTAATTTAATAAAAGTATATTATAATATGTGCTTTTACATCTTAATAGGTGAATTTGTAACATAATTTTGTTGGACATTGATGATGAATATGTAGAAAAAATTTAGTGCTCTCCAAATATTAAATAATAATGTAATATTGGCTCTTAGTATTGAGATAGTGTCCACCATTCATTTTTCCTTGATTTTTTTGTCCTTACCTATAAAGGGTAGTTTTATCTTACTATAAAAGTTTTTAAATAGGATTTTTTTGTAACTAGACATGTTGAAATCAATACAAACAAAATATTGAATTTTGGTGTCTTAATTGTGTTTTCTTATATTTGCATGGTTCCTTTTCTTTAATATTATATAATATAGAGTTATGTCCATGATGAGGTGTGAAGAGATTTGATAGATCTCTAGTACATACAATTTGTAATTTGTTGGTTTTAAGCTGCTTTGCATGGCTAGTTTAAACATTATTCAGGTTTTAGTTCAATTGTGAATATTTATTTCTTTATAATTTAAAAGAATTTGGTATTTATATGAATGTTCATAATCTAAAAATATTTCATTACCTTTGAATATTACACTATTCTTGTGACAATGTGAGCTACTCTCTGAGTAAGTAGGAAATGGTTTCATGAGAGATCTATCTATCTACAACACCAAATCAGTATTATAGTTATGCTTAGTGTTAGCTAACATAATCTTCTGTCACTCTATATTTTAAATTTTATTTTATGATTTTATTTATTTTAGGAAGAAAGTATCATATGAATTAGAAAGTTAGACGTTGAAGATTATTTTAATATTTTAGATCTAGAGATCTATTTAGGGTTTCAAACCAAGTATATATTATTTAAAAACATTATTATCAAGTTCAACTAAGTAATTGTAAGGCCCCTTGTTAAATAAAAAATATTAAACCACTGAGTAATTTTTGAAAGGTCAAGACCTAACTGTCGAAGCCTTCCAGTAATCTTTCTAAAGTCTTAAGACATTAAATTTCCATTCAAGAGAGACAAAATAATTCATGTTTGTTATGTCATGATGTGCAAAAAAACTCATCAACAAGTGGTTTAAGCCATAAGAAATTATCCTTGTGAAATGTTGGGAAAAGGTTTCCTTCATGAATAAAGGGTGTTTTCTCTATTTATCCCTCTCCCAAAGGAATTCCTCTAGGAAAGAGATCACTAGGAGTAGAGATTGAATTTCAACCTCAAACATGAGTCAATCCAAACTATATCTCAATCTTAAAGAAAATAGGATAAATATAAAATCAATTTGAAATGATATAAAATGATCCAACTAGATGGACAATTGGGCCTAGGGGTATGTGTAGGATCATGATGGGCCAAAAATTAGCCATATGCAAGTGATATGATGGCCCATGTGACTGATGAATTTTTTTACCCCAAATTGATGAAACAAAAGGGGTTTTCAAAGGAGATTCTTAGCTTTCCACCAATATAAATTATGCTTTACTTTGAATTTAATAAATAATTATCATTCATTTTCTATTTGAATTATGACTAAAGTCCTAATTGATAGGCTGATTGAAAAAATCTAGAGCTTTCAAAAGGTATAACATTTTTTGAATCCAAAACATACGACACATTCTATGGTTTGCATACTAAAAGATAAAGATAAAAAAAGATAAAAAAATTGAATTTCATGAAGTTTTGACCAAGTTAAGGTGGTCAGACATACGAGTTTTTTATATTTTTTAAAAGTTGTAATAAAAAATTCATAATTAATAATTAATTATTTACTTGGAAAACAATTACAAAAAAATATGCATCACATCGGTACATGAGTCCTCTACTTATATCTAAAATCTTATAAAAAATCTTATCATTTTATTGAGGTTAGGGTGGTCAAACAAACACCTACTTCTTATTTTTTCCCTAAAATTTAAGTACTACAAAATTGAAATTTCAAATTTTTACTAAATAGATTTTTTTTTTTTAAACCTAGTAGTTTAGAAATGACATTCAATTTACTATAGATTCTATTCTTACATATTTTTGAAGTAATATAGATAACTTATTCAAATTTTTACGTCAAGTTTCCTAACTCTGATTTTTCTAAATTTTTCGCCACTTGAGGGCTTGTTTTTCCCATGATGACCCTACACATACCCCTAGAACAAGAAATGAAAATTGCTAAAAGTACATAAACATAAACCATAATTTGCAAGAATATCTCAGAAGGGTAAGGACACATAAACCAATCACTAAAAGTAGGTTTTGAGATCTGTTGAAGCATACTTTCATCCTAGGGTGAATGGATCCTAGTTAGCTCTTCTGAAATATTTTTTTGTAGTCCTCTGAGGTAGGATCTTAGATCTAGTTTACATAGACTTAATTATTGGATAGCTAGAAATAAATTTCAAATATGAGTTTTCGTGACTTGACAACTAAGAATGCAAATAATGCAAGAATGTAAAATTTCTTTTGGAGATCTTCAATATGTTTTCAACCTATAATCCAAACATACAAAAAGGGAAAATTTATTTTTTATTTTTAATGGGGATTTTCCTTAGTCTAACCCCGTGTTTGGTAATTAAACCTTGAGAGAAGAATAATGACAATGGGGAAGGAAATGATGAATGAAAACTTGCTTCCTACAACTCACCAGACCTTTAATGGCTTCCCTTAAAGGACTAAAGTTAAACACAATACTCCAAGGACTTGATTATTCTCTTCTTGGTGGATTTAAATAATTGAAAATTCTCAAATGGTTTAGGATCAATAATACATATTATCTTTCAAAAGATAACATGAACACACATAATCTTGAACATGATATTAGGACCTTGAATGCTACAACAAATGACTAAGAAATCTTCTCTTGAATGCTCTTGACAAAAAAAATTCTCAACAGGATCTATTTATTATACAACCTAGATTTCAAATGATAAAAATACCATATATTTATAGTTGTTTTTCTAATTCCCTAAAAAATTAGATTCCAAAAGCCAACAATTGCATATGAAATTTGAAACATTAAAATGCCACCAAAAACATATTTAAAAATGGGTCCTAGGACTTGAAGGGGACTCATTGACCCTTAAGTGAATGGGTATTTTCCTAAAGTACAAGACACTCATTCTTCAATGTGATTAAAATATTAATTGCATTAACTCAATGCCAGTTTCCCTTTTAGAAAATGAGAATAATAAGGATTTGGAATGCATAATTTAGAAAGTTTGAAGCTTAATTAAGTCCAATAAATTAAGAGACCCAAAAAAATTGTGAAATTGCAAATGGAATATAATTTCCTACACTAGATTTAGCCCCCACTTTATTTAGAGTGTGAACTAATGCTCAACTCACACTAAAGTAGACAAATTCATGTCAAGAGAGGTCCAAATGTACAAATTTTAGAAAGATGATATGAAAAAGATCAAGGAGGATGATCAATCCCCAAGGATCCAAGATTCCATAACAAATCAACATAAGGACAAAGGGACACACAATGAACACAAAGGAGGAATGGTACATAGAGAGATAGAAGATAAAAAAGTCTTTTGGGTCAACATGGAAGAGACCTAAATGTCTTAATGCTTTGCCTCATCCCTAGAAGGAAATAAAAAGGCATAGAATAATATTTACAATAGATAGAAGAATATAGATTAAAATATAAGAATATCACAATAGATTTAATTTTCTTTGTATATGTACACCAATAGAGTAATAAGGGTCATCCAAAGAAAACCCACAACATAAAGGCACACCAAGAAGCACAATACAAGGGATCATAGTACATACATGCAATGAAAATGAACATAAATAAAAAACTACTATGTCACTAGTGAACCAACCTATAGTAGATCATGGACATCCCAATCTTGTTCAATATTTATGGAAGACAAATAACTAGCCAAAGGGTCAACACCAAGTTTCATACTAGGACAATCATCGGGTTCAACATGTGGTTATGCACTCCTCTTAGGAGGATCATCATGGTTGCATCCATCTAAGTTCATAGAAGTTGGAAACAATAAATTTAAATCATTATGCATTACTTCATCAACTTTAGAAATATCATCATTTCCATCCAAGTTATTCACAATAGGAGGTCTAATGGTAATTTCCATTGTATGTTATTTTTTTTGTATTGGTCCAAAACTTTCATGTTATAGCGAAGGTGCAGAATTATCATGCTTTGTTTGAGTTGGTTTGTTCTTTTCTTCTAATTTAGGAGTAATAGAAAGACATATATTCCTAATATCTTTAGAATTTCAATTTCTTCTTGCATGATTTTCAATTTTTGATGGTGTAAGAGTGGGTTTATCAACCATGGTCTCTTTTCTTCCCTCAAGGGAGGAATAGAATGGACCTCTAAGGGCTGTAAAACCACATTCTCTTTAGGCTTATAAAATTGTTTGATTTTAGGAGGCATAAAGCGAATTACATGGTTATCCAATGCAGGAGCATCCAATGTGTACGAGCAATCATGTGTCACCAAAAATACTTTAATTTTACTTTGTTTGATTTTAATAAAGTCTTAAGGGTTAGGAAAATAATATTTTCATTTGCAACAATGTAATTTCCTTTTGTGTGAAATTGTAAATGTAACCCAGATGGGAAATAAGTACTAGTAAAATAGTGAAAGCATCTTGTAGTGGAATATTCCTTTTGGATGTCCACCTTTGGAGGAGGTGAAAATTTCTTGTTTGCATGTACAAGTGTCATAAGTTATCATAAAATGGGCTACAAGAGAATCTTGCCTATTGCTTGCATGTATATGAATGCAAAGTTGTAACTAACAACTTGTAAGGAATCTGTAAGAGGTATAGTTGTCATAACAACCCAAATTTGATTGGCCAAGAATTAGGCTCCCAAGAGAGGGATGATATGCATTGGACCTTGTTTCTTATTGCAGATTTTGAAACTCCCAAAGCTGGGCATGGAATTTTCAAGGTGGTTTCAAGAATTTGTTTTGTAAAAAATCGGTTGTGTTTTCTCCAAACTTTTCAAATTTATTGATGCCCATTCATTTTGAGAATGGCCTCTTGGAGAAGTTGAATTTACATACCTAGATGCTACTAAAATTATAAATGAAAGATTGTTGAAGACACGTTTATTGTAGGTGTTGCATGTAGGATTGAATGGAAGCCCATGAGTTTCATTTTGATGTAAACCATTTTCATATTTGAATAAAATAAAGCTACATATTTCTCTTTCATTTTTACTTATTTACATGTATTTTCAACCTTCTTGAATACCATATTTTGTGTGTTTGTGATCAGATTTGAAATGGAGAGTCTCCCTTTTCATATTTATCTCTTAGTGTCTTGTAGGATATATGTGGAGAAATATCATCATGTTTTGTTTCTTTTAGTTCAAGCATAGGTTCATACACAACATTTGGAGTGGGAGGAATAACTATGTGTGAAAGGCATAGGACAATTAAGAGGGGGGATGAATTAGTTGTCCTAAATTATAATCACAAATCTCAAACACTTATCAACTCCACATCCACTTTAATCTATTATTAAGTATGAGCATGAAATGAAAATAATAGAAATAAATAACACAAGAAACACCAGATTTACCTTGAAAACCAAATAAAGAAAAAACCACGGTGAGGATTAACTCACAATATAAAGTAATTGCAAAACCAAAAAAAAAGAGGCTCACTATCAAGATAAGACTCACTATCCAATAGGGAGGCTCGCTGCCTACAAATACAAAAAGATAGAAATAAGAATGTTACACAGAGAGCACATTCTCAATGCAACAGAGGATCCACCACATCCAAAATCTTGATCAAAAAATTGCAAACACCATCAACTCACTACTTTCAAGAATCTAAAAAATTAAAGTATTTTTTCCTTGATTAACTTTAATACACTATTTCTTCTCAAACTTGTGGCTTCTAAATCATCTAATCCATGGCATATTGACTTGTATTTATACCTTCTTCAACCTTAGAAACTTTCTCCAAGGTTGGATACACATGCTTCATTCTATAAATTAAAATTAGGTCAACAACTCAACATTCTCATGGTCAAAGAGAATGAGAGTGGACCAATCCAACACCTAACCAAAACTTAAAACATATCGGATCAGTCACATAGTTCCTTAATTGATATTTATTATTCACATTTCCTATAAACACTAGGTTGGCTAAACCTAATGAAAACATCAATGAAATTTGAAGAACATGTGTCCACAACAAGAAGATAAAATGTAGACCACATAACATGTTTCACCATAGACCAGAACACATCTTAGATGCCTTTGCACTTAACTGCAGAAAATTCAACATCCTTCATACACATAACTCTTTCCATCAGTCCATCCAAACTATATAGACACACACAAAAATTTTGAAACTCGTCTTCTAGAGCACCAAACCACAAACACCTTTGTCAAAAAATAGATACCATTATTACAAGCCTTCCACCAAAACAAAAAGACCTGAAATAAACCAAAAAAGGACTACACAATAGATATATTTCTCCCAGTCAATAGATAAACAACTCTACTGACCAATTCATACATCGATGAACACAACTTTCACTCTTCATCAAAACAGAAGCTATAATATAGGATATATCACCCACAGACACCCATAAATAATACTTCATATCTACACAAGCATAGGATCAACATAGAAAAAATGTAGAGCACATACCGAAGAACATTCTGAACATACATACAACTCTCACTTCTATCAACACACCTACAACACCATAAAGAAAGCTCCATGTACTCACAAAATCTCTTACAATATCTCAACTATAGATGTACCACCTACAATCACTTGTTTCCTTTCTCTACACCAACCTATACTGTGTTGACATCAATGACAATATTAATGACAACACCACCACACTCACTCATACTTGTAACACTATGGTTCTTTCAATTCAAGTGGGATATTTGCATGGGATAACTTAGCTATACACTTTGATTTGAACTTTTGATAGGATTTGAAAAGGAAATATTCATGAGGTTTTGTAGGTTCTATAGATTTAAGCTAAGATAAATCCAATGTAAAGTTATCTTAGGAAGACAAAGGAATAAATCCACTATGGTGCATTGTAAAAAAAAGGATATGAAATGAAAATTTCAATCACTTGTGAATGATCGATGGGATGACCTTCATGGAGCTTAACCATGGATATCCTAACTTCAAATGAAATTGATCTAACATCAAGATAATGGAGACTTATACATCCAATTGATCCCTCCAACATTTAATAGAAGAGTGACGAAACCTATCATATGGAAAGGAAAACCATCATGTGTTTTTGTCCATGATTTCAATTTTTGATAAGATGCATGGTAAATTTCATGCACAAATAAGAATTCCTTAGTGATCACATTATCTACACACATATGATCAATTAACATCCCATTTGTAGACTTATCATTGATTCTTCCAACTATTTAAATGGACCATCAAGTACATGTTTAATTATATCATTGTTTTAGAAAATAATATTAAGATACAAGTTGGTTTGGAGCTTACAAGGTTAAACCCCAATCATATAATAAGGGGTGTGGTCCAAAATGGGTTGACTAGTGTCAACACTATAGTGAAAGAGTTGGTAAACCTAAGACCCATAGCTATCATACCATCATAGGATGTCATGAGTCTTGAACTACATCTCAATGAAGAATTGGTAATAGAACACAAGGTTGGGATACTCATACAATTTTTTCCAAACCAATAGTGAACCAAAAGTGAAGAAAAGGCATTAAATAAATATAGTAAACATTCAAAAATAGGAAGAGTAATGTAAGTATTAAACATGATATTGTAATTTTTAGATCTAAAATATGATAATTGACTAATTTTAGAAGAAAAAACCTAAAAATGATTACTTTTGAATGCCAATTTTCATTTCGAACAATGTATTGTATTTCAGCAATTAAACTAGATGAAAAACTCCACTAAATATACAATTTATGAAACTAAAATAGAGATCTATAGGCTGAAATAGACTGATAAAATAAAGACAAAATGGTGTGTAGAAATTTGGAATATCACTTGTACCAAGATAGGTTTTGCCTAGAGCAAATGAGTCCTAGGACAAGGTGATGGATTAAACTATGTAATCGATTTTAGCTTGAATTCACCTAGTTTTTTGTCCATTATAAGCTTACCCTTTTTCCCTTTTCTCTTAAATTTCCATAATATATGTGAAATATTAAAGTTAATTAATATAAATATAAGGATGTACAAAACATTTATTAATTAATCGATCTTGAGTACTAATTTCTATGGGTATTGTGAACAAGGGTTTTGGAGGTTGACGGAATGAGTCATAAACACTACACTGAGGACCTCAATGTCTTTTTAGTTATTGTCTTCTAGTTTTTGTTTAATTAATGGTCTGGTAATTAGATTGTATAGTTGATTTTGGAGTATATAGAAAATAGTAGGTTGTAGGCCACTTTACTATTTTCCAAAACTGATTGAGTAGTTATGTTTCTAAACTTTCAAAGGGTGGAGATATCTATTTTAATATTCTATTCTATATTGATACATATATATATGCTCTCTTTTGAGCATTGAAACAATCTTCATCTTAATCTTGAAGTTGAAATTAATATAAGGAAAAGAGTATTGAAGTGTTGAATATGTGTGTGGTGTAAACATTTTCCTCCATTCGGTTGGTTAGGAGAAAGGGCCCACTCAATAACTAAGGTTTGGATTCATCTTTTTATTGTTTATTGTGAGGTAGCATTTATGTTTGTTCTATAAATTTATATGTTGGTTGTTGATTTAATTAAATTCAATGATATGGTATGTGTATTGTTCATTTGATAAGCTCAACATGATTTCATTTTTTTTGTATGGAATAAGTTGATAGTACCCTAGGTTGGAAAACAACTCACTTTCCCAATAGAAAGGATTCCAAACCAACTTACTTCGCTCAAACCCAATTTTGGCTTATTTCCCAACTTTTCACCTAGACACTCTTGTAGGTCTGCAGACCTATTTTTTTCACCTTAACTCTCAAAATCCCTTAAAAACCCTTGCAAAAAACCACCATTTTAGGCACCCATCTAAGCCTTCTCCAACATACATCAAACCCTCATAAAAATCCTTTGGATCAACTTTCACAAAAATATGAAATAACATTGTCCAAGACCTCAATTAAGTCAAATTTATAGAGGAAGTGCACTTTAAACTTTCCCTTTCACCCAAAACTCAATTGGGAAGCACTCACCAACATTATAAATCACTAAATCCATAACCTTCAGGAAAATTTAGGGCCTACTTTGGGAAAAGAAAGGATAGACAACTAAGAAGGGGGGTGAATCAGTTGTCACGAAAAATTAAACTTTAATAACTTTTCACACTTAACTTAATTTCTGATTTGATGAACAAGCAATTAATCACAAACAATTAGAACACTAGAAACATAGAGAACACCAATATTTTTTTGTGTGGAAACACTCTTAGGGGAAAAACCATGGTGGATGTTAATCCACAAGATTATACCTTGTTAGAAGTATAATGAAAAATAAAAAGGGAATGCACATGCATTTAGGCTCACTGTGTAGAGTTCACAAATCAATTACAAAAGGAATCACTACCCAATAGACAATGGATTAGATCCAAAAGGATTTGAACTCATAGAATAGCTTTTGCAAAAGCCAGAGTATAGTTCCAATTAAGCACAAAAAAACTATCTTCACACTTTGCTCTTACTCTTCACAGTCTGCTCTGCGTTTGAATGATTTGAACAATATTTACACACTTACAACAAAAAAAACACATGCATTCTCCTTTATTTTCTCACACAACCTTGCTTATATATCCTTTATATGGATTTACATCGACAACTTAGTTGGCTAGAGAATACAAATTATATTTTACAATATTGGCAAGATTGGCTCAATATTACAAATAAATTTTTAATGTGATCAAACACCATTGGCCAAGATTAATATAGGATGAAAAAAAATATCCTCCAGTATTCCAAAGATTTAAATTTTGAACTTCAAAAATTTGTAACACGTTACCACCACCATGTCAGCCAAGAACAAGAAAAACTAAACATGCACAAGAAAATATTTGACCATGAGCACACTGATCAATGAAAACATACAACAATGATAGAGAACATACTAGAAGCATCCATGAGCACCAAGAAACAACAAAGAAATATCTATATTAGGTAAAATCACCAGAAACATACATACTTCAATCAGGAATGCTAACAGAGACAACAAAAACACTGTCAGAACATAGATTTCCATAACTTACACAAATATTCATGTAGAATTTTGAAACTTCTAGTGGATACTCTAGAAAATATCAATAGTAAACCCTTTAGTCCACAATAGCTAAAATTCCATGTACAAAAAAAAACACCTTCATGACCTTGACTAATCCAGAGACTGCCTGAAACTTTTTCTTTTACAATTTTCTCAATATTCTTGACATATGTATCCTTCAACATCTCAATGCTAATAGTGTTGAGATCAATGACAACCACATATCAGCAGCACAACTACAATTCCCAACAATCTCCCCCTTTGTCATTGATGGCAACACATGATGTGAAGAAAATCATCAACCCAAATCTTCAATCCACAAATCTTCTGATGTACAAGACTCTTCTTCCCTTTAGAACATAAGGATTTTTCACATTACTCTTCTCCCCCTTTTACATCAATGGCAAAGGTAAGCAATACCTTTCAAGATACACACTTTGAAACCACATATCTACACATCTGAGTACTCCCCCTAACTAGCAACCACATAAACATCAATCTGGATCAGGAAATGGCATTGATACACACAAATTGATGCATGAAAATTCATCTTTTAGTTTTCATCAAGAGGGGTGATTTCCCCTAGCAACCCTTTGAGATACTCAAAATTATCCTTCGGTAATGGCTTAGTGAAAATATCTACACTCTGTTCTCTTTTGGGCACATACTTAAATCTTACTTCTTTCTCATTCACTTTCTCCCTCAAGCAATGGAACTTGATTGATATGTGCTTAGTCTCCGAGTGTAGTACTAGATTCTTTGATATGTTGATTGCACTTGAATTGTCATAGTATATGGAAATTGGTTCATCATATTCTAGCCTAATATCTCTTAACATTTGTTTCATCCACATCACATGTGTGCAATTGTTAGCAATATCAATATACTCTACTTTAGTAGTGGACAAAGATAAGAAATTATGCTTTTTCCTCAACCAAAACTCCAGCTTCTTCACTAGGAAGAATGCACCACCACGAGTACTCTTTATGTCATCTACATCTCGTACCCAATCAACATCAGTATATGCATTCAGGATAAGATCATCATCCTTTGGATACCAAATCCCAAAATCAATTGTTCCTTTTAGATACCTGAAGATTCTCTTAGCTGTAGTCACATGAGATTCTTTTGGATTGGATTGAAATCTAGCAACCATACATACAACATTCATAATTTCTAGCCTAGTCTAGGTTAGATAAAGAAATCCTCCAATCATTGACCTATATCTTGTTTGATTAGCTTTGGGAGAATCATCATTCTATGTTAGTTTACATCCAGTTACCACGGGAGTACCAATAGGTTTTGAGTACTCCATAACAAACTTCTTTAACAGTTCTCTCACATACTTGGACTATGATATGAAGATCCCATTATCTAACTGAGTAACTTTTAATCCCAAAAAGAATTTCATTTCTTCAATCATGCTCATCTCAAATTCACTCATCATTTGATCCACAAATTTCATGCACAAGTTATCATCTCCTACAAAATGATGTTATCAACTAAAACTTCAATAATCAATTATTTTTAATGATCTAACTTAAAGTACAAGTTGTTGTCAACAATACCTTTGTTGCATCCAAGCTTTAGTAAATATTTGTCCAATCTAGCATACCAAGCTTTGGGGGCTTGCTTTAGTCCATATAAAGCTTTCTTCAACTAGTAGACCATATCTTCCTTGTTAGTTAGTCAAAATCCATCAGGTTGTTCAATGTAGACTTCTTCTCCTAATTCACCATTTAGAAAGGCTAACTTTACATCCATATGATAGACCTTATAGTTCTTTTATGTAGCATAAGAAAGAAACAATCTTACTGCTTCTATTCTGGCAACAAGATAAAAAGTTTCTTCAAAATCAATTTCTTCCATTTGTGAGTATCCTTTGCAAACTATTCTTGCTTTGTTTCTAACTACTTCACCTTGTTCATTTGGGTTATTCCTAAAGACCCATTTAGTTCCAATCACATTCTTATCTTTAGGTCTAGGAACAAGTATCCATGTATTGTTCTTTTTCATCTGCATCAACTCCTCTTTCATGGCTTCCATCTTTTACTCATCATTGTAGGCTTCTTGGACATTTTTAGGTTCAATCTGGGGGATCAAGCAATATTCTTCTACAATCTTTCTTCTAGTTTGCACACCCTTATTCTTATCTCCTATAATTCTATTTTTAGAATTATTCAATCTCACATACCTTAGAAAATTTGGATTTTGTTGCACTTTTGGTTCTTTTGCTCTTTCTTCTACACTTAAAATTGTCTTTGCTTCCTAACTATCATGATTTACCAGAACAGTTTGATATTGTCTTACTAGAACATATGGCACGATCTAAAGTTGATTTTGTGTTTGAATACTCTTCCCTTTATTTCTATTTTCTTCATCTAAATCATAGCCATTGCATCTGGATGATTTACCAGGGTCCTCATCAACTCTAACATTTGTACTCTCAACCATTTTCCTCAGTATTTTGTTGAAACATAGTAGGATTTACTCTTGGTAGAGTACCCTATGAAGATTACTTCATCACTTATTGCCTCAAATTTTCCTATACCATCATCCTATTGGACTAATCGCTAGCATCGCCTTTCAGGATTTGTGACATGGCTTAATCGCCTCCTATGGATCTAGGTAAGTCTTGTGTTTGTAGCGAGCGTTGATGGGTCAATATTTTGGTGCAGTGACAAACATACCAAAAATTGGTATCAAAGCCTTGGGTCATGAGTTTGAATCCCCTCTGGTAATGCTTAGGGGGGGATTGTTGGACTAATCTCTAGTGTCCCCCTTTAGGATTTGTGACATGGCTTAACTGCCTCCCGTGGATTTGGGTAATTCTAGTGTTTGTAGCAGGTGTTGATGGGTCATTCTTTTGGCTCAATGAAAAACATACCAACAAATCTCTTCTGATGTAGCATTACTTCCAAAAATCTTAAAGTACTTGATAGTAGGCTGATGACCAAACCACAATTAATATGGAGTCTTACCAAAGTCACAATTTACATTTACCTAGTTCAAAGTGTATACAGTAGTGCTTACAACTTCACTCCAATAGGTGTCAAACACATTACCTTCTAACATCATTGTTCTGGTAGAATCCAAAATAGTTATGTTCTTTCTCTTTGCAATGCCATTTTGGTGAGGGGTTCGGGGGGTAGATAGTTGTCTTCTAATTCCATTCTCTTCAAAAAAAGAATTAAACTCCCTAGAGGTAAACTCACCACCTCTGTCTGACCTTAGGAATTTTATTTTTAGACCTTTCTCATTTTATACCATTGCTTTGAAACTCTTAAAGTTTATAAATACTTCACATTTTTCTCTTAGAAAAGTAACCCATATCATTCTAGAATAATCATCAATGATCAACATAAAGTACCTTTCACCATGAAGAATTCTCACTTTGGAGGGACCACATAGATCTAGATGCACCAGCTCTAGCAATCCACTTGTATAATACTATTTTCTTCGAAAGGAGGTTCTTGTCTACTTACCCATTTGACACTCCTTGCAAATTGTGTTAGCAGGCTTCACTATCTTAGGAAGACCTCTAACCACTTGAGAAGAACTTATCTTGACAATGTTATCAAATTTTACATGATACAACCTTCTATGCCACAATTAGCTTTCATCTACTTGTGCAATCAAACAACTTTATTTAGCATTAGTCAGATGAAAAATATTACCTTTTGTTTTTTTACCTAAAGCAATTAGGTTTCTGAAACCTCCATATATCTTACATCTTCCATCTCTAAATTGAAGATCATAACCCTTATGCACCATTTTTCCAACACTCAACAAATTGTATTTCAAGCCTTCAACATAAATAACATCATTAGTGTTGTACTTACCACCAAGAAAGATAGACCCTCTTCCATGAATCTCACAAGAATTGTTGTCACTAAATTTTACAATCATGCCATCATAATTTTCTAGACTTACACATTTTCTCTTATCAACGATCATATGATGTGAGCATCCACTATTAATCACCAACTCATCCTTCTCTTCTATACAGGTTGCAAGAGATTTTTCAACTATAGTAGACTTAGTGGCATCCAGATCACTCTCCTTAATGGCAATGAACACCCATCCATCTTCATTTCATTCATGCTCATCATTTGATTCATATTCTTTAGAAATATAACATTTCTTTTGAAATTTCTATTTGTTAGGCTAAGGTCTAGGAACTCTATCAAGACAGCTTGATGCAAAATGACCTATTTTATTGCATGAAAAACATATATGAGGAAATTTTTCTTTGTGCTTACCTTGTCCTTTTCCTTCTCTTCTTGCAATCATTGCTTCCAGTTCTTCTACCTCTCTTTCTTGATCTTCAAGCTATTTCATTTCATCCTAATATTTGAATATCTTTTTGGAACTCTCACCTAGTTCATATCTTGACATGTTTCTCCTGGATATAGTAGCTTTGAATGTAGTCTTAGTCTTAGGAACAAATTCACCAAATTTGCTCAATTCAAAAGTAGCTAACTTACCAACCAATGTATATCTTGTCAAATTTGTCATAGATCAGGTTTCTTCAATAGCACGAGCCTTCGATTTGTAGGAGGGAGGTAATGATCTAAGTACCTTAGCCATAATTTCATCTTCATCAAGGATACCACCAACACATTTAATGTGCATCACTAGTTCATTCAATCTCTACATAAAGGAAGAGATATTCTCATCTTCACCCATCTACAATATCTCATACTTGCCTTTTAAAATTTGCAGCTTAGCCATCTTCACATATACATCTCCTTCATAAGATCTCCAGCTTTTTCCACATTTCATGAGTTGTCTTCAAACCTAGCATATTTTTCATCTTTGAATCTCTTAGAGCACTCAACAAAGCTTCCATAGCCTGAACATTAATCTTAGCATCCTTCTTCCCATTAGCAATGGAAGGACCATTCACACAAATAACATACTAATTCTTTGTGATCAACCAATAGGGTTCACTAATGCACTTCAAATGATATTCCATTCTTGTCTTCCATAATGAATAATTGGTTCCATCGAATCTAGGGTTTTACTTCTTGTATGATGCCATGTTGGATCACCTCAAGCATTTAAACTTCTTTTAGAGGAAATTGCTCTTATACAAATTGTTGAAAAAACAAGGACAAACAACTAAGAGGGGGGGTGAATCAATTGTCACAGAAAATTAAACTTTAATAAACTTTTCACACTTAACTTAATCTTTGATTTGATGAACAAGCAATTAATCACAATCAATTAGAACACCAAAAACATAGAGAACACCCACTTTTTTTGTGGAAACCTTGTTAGGGGAAAAACCACAGTAGATGTTAGTCCACAAGATTATACCCTATTAGAAGTATAATGAAAAATAAAAAAGGGAATGCACATGCATTTAGGCTCACTCCCTAGAGCTCACTACTCAATTACAAAAGGGATCACTACCCAATAGATAATAGATTAGATCCACAGGGATTTGAACTGATAGAATAGCTTCTACAAAAGCTAGAGTACAGTTTGACAAAAAAACTCTCTTCACACTTCACTTTTACTCTTCACACTTTCGTCTACCTTGGAATGATTTGAGCAATATTTGCACACTTACAACACAAACACACACACACATGCTCCTTTCTTCGCTCAAACAACCTTGCTTATATAGTTGTTATACATATTTGCATCAACAACTTAGCTGGCCAGAGAATACAAAATATATTTTACAATATCGGCAAGGTTGGCTCAATATTACAGATAAATTTTCAATGTGCATCAAACACAATCAACCAATATTAAGGTAGGATCAAAAACAATATCCTTGAGTGTGCCAAAAATTTAAATTTTGAACTCCAAAAATCCACAACACATTACCACCATCATATTGGCCAAAAACAAGAAAAACTAAACATGTACAAGAAACTCTTTGACCATGAGCACACCAATGAATGCATACATGCAACAATGATAGAGAACATTCTAGAAGCATCCAAGAGCACCAAGAAACAACAAAGAAACATCTTCAATAGGTAAAATCACTAGAAACATACAAACTTTAATCAGGAACGCTGACAGAGACCACAAAACCACTATTAGAACAAAGATTCCCATAACTTACACAAATATTCACACGGACCTCTGAAACTTCCATTGGAAGATCTAGAAACTCTCAACATTAAAACCTTTAGTCCATAGTAGCTAAACTTACACGTACAGAACAAAACATCTTCACAACCTTGACTGATCCATAGATTGCCTATAACTTTTTGTTTTAAGATTTTCTCAATATCCTCAACATATGAAACCTTCAACATTTTAATGCTAATAGTGTTGACATCAATGATAACTACATATCAACAACACAACTACAATTGCCAGCACCCACAACACCCCTAACTCCAAAACCCTCTCTTTTCCTAATTTACCCTAGGTTTTATTGTAAAACCAACTTCCAGACCTTATCAAACCTTATCACCAACCCAAAAAACCCTTACTAAGCCTACATATGCTTAAAATGTCAAGAAATATCACTTCCCCCTAAGATTTCATCAAACCTTAGGCCAAAACCTTCATTTTCATGGTATAAACTCATTTAAACTCCCTAGGGAAGTCATCTAAATGCTCACCAAACCTTACACTCTACTTATTTCAACTAGCCTACATCTAAACCACCTCCATAGGACCCATTTCACCAGTCATAGAGATTACAGTCGGTGAAATGGTCCTTAGAACATGCTAACTATTTACAAACCCCAAAATAGAGTATACTTGAGCAGATTCAAGGAAACAAGAATAAAACTTTACAAATTCACTTTGATCCCTTTAAGTCAAATAAAAGCTATAGTTAACTCATGCCACCAAAGGATTCATGAATAATTTGAATAATCTTGTGATTGTACAATATCATACATGCCTGCAAATACATAATAATACATAAAATTTCTAGAAAATAGTGAGAATTTTATTGATTTTTGATTCAAATCCACCTATCCAAACTTTGCATTGATATTCCACACCCTTTTAAATGTTTTCCCACAAAATTCAATAGTTACAACTACTTTTTTAAACCCAAATGACCGTTGGGTTTCCTCTTTACAACTTTTTCAACATTTTTTGTAATTTTTGGAATCTTGACACAACCAACCCCCAAACTTACTCAAACCAATATAAAACATTAATTTTCTAATGAGACCTTATGCCACCTAAAAACATGAATCAAGGCAAGAAAATGCAATTTTACCCTCCTATACAACTTTTGACCAAAATGACAACATCCTTGATAAAGTTTAGCAACTTCTACAAAATGGAGACAAAATATCTCAAAAATTCACTAGTTACATTTGAATGGTCACAATGGACCTTATTGAACTCAAAATACCCCTAAATCACCTAAACTCTAACACTTGATGAGACAACTAGAGAAAAATCTTTGAATTGACTGGTGCTCTTGCACCATAAGTTTCATTTTTAAAGACTGTTAATGAATGGCATAAGTAAGACTGTAGGGGTGACACATATAAGTTAATTTGTGAAGTGAACTCTATTTTCAAAACACCAAAATAGCCTATGTAGCTTTCTCAATTCCTGTTGCTAGGATACCATAGATCTTGTCACCTAGATTGTGTAGCTCATATCACCTGAACTGTTTAATGCACTTTTGGCATTACATCCTTGTTTTCATTATCGTTAATATTTAAAAGAATTTTGTAATTAAAAGATATAGATTCTAAGAGTTTTTGTAACTCCAAGATAATTATTTGAAGTTATTAATGTTTAAATCAGGATTCAAAAGTGGATGTGTGTCAATTTAGAATGAGGAGGTAATGATTAAAATATGATTTTATTAAAGTTGTAGATTAGAAGTTTTTTTAAATTTAATACTCAAATACATTCATCCCCACTTTATTTACTAGTTTCATCCCTTAGTTAAATAGCCCCAAAACCTTTCGTCAATTTACATTCCCCAAATTGACACATAGGAATAAACTAAGTGAAAGTCATGCTAATTGGATTTTCAATAAGATTATAAGAGATAAAGTTAACCCCATTTATAGTCCACAATATTAATTTCCCTACATTTTTGGCATTTTTTTCAACCAAAAACCATAGTAAGTTTAGTTAGGACTAGTACATCTAGAGGAAATCCTACACAATTGTTGACCTTGTCAAGGTTAAACTCCTGATTTGTGTTAT
This sequence comes from Sequoia sempervirens, assembly GCA_007258455.2. Classification (NCBI taxonomy): domain Eukaryota; kingdom Viridiplantae; phylum Streptophyta; class Pinopsida; order Cupressales; family Cupressaceae; genus Sequoia; species Sequoia sempervirens. The sequence goes on along the minus strand of VDFB02058242.1, from coordinate 591,257,925 downwards.
AATTCATATAGGTGCATGAATTGTAGTAGGGAAGTAGATCACAACTTGAAAATTTTAAAACAAATCAAAATCATCCATTGAGGGAAGTAGCTCACAATGAGAAAAACTAAAAAACAAATTACAACCATTAGTGGTACACCGATCACCTGAGAAAGAGTTACTCAAACTAGATATTGAAAAGTGTGTTATTGAGTCTACCATTATTGAGACCCCTTATCATATTTTTCTAGAGTGTTTCAAAGAGGTAGAAAAAAGGGTTGGAAATTTATTCCACAAATCTTACAAGTCTAGAGTTGTTCCATCCCTAGGAAATCAAAAGAAACTTAAAACTTTCTTCTCCCCTTGGGAATTTCAAGTCATGGCTAATCTCAACAACAACAACAATTATAAAAATACAAGAGAATTAGCCCACAACAACCCAATCACTTTTGTGTTTTCAATTGTGCATCCTGAAGAGGATACTCCTATGAAAAATATTCCCCATTTCTCTTTGCTCATGTTTCATGATCATTCTGTTGAGGATCCTGATATGTTTTAATTTTATTTTGATGTGTATGCCACTATTATGACTATCAAAGTGATGCACAAAAGATCAAGTTATTCATATCCACATTAAAGGATGAAACCTTACACTAGTTGATGAAACTCAAAAATATTAGAACATGAGATGACATAAAGGAGCTATTTTTGATAAAATACAATGAGTATTGTAAAATGATAGAATTTTGGGATGAGATATTTTGTATGACACATAAAGATGATTCCATGGAAGATTACCTCAAACAATTGATGGTTATCCTACAACAATCACAGCAACAAAGGCTAACTCATGATACTTGTAAGGCCAACCACCATGTGAATAATAATATTCTACTATTCCTTGGTACATGTTTCATTATAGGCTAAATGAAATAGATACATGGTGCAATTAATATATGTGTTGGTGTATCAACTGTATTGGTGAATATTATGGACTAATTATTTCCTTGAACTTATGTAGAAAACTTAGTTATTTTGTTAAGAGAGTTTTGTATAACCTTTGCATGGATTGACTAGCTATGATATTATTAGTTTTTGTACCTTCTTACATGTTTTCAAATTTTAACAATGTTGATTACTACCATGGGTACAATTATAAGGACTATAGACTATTTAGAACTGGAATAATTTATTGATGAAAACTATTTAATTAATAGTATCAAAATATGAGATTGTGTTTGTTTATCTAAGATTAGGATTGTGGGTGACTCTTTTGTAAATGTTCTATTTTCTAGAAATAATATGTAGCAAAATTAGTTGAGTAAAAGGTGAAGACTAATATGGTATTAAACCTTAGTTTAAATAAATGTACTAATGAGTTTAATTTTTTGATGAAAATGTTATTTATGCTAGGTCTAGGAGGTCTTAAGAGTTTTTATAATAGTGAAGAGAAATTACCATCAAACATGTGTGGATGCAAGTCAAGATAACACTAATTGAAGAAAAGGAAGTATAAGTGAAAAGTTAGAGCCAATGGGAGAAAAGGGAGAGGCATCAAAACCCTGTTAAAACACTTCACTTGTTGAAGTTGTTTTGTTGATGTTCATGTGATAGCTCTTATATATTTATTTTTATGTTAACTTTCCTTTTGATATATGAGGTTTATTATTATTTTTAGTCTATTTGGCATTCTTTTGGGAACCATGTGTTAGAAATAAGAGTTTAATGTGATCCCTTGCTAAATGGGATGGCATATTTTTTTAAGGAGTTAAAAAGTGTTTTTAAATGTTGAATGTTGCTTGTATTTGTGTTTTTAGAAACCTTAAGTATGTAGCTAGGGGTGATACACATTTTGGAGCCCATAAACTATGTAAAATATGAGTTTATACCACTTATATTTCCCATATTTTAATTATGACGGATTTGAGTTAGGGTTTTTTTTTATTACTTTTTTTATTCTTGTGGATGGAGAGATAAAGAAAAGGGGGGTGGGAGTTAAAATGGGGACACTTTTTCTTTGGGTTGAGAAGAGGAGAGAAGGGCTAAAAAAAGAAGGGATTTGAAAGAAGGGGGTCAAAAGGGAAAGAGTAAACCAATTTGGAAGATATCTTCCTTAACTTTCTTCATTTTCTTTCTTGGAATTCTATTATATGATCTCTCAAATATTGTTTGGTTTTATTATTGAACATGTTTTTGGAGATTTTGGGTTGTGCATGAATATTTTTATGGTGCTTTAGGATTATGAATGAGACATCTATGTGTTGTTATTTTTCTAATTTGATGAATATTGTTGAGAAAATTCATATGGGTAAGTCTTAAACTTTTTTGGGTTTTGAATGAGTCATCTATGTGCTATTATTTTCCTAATTTCTTGAATATTGTTGAGAAAATTCATATGGGTATGTCTTAAAAAAATTTGGGGTATGAATGAGTCATCCATGTGTTGTTATTTTTTCAATTTTTTGAATATTATTGAGAAAATTCATATGGGTATATCTTCAACTTTTCTTGAGGGTTGCGAATTGTTTGTGTTATGAGATTTGTTGGGGTTTTGATAGCTTCTCCTTGTGTGAGGGATGGTGATGCAACCTAGGTTGAAAACCCACTCACCTTCACAGTACAAAGGGTTTCAAATAACTTACTTTCCCTCTAAACTCACTATTGGATTATTCTCAAATTTTCACGTAGACAAGCTTGTAGGTCAGCAAACCCAATTTTCCTACCTTAACTATCAAATCCCTTTAAAAATATCTTCAATAGATCACCATTCTAAGTACCTATTTCAGTCTTCTACAACATACATCAACTTTACCTAGGACTCTTTTGGAGCAACCTTCACAAAAACTTGAATCAACACTGTCCAAGACCCTAAATAAGTCAATTTTACAAAGGAGGTGTGCCATAAACTTTCCTTTTCACCTAGAACTTTATTGGGAAACACTCACCTACTAGTGGAATCACCAATTTGACAACTCTTAGGCCATGCAACACCCCAAACACTAAAACCCTCACTTTTCACAATATACCCTAAGGCTTATTGAAAAACTATGTTCCATGCATTCTCAAACCTCAAAACCAATTCAAACACTTTAGAATAACCCTATACATGATCAATAGTTCATGAGAAATGACTGCCCTCAAGGATTTTATCAAACCCTATTAAAGAACCTCAATTTTCATACCCTTTTCCCCACAAATCCATCAGGGACAACAACTCAATCTTCGTGATTCCTTCTCCATAACACAAAAAAAATCCTACCATCTAAAAATCCTTCACATGACCCATTTTACTAGTCACAGTGATTACATTTGGTGAATGGGTCCTTAAAACATGATAAATGATTATAAACCCCAAAATAGGGTATACCCGACAAGCTACACGAAAACTAGTGTAAAATGCTTCAATTTTCTTTATCCCCTCAAACCGGATGCAATCTATAGATAATCCATGCCACTCAAAGATTCATTAAAATATTGTACACATTTGTGACTATATGTTACCATACAATTTTGCAAAATTTGAATAATACAAAAAATTACTAGAAAAATAGTGAAAATTTTGTTGTTTATTACTTTAAATCCAACAACCAAACCTTAAATTGATGCTCCATACCTTTTTAAAGGTTTTCCATCAAAATTCAACTAACCAACCAACTTCTAACTACTTTTCAAACTCCTTGTGACTGTTCAAGTGTAAAATTGCACTTTTTACATATTTTGTTGACAACTTTTTTTACATATTTTGCAATATTTGTGTTTTTGACCTTCCTAGACCCCTAAAGAATTAGAGATGGTCTACTTAGACCTCATTCAAACCAAAAACGACTCTACACACAAAAAATATATATTTCACCCATCTTGACAACTTTTGTCAACCTTGTCAACATTTTCAACAAGATTTGCAACATTTGCAATTTGGACACAAAAGACCTAAAACTTCAAAGTTCAATTACATTAGAATGGACACCATGGACCTTATTTAAACTCAAGACAGTAAAAAAAACTTGACTTAATCACCAAGACTCAACTCTTCATGTAGCAACTTTAGAAGATTCATTAAAATGAGTAGGTGCTCTTGCGTCATTCACACCACCTAAAAGGTTTCCATGCCTCTAAAAACTAACCCACAACTGTTCTACCTTTAAAATATCCTTCTCCTTGACTTGAAAAAAGATTCTTTAAATGGAAAATTTAGAAAACATGATTTTTACTTACCATGGTAATGTTTTCCTTGACTTCTAACACATCCCCTAACCCCTCTTCCATTTATGACTAATATTGGACCAAAATTAACTTCCCTTTTCCTTTTCCAAGCAGCATATCTTCCTCCATATCTCTGTCCTGGCCTTTCCACTTGTCCCAATCCATTATTGTCTTTGAATTTATGCATCCCATTCACTGTACTCAATCCACTTTCATTCTAAGACCTATACATCCATGCATTATTAGTCATATGCATCACTGTAATCTTTAGAGCCTTTTCACTACCTATACTTAACTATCCTTCAATCTTAGCAACCACTATAGGGAATCCTATTGTCCCAAATAGTATTTCCTCAACCTTCGTAGACTCATTATTCATCTTTTCAAGGGGTTCACCTTTAATCTTCTCTACCTCAAACTTGAACATCCTTCTTTCACCTTCCTTTTTGCCTTCAATCATTGTATTTGCATCCAAATTTACCGTCTTCAAATCTCCATTCCTTGGAGTGACTACAACTTCTTGAATTTTTCCTTCCCCAACCATCACAAACTCCTTTTTACCCATCATTATTACCTTTGTTTCCCTTGTCTGCTCCTGATATTCTTCTTGCAATGGTAACAAAGTGAATGTGTTCCCCTCATGCTCAATCTAATAAGTATTGGCCCATCCATCATACACAACATGTTTATTAAATTTCGATAGACGCCCAAGCCACAAATGCCAATATTGCATTGGTAAAACATCACAAAGTACTCTATCCTTGTATCCTCCAATTTGAAATTCAACTAAGGCATGCTCATTAACTAGAAATGATTGGTCATCATTTAGCCATAACACCTTATAGGGTGTTTGATGAGGGACTTTGACCAAATTCAACTCATCTACCATTTCCTTTGATACTATATTATCAATGGATCATGAATAAATTACTAACTTTCATACTTTACATTTGCTCTTCTAGGTGGTCTTGAAGATACTTCTCTTTTGCAATGGTTCTTTCTCCATGGAGGCCTTCAAAATTTGTCTTTGCAGCATCAAAGATTCTCCAACTTTAGGTTTAGCAACAAGTCTTGATGAATCAACACTTTCCTCTTCATCTTCTTGCACAATTTGAACCCTCTTTTCACCTTTTCTCTCACTTCCACTTGTAGCAGCACCAAACTTATCAGTACATTTGAAGAATGTATGACCAAACTCACCACACTTGTAACACCTTGCTACAAACTCATTAGGATCTCTACCCTTATAGTTTTTTCTTCCACCTCTCCATCCACCTCTAGATTTAACCACTTGTTCTTTTCCTTTACCAACATCTTCTTGTCCTTCTTTGGACTATTTTGGTGTTGAAACACTACCCCTTCCCCTCAAAGTATTTCCTCTTCCTCTTTTCATGTTCTCTTTTATCCCCTTCACTATCTCTTTAGCCCTTATACCCATTTGGAAACACTCTTCTACTATGTTTGGTGCCATCAAATTGATTTCATCTTGTATATTATACCTTAGTGAATTTAGATATCTTGCGACTCTTTCTTCATCTTCCTCATGCTTTGTTCTTATGCTTAACCTATAGAATTATTTAATGTAGTTTTTGCACATCTAAGTCCTTTTTCCTAAGATTTTGAAGTCTTTTAAGCAATTTTACATTATAATCATTTGGAAGGAACGTACCTTTTATTTTTTCCTTCGTCCTCTCCTGAGAAGTGATCTTAGCCTTCCCCTTTTTATGTGTTTCTTATTGCACAAAGTTCCACCACAACAAAGCATCTCCCTTCAACTTAGTTTTTTCCTTTGTCACCTTCTGTTCATCATCTATCTCCTCACTTTCAAATTAGTTCTCCATGGCTCCTATCCAATCCAAGACCTCTCCACCATCTAGTTTTCCTCCATACATAGGCAAGTCCACATTTCCATGTCCATCACCTTTCACAGCCTTCAAAAGCTTCATCTTCCTTACATCTTCTAGATCCATCTCTTCCTCTTCACTAGATGTCTCTTCCTCTTCATAATCACTCTCATCCATATCCACTCCAATTTTGGACATTAATGAAGCAACCTCTTTCTTCAAGGCTTCTAATTCTCTTGCCCGACTATCAATATTCCTAGCAACAACGCTTCCTTTCAAAGGCATATTGATTCCTCCAATTACACCTTCTTTTTGCACTCAAACCTTTAACCTTCTTCCTCAAGGAACTTACTCCCTTTTTTCTGATACCAAGTGATGCAACCTAGGTTGAAAAACCACTCATCTTCACAATACAAAGGGTTTCAAATCACTTACTTTCCCTCTAAACTCACTATTGGCTTATTCTCAAATTTTCACCTAGACAAGCTTGTAGGTCAATAGACCCATTTTTCCCAACTTAACTCTCAAAACCCTCTAACAACCTTTTCAACATATCAGAATTCTAAGCACACATTTTAGGCTTGTACAACATACATCAACTTTACCAAGGACTCTTTTGGAGAAACCTTCACAAAAAATTGAATCAACACTGTCCAAGACCCTAAATAGGTCATTTTTCCAAAGGAGGTGTTCCTTAAACTTTCCCTTTCATCTAGAACTTGATTGGTCAATACTCACCTACTAGAGTAATCTCCAAATTCACAACCCTTAGGCCAAGATAGGCCATTCAACACCCCAAGTAGGAAAACACTCACTTTTCACAATATACCCTAGGGCTTATTGAAAAACTATGTTCCAAAACTTCTTAGACCTCAAAACCAATTAAAACACTTTAGAATAACCCTGAAAATGCTCAATAGTTCATGAGAAATGACTACCCTCAAGGATTTTATCAAACCCTAATCAAGAACCTCAATTTTCATTCTCTTTTCCCCACAAAGACATTAGGCACAACAACTCAATCTTCCTTATTCCTTCTCCACAACACATAAAAAACATAATACCATCTAAAAACATTTCATGGAACCCATTTCACTAGTCACAGTTATTACAATTAGTGAATGAGTTCGTAAAACATGATAAATGATTACAAACCCCAAAATAGGATATACCCAACAAGCTACAAGGAAACTAGTGTAAAATTCTTCAAGTTCACCTTTATCCCCTCAAATTAGATGTAATAGAAAAATACTCCATGCCACTCAAAGATTCATTAAAATACTATACACATTTGTTATTGAATGTTAACATACAGGCCTGCAGAAGTTGAATAATACAAAAAATTACCAAAAAATAGTGAGAACTTTGTTGTTTATTACTTGTAATCCAAAAACCAAACCTTAAATTGATGCTCCATATCTTTTTAAATTTTTTACATAAAAATAAAACTAACCAACCAAATTCTAATTTCTTTTCAAACTCCTAATTGTTGGAGTGCAAAATTGCACTTTTTACATATTTTGTTGACAACTTTTTTTATATATTTTTCAATATTTGCATTTTTGACCCTCCTAGACTCATAAAACATTATATATGGTCTATTTGGACCTTATTCAAACCAAAAACATGACCCCACAAAAAAAAAACTTTTCACCCATCTTGACAACTTTTGTGAACCTTGTCAACATTTTCAACATGATTTGCAACATTTACAATTTGGACACAAAAGACCTCAAAATTCAAAAATTTCATTAGAATGGTCATCATGGACCTTATTTAGACTCAAGAAACTCAAAAAAATTGAATTAATCACCAAGAATCAACTCTCCACGTAGCAACTAGAGAAGATTCGTTGAAATGAGTAGGTGCTCCTGCACTAGATGGCTAGAGTCTAGTATTGACTTGATGATGCCATGAAGGTTGGTTGGAGAGCTTGCTCCCTTCCATTGGAATTTTTTTTTAATCCTTAAAGGTTTTGGATGGGTTTAAATTATTTTAAGAGGTTTTTGATGGTATACCATCTCTATGATTTTTCAATGATGAACAAAGTTGTAAGTTAGATATTCTATCGTGCATGATACACAAAGGAAATATAAGAGATTATAGTCTAGCTTGATAAATAAGAGATATTTTATTCTGTGGATAAGTGTTGGAATGAATAAATAAAAATTTTATGTGGCTTTTTTAATTTCCCTAGTATTTATTTCAAGAAATTATTGGGAGTATTGACTTAAAAGTATATGTGTATAAGATAAGAAATTTGTTGTAATCTTAATAATCATGTAGTAAGAACTTATTCTTCCTTAATGAGTATATTAAACCAAGTTTAATGAATTTTTATGAAAGAGGTGTAAAAAATAAATGATATAATAAAGTAGAATACAAGACATTTATATGTAAAAGTGTCTCCAATGAATCAAATAAAACTGAAATGATTTAAAATAGTGCCAGTAAAAATATGCAATTATAATAAACTTTGAATTTAAATTGGGTTCCCTACTTTTGTTGTATCCACATATATGGAGAATTTTATCTACTCATATAACAACATGATAGTATTTATAGACTACACCCTTCATACGTAATGTGAACATTTATATATATATATATATATATATATATATATATATATATCAATAAAAATATATATTTAAATAAAGTTTCAAGGCATTCCCATTGTTATTTTACACATATCAAATATGAAAGTCAATATAATATATATTTAAAATATTAAATAAGATAGTATTTACAAGAACTTTTCTTAATTTAAATCAGATCTCTTTAAGAACATTTTTTTTGCCTTGCTTCTACACATCATAAGATTAACATATTGAATGCATAGTAAAATACAAATAAAATATATACTTTCAAGTGTATATAATAACAATATATGATAATGATCTTATTTAATAATGATGATACTAAAGCATAATGAGTGTTAACAACTACCAATAATTGATGGAACCCACATGAGCAACTACAAAGAATACCACAAAAATATCAACATTGATAGAAGGCAAACCATTAATATTGATGAACATAAATAAGCTTATTTGAAGAGATCTTTATTATTTTTAAATGACAAGCATTATTATTATTACTAATTGGGGACATAAATAATACTATGAGATAATACCTAGGTGTTAACTATATTACATTAACATTATTTTGGAAAGAAATTTGATGAATGTCAAGTAATACTAGAGAAAGATATCACATTATTGTGTTATATCTTAGAGTAAAAAAAAATGTTGATTGTGTTGAATGTTCACATGTAAAATTGTGGCATGACAATACTATTAAAATGTTTTTTTCTTAGGGGAATACTAGATGATACAATGGATGCATTAAATTTAATAGGTAAAGGTAACATATCTAAATTGAGCTTTGACAATATTTGTGACATTTGCAAGAATCACTCGAGGTCTCAACAGTCGGAGAGGAATTATTGAAGTAAGCTTGCTTCTTCAAGAAATACCATACATATAACAAAGTGTGAAATAGGTAATTCACTCGAAGATCTTAAAAATGATTTATTAAATCATATGGGTAAATAAATAGATACTTTGTATGCTCATAAAAAGACAGAGGAAGTTGAAAGGCCTTGGTTGTATTCTATATGACCTATCATAAGAGAAATAGTAGCTAGGAGTTCCCTTATAATAGGAAAAATATTTCATCCTTAGAGGAAGTAAGAATTTTATTTTTCTTGAGACCCCTTCCCGTAGGTGTTCTTGATATTGAATATTCTGAGGAACCTATCTACTACATGGCCTCAAGGCAACCCTTTCCACCTTTAGTAATGCATTTTGGAATGATGAATGATTATTTTGTTTTGGTACCTAGCCAATCCAATTCATTTTTCAATCAATTTGGATGCTATGGGTGTTGGCATCAACCTCCACCATACCATCAATGGATGCCACAATACTCATATGCTTCATAGCCATGGCTTCATGCATGGAGCCCATAATCACCACAACCTTCATCATACCAACAACCATATCCATCACAATCACAATTTCCACCTCCTTCTATGATTAACCCATATCAATAGCCACAACATTTTATTCCACCCATACCATCATCATCCACTCAACCAACCAGTCCAACATAACCACCAAAGTCCACACCAATTCCATCCCAACCCAATCCAAATATGAACAATAAGAAAACACAACCAATATATAATAATGAGGCAATAATTTATTCTAGTTATCTTATTAATATTGCAAAAATAGATGGAGTTCAATTAAGATCGGAGAAGACTCTTCATGGGCCCACCATCATTGAAATTCATGAAGAACTTGAAGAGGACCCAGTAAAGGAACCTCCATTTCCTGACCAATTTCATGTAGAAGTAGTACAAGAGGGAGTCTCTCAACTTGAATTTAATTTTTTCAATGAATTATGCAACGTTAACATCAAGATCCCTTTGTTGGGGGTTATCATTCCCATATATACAAAAATAGTGTGGGATTTATGTAATCGAAAGCAAAAGAAGAAGAAGAAGAAAAAGAAGAAGAAGAAGAAAGATCTAAAGACCATCTAATTCATTGGATACCTACCAAACCTAATTCTTTGGAACATAACCATTCCTAAATATTCAGATCCAAGGAGTCCTATTATAAAGGTGTCTATCAGTAAAGTTATTGTTCCTAACAAACTTTTTGATTTGGGCACTACAATTAATGTTATGACAAATGAAACAAAGGAAATATTGTCACCTAAGGGACTTAGACCCACTCCCACAATTCTCCAAATGCTAGATCAATCTTTGGTTAGATTGAAGGGTTTGTGATGTAGGAGCATCCTTGGTTCTTAGCAATCTTGCATCAACCAAAAATATTTTCTTTTCAGTTTTGTTCTTGTTTCTACTCTTGCTCAGTTCATGGTTGGTAGATTCATCATTTTCACTCACCAGACCCTACAGATCTTAGTGTATCTCATGGACATGGTATTATTCCTTATCCCAATATTTGAGCTTGATTGGAATTTTTTTCTACCAAGTTATCGCTTCTAGAATAAGTGGTAGTTTTCTGACCTGACACCGAAATAGTTTCTCAAGCCTAACAGCTATCAGATTATTCGTGGATGATCCCCACGAATTTCATATCTCAATGGTGTGATTTTAATTGTTCCTTGGAGTGTTTCCAACCTTTATTTTTGGTCCACATTCATTCCCTTGCACCGTTGATAAAGAATTCAAATTGAAGGCCGACATATTCATGTTTATGTTACATTTTCCATTACAAAGTTTGTAATATTTTTTCTGGCCGATACAGATGTTTTCTTGATCCACACATGTGATATAAAACTTGTAATAGATCATTAAGAAAGGGGGAGAATGAGAAATGAATCATATAGAATGTACTAGGAGAATTTAAGGTTGATTTTCCGTGTACAAGTTTGAGCATATTAGAATGTTGTATTTCTAAATATTTTGTAAGAGGCCCATAGCCCAAATCTTGAAGCCCAGATGTTGTTGGTTGAATGTAACTGAGTTTTCTATTAATAAGAATATTTACATCTACATTTTCCTCCATATTCCATGTTTTTTGCATTGTGTTACTCTTTATTCATGGTTCATACTGTTCTCCTTAAGAACCCTCCTTACCATGGTCTGCACCAGTGTGATTGAAGATGTAGTTCTTTCTATTGATTATTGGGAATACACAACCGAATTTATGGTTCTATAGCCAAAGATTAATTCGGGGGGATACCCCTTGATTTTTGGATGACCTTGGTTAGTGACTATAGATGCATTCATCAATTTCCAGTCAGGAAATGTGGTCATTTCTAATGGAGAGAACACAAATAGTTGACCTTATCCCTTCCTTCACAACCCTTGTTGGAGATAGAGGATCTAGTATGGGTTGATAGTGACTTGGATAAGTCATTTCCAATCTTTACAACTAAGAAAGCATTAGATATTGAAGAACCTATTCAAGATAATACTATTGTTAATTTTCTTCAAAATAGATATCATCAAAAGAAATATTTGAAAGAATCATTCTAATGGAGCCTACAATTTTTTTTTGTCCCATCTCAAACCCTCACCACATTTTAATGTGGGGCTAATATTTGAGGGTTTGGATTTGTATCTGTCACGAGCACTTGCAAGGTTCTATTTTATCATTCACTCCTTATAACAACAACTATGAGTGATGTTCATTGTAGCGATTAGGGATAACTTATTGCTAATGGCTTTTGAGCCATGAATATTATAATAGCGATGAGTGATGTTCTTATGTATTTATGTTCTTATCACTCATCATGGATGGTCATAAAACGATAAATGTAAGATATGTAATGAGTGATATGAAGGATTTATTTTGCATTTGTGTATTGTGGATATGATTTGAGTTCCACATTTTACATTAACGATGTGCAATGTTATTGTAAAAATCTTCTCATTGCTAACTTCTTGCAAAATGTATGAGAAGAATTAGTGATGACCAATGGCCTGAGGTTTCTACATTGTATCATTCATCATAGATTTATTTCAGAAATTTATTTCCAAAATGGTGACAAGTGATCAATTCCAATGTTCAAAGTTTATTCCTCTACTATAATAAGATCTTATGTGTGATGTCTTTCATACCGTTGATTTTTATGTAGGAGTATGTGTCCCAACCTAATATATTATGGTATATCCCATCACTAATGGGATCTGAGGTACAAAGTTTGAATTAGTGATGCACAATGGAAAGATGAACATGAGCAAGGACTAGACACTAATCAAAGGGCTATTATTTCATCATGGTGATATTTACAATCACTGACAATTCTGATGAAGAACAAGGTGCATCCATGATAAGTGATAGTGCTAGAAAATGCTACGTGGTAGAATCATGTGAACATCATACTAAGCAAAGATAAAAGTGGTGAGATAAATGGAGAACCATTGATATGGTTTTAAAATCAGATTATCCAATGGACTAAATTTCATTACTACAATATCATCACTGATTTTATCCTAAACTCTAGGGAAAAACAACGATGAGCGAAGAAGTGAATAAGGAAATATTTTCTCTAAGAAAAGAAAACACTGGTCTCATGTACTTCACCAATATTAATGGAAAGGAATAGATTAGACTGGCAATACATGCTAATTGTCAGATCGTATGTGATTAATCAAGATTAAAGAAAAATGTGGCAGCATTTGGGGTGGGATCGTTGTTTTCTAAGAACAAGTTTCTAATGTCCATAAAATGATGCTCATATCACCATAGGTGAAGTTTTAATTTCTTTAAGATAAATGGTATAGACTCAAAGGTGAAATATTAAGTTATCAACTTGCTCGTGTGAGGAGTTCTTGAATCATTAATTTTGCATGCTCCAAATTGTATATTTAATCCAAGTTGATCGTTGTTCATTTTCACCATTTTTTAGTCTACAGTAGAAGGCATGTGTAGTGAAGAAGATTGAAATGGTTGTTAGTTTTCCTAAGTAGAATATTTAGTGTTCTTATCCTATGTAGGTTGGCATCAAATTGGGTTCTCTAGTATATTTGGGAATTTTGTTGCTAGAACTAGTTCCAATTATTGGGATTGGGGGTGTTTTCCCCTATGGGTCTTGAGTCAAAATCCTTTCAAATTATCACTTCGCTTGTTTTAAGAGATGGGAAAATCTAGTGTGAAAATTCTTCATGTTAGAAGTTCTAGTCGACTAAGTGTATATGAGTGTCATGGGGATTTAATTGAGCATGAATCCCAAGCTTCTCCTATGGATTCAAAGGGTAAAAGGAGGGATAAAGGTCATAAGAAAAGAGAAATTTCATAGAGTACATACCATTTGTGAAATAGGACCCTTCCAGGAGAAGTGGTCAAGTTCAAATGCAAGGAATTGGCTTAGCTAGTGAAGAAGGCCAGGAAAAAGGATTGGAGACATAGGGCTTGTCTAGGAAAGCATATTTCTCCTATTGTGCTCTCTGATAGTCCCGATGTTGAAGTAGATATTGACTCAACAAATGGACAATACCTACTCTCTCTAGTGTTGTATAGGAGCTCTGACGATGATGTGGTGATGGTTCCTCCCATTTCTTCAAGGATAAGGAGTGATCAAGTTATTTCTCATGTCGATGAATCTGAATATATTCTCCTCAATTTTTTTATGATGCCATGATCTTTGCATAGGAGGTATTTGTTTTGGTATGGCCATGGTTTTTCTTTTTCTCTTCTATGATGAAGTGGAGGTCCTCCAACTGATAATATATGATATGTTTTTTTTCCTCAAACATGAACGAAGTGAGAGTGACTTTTAATATTTTGAACATGTGCTTTTCCTTTTTATCCTCCCCTATTCAGGAATGATTACATAAGAATTTCCTAGGAAGTTGCTCGAGGAAACAACTGAAATTAGGTTTGCTAAAATTTAAATGAAATGTAAATATAACTCAGCTATATGCTTGTTCCTCCCATATCTATAAAGGGGATTTCATGGTTGAAGTTAAGGAGTTCAAAGTATAGAATTTTGAATCAAATAGGTCAAGGTGGATACTATGCTCTCAAAGCAAGTAGAATGTAAATAGGTATATTAGTAGATATACCAAAATCATAATTAGGGTGAAGGATACATTGTACAAAGATCTTAAACATGATTTTACAGAGTAGTATCAGAAATGAAGAAGAATATTAGTTCTAAAGTGTTGCTCTCCTATGTGTTTTCTTCCAAATAACGAATGAAGTTATTAATTATAATTTTATTTGTCTTTTTTTCATTTGCACTGAGTGAATGAGCTTGTTTCATGCTTCAATTCAATGAGTTGATTAAATGCCCAAATATGCTCATTAGTTTGTAAGAAAGGAATGTAGCATTTAGTAAGGAAGGAATATTTTAAAATATAGTGAGTTAGATGCTACAAAGTGGCATACTAATAGTCTACTCATTTATGATTTTCAATCATAATTGTATTATTGATTGATTGCAACTATGACTCTATTTTCCCTCAGATAAGGCACATGTCGTTTTACTAGTTTATTTTATGACCAACTGAGTCAGTAATGAACTTTGGCCTAAGATTCAAGATGAAGATGAATTCACAATATACTCTAACCTATACTACCCCAACATTTAGTATATAAGTACATTCTTTGAAACTAATTGCAATCTCACCTGAGGTCCACCGAGCTTTTGATGAGGTGGTTTCTTTAAGAAATGCATCTATGTGTGGAATTTCTCTTGGCCAAATGCAAAATATTGTGACCATATGTAGGATCACCTTGTTGGGTCTCACAGAGCCCAAAGAGAAGAAGTGAATTACTTAGTTCTTTACTTAGGTGTTTCCCAATCCTCAACCTTGTTGATGATTGAGTCCTAGAGAAAATTCATAGGAAAGGATTGAGATTAAGTTTGGTTCATAAAAAATAACCAATAGAAATGGCGACTCCATTGGGGAACAAATTTGCATCTCTGGTGTTAATTTTTTGAACACCATTTGGAAGGAGTCACAAAGGAATAACTAACTAGTTTGGACATTTAATAAGTTCTAGATTTGCAAATTGATTTGTAGCAACCTCAAATTCAAAATACTATGAAGTGACTCTGTTAGAACCCAGAAAAAGATATACGTACTTCAAAGATTTTCCTCTTGGTTGAAGAATTGGTGACTCTAATCAACAATTTATATACATGGAGTTCTGTTTTTTGTTATGGAACTATAGATTTTTGGCACCTTAACTATTTCTAGCAATTGTAGGGTTTTTCACCAAAAAAGAGAAAGAAAGGGCCAAAGAATCTAACATGCTCACTCAAATATGCAATGATGGATGATGTTATGGATAAATTAACTAAACTAAATGAAATTGAATGATTGAAATCAATCTAAATGAATGCAAAACTAAGATTTAAGGTATGTTTGAAAATATAGTGTGATATACAAACAATGAAGAAATTGAAGAAAATATGCAGAACAAAAGGTACATGGATGAATCTGAGTGCACCTGGATGAAATTTTTTTATGTTGGAATGTTTGGAATGTTGAATAACTTTACTAAAACTTCGCAGTGGGACTCATTCACCAAGGGTGGCAAATCAGTCCTCCTACAGGTGAAAAAGGTGTCAGGAACTAATTTCTAATAGTTGGGATCCAGAATCTAACAAAATACATATTTTCAGACTTCAAGTGTGACTTATTTTCCAAGGGTGGAAAATCAGTCCTCTCCAAGGTTTTTGGAAAATCAGGAGACAACTCTACAACACTAGATCTATAAATGTTTGATTGTCAGGTTGCCAAAGTTAATTCAGCAGAAAACAAACATAAAACACTCAACAAGCTTGAAATAATAATAACTTAACTTGAATCTCCTAATTGAATTGATTTCCACTTTTCAACACCTTTAAACTTGTCAAATCTATAAAAAAAAGGTTGCAAATATGCATGCAAAAGGGGAAAATTTTGGAGGGTTAGCAAATAGGGGTTTGCCTTGGTCAAACCCATTTTCATAATCAAACCCAATAGAAATAAATGAAATGCAAAGGAAATGATAAATAAACAACATGCAAGTGTTACAAACTTAACAAAATCTTTGATAATGCAAGTCTGAAGTAATTTCAATGGTTGCTTCAACGTGATTCAATAGTTGCTTGAATTGATGTTGTAAGATGCTTTAGTGCTTAGATGTGTGAAATGAAAATGATTTTTAAAGGAGATTCTCAGCTTTCCATCGATATAAATTATCTTTAACTTTGAATTTAATAAGTAATTATTATTCATTTTCTATTCATATTACAACTAAAGTCCTGATTGATAGGCTGATTGAAAAACATCTATAGCTTTCAAACGGTATCACATTTACTGAATCCAAAACATGCATCACATTCTATTCTCCACATACTATAGGATTAAAAAAATAAAAAGTTGAATTTCATGAAGTTTTGACCAAGTTAAGGTGGTCAGACATATGAGTTTTTATATTTTTCTAAAAGTTGTAATAAAAAATTCATAATTAATTATTTACTTGGAAAAAAATTACAACAAAATATGCATCACATTGGGGCATGATTCATCTACTTATGTCTAAAATATTATTAAAAAATAGTATCATTTTATTGTGGTTAGGGTGGTTAGACAGACACCTACTTATTTTTTCCCTAAAATTTAAGTACCATTGCATTGAAATTTCAAAATTTCACCAAATATATATATTTTTTAAACAAACTTAGTATTCTAGAAACTACATTCAATTTTATATAGATTCTATTCTAAAATGTTTTTAAAATAATATAGATAACTTATTCAAATTTTTACATCAAGTTGCATAACTCTGATTTTTTTGAATTTTTTGCCACTTAAGGGCCTATTTTTTCCATGATGATCCTGCACATAACCTATACTCACTCTGGGGCTATGGAACTTCTGGTCTTCCACAAGGTGAGAGATCCCAAAAAGAGATACATACACTAGTTGGCATGCACTAACAAACAAAAGTGGATATGGGGAAAGTCATGACACTACTTGGGCTTCCCACTCAACCATGCCAAAGTTATACCTCCTAATAACTTTAACAAGGCATCATAAAGCCAAAATAAATGTAAATGTTAAGCTTTAAATAATACAACACTACAATAATGCAAGTTGTGTTATGCAAGGTGGCCAAGAAATGCAACAATATAAAATGCAAAAATGTAATGTGAAAGATTGTTCAAAGGAGTCTTGTTAAGTTTATGTAAGTTCAATCACTTAGAGAACATTTTTTCTAATGTCTCCAAGAGAGGACCAATCAAAGAATAATAAATCCACATCTTATGGGATGCAGTGCATCACATCAACCACCAAGAGGAATGTAATATGATAAGAAAGATCATACTTATGAAGGAAATCACTCCCAATGTCATCCACAAAGTAATGAACACGTCATGTAAATGACAAGGCTATGCTAGGGATAAATAATGCAAATGAATTATGGTATTGTATGCCCCCCACTTTAAAGGAATTGCTACACATTGTTCATGAGCAATTACTTTAAAGTAGAAGAAAGATAATGCAAAAGGAAAAATAAGACATGAGAGCCAACTAGGAAAGCCCTATGCCAAGTCATATGTTTCAAAGTTAGGTTGTCTCATGTCAAGGAAAAATGAAAAGAAATGAAAGAAATGGGAGTTTCCCCCTAGAAAAGAAATCACACCAAACACATAAGGGATCTATGGATTTGGGGTCAGTATGTTTGTTGTTGCAATGTTTTTATGAAAGAGCATGAAACTATCATCATTCCCCAAAGCACATAGAATGAGAAGAATGACATAGAGAGAGTGAAAAGAAAAGGAAAATAAAGATTCAATTTAGGTCAACATGGTAGAGAGATTGTGGTCTCCACACTTTGCATCATCCACAAAAGGAAAACACAAGCAAGGAAAACAAAAGAAAATGAAAAAGCTTTTGGGTCAACATGAAAGATACATTTTAGTCTCAATGCCTTGCATCATCCCCAAAAGGAAAACACAAGAAAACATAAAGAAAAAGAAAAAGATACCTTATGGGTCAACATGGAAGATACTTAGGGTGTCTCTACGCTTTGCATCATCCCCAAAGGAAAAAAACAAAACAAAAAGAGAAAAATACAAAGATCCTTTGGGTCAACATGGAAGAGACTTAGGGAATATCTATGCTTTGCATCATCTACAAAGGAAAAACACAAAACATAAAAAGACAAACAAGATGAAAAGTGGTGTATGACATATAGAAGAATATAGATACAAATAAAATAATTGTACAAGCAGAGAGAAGATCAAACACATGGTACGGGGGAACACAATACACACATAAAATAAAAAGGCTAGCAAGGCAAGGGAAAATCAACCATATAATAGGTCATCCACCTCCCAATCATGATCTTTGAATTGTAAAGGTAGTTGACTATCCAATGGAGGAAATGCAAGTGCAAAGCTAAGAGAATCACTAGGTTGTGCACTTATTATGAGAGATTTATCATCTAAGATCATAGAAGAGGAGAATAAAGAATTCAAATTATTGTGCACCTCTTCATCAATTTTAGCAATCTCTTCATCATCATCCTCATCAATAGTAATTATGATAGGAGGACAAAGAGTGATTTCCAAAGAAGCATGTAACAATAATGGTGGTTTTTGGATAATTTCAGTTTGTTGTAATGGTAGAGATGAACTCTCTTGTGATACGTTAGGACGATTATTGGGAATTATTTCTATCAATGGAAGAGGTTGATTTTATTTACTTGTTTCAGTTTGCATTTGTCTAGTGAGAAAGTGATGATGTCATCGACACTCTCTAGGAGCTTGATTTGTTTTAATTCTATTTTGAAGCTGTTTAAGTGTTAGATCAAATTGATCAACATTAGGATCCTTCATTTCAGAAGGAGATGAATCAATCTCTTTCCCCTTAGCTTTGTAAAAAAATTTAATTCGAGGTGGCAAGGTTGGACTACTCTCAACCTCTCTTGCTCTCTTAGACAAAGAGGTTGAAGGATCAGATTGTGATGGAGTGGGTAAAGGTTGATCTTTGTTAGGTATTTTTAAGCATGGTCTCATCTATAATAGAGGAATCAAAAGTGGTCGAGGAAGCACCACAAAGAGACAATTCAGCTATCCTCTTGAATTTAAACTTTTGGTATGGTATGAAAAAGAAGTCCTTTCGAGGTGTAATAGGTTCCATCGATTTGGGCCAAAAGGCTTCTTGGGAAAAGTTACCTTTGGAGGATACAGGATTAAATCGGCTATGGTGGATGGTAAAGACTTGATTTTCATGTGGAAACTTTAAATACTTATGAATGACTTATACAATTGCTTTAATTGAGTGAAGCCAAGGGTGGCCTAGCCGCAAATGAAATTGGTCATATTTTAAAATGATAGAGAATCTCACATCTAATGTTTTCGGTCCTACTTGTAAAGGTAGCACGATCGATCCAATCATAGGGTAGGAAAAATTATTATGTGTTTTTATCCATTCACTTACTTTATCATAATCATCTTGATATAAATTTTATAGTACCAAAACCACCTATGTGATCACATTTTCACCACAAGCAGGATCTATTAATATCCCATTTGTGGGCTTATCATAGATTTTTCCAACTATATAGAGAGGACCATTAGGAATTTTTGGTAATATTTCTTTATCAAAAAAAGTGACATCAAGAGATTTATTGGTTTGGCCCTTATGAGAGATAACATCTATCGTATCTACAAGATTATCCATAAGACTAAACTCAACAACCATTGGAGATGTATCATGTTCCTCATTATTTGTATCAATAGTCATTACATGAGTTTTAGAAGGTTCACTTGCCTTAACAAATGAAGTGGTATGTTTAGGCATAGGTTTGGTGAAAATATGTAAATTATGGTTGGGAGGTGCAACAGATTTATTGCCTCTATCATTAACACCCGTAATGGACAATTCACCTGAATCAATGAGGTCTTGAACTAGATGTTTTAGATGCTTCCAATGTTTAGTGTCATGTCCATTATGGTGATGGAAGTGACAATAAGCATTAGGCATGAAGGTGGGTGGTAACGGTTAGTTTGGATTAAGTGGTCAGATAGGTGGCAAAGTGAGCATACATTTTTTAATTAATTGGTTCATTGTATTATGGATGCAATCAAGTACAAGAGTGAATTGTCTATTAGGATCCCCATAATGAAAAGGCACAACTTTCTTAACAACGACCATAGAATTTTGAAATCGTTCGGTGGGTTGCAGTTGTGAAGGTAGATTAAACTGTAAGAAGCCTCTATTTGGTCTACAAAAGTTTTGATTATTATTATTGTTTTTATTTTTATTATTGTTATGGTTGTGATTGTTATTTTTAGGTTTTTTCAGCTTGGCTAGAAGTGGATGTGGAATCATGACTTGAAACCAAGTTATGGTATTCACACAAGGTTGTGCATAAATGCATAAACAAAGGGAATTTCATCATGGTTAACTTATCCTGAAGGTTTCTATGCAAATTCTTAATGAACATATTTTGCAGATGTGCATCAGGAATCTTAACATCTATTTGGACATACATATATTTATAATAGCAGATAATATCAGTAATCTTTTCATTTGTGTTTTTCCTACATCTCATGAGGTCAGCCATAGTTTTCTTAGGTGTCATGTGAACTTGAAAGTTACTTATGAAAGCATCCACCAACTCATTGAAGGAGTGAATGGAATGATTATGCAAGTTAGAAATCCACTCTAAGGCATTGTATTTCAAGGTCCTAGGGAAAACTTTGGCTAAGATTCTCTGATTAAGCACAAAATAATTACATAAAGTTTTGAAGGCATTAACATGGTTGACAGGGTCTCCTTTATCTCCTTATTTCTCAAATTGAGGCATTTATATAACTTGTGGAATCAGGGTATGCAAGATCTCTAAGGATAATGGGCTACCGTGGATATGATATGTGATTGGAGAAATTTGACCTTGGCTAATGGTAGAAAGTTGATGTTGCATGGATTAAACTATGTTAAGGAGTTGTGTAATGATAGGATCGAGGTATGAAGGTTTTGATGGAAGGGGAAATGGTTATGGAGTGTAAGTCATGTTAGGGGAAGCGAAAGGGATTTGTGATGCCACAAGTGAAGTAGAAATACTAAGTGGAACTATGAAAGAAGGAGCCACATAACTAACATGTTGCATAGCTGTAGTGACTTTTAGAGGAGTATAGGTTGGAATGGATGTGATGGTTGAAGGGGGAGGAACTTGAAATCCTCCTTGATTGATAGGATTTGTTTTGGATTGGGTATTAGGAGAAGCATATTTATTACAAACCTCAACAATCTTCTTTAAAACTATCAAACCATCACTGTATTCAAGTAACTAATGAAGGTTATCAATGGCGGGTATGGTAGTTTTGGATACATTCTCTAGGGTCAAGTCTTGCTCTAAGTGTACACAGTCTTCATGAATATTAATGACCTTATCTTGAGAGTTGTTTTGGGTGTCAAAATTCATTGAATGGAAGGGTGAAGGCATAGTAGAATTGTCAATGCCTAATACACCATTTTCCATACTAGGAGTAGGATCTTGTGAGATCCCAAGGTCCACAATGAAAGTGTTATCATTGGGTGCCATGAATCTAGAACTTTGTCTCACCAAAGTATTATCAACATAATACCAAACACTCATACAAATACCACAAAGGAGGAAGGTGACTCAAATTAAATGCAATCTAATATATGTAAATGCTAAGAACAAAAATACTACTAACTGTAACAAAACTAAAACCAAAGAAAATAGATTGCAAGAAAAATGCTAGAAAATGCTGAAAATAAAGTCTGAAAAAGTACAAAGGGACTGATTCGCCCTAGGTGGCGATTGAGTACTAGTATGCAAAATTTTTGTGATCTTCAGAGTTTTTAAATGAATGTAATGCAAAAATAGAAGGCCGCTAAAGATGAAAAATGTAGGATTTTCAGTTTTTTAATTATATGAAATGTAAAAATGAAATCTAAACTAGCTTTCACTAATGCAAGATAAAAATGATACCTAGAACGCAAAAACAAAACAATGTCCTAATTGAATGTTAATGCAAGATGTAATCTATGATGCAATATGCAAATGAAATAAGAAAATGGAAAGTTCTCGAGAGTCAGGTTCACCAAAATGAACTATATATTTTTGGCACCTTAAGTATTTCTAGCACTTCTAGGGTTTTTCACCTAAAAGGAGAAAGAAAGGGCCAAGGAATCTAACAAGCTCACTCAAATATGAAATCATGGATGATGTTATGCCTAAATGAACTAAAATAACTGCAATTTAATGATTGAAATTAATCTAAATGAATGCAAAACTAAGATTTAAGCTATGTTTGAAAACAAAGTGTGATATGCAAACAATGAAGAAATTGAAGAAAATATGCAGAACAGAAGGTATAAGTGAACCTGGATGTAAATTGCTGATGTTGGGATGTCTATAATGTTGAATTACTTTACTAAAATTTGATAGTGGGACTCATTCACCAAGGGTGGTGAATCAATCCTCCTACTAGTGAAAAAGGTGTCGTGAACTGATTTCTGACAGTCGAGATTTGGAATTTGAAAAAATAAAAAAATTTAAACTTCAAGTAGGACTCATTCACCAAGGGTGGAAAATCAGTCCTCTCCAATATTTCTATAAAATTAGGAGACAACTCTGCAACACTAGATTTGGAAATGTCTGATTGTCGAGTTGTCGAAGTCAGTTCTACAAGAAATGGACAAAAAAATCTCAACAAGCTTGAAATAATAATAAGTTGACTTGAAGCTCCTAATTGACTTGATTTCCAATTTTAAACACCTTTAAACTTTCCAAAAATACAAAAAAAGGGCTACAAATACTCATCAAAAATGGGAAAAATATTGGAGGGTTAGCAAATAAGGTTTTTCTTGGTCAAACCCCACTTTGGTAATCAAACCAAATAGAAATAAATGAAATGGAAAGGAAATGATAAATGAACAACATGCAAGTGTTACAAAATTACCAAAATCCTTGATAATACAAGTCTGAAGTAATGTCTATGGCTACTTAAAAGTGTTTCAATAGTTGCTTGAACAGATGTTGTAAGATGCTTGTTCTTAGATGTGTGAATGAGATTGCTTGACTGAATTGAGATATGATAAACTGAGGTAAAAATAACTCATTTATATCAATCTTGTGTCTTAGTAACCATTCATATACCATCACAAGCCAACATCAAGCATATTTTTAAATAAATCTCTAAAGAAATTTGAAATAGTTTTAATTTTGGAGCCAAGGGGGACTCACTCGACACCCATGGAAAATGGGTCCCACCTAGGGCATGAATCTAGTTGTCAAAAATTAAATGTCATTTAATGTTGTGTGTTAGGAGTATATTCAAGAATACACTTAAATAAAGCATATGAGTGTATAAAGGTGTCATAAAAGACATAAGAAAGGGATAAATAAGGTGAATATGCCTAGAAAAGTGTGAATTTTTATTACAAGACTTTACAACACTTGAAAATAGGACTTGTTGATGTGTAAAAAGATTATTTTTAGGTAACTTATATTAAATAGAGTCTAGAATAATGTGGAAATGTCTTACAACAATTAACAACACATTCACAAGATTTCAATATTTAAATTTTAATACTTAAAATAAGCATGTTTAAGCAATGTTGCAACATAAAATCAAAGAAAATTATATAAAACATAATGAAACAAGACCTAAAAGGCCATCAAAATGACAAGGGTCTATTTTTCTATGACACAATTATCACTTGAAATATCTATTCGAAGTTACAGTGATTGGAGGTGTGAAGGTACATGGTGGTTTTAACATTTTCATTTGAAATATCTCATAATTTTTGTCCATTATCATAAGATTAAATCTTAGGATACCAAGTCATATTAGCAATTATCCTAGTGACCCTTCATATTGTCATGGTTATGATTATGAACAATTAGTTAAACTCAAATTTTCATACATCTATTGATTGCCAAAGGTAACTAACAATGCCATAAGAAACCTTGATACATATTGTAAAGAAGCTTTAGAATTATGATAATCCTCAAATAGTTGAAACCTCAAAATTTAGGAACCCAAGTGCATACAAGCCTAGGCTAAGGCCATAATGGAAAGTTGTGTTTGGGTTATCCCACAATATTGGTTTACAATTTTTGGCCAAACTAGACATTGAAATATTTTTTTCTAACTAAATATTCACTTTTGGACACCTATAGTAGCTAAACTGTGAGGGATTTGAACATGATGCAAACTAGTGATTTGGGACAATTTTTCTATAGATTGTAAATATATTTTTTTTAAAAAAATTGGAATTAGATTGCACTTCTTTTTCCATCTCCTTTGAAAACTAGTTTTTTTCAGTAAACAACATTTTTAAGGAGTGACAATCACCTTATAATGCATAACCATTTTTTGAATTTAGATTTTTCACTATGATATATAGTTCTTCCAATTGGTTTCATAGTGTTTTAATGAATATTTTTTCCTTAATCAAGTTTTGAAGTCAAACCAATTAGAATTAAGACATAAGCGAACAATACAATCCATAAATTTTTTTGTATGTATCAATTTTATAGTTTTTGTTGGATCAAAGACTTCAATATCTGGTGTAGTCATATTTTTAATTTTTTTTTGATAATCTGCTATATTTCCATGTGTAGAATAGAGAGCTTGATTTTGGGTGAAAAACCTACATTCACAAGAAATAAAAAAAATTAAATTTATTTAAAATTATACTTTTTGGGATGCTTATAATAAGGAATACATACAATAAATAAATTTTAAATGAATTCATTTGATCTCCCAAAAGGTAAATCAAAAGTGGTTTCCTATCAACATTTTGATAGGTGTAAAGGAGACTTCACTATAGATATGGTCTAAAACTAGAGGGGTTCTATCAAAGGGGGCTTGATCTAAGGTGGTTTGATAAAAAAAAATTGAATTGGAATCCTTTAAATGGAAAATTTCAAGGCTTAAATTATTATATTTTCTAAAAATACGTGATTTCAGCAAAAATCAGGATATCCCAGAAATTGTAAACTAGCTTTCTGGGATCACCCATTTAAGAGGGGAATTAAAGAAATCAATAAAAGAAACTTAATGGAAACACAAGCCTAGTTAAGAGATAATCATAATAAGTTATTTATCCAACTTCTTGTACCTTTAATCAATTATTTTGACTCATTGTATGACCAATTAGACTTGTCATGGATTAATTATAAGGTTAAAAGTATGTCATCTTGAGTTTATAAACAGATGCCTAGATTTAATGGATGTAATGTGTGTGAAGGAAATGCACATGTCCAAAGTTTTTATAGTTTCATGGTAAAAAATTCATTTAAAGATCATGACATGTGGATGAGATTTTTTGTTAGATCTCTTGAAGATAAAGCTAGGGACTGGTACTTGAGCTTTCATGAAAAATTCTCTTCCTGATAGGATAAAATAATGGATGCTTAGAGAGAAGAATTTACAAAAGAACCTTCTGACCTTGTCACAAAGTTAAAGCAGATTACAAAACAAGATGAAGAGTCAAGCATTGCCTTTAGTCACAAATTTGTTGTTTCTCTTTCACTAATCCCTAAAAACTTCAAGCCTAGTACCTCAGATTACATTCATATGTATTTTGAATCTTTCGAGGAGGGATTTAGTTTACTATTAAAGGACTTCAAAATATTGAGTATGCAGATGGCTTACACATGTTTTGACAATATGGAAAAAATGACGAATGAATATGTAGAAAGTATGATGTCTTCAGTTATTGGTAAGCGTGCTAATTAAATTAGTAATTATATGAATACAAATTATTAGATGTTTTTAGTTCTATATAGAGACAAATGCATACTTGAAAAGGAAGAAGTTAAGAGTGATGCAATGTTTTCCATTGATGTTAATTACAGTGAGAATGTTTGCCTCTATCCTCAAAATGATGTAAATGTCCAACTCAATAATGACACTCGATCCATTGAGGTTCCATATTTTGATGATAGTATTATCAGGGTATACAATGATTTATAGCTTGGTAATACATGCAGTTCTAGTGGAAGTCAAGAAGAGGAAGTGGTTGAAAGAATAGATCAAAACTACAATCTATTGAGAATTTAACAAATTTCAAATCTATTGACCACTAAATATCAGAAATATGCACATATGAGTAACCCTCAGTTGTTGTGTATTGATCACACTAATTTTGATAGTGATGATAACCTTCACTATGTGAGATATGATGCATGGGTATTCAATTCTTCTTTCAATTATGAACTAGTTGGTCAACATGGTAATAATATGGAAAATGGCAAACAACCATTTGATTTTAATGATGCATTGTATGATGAGCATGAAAGTGTGCAAGATGATGTGAGTTCAAAAATTGGTTTAAATGACTTAGAAATAGCAAGTAACCAAGAGGTTTGTGTGTCTAATAAGCCGAATTTTGAAGATTTTAATGCATATTTGGATAAGTATCTATTTACGGATTTAGATGAGCCTAGTTATGAGTTTTTTCATGTAGATATGGAGGTTGATTTAAAAGAAAAAGTAGATTATCTTTTTGAACTAGAATTACTCACTTTTCAACAAGGTATGAATGCTAAAAATATTGATACGATATGTTTAGAAGATGTCAAAGTGAGTAAGAATAAGGATGGAGTAGAAATTTTTGATAATTCTCTACACCAACATGTTGAGGCATAATTACAGTGTGTTCCAGTCTATCAGTGTATCTTTTCACATACACTTGGAAATAGTTTTCATGATGTACATGATCTTTTGGTTATTCCTTCTGATTGTTTCATCTTTGACATGAAAAATTGATAATGCTAGCCATATGGTAGAATATGAGTTCCATTTCTTTTAGTTGGATGAAATTTTCTTACAATCTAGTAATCTTGTTTTCAGCTCAAAAATGATTCACCTAATAAGCAACATAATTTGTTAAGACATGGAAATCAGTATTATGAGAGTATGCATGAATTTCAAATGCTTGGTAATTGTGAATTTGATGATAATAGGGTATGTGCATGATCATCATGGAAAAAACAGGCCCTTAAGTGGCAAAAAATTCAAAAAAATCAAAGTTAGGAAACTTGACGTAAAAATTTGAATAAGTTATCTATATTATTTCAAAAATATGTAAGAATAGAATTTGTATAAAATTGAATTTAGTTTTTAAACTACTAGGTTTATATTTTTTTAAAACAAAATCTATTTGGTGAAAATTTGAAATTACAATGTAGTAGTACATAAATTTTAGGGAAAAATAAGAAGTAGGTGTCAATCACCACCCTAACCACAATAAAATGATAAAGAAATTTTATAAGATTTTAGATATAAGTAGAGGACTCATGTCCCGATGTGATGAATATTTTTTGTAATTTTTTCCAAGTAAATAATTAATTATGATTTTTTATTACAAATTTTAAAAATATAAAAATGTACATCTAACCACCTTAACTTGGTCAAACATTCATCAAATTATTATTTTTATTTTAATCCTATAGTATACGAAGCATAGAATGTGACACATGTTTCAGATTCAAAAAATATGATACCGTTTGAAAGCTATAGATGTTTTTCAATCGGCCTATCAATTAGAACTTTAGTCATTCAAATAGAAAATGAATAATAATTATTTATTAAATTAAAAAGTAAAGCATAATTTATATTGGTGTAAAGTTGAGAATCTCCTTTAAAAACCCTTTTTGTTTCATTAATTTTGGGTTAAAAAAAAGTCGCCAGCCACATACCCTACAAATACCCATCATATCGCCACTTTTTGGCCCATCATGATCCTCACATACCCAATACTATATATGTTGAGCTATTGGGAGATGCTAGCATGGTTAATTAGGTAGATTGCACTAATGTTTTCATATTGGTTTCAAAGAAGTATGATGAAAAAATTGTTTATGACAGAGGTAAGAAGAAAACTACAGTGTTGGTGGCTTGGAGCCATCAAATATGGTTTGACATGTCAAACTAGAATAGTGGTGGTAGAGATTGACTTTTGACTCTGCCACTCAGCAAGGTAAAGATCAATTTTAAGACTAGTCTTACCCTATATCTTATGTAAATGTTGTACCTGTTTTGTTTGGTTTTGGTTTTCCTACTTTGTTCTTTGTTTTTTTTGTGTTTTTTTCCTGGTCTGATTCACATGAAATTCTATATTCTCACTTTGATCACTGAGGAAAAAACGTCCCTAGTTGGAGCCACAGATGGAGCCTGCAAAATTTTTTTGTTCCATTTGAAACCCTCATCACATTTGAATGTGGGGCTGATATCTGAGGGTTTGGAGTCTTATCTGTTATGAGTGCTTGCAAGGTTCTATTTTATAATGGATTCCTTATTTCCCATGGCCAGTTGATAAAAAATAACTTATGTCATTTACCGCCATTGGGTAACTAACCCCTCAGGCATAGGTCTAACTTTCCTAATGTTTATAAGGTTAATTGAAAGGCCTTCTTGGCCTTTACATCCTTTATATTTTGTGACCTAGGAATTTTAAGAACCCTTCTATCATATCATCCTAGGGGGAACCATTCTTAAAACAACTTAAGTACATACATGCTTAATAGTTTTGACTTAAGTCTCGATGGCCCGCATATCTTCATTGCTCATCGTTGATTTATTTTTCAATGTATACTCTAAAATGGTGATGAGCAATAAGTGATTTTTTATTTTTTCTCATTCATTGCTAATAGCTTCTTAATCTCTTAAAAACAATAGCGATGAGTGATGTTCATTGTAGTGGTAGGGGATCGCTTATTGCTAATGGCTTTTGAGCCTTGAATATTGTAACGATGAGCGATGTTCTTATTTCTTTATGTTCTTATCTCTCATCATAGATGGTCATAAAATGATAAATGTAAGATCAATGATGAGCAATATGAAGGATTTATTTTGAATTTGTGTATCATGGATATGATTTGAGTTCTACATTTTACATTAGTGATGCACAATGTTATTACAAAAATCCTCTCATCGCTAATTTCTTACAAAATGTATGAGGAGAATTAGGGATAAGCTAAAGCCCAAGGTTTCTATGTTTTATCGCTCATCGCAGATTTATTTCAAAACTTTATTTCCAAAATTACATGAGTGATGAAGTCCTATGTTAAAAGGTTCTTTCACTAATGTAATAAGATCTTTTGTGTGATGTCTTTTGTACCATTGATTTTTATGTAAGGGTACATGTCCCAACCTTATCTTTTGTGGTATCTCCCATAATTGATGGGATCCAAGGTAGAAATCTTGGATTAGCGATGCACAATGAAAAGATGAACATGACCAAGGACTGGAAAGCAATCCAAGGGCTAAGATTTCATCACGAGGATATTCACAATCCCTGATAGTGCCAATGAAGAACAAGGTGCATCTATGATAAATGATAGTTAGTGCTAGAAAAGGCTATGTGGTAGAATCCTATGGACATCATACTAAGAAAAGATAAAAGTGGTGAGATAAATGGAGAACCACTAATATGGTTTTAAAACTAGATGATCCAATGGACTAAATTTCATCACTACAACATCTTCATTGCTAATTTTATCCTAATGTCTGGGCAAAAAAAAACAATGAGTGATGAACTAAATAAGAAAATATTCTCTCTAAGAAAAGAAAACACTGGTCTCATGTACTTTTCTGATATTAATGGAAAGGCACATATCAGACTGGCAATAAATGCTAATTTTCAAACCGTGTGTGATTAATCAAGATTAAAGAAAAGTGTGGCAGCATTTGGGGTGGCATCGCTATGTTCTAGCAACAAGTTGCTAATGGTCGATAAAAATGTTCATATTGCCATAGGTGAAGTTTTAATTGCTTTAAGATCAATGGTCTAGATTCAAATCCAAACTATTAAGTTATCAACTC
Source organism: Sequoia sempervirens (assembly GCA_007258455.2). NCBI lineage: Eukaryota > Viridiplantae > Streptophyta > Pinopsida > Cupressales > Cupressaceae > Sequoia > Sequoia sempervirens. The sequence goes on along the minus strand of VDFB02058242.1, from coordinate 591,227,596 downwards.
GCTCGCACAAGGAGTTCTTGAATCATTAAGTCTACATGCTCCAAATTGTCTATTTAATGTGAGTTGATTGTTGTTCATTTTCACCATATTTTCAGTCTAGAGTAGAAGTAAGGCATGTGTAGTGAAGAAGATTGAAAGGGCTATAATTAGTTTTCTTGAGTAGAATATTTAGTGTTTTTATCCTAAGTAAGTTGGTATCAAATTAGGTTCTCTAATCTTTTTGGGAATTTTGTTGCTAGAACTAGTTGCAATTAGTGGGATTAGGGGCTTTTTCCCTATGGGTCTTGAGTCAAAATACTTTAAAATTTCTCCTCTACTTTTTTTAAGAGATGGGAAAAACTGGTGTGATGATTCTGCATGTTAGAATCTCTAGAGCCGACTACGTGTATATGAGTATCATGGGGATTTAATTGAGCATGAAGCCTAGGCTGCTCTTGAGGTTTCAAAGGGGAAAAGAAGGGATAGAGGTCATAAGAAGAAGTAAATTATGCAGAGTACATATAATTTGAGAAATAGGACCCTTTCCAGGAGAAGTGGTCAAGTTCAAAGGCAAGGAAAAAGGATTGGAGACATAGGGCTTGTCTAGGGAAGCATAATTCTCCTATTGTGCTCTCTAACAGTCCTTTTGATGCTAAAGGAGATACCAACTTGAGAAATGGCCAGTACCTTCTTTCTTTGGTACCATATAGGAGATCTAAAGATGACATGGTGATGGTTACTCACATTTCATCAGGGACAAGGAGTGGTCAAGTTCATTATGATGTTGATGACTATGAATAGAGTCCCCTTGTTTTTGTTTTTGATGACACCATGGTCTTTGCATAGCGGTATTTGTTTTGGTATGGCCATGGTTTGTCTTTTTCTCTTTTGTGATGATGTGGAGGTTTTGAAACTAATAAGAAATGATATCTTTTTTGTTGTTCAAACATGAATGTGGTGACAATGACTTTTAATATTTTGCACATGTGTTTTTTGTTTTTGTCCTCCCCTGTTCAAGAATGATTACATAAGAACCACTTGGCGAGTTCTTTGAGGAAACAATTTAAATTAGGTTTCCTAAAAGTTAAATGAAATATAAATTTAACTCAACTAAATTCTTGTTGCTACCCTATTGTCAAGGGGATTTCATGGTTGTAGTTAAGGAGTTCGATGTCCAGAATTTTGAATCAAATAGGTCAAGATGGATACTATGCTCTAAGAGTGAGTAGAATGTAAATAGTTATATTAGTAGATATATTGGGAGCATATTTAGGGTGAAGGATACATTGTATGAAGATCTTATACATTTTTTTACAAAGTCGTATAAGAAATGAAGAAGAATATTAGTTCTAAAGTGTTTCTCTCCTATGTTTTTTCTTCTCAATTATGAATGAAACTATTAACTATAATTTTGTTTGTCTTTTGTAATTTGCACTAAGTGAATGATCTTGTTTTTTGATTCAATTCAATGAGTTCATTAAATTCTCAAGTATGCTCATTGGGTATGTGCAGGATCATCATGGAAAAAATAGGCCCTTAAGTGGCAAAAAATTCAAAAAAATCAGAGTTAAGCAACTTGATGTAAAAATTTGAATAAGTTATCTATATTATTTCAAAAATGTGTAAGAATAGAATCTTTAGAAAATTTAATGTAGTTTCTAAACTACTAGGTATGTTTTAAAAAAAATAAATCTATTTAGTGAAAATTTGAAATTTTGATGTAGTGGTACTTAAATTTCAGGGAAAAAATAAGAAGTAGGTGTTTATTAACCACAATAAAATGATAATATTTTTTTATAATATTTTAGATATAAGTAGAGGAATCATGCCCCAATGTGATGCATATTTTTTTGTATTTTTTTTCCAAGTAAATAATTAATTATGAATTTTTATACAACTTTTAAAAAATATAAAAACTTGTATGTCTGACCACCTTAACTTGGTCAAAACTTAATGAAATTCAATTTTTCTTTTTTTAATCCTATAGAATGTGAAGCATAGAATATGATGCATGTTTTGGATTCAAAAAATATGATATTGTTTGAAATCTATAGATGTTTTTCAATTAACCTATCAATCAGGACTTTAGTCATAATTTGAATAGAAAATGAATAATAATTACTTATTAAATTCAAAGTAAAGCATAATTTATATCGGTGGAAAGCTAAGAATATCCTTTAAAAACCCTTTTCGTTTCATCAATTTTGGGTAAAAAAATAGTCATTAGCCACATACCCATCATATTGCCACTTTTTGGCCCATCATGATCCTGCACATACCCCATTACTTTGTAAGAGAGGAATGTAGGATTTGTTAAGGAAGGAATATTTTAAAATATAGTGAGTTATATGCTACAAAATGGCAAACTAATATTCCATTATTTTTTGATGTTCAATCAAAATTGTATTACCAATTGATTGCAAGTATGATTTTTTTTCCCCTTAGATAAGGCATTGGTTTTTTACTAGTTTATTTTATGACCAACTAAGCCAGTAACAAATTCTTCCTAAGATTCAAGATGAAGATGAATTCATAATTTACTCTAAAATATACTGCCACAACTTCTAATACATAAGCACATTCTCTAGAACTAATTTCACTCTCACCTAAGGTTTCATAAGCCTTTGATGAGGTGGTTTTTTCAAGAAATGCATGTCTCTGTGAAATTTCTCTTGACATAATGTAAAATATTGTGAGCATATGTAGGATCACCCTATTGGGCCCGATAGAGTCTAAAGAGAAGAAGTGAGGTACTTAGTGCTTTACTTAGGTTTTTGGCCAATCCTCAACCTTGTTAATGATTAAGTCCTAGCAAATTCATAGGAAAGATTGAGATTAAGTTTGGTTCTTAAGAAAATAGTAACAAAAATGGTGACTCCGCTAGGGAACAACTTCGTATCTCCAGTGAAATTTTTTTGAAAGCCACTTGGAAGGAGTCACAAAGGAATAAATAACTAGTTTGGATATTTAAGAAGTTCTAGATTTGCAAATTGATTTGTAGCAGCCTCAAATTCAAAATATTTTGAGGTGACTCTACTGGGAGAACCAATGAAAGATATCCATACTTTAAATATTTTCCTCTTGGTTGAAGAGGTGGAAACTCTGCTCAACAATTTATGTAGATGGAGGGTTGTTTGTTATCACCTGAAATATCTATTCGAAGTTACAACTACTAGAGGTATGAAGGTACATGGTTCTCTGCATATTTTCATTTGTTAAAATTGTCATATTATATGCTATTTCTATTCCATTTAAAGTGTTTATCTGAATATTCACAAAAAAAATCTAGTATTAATGGTTAGGATAAAGTTATATATCTTAGGAAATTTTATCCATTATCATACGATTAAATCTCAGGATACCACCATATTAGCAATTATCCTAGTGATCCTTCATATTGTCATGGTTATGATTGTGCACAATTAGTTAAACTCAAATTTGTATACATCTATGGATTACCAAAGGGAAATAACAATGCCATTAGAAACCCTGATACATATTGTAAAGAAGCTCCAAAATTCTGATAATCCTTAAATAGTTGAAACCTCAAAATATAGGAACCCAAGTGTGTACAAGCCTAGGCTAAGGCCAGAATGGAAAGTTGTGTTTAAGAGGAAATTAAAGAAATGAACAAAAGACACTTAATGGCAACACAAGCCCAGTTAGGAGATAATCATACTAAATCTATTAGCCAACTTGTTATACCTTTTTATCAATTCTTTTGACTCATTGTATGACCAATTAAACTTGTCATGGATTCATTATAAGGTTAAAATTATGCCATCTCAAGTTTATAAATAGATGCCTAGATTTAATGGATGCAATGTGTGTGAAGGAAATGCACATGTCCAAATTTTTCATAGTTTCATGGTGAAACATTCATTGAAATATCAAGATGTGTGGATGATATTTTTTGTTAGTTCTCTTGAAAATAAAGCTAGGGATTTTTTCTTGAGCTTTCATGACAAATCCTTTTCCTGCTTGGATAAACTAATGAATGCTTATAAAGAAGAATTTTCCAAAGAACCTTCTGACCTTGTCACAAAGTTAAAGTAGGCTACAAAACAAGATGAAGAGTTAAGCATTGCCTTTAGTCACAGATTTGTTGATCTCTTCCACTAATCCCTAAAAACCTTCAAACCTAGTACCTCATATTGCATTCATATGTATTTTGAAGCTTTCAAGGAGGGATCTAGTCCACTATTAAGGGACTTCAAAATATCGAGTATGCATATGGCATACACATGTTTTGACAATATGGAAAAAATGAGGAATGAATATGTACAAAGTTTGATGTCTTCAGTTATTGGTAAACACACTGACGAAATTAGTAATTGTATGAATAAAAATGATCGGATGTTTTCAGTTCTACATATAGAAAAATGCATACTTGAGAAGGAAGAAGTGAAAAGTGATGCAATGTTTTCCGTTGATGATCATGATAGTGAGAATGTTTGTCTCTATCCTCAAAAGTATGTAAATGACCAACTCAATAATGACACCCATTCCATTGAGCTTCCTGATTTTGATGATAGTAATATCAAGGTATACCCTGATTTACAACTTGGTAATACATGTAGTTCTGGTGGAAGCCAAGAACATGAAGTGGTTGAAATAATATATCAAAACAACAATCTATTCAGCAGTGAACAAATTTCAAATCTATTGACCATTGAATATTAGAAATATGCACATATGAGTAACCCTCAATTCTCGTGTACTGCTCACATTGATTTTGATAGTAATGATAACCTTCACTATGTGAGATATGATGCATGGGTATCCAATTATCCTTTCGGGTATGAATGAATTGGTCAGCATGGTAATAATATGGAAAATGACAAACAACAATTTAATTTTAATGATGCATTATATAATGAGCATGAAAGTATGCAGTGTAATGTGAGTTCAGAACTCTGTTTAAATGAGTTAGAAACAAAAAGTAACCAAGAGGTTTGTGTATCTAATAAGCCAAATTTTAAATATATTAATGAAAATTTAGATAAGTATCTATTTCCTGACTCAGATGAGCCAAGTTATGAGTTTTTTCATGCAGATATGAAGGTTTATTTCAAAGAAAAAGTAGATTATCTTTTCGAACAAGAATTGCTCAATTTTGAACAAGCTATGAATGCTAAGAATATTGATACAATATGTTTAGACTTGATGTCAAAGTGAGTAAAAATTATGATAACATAGAAAATTTTGATAATTCTTTACAGCAGCTTGTTGAGGAAAAATTACAATGTGTGCCAATGTATGTGTATCTTTTCACATACACTTGGAAATAGTTTGCATGATGTACATGTACATGCCTTTTGCTTAGTTCTTTTGATTGTTTCTTCTTTGACATGCAAAATACAAATCAAATTAAGCTTGATAATGCCAACCATATGGTAGAATATGAGTGTCATTTCTTTTAGCTCGATGAAGTTTTCTTATTGTCTGCTAACAAGCAAAGCATTGAAGGATGTTGTTTTTAGCTAAAAAATGATTCACATAATAAACATCATAAGTTGTTACCACATGGAAATTAGTATTTTGAGAGTATTCCTAAATTTCAAATGCTCAGTAATTATTAATTTGTTGATTATATTGTATATGTTGAGCTATTGGGAGATGCTAGCACGATTAATCAAGCAGATTGTTGTAATGTTTACAGATTGATTTTAGTGAAGTATGATGAAAACTTTTTTTATGATAGAGGTAAGAAGAAAATTGTAGTGTTGGTGGCTTGGATCCATCAAATATGGTTTGACATGTCAAACTAGAATAGTGGGGGAAAATATTTCCTTTTGACTCTATCACTTAGTGAGGTAAAGATCAGTTTTAAGACTGGTCTTACCCTGTATCTTATGTAAATGTTGTACCTTTTTTGTTTGGTTTTGGTTTTCCTGCTTTGTTCTTGAATTTTTTTTGGTTTTGTTCCTGGTATGCTTCACATGAGATTCTAGATTCTTGCTTTGTTCACTTAGGATCAAACGTTCCCAACTGGAGACACTGATGGAGCCTACTATTTCTTTTGTCCCATCTAAAACCCTCATGACATTTCAATGTGGGGTTGATATATGAGGGTTTGGAGTTTTATCTATCATGAGCACTTGCAAGGTTATATTTTATCATTGAATCCTTATTTCCTATTTCCGCTTGATAAAAAAAGTTATTTCATTTACTACCATCGTGTAACTGGCCCCTCATGCCTAGGTCTAACTTTACTAATCTTTATAAGGTTAAGTGAAGGGCCTTCTTGGCCTTTACATCCTTTATATTTCGTAATGTAGGAATTTTAAGTCCCCTTCTCTCATATCATCCTAGGGGGACCCCTTCTTAAAAAAACTTAAGTACCCATGCTTAATAGTTTTCACTTAAGTCCTGATGGCCCTCATGTCTTCATTGCTCATCATTGATTGCTTTTTTAGTGTATACTTTAAAATGGCGATGAGTAATGAGTGATTTTTTCTTTGTTCTCACTCATACTAATAGTTTTTTAAGTTCTTAATAACAACATCAATGAGTGATGTTCATTTTAGTAGTAAGGGATCACTTGTCAATAATGGCTTTTGAGCTTTGAATATTGTAATATCCATGAGTGATGTTCTTATGTTTCTATGTTCTTATCATTCATCGTGGATGGTCATAAAATGATAAATGTAAGATAAAAAATGAGTGATATGAAGGATTTCCTTTGCATTTGTGTATAGCAGATATGATTTGAGTTCCATGTTTTACTTTAGCAATGTGCAATGTTATTGTAAAAATCCTCTCATAGCTAATTTCTTGCAAAATGTATGAGGAGAATTAGCGATGAGCGATGACTCAAGGTTTCTATGTTTTATCATCGTCGTGGATTTATTTCAAATTTTTATTTCCAAAATGGCAACGAGCGATGAAGTCCTTTGTTCAAAGGTTCTTTTGCTAATGTAATAAGATCTTATGTGTGATGTCTTTTGTACCATCAATTTTTATTGAAGAGTCTATGTCCCAACCTGATCTTTTGTTGTATCCTTGTCATTGTTGGGATCTAAGGTATAAAGTATGGATTAGCGACGCATGATGGAAAGATGAACATCACCAAGTATTGTACACTGATCCAAGGGTTGACATTTTATCATGGGGATATTCACAATCACTAGCGATGATGATGAAGAACAAGGTGCATCTATTATAAGCGATGGTTAGTGTTGGAAAAGGCTATGTGGAAAAATCCTATGGACATCATACTAAGAAAAGAGAATAGTGGTGAGATAAATGGAGAAACATTGATATGGTTTTAAAACTAGATGATCCAATGGACTAAATTTCATCTTTGCAATATCTTCATCACTGATTTTATCCTAAAGTATGGGGAAAAACAACAATGAGCAATGAACTGAATCAAGAAATATTCTCTCTAAGAAAATAAAACACTGGTCTCATGTACTTCACTGATATTAATGGAATGAAACAGATTAGACTGGTGATACACTCTAACTATTAGACCATGTATGATTAATCAAGATTAAAGAAAAACATGGCAGCATTTGGGGTGGCATTGTTGTTTTCTAGGAACAAGTTGCTAATGGCCGAAAAATGATGCTCATATCACCATAGGTGAAGTTTTAATTACTTTAAGATCAATAGTCCAGATTCAAATCCAAACTATTAAGTTATCAACTCGCTCACACAAGGAGTTCTTGAATCATTAATTTTGCATGCTCCAAATTTTCTATTTAATACAGGTTGATCGCTATTCATTTTTTCCATCTTTTAAGTCTATAGTAGAAGTAAGGTGTGTGTAGTGAATAAGATTGAAAGGATTGTTAGTTTTCTTAAGAAAAATATTTAGTGTTTTTATCCTAAGAAATTTGGTATCAAATTGGTTTCTCTAGTCTATTTGGGAATTTCGTTGCTTGAACTAGTTGCAATTATTGGGATTAGGAGTGCTTTTCCCTATGGTTTTTGAGTCAAAATCCTTTGAAATTGTCTCTTCTTGTTTTAAGAGATGGAAAAAAATGGTGCAACAATTCTTCCTATTAGAAGGTCTAGCCATCTAAGTGTATATGAGTGTCATGGGGATTTAATTGAGCATGAAACCCAAGCTTCTCTTGAGGTTTCAAAGGGTAAAAGGAGGGATATAGGTTATAAGGAGTAAACTATGTAGAGTACATATAGTTTGAGAAATAGGGCCCTTCCAGGAAAAGTGGTCAAGTTTAAAGGTAAGGAAATGGCTTAGCCAGTGAAGAAGGCCATGAAAAAGCACTGGAGACATGGGGCTTGTCTAAGCAAGCATAATTCTCCTATTGTTCTATCTAACAGTCCTTCCGATGTTGAAGGAGATACCAACTCGGGAAATGGCCAGTACCTACTATCTCTTGTGTCATATGGGAGCTCTTACCATGACATGGTGATGGTTCCTCCCATTTCATCAAGTACAAGGGGATTTTGAGTTCTTTTTGATGCTAATGACTTTGAATAGAGTCTCCTCCTTGTTTGTGTTTTTTATGACACCATGGTATTTTCATAGGAGGTATTTATTTTGGTATGGCCATGGTTTCTCTTTTTCTCTTCCATGATGATGTGGAGGTCCTCCAACTAATAAGAAATGATATATTTTTTATTGTTCAAACATGAACGCGATGACTGTGAATTTTAATATTCTACACATGTGTTTTTCCTTTTTGTCCTCCCCTATTCATGAATGATTACATAAGAACCACATAGTGAGTTCCTCAAGGAAACAATTCAAATTAGGTTTCCTGAAATTTAAATGTAACTTAGTCAAATGCTTGTTGCTCCCCTATCTACAAAGGGGATTTCATGGTTGTAGTTAAGGAGTTCGAAGTCAAGAATTTTGAATCAAATAGTTCAAGGTGGATACTATGATCCCAAGCGAGTAGAATGTAAATAGATATATTAGTAGATATATCATAAGCATATTTACGATGAAGGATACATTGTAGGAAGAGATTAAACATGGTCTTACAAAGTAGTATCAGAAATGAAGAAGAATATTAGTTATAAAGTGTTGCTCTCCTATGTGTTTTCTTCCAAATTATGAATTAAGTTATATTAATTATAATTTTATTTGTCTCCTATCATTTGCACTAAGTGAATGAACTCGTTTTTTGGTTCAATTCAATGAGTTGATTATATTCTCAAATATTCTCATTATTGTGTAAGATAGGAATGTAGGATTTGGTAACGAAGGAATATTTTAAAATATAGCGAGTTAGATGCTACAAAGTGGCATACTAATAGTCCATTAATTTTTTTATGTTCAATCATAATTGTATTACTGATTCATTGCATGTATGACTCTATTTTCTCTCAGATAAGCCACTAGTTGTTTTACTAGTTTATTTTATGACCAAATGAGTCAATAACAAATTTAGCCTAAGATTCAATATGAAGATGAATTCATAATATACTCTAAACTATATTTCCCAAAATTTTAGTATATAAGAATATTTGGTGAAACTAATTGCACTCTTACCTAAGGTCTACCAAGCCTTTGATGAGGTGGTTTCTTTGAGAAATGCATCTATGTGTGGAATTTCTCTTGACCAAATGTAAAATATTGAGAGCATATGTAGGATCAGCTTCCTGGGTCTCACAAAGCTCAAAGAGGAGCGAGGTACTTGGTGCTTTACTTAGGTGTTGGCCAATTCTCAACCTTGACGATGATTGAGTCCTAGAAAATTCATAAGAAAGGATTGAGATTAAGTTTGGTTCTTAAAAAATAACCAACAAGTTCTTCACTAAGATATAAATACTCCTTGTCCTTTGGAAAATTTCCACTCATAGGTAGCTCACAATTTTTTCAACACTTTGTTACATTACATTAATTTCTACCTCATAATTGTCTATATAGTTCATTTTTACTCTCTGAAAATTCTAGAAATAAACCATCCACTTCACAATTACTAGCCATTAATACACCTACACAATCAGAGGCCCTGGAAGTTTTACTTAGTTGCAAACTTAATATTAATCCACATCTAAGCACCAAACAAATCCAAGATCTTTTTTCCATGCTTAGAACTAATAAAGATGCAGTTCCTTGGGAATACCAAGACATGCATGACATTCATCCTGACACCTATACCAACCATATTTACATTGAATAAGTTAGTCATCCAGTTAGGAAACTAAAACGATGGCTCAACCTTGCTTTTCATGAAATAGTTAAAGAAGAGTTAGAAAAACTATTAAATGTTGGATTTATATATCCTATTTTTGATAGTCAATGGGTCTATCCTCTAGTTGTGGTTCCCAATAAAAATGGTAAGTGGAGAATTTATGTTGATTATTAAGCACTTAATAAAGCTACTAAAAAGGATCACTTTCCATTACCATTAATTGATCAAGTGTTGGGCACTCTTGCAGGTAAAATGGTTTTTCTTTTCTTGATGGGTTCAATGGCTACAACTAGATTTACATAGCACTTGAAGACTACAAAAATACTACCTTTACTTGTCCTTGGGGCACCCTTTCCTATAATGCTTTTCCATTTGGTTTATGTAATGCCCCTGCCTCTTATCAAAGGGAAATTTTGAGTATTTTTGCAGATCTTGTAAATGATTGTGGTGACATGTATATGGGTGATTTTACAATCCATTGTAATACTTATGAAGAGGGTAAAAAAAATTAGAAAAGGTACTTAAACATTTTATAGACACTAATTTATCATCAAGTCATGAAAGGTGCCATATGCTTATGATAGAGGGGATAGTACTTGGTCATATATTTTTTCCAAGGGTATTCAAGTCGATCCCAAAAAGATACAAATAATTTAGGAATTTCCTACACCCACTAGAAAAAATAATGTGTGTAGCTTTCTAGATCATGTATTGAATTATAGGAGGTTTATTGAAAAAATTAGTAAGATTGCCTCCACCTTGTTTGCTTTCCTGCAAAAGAAGTCATTTTCTCTTGGACACCACAATGTCAAGAAGCCTTTAAAGCCATTAAGAACAAGCTCGTAACCACACCAATACTTAGAGGTCCAAATTGGGAATTACCTTTTCATATTCATTCTAATGCCTTGGATTGTTCCATGGGAGCTATGCTCAGATAGAAGGAAAATAATCTTTTTTACTCCATCTACTACATCAACAAGAATTTTACGAGAGCTAACATAAATTATATGGTAACTAAAAAGGATTTTCTAGGTTCTTTTTATGCAATCAATAAATTTTACAATTATATTACCTGATATAAAGTGTTTATTCATAATAATCATTCTACAATTTGATTCTTAATGAATGAACTTGTTGTGATTAGTAGAGTTATTAGATGGTTAATTTTTCTCCAAGAATTTGATATTACTATACTTGACAAGCTTGGTCAAGAGAATGTAATTGTATACTTTTTCTAGGTTACAACAATAGGAAGATGAACCAATGCTAGTTGATGATACTTTTCTAGATGAGAATCTCTCTGCTATATCAACAAAAAGTTTGTGGTTTGTTGATATTATAAATTACTTGGTTACTTGCAAGTTTCCACCTCATTTCTCTCTAAGGGAATGCCAAAAATTGGTTAGATTCAGTGGTTAGTACATGTGGATCAATGAATTTCTCTACCAAACTAGCATTGACAACATTATGCATCGTTGTGTACCCATAGATGATGTCTTTGGTATACTTCATGAATTCCACATAAAACCCCATGGAGGACATTTTGCTACTCAAAGAATGACCCAATTTTTTTAACAACAGACTACTATTAGCCTACAATCCATAAGGATTGTAAGTGTTATGTTCATCATTGTGATAAATTTTAGCATATGGGCTTCCCTACATTCTAAGTTGAAATGCCCTGCATCCTCAATTGTCCATTGAGCTCATTGAAAATGGGGGCTTGATTTTGTTGGACAATCAACCCACCATCAGGAACAAGGAATACATCCTTGTGTGCTAGATTATGTAACCAAGTGAGTTGAATTTGTTACCTTGAAGTATACAAATTTACACCAAGGTAGCAAACTTCCTTGATTATGAGATTTTCACCAAGTTCAATGTTCCACAAGTGATAGTCGAATCAAGGTCCATAGTTTACATCAAGATTATTTCTACTTTGATTCATGAGTATGATATCATCACAAATTCTCACCTTTCATCATTCGCCAATGGGTAGGTTAAAGTTACAACAAAGATTGAGAACATTCTTACCAAGATAGTTGCCCTCCATAAGCAAGATTGGGCCACACGACTTCCTGAAGTAGTGTGGGCCTACCACATGACATGGAAAACCACCACTGGTTTGACACTTATGAACTTGTCTATGGTAAGAAAGTTGTTCTTCCTATTGAGTTTGAAGTTAAAACTCTTCATACCACACTTCAATTGGGTATGAGCCTGACTAATGCACAAAAAGAATGAATTGCACAACTTCATTCATTGGATGAACTTTTCAACAAGCTCTTTTCCACATGGATATATGTGCTCTCTGGAATGTTAATTTAATTCAATAATGGTCATGTTCAACCCAATGATTGGGCAGTCTTGTATGACTCTCGTTTCTAGGATTTCAAGGGTAAGTTCCACACTCGGTGTCTCAAACCATATGAGATAGATACAATCTGCAATAACGGTGCAGTTAAGCTTCACACCATGGATTTTGATCACATGGCTTTAGTTTTTAATGGCCACCATTTGAAGTTGTATAAGAAGCCTATTTCGAGTGAGGATTTTATTTTGAGTCTTCCAAAGGAACACCATCTTCTTGGAAGAGTTCTTATGGCCTCTTCATGTACCTTTTAGGTACATTTTCAAATGTTTTTTTTTTTTTTTAAATCTAGTGGTGAAAACCAGTTCTTTGGTACCTCTAGGAGATGATAGAATGAAACCCAAGATACTGACAGTCTAAATGTAAATTAAAATAAAATAAAATTAAAAATTAAAAAATATATATATAAAAAGATAAAATTAAATAAATTAAATTAAATTAAAAAATTAACAACAAATAGCATGCATGCACTTTTCCAGATCATGGCAGGAGGTGGTATACTTTGGTTGACATCCTGTCGCATGACAGGATGTTGCTTCTTTGGACCTCCTATCATTGCCACCTTCCAACACATCTTCTTTTCACTGCATTCTCACCTTTCCTTTATTCCCTTCATATTCTTCTTGTTATGTGTGTACATTTTTCCTTCCCCATTTTTCCTTGTCATCTTGTGTTGCATGGACATACGGTGCTTTTCCTATCTACTCCTTCTCCCTCCACATTAGTACTGTCCATCTGCCTTCTTCTATTCATTGGTGAGTTGGCACCTTTCTCTTCACTTTGACCGCTTCCCACATTTTCTCCACTACCACCATTTCTCTTTCTTCATTGTTTCCTTCATAATCTCTATCATGTTATCACTCCACTTTAATTTCACTAGTGCTCCTACCATTTCATCCATTACTTTTCCACTATGGCCTCTCATGTAGTACCTACTTGCATATGTCACTATGGCCACCCTAAATGTTGTTTCAATTTTTATGCACCTGTCAATTCACTTTGTCCTTTCCTTCTTGTTGTACAACCATCTTTCCTCAATTTTTTCCTTTTATTTATTTAATTTCACATTAGGACTAATTCGCTCTGATCTGCTCTGAGTTTATATTCCTTTCTAGCTTCATCCTTCAGTATTGCTAGCTCCATTTTCTTCCCTAGGATCTTTCCCTATGGACAAAGTTGTATGATTAGTTGGGGGAGTCCAATGGGCATGCCAAGTCATAATTATCCCCCTGTCATAAACAACTTACCTTGTTATGATAATTGTATTGTCTATTTCACCCTATTCCATAGCATATAAGTACAACTATTCTATTTTTCCCTAAACAAGTTTCAAGTTACATTTCACTTTCTATTGCTCATATTTTTCACCATGGGTGGTATCACTAAGGACTAGGAACCAATAAATATGTAGCATGCGAAATCCGACTCGATAGTATACCAAGTTTATGGAAATGTGGTATGGTATGTTTTCTTTACACGATTATGTGGGTATAATGACATAGTCACGTTTGAGTTTTCCATGGCCTTTAGTAGTGCTAGTAATTCCATAAAAGTGAGGGGAATTTCTTTGCAAATTACTATACAAATTATAGCTAAGGTAAAAGGGTTACACAAGAAAAGGGAGGCATATTTTCCATTAGCAATGAATAGGGCCACCCAGCTTCAACTACAATCCCAGTGGTTCTTGAGACAAGGAAAAGTGTTATAAAGAAATCCTAAGTAGGACACATTGTGGTCATCACTTTCTCAGCATTGTGTCCCCATACGTATGATTGTAACCTAGTACATTATAGGAGAAGGAAGGTATGCATATGTGTTTTCTCATCATTTTAGGTTTCTCTCTCATTTACGCCATAATAATTTGATTATTTTCCTACTTTATCTTTTCATTTGAATCAAGAGAATGAGTCGAGATGTGCAAAAAGGGAATCATAACTTTGTAGCACACCATGGGCTAATAAAGTTGCTTGTTATGAGGGGTTTAGCTCAATTTGTGCCTTTGGTTAGTTGGGTCATATTTGAAAAAGAAGAAAATCCCTCTAAGTCTCCAGCTCCAACAACTGAGCCTATGACTCATGGAGTTGAGGATAATAGCAATAATTCTAAACACTCATATGATGACTATCAAAACCTTGTTGATAAAAACCTAGGGGATTTAGATTTGGATACAAAAAGTAGTAACAATGAAATTCCTAGTGGGAATTTGAGGATTTACAACTAGAAAAATCATTATGAGGTATTAGTGATAAGAAGATTAAATTAGGGATCCATACTAGGAAGGTCAAAGATATTGTTAGTGTTAGTAATGTTCCTATGTTAACCTCTTATCATACTAGATTTAAAAGGAAATACAAAGAAGCCTCTAGTTTACAAAACTTAGCTACTATTGCTTCAACCATGACTCAAAACCCTAATGTTGAGATTGTGGCCACCAATCTTTTGAAATGAAGAGATAGGAAAAGCACTAAACAATGATAGAAAAATAGAAATAAAACAAGGTAGGACAAAACCAAAGATAAAACCCTTAAGGGGAAAGAATAGTGAGATAACAAAGAAGAGGAGATATTTTCTATTCCTCACAACCAACATGAAAAGGGAGACATGAGTAATCAAGAAAACATTTCTATTGAGATACCTTTACAAGAATAGGGAGATAATTCTCGAAGGGTGAAAAAATGCGATGACTTGGGAAACTAATAGTTCTCCCCATGGTTGTGGTTTTAATGAACAAGATTCAAATCTAGACACTGCAATAAATAATTCTCCCAGTGATATAGAGGAAAAGTCTAATGAAATATCCCAGACAAGAAAAAATTCTATACAAGAAATCAAGGTTTTACAAGATAAAGTAAGTTGGTTGGGAGCCCAAATGAAACTCCTTTAACCACAATTACAACAATTCTAACAAGAAACAACAATAGGCTGAAGAAATAAAGGAATTAAGATATAAGTTGGAACAATTGACTTAGGGGCATAACCCGGCAAGGTGTATAACTTTGGAAGAACACTAGGAGGTGATTGACAATTTGAAGGCCTCTTAGGGAGAAAATATTATTGGAGAATGCTTGACTATAGAGTACCACTAGAGTAAAGTTAATGAATTAAAGATTGCAATGGAACAAAAAATTTCAACTAACTACATCTAAAAGTCAAGCATCAACAGATAATCTAGTAGTTAAAGGAGTAGTGTGATGTGGAGCAGGGGGGAAATTGACCAGAAAACACAATTCAAGCCTTTTTAATCAATTTTCCAACCCTTAAAACCCTACTTCAAGCTCCTATTCCATAATTCTACCAACTTTCCCTTATAGCCATCCAACTAGTGAAATTTTTGCATCTCTCAAACTACTCACCTAATCCAAAAAATAATTAACATTTCAAGAACCCGTTAAGACACAATTTAACATATCTAAAAACTAGATACACTTACTTTGGAATATCACCTCTAAAACTTGATTGATGCATTAAACAGGGCTCCAATTAGCCCACTTTTGCAAAATAATCCCTCTTTAAACTTGTTTCTCCTTCAAAATTCCTTTGGATAGTCTCTCACCAAGCTATATACATCCAAATTCCATAACTCTTGCTCAAGGAAATGCTCTCCAAGACCCCTAACTAGCAAAGCCTCCTTTTTAACAAGATTCAAGGGGGTTTATTGAAAGTATCACTTCCCAATGCCTTTCACTTCACCAAAATATCAAACACACTCCAATTTACCTAGAATAGCTTAATCAATCAATAAAACATGCTTCCCACAAGGTTTTCACACTTTCCCACTCTCAACCCCCTTATTTTCACTCAAAATACACTATTTTTCCAACTAGGGCGTCATAGAAACTCACTAAACTCACCTCCCCCTCTTTTGGAATCATGCACACACTAAGGTTACACAAAAGTGAGCCATTAAACCAAGTTATAGGAAGATACAGTAGGTGGAATGGCTTAGGGAGACAATTTACACAATCAAAATGCTCAAGTAGGTTGTTAAAGACCCGTTTAGAGAAATTTTCCCACCAAACCTTTAATAATTTATGAAATAAAATCCCACAAAAGTCAAAAGGCTCTCAACATAATCTCCTATCAAAATCAAAACATATTTTACCAATTACTTATAGTACAGGTTCACATAGAGCTCTACAACAATAAGATTTCCTTAGTGCAACACATAAAAGAGAGGTTCTTTTATTGAATTCTTCTCCAAAAGTGAACAACATAACTTTCCTCGAATTTTAGAGACCTTTTTAAACTCTAATCCCTCAAAAAAAAACCAACTCAACCACCAAAAATCAACTTTCAAAAATTTGACCGTTGGTATTCCTCTAATTGGCTTTTTTTTACAACTTTTCTTGTTTGACAACTTTGCAATATTTTGTAATCTTTTCATTACATGACCAAATGACCCCATAACAATGAAGATACATTCAAATTATCTCAAATAGATCTTATTTATAATAAAATAGAGAAAGCTCCTAAAGACCTAACCTTTAGACCTTATTTATCAAAATCACCAATGGTGCCCTTGCACCAAACTCTCGCCCCGAAAAGTTTCCAAGTCCCTTGGAAAGTAACTTACTACCCATCATGAATTTTCCCATCTCCCCCTTGGTCTTAAAATTCTCCTTTATTTGCTAAACTCTTCCACTAGTTCAAAAACTAGAAACTTGTCTCATACTTTTCCTTCTTGGACTACCCACTACCTTGACATTGCTCCACTTTCCCAAACAAACATGATGCATGTTTATTGACCTCCTTTCATCTAACACTGATGCAAACTTACCTCTATTAATTTGGAATTTAACTATCCTATATTTCAACCCTAAAACATACTCAACCTTACCCATTTTTTCTTTTCCAAACACTCTCATTCACTACACCTTTTCCTCTTAACTTTGTTAGAAGATCCTCTACCCCAATAATATTTGTATTATCAGATTTATGAGCCTCTATTTTAATAAAACTAGTCTGCCTACTAGCCTCTTGTGGAATCACAAGACAAAACATTATCCCTACCAAAACCTTATCATGCCAGCCTTGCAATCTTATCACTGTATCATCAGATTTGGTTGTTGCCTCAATACCATTCCTTTTCAATTTATTTCCACCCTCTTTACTTTCCAAACTCACTTCATTCTTCAAGTTCACTGTATTAATTCCTTCTAGCATAGGAGTGGTTGTAATATCCTTGGGATCCTCTTCATTTATTTTCACAAACTCCTTATTCCCCATCATTATCACTTTTGTTGCCTTGTTTTATTCCTTCACATCTCCTTGCAATGGAATCAAAGAGAAAGTGCTTCCCTCATGCTCAATTTGATAACTATTATTTCTACCATCATAGAGTGCATGTTTTTCAAACTTCCATGTCCTTCCAAGCAAAAAATGACAACAATCCATAGGTAATATATCACAAAGGACCTTATCTCTATACCCACCAATACTAAACTCAATAAAAGCTTGTTCACAAACCAAAATGGAATGATCTTCATTCAACCAAGATACCTTACAAGGTGTTTCATGAGGAACCTTTTCTAATTTTAGTTTATCCACCATTTCATTTGACACTACATTATTAGTAGAACCTGAATCTATCACTACCTTGCATACCTTTTCTTTGCATTTGCATGTGGTCTTGAATAGTGTCTTTCTTTGAGTGGTATCCTTATTCTTGGATACTTGAAGCAATGTTCTTATCACTATTAAAGTCTCCAAATTATAGAGAAGCAACATGACTAGGAGAATTTACACTTTCACTCTCATCTTCTTGAACCAATTGCACCCTTTTATCACTTCTCTTTTCACCACCACTTGAATTAGCACTTTTCCTTTCAAGGAAATTGTATGATGGATGACCAAACTCATTACAATTATAACACCTTTACCTCAAAAATACATTAGAACCTCTTCCTTGATTTGTATATCTTCCCCTAAAGCTCATTCTTCCACCTCCAAATCCACCTCTAGATTTGGCCACTTGTTCCTTACCTTTACCTGCATCTTATTGGTCTTCATTAGACTCTCTTGGGGTAGAAAAATTTCCTCTACCTCTAGAATTATTTCCCATACCTCTAATTAACTTCTCTTGCTTCCCCTTGAGTTTTATTTTTCCTTAGCCGATGATTGAAAACATTCTTCAACTATTTTTGGTGTCATTAAACTTATTTCATCCTAAATATTATACCTCTGAGCATTAAGATACCTTGCTAAATTTTATTCTTCATCGTCCTCATGATTTGTCTTTATGCTTAGTCTATAGAACTCCTCAGTGTATGCTTTCACATCTAGGTCCTTTTTCTTGAGGTTTTGAAGCTTTTTAAGCAATTGAATGTTGTAATCACTAGGAAGGAACTTACCTCTAAGCTTTTTTCTTAATTCTCTCCCAATAAGTAAGCTTGGTCTTCTACTTTTTCTACCTTTCGTCTTGCACAAAGTTCCACCATAGCAAAGCATGCCCTTTCAACTTTGTCTTAGCCTTCTTCACTTCATGATCTTCATCTACTTTTTCACTTTCAAAGTAATTCTCCATGGCTCCTATCTAGTGTAAGATCTCTTCACCATCTAATCTACCTCCATACATAGAAAAATCCATTTTTCTATGTCCATCACTTTTCATAGACTTCAAAATCTTTACCATCCTCAAATCCTCTAGATCCAACTCTTCCTCTTCACTACAATTTTCTTCCTCTTGGTCACTTTCTTCCATGGTGACCCCAACACTAGACTTCAATGCAACAATCTCCTTCTTCAAGGCTTCTAGTTATCCATCCTTCTTATCAATATTTCTAGCAACTATGCTTCCATTAGGAGGCATCTTGACTCCTAAAATTCCACCTTTTTCCTTGCTCAAATTTCAACCTTCTCCCTCAAGAGATCTAATTCATATGCTCTGATACCAATTGAATTAGAGTAGGGGAAAATTGACCAACAAACACAATTCAATCCTTTTTAATCAATTTTCCAACCCTTAAAATACTAACTCTCTCCTATTCCACAATTCTACCAACTTTCCCTTATAGCAATCCAACTAGTGAAATTTGTACATCTCTCTCAAAATACTAACCCAATCCACAAAACAATTAGCATTTCAAGAGCCCATTAAGACACAATTTAACATATCTCAAAACTAGATACACTTACTTTGGAAGATCACCTCTAAAACTTGACTGATGCACTGAATAGGGGTCTAATTAGCCAACTTTTGAAAAGAAACCCCTCTTTAAACTTGCTGCCCCTTCAAAATTCCTTTGGATAGTCTCTCAGTAGGTTATAAATATCAAAAATTCCACAACTTTTGACCAGGGATATGCTCTCGAAGACCCCTAACCAGCAAACCCTCCTTTTTAGCAAGATTCAAGGGGATTTATTGAAATTATCACTTCCCAACACCTTTTTACTTCACCAAAAAAAAAAAACACACTTAAATTTACCCACACAAGATTAATCAGTCAAAAAAACATGTTTCCCCAAGGTTTTCACACTTTCCCACTCTCAACCCCCTTATTTTCACTTGAAATACACCATTTTTCCAACTAGGGCATCATAAAAACTCAATCAACTCACCTCCCCTACTCTTGGAATCATGAAAAAACTAAGGTTACACATAGGTGAGTCATTCCACTAAGTTACAGGAAGATATCATGGGTGGAATGGTTTAGGGAGTCATTTTACACAATCAAAACCCTCAAATAGGCTGTTATAGACCTGTTTAGAGAAAAATTTCAACCAAACCTTTAATAATTGATGAATTATAATCCCACCAAATCCAAAAGGCTCTCAACACAATATCCTATCCAAATAAAAACATCTTTTATCAATTACTTATAGTATGGGTTCACATAGAGCTTTGCAACAACAAGATTTCCTTAGTGCAACACATAAAAGAGAAGTTATTTTATTGAGTTCTCCAAAAGTGAAAAAAAAAAAAATCCTCAAATTTTAGAGGCCTTTTTAAACTCTAACCCCTCAAAAAAAGGTTGACTCAACCACCAAAAACCAACTTTCAAAAGTTTGACCATTCGTATTCCTCTAATTAGCATTTTTTAACAACTTTTCTTATTTGACAACTTTGTAAGATTTTGCAATTTTTGCATTACAAGACCAATTGATCCCATAACAATTCAAATGCATTGAAATGGTCTCAAATAGACCTTATTTATGATAAAATACACAAAACTCCTAAAGACCTAACCTTTAGACCTCATTAATCAAAATCACCAATGGTGCCGCTACACCATAGTGGGGTAGAGAGAATGGTAGCAGTGCAAAGATTGATAGATCATTCAACTTATGTTTGTAAATTTTGCATGAGGAAATGCAATGTATTCACTTGGGGGAAATGAAGGGTTAAATTTTTTCATCAATTTTAGCTTGAATTCACCTAGTTTTGTTTCCATTATAAGCTTACCTTTTTTCACTTTTCTCTTAAATTTCCATAATATTTGTGAAAGATTGAAGTTAATTAATATGAGTAGAAGGATACAAAATATTTGGTAATTAACTGATATTGAGTACTAATTCTAGTGGGTATTGTGAACATGGGTTTTTGGAGGTTGAAGGAATATGTCATAAAGACTATGTGGAGGACCTTGTGGTCTGTTTAGTTATTGTCTTCTAGTTTTTTTTTAATTAATGGTCTAGTAACTAGGTTGTATAGTTGGTTTTGGAGTATTTAGAAAAGATTAGGCCATAGGTCACGTTACTTTTATCCAAAAATGATCAAGTAATTCTAATTATAAACTTGCAAAAAGTGGACATATCTATTTTAATATTTTGTTCTATATCGAGACATATATATGCTCTCTTTTGAGCATGGAAACAAGTTGAAATTAATATAAGGAAAAAACTATTGAAGTGGTGAATTTTCATGTAGTGTAAAAATTTTCCTCCATTCAACTAGTTGGGAGAAAGGGCCCGAGTATATGTAGGATCATGATGGGTAAAAAAGTGGTGATATGATGGGCATGCATAGGGTATGTGGCTGACGACTATTTTTTACCCAAAATTGATGAAATTAAAAGGGTTTTGCATGGAGATTCTTAACTTTTTACAAATATAAATTATGCTTTACTTTGAATTTAATAAATAATTATAATTCATTTCCTATTTGAATTAAGGCTAAAGTCCTGATTGATAGGTTGATTTAAAAACATCTATAACTTTCAAACATCACATTTTTTGAATCCAAAACATGTATCACATTCTATGCTTCGCATACACTAGGATGAAAAAAAATCATGAAATTTTGACCAATTTAAGGTGGCCAAACATATGAGTTTTTATATTTTTTAAAAGTTGTAATAAAAAATCCATAATTAATTATTTACTTAGAAAAAAATTACAAAAAAATATGCATCACATTGGGACATGAGTCCTCAACTTATATCTAAAATATTATAAAAATAATTATCATTTTATTGTGGTTAGGGTGGTCAGACAAACACCTACCTTTTTTCCCTAAAATTTAAGTACTACTGATTGAAATTTCAAATTTTTAGCAAATAGATTTAAAAAAAAAAAACCTAGTAGTTTAGAAACTAAATTCAATTTTCTACAAATTCTATTCTTACATATTTTTGAAATAATATATATAACTTATTCAATTTTTTTACGTCAAGTTACCCAACTCTGATTTTTATGAATTTTTAGCCACTTAAGGGCCTATGTTTTCCATGATGATCCTACACATACCCTCCCACTCCATAACTAATCTTTGGATTTATTTTTTTATTTTTTTGTGTGAGGTATGTTTTATGTTTGTTCTATAACTTTTATGCTAGTTGTTGATTTAATTAAATTCAGTGATATGAAATGTGTATTGTTCATTTGATAAGATCAACATGATTTCATTTGTTTAGTATGGAATAAGTTTCCTTTTTAAAGTTTCTTAATGTGTGGCATAAGTACAAACTATAGGGATGACATGTATAAGTAAATTTGTTAAGTGCACTCTATTTTCAGAACACTAAAATAGCCTTCACAACTTTCTTAGTTCTTGTTGTCAGGATACGACAAGTCATGTTGCCTAGATTGTGTAGCTCCTATCTCTTAAACTGTTTAATGTAGTTTTGGCATTACATACTTATTTTCAATATTGTTAATATTTAAAAGCATTGTGTATTTCCAAGATATTAATTCTAAGAGTGTGAAATTCCAAGATAATGATTTAAAGTTATCAATGTCTAAATAAGGATTCAAAAGTGGATGTGTGTCAATTTAGAATAAGGATGTAATAATTAAAATAGTATTTTATTAAATTTGTGGATAAAAAGTGTGTTTTGATTTAATTCCTAGATTAATAATTGTTTTTTGATGTAGCACCCAAATGCATTCATCCCCACTAGATTTACTAGTTTCAAACCTTAGGTAAGAAGCCCCAATACCTTTCATTAGTTTGCATTCCCCTGATTGACACTTAGGTATAAACTGAGTGAAATTTATGCCAAATGGATTTTCAATAAGATTATAAGAGATAAAGTTGATCACATTTATAGTCCACAATTTTTCCCTACACAAGGGTCTGAAAAAATTAAATTTGAGTGTTTAACTTGATATTTAAGCTTAATATTTCTAATAGAAAATAGATTCTTTAGTGATAGTTTTCCCAAAAATATGATGAAAATTCAAATTTCATTTTATGATAATGTATGAACAAAATGACAACTTTTCTTAATATAATTTTGAATGAAATATTGATCCAAATGATTGAAACATAATTTAATGCAAACTATTATACAAAAAGTATGTGATATTTTTATATTTTTATGAATTTAGATGATTCAAACATGCATATATAACTCTAAATGCAATTTAAGACACAATGATGCAAAATCTAGATCTAGGGTTTCAAATATCTCCAAATTAGAAAAGTATGATGTACAATGTTGGGTTCACCAAAATGAAATGTTAGGAAATGGTTTCCTTCATGAATAATGGGTATTTTATCTACTTATCCCTCCCCCAAATGCATTTCAATAGGAAAGAGATCACAAGGAGTAGATATTGAATTTCAACCTCAAATGTGAGTCAATCATACCTGGATCTTAGCCCTTAAGACAATAAGATAGATCTAAAACCAATTTTAAATGATATGAAATGCTCCAACTAGATTGAAAATTAGAACTCAAACAAGAAATGAAAATTTATAAAAGTACAAAAATAGAAACTCTATTTTATAGATAGATCTGTGAAGGGTAAGGACACACCTACTAGTCACCAAAACTAGATTTTTAGATCTATTGAAGGATAGGTTTTCCCAAGGGTGAATGGGTCCTAGTCAGTTCTTTAAAAAAAAAAATATTAGTCCTTTGAGGTATGATCTTAGCTTCTATTTTACATAGGTTCCACTATCAGACAACTGGAAGTAAATTTTGAATCTCAATTTCCATTACATGAAAAGAATGAATGTAGCAAATGCAAGAATACAAAATTTCTTTTCAAGGTCTTTAATCCTTCTTCAACCTATAATCTACACACACAAAGAGGGAATTTTTTTTGTTCAATGTGGGTTTTCATTAGTCAAACCCCATGTTTGGTAATTAAAACTTGATAGAACAATAATGACAATGGAGAAGGAAATTATGAAGAACAATTTCTTACTACAACTCTCCAAAACTTCAATGGCTTCCCTTAGATGACTCAAGTCAAACACATCACTTTGAGGACTTGATCTTTCTTTTATTTATGGATTTAGACACTTCAAAATACTCAAATTCTTTAGGATCATAAATGCATATTATCTTTCACAAGATGATATGAACAAACATGAGCTTGAGCATAATTTTAAGACCTTAAATGTTGGAACAAATGATTGATAAATCTGCTCTTCAATTATCTTGACATTAATATTTTCTTAATAATATCTCTTGATTATGCAACTAAAATTTCAAATAATAAAAATATTATGTATTTATAGGTTTTTATCTAATTTACCAAGCATTAGATTCCAAAAGTTGAAAATTGCATATGAAATTTGAATAATTAATATGCCACCAAAAGCATATTAAAAATTGGTCATAGGACTTGAAGGGGACCCATTCACCCTTTGAGGAATGGGTCTTAGCCTATAAATATAGGACACTCATTCTCCAATGTGGTTAAACTATTAATTACATTAGTTAAATGTTGGTTACCCTTTTGGAAAATGAGAATAATAAGGCTTTGGAATGCATAATTTTGAAAATTAGAAGCTTAATTAAGTCCAATCGATTAAGGGACCCAAACAAAGTGTGATATTGCAAAGGGTATACAATTTCCTACACTACACCTTGTTTCCTAAATATTATGAGGAAAATTTAATATAGAAATTAAAATTTTAAAAATATTCTTTTTTTTTAATTTTTAAGAGGGGTTAACGGTTTTGACCCGAAGCTATGAACTAGTGAGGTCACAAATAAGGGACCCCATCCCTAATATAAATTCTCAACAATTACACCCCAATGGTGTTTGAAACTTAGTGGAAAGAATAAAAAAACACCAATTTAAGCATCACACCATGCCACTATTGGCCCTTAAAAAATATTCTTTATAGAGATGAATAATTGTGAATAAATATCTTGGAGGAATAAAGTACATTTTTATTATTGTATCTAGTATTACCATTATTCACATACTGTATTTCTCATTATTTATATTTTGTGTGGAATTCAATGCCAATCTAGTAAATATTAATTTTCAAGAATATCTTATGTTAAAGTCACCAAAAGGATTCACAAGGGAAAGGACACTTTCTAAATTCCTCATAACCATGTAAGAATTTATTTCTATTATTAAAAATATTTTTACAATATAAAATTTATTATCTCTTTTATTTTAAAGTTTGAAATTATGGACAATTTTAACTAGATAGATGGTAATGTAATACTATTGGGAGTTCTAAAAATATGTATGCTATGTTTTTTTACTATTGATAATTTCTAAAAAAATTGTCCTAGCTAGAATCTTAATATTTATATGGATAAGTAGTATAATATCCATAAATTTTGTTGATTCAAGAATATTCAACCAAAAATATTTTTTTAGGAGAATTCTCCTATTGAAACTAATTGTATTCATTATACTTTTTGAATATATTTTGCTCCTTGGCTTTAATATTTTCTCAATTTGATTATATATTTTTAACCCGTATATTTTTAATTTATATGTTAATAATCATGAAATTTATTTATTTACAATGATTCAAGATGGGATGTCAAAAACAATTTACTTTGACATGTAGTTTTTTTTGTATTAGATTGGATTTAATAATGTTGGTTTTACCAATTAATATCCTTTTACATATTTGAACAAAGTGGAATAATGAAATATCCTAAAACAAACAAGATACCTTAGAGTCTCTTAGGGATCTCACACCCTTCTAAATTTTGATAGAGGTTAATATGGTTTTCAAAATTCAAAAGGATGGATTATTAAACATTCTAGAAGATGGATTAACTACTATGTATAGATAATCAATGAAAAAGGATAAATAGTAGTATAATAAAAAGGAAATTTATGAAAAGTATTATCAAGGAATATGTTGTTTCAAAAACTATACATGAAAACTAAAATACATAGCATCACTAAATTAGATGAAAACAAGATGCTGAAAATGAATAGGTATAATTTGAAATTGGGTATGTGTAGGATCATGATGGGCCAAAAAGTGGCAATATGATGGATATGGATATGTGTAGGGTATGTGGCTGATGACTTTTTTTTTACCCAAAATTGATGAAACAAAAAGAGTTTTTAAAGGAGATTTTCATCTTTCCATCAATATAAATTATGCTTTACTTTATATTTAATAAATAATTATTATTCATTTTCTATTTGAATTATGACTAAAGTCCCAATTGATAGGTTGACTAAAAAAAATCTATAACTTTCAAACAATATCACATTTTTTGAATTTGAAACTTGTGTCACATTCTATGTTTCGTATACTATAGGTTTACGAAAAAAAATTGAATTTGATAAATTTTTGACCAAGTTAAGGTGGTTAGACATATGAGTTTTTATATTTTAAAAAATTTGTAATAAAAATTCATAATTAATTATTTACTTAGAAAAAATTTACAAAAACTATGCATCACATCGGACATGAGTCCTCTACTTATATCTAAAATATTATTAAAAAATGTTATCATTTTAATGTGGTTAGGGTGGTCAAACAGACACCTACTTATTTTTTCCCTAAAATTTGTGTACTACTGCATTGAAATTTCATATTTTCACCAAATAGATTTAAAAAAAAAAAAAACCTAGTAGTTTAGAAACTACATTCAATTTGCTACAAATTATGTTCTTATATATTTTTGAAATAATATCAATAACTTATTCAAATTTTTATGTCAAGTTTCCAAAATCTTTTTTTTTTGAATTTTTCACCACTTAAGGTCCTATTTTTTCCATGATGATCCTACACATACTCAATTCTATAATAAAATAATGTGCTTGTAGGTGGTTTAATATTTCTTAATGGTTAAAAATTAATTTATGAAGTTGAACCTATTGGTGATTTTTCTAGAAGAAACAAGCATTTCTCTAGAAAGTAGCTAACTTTCATTATGAAGAACTACAAGGTTTGTGGCCAACATGACGAGCTTAGAATTTTGCAATCCTTACTCCTTCACTTCAGGTTCTGTTAGACCTAGGAGGGTAATCTCGATTGTGTTTTTTGATACTAATTTCAATCATTACCACCTTTATGTATATAGATTAATTCCTATTTGTTGTAAATAGAGTCCATCTCATTGAAGACTTGGCCAATGTTTGAGTGAGTAACTGACTATCTACCAGGAATTTTTCCACTTAACTATCCTTGAAAGAATTGAAAAGATTTTTTATTTGAATATTGTCTAATCTTAAGTCTAGGGCTAGGAATACTATCTATTCATTCTATGCAAAATTTTCTAGCAAAATGACTAGTTTCTCATCAATTGGAGTAACGGAGTCAAGTATCTAAGAATCGGTAATCTACAAATTACTTATCTAAGTAAGAAACAAAATATCTTCATACTGCTTTGCATTTATGAAAACTCTCTGTATGAGAAACATTTACTTCTTAGCAATCCTAAGCCATTCACTTACAAATTCTATAACCCTATTCAAGCATTTTAATTAACCCTTTGAATTAAAGCTCAAAATAGAGTAATACATTCAAATGAAATATTTGAAGACAAATGATAACACCATTAGTATTTTTCATTCATAACTTGTAAGAAATATACATAGGATAGTATTTACTTCAAGAATACCACTTCTAATATAAGTAACCTCTATAAAACTTATTTTAAGAAAATTACATACATGATCTCACATCCAAGATAACACTCACTAGTTTATTTCTAGTGTTCTGTTCTAAATTCCTTTCCTGAACTTAGTCTTCACCTAGAACCCAAATTTGACTTTAGAATTTGACCTCTCTCTTCTTGTAATAAGCCCTGAAATCTCTTTTATAGAATAAGGGAGCAACAAGTGTCAGGCTTAATTTCACTTACATTCCATTGCATTTGTACTAGTTTTCAAGATATTTAGATGTAACCATCTAAGGAAAATGGAAGAGTAAAAGACCACATGCCATATTCCTTGAATAAAGACATACTAGCTCCTCAAAAGGAAAATTTTGTTGTAACTGTGTTGAATCCTCATCCTTGTTGACCAAAGAAGATTCTCTAATAGTAGCTCTAGCATAAACTAGTATATCATCTGAAAATGATGTAAAGGTTGCCAAAAACGTGAAACACAAGATTTCCTTTATGTGCTAGCTTGGAAAGCCTCCAATTCAGCACATGAAAAAAGAAATCACAAGAACTCTAAATTGAGTTCTCTAGGAAAATAGGGTGGTGGTCAATTTCTGGGAAAAAAAAAGGGTAGTGTAATTCCTCTGATTCATCAGCCTCAGAGGATACTTTCCCACATTTTTCTACATGGTGGAAATGGTGGAGCCATTATCCCTTCCTTTTTAGAAACTCTAGAACATACCAAGGAAGGAAAGCAATGATCACAACCCAACTTAGTGTCACCCTCACTCTCTAAGGGGCTATTAGTAGCCTTATTAGGGTAGTTGTGTTCTCCCATGTGAGCGTCATGGTGCTTGCACTTTTTACTTTCTTTCTTATCACGCTCCACCAACCTTTTCCCTTTGCATCCAACCACCTTACTTGAATTGATTTGGTTTTGTAGTCAATAATTACTCCTGACACCATACTCCTCAAATCCCTTTTGTCATTCTCCATTATTTGGCTTTCTAGGAACTCCTTGTACTACAACTTCATCCTCAAGGGAACTCTCTTTAGACTCATTCAAACTAAACTCCTCATATTCATGAATCATTATGATAGGATTAATCACTTTTACCTTTCTTCCTTAGGAAGATTAATGCCCACACACTTGTTACTTGACCCTATATCTTTCACTTACTACAAATCATGATGAAAATAAACAAATAGGTGAGTTGCATTAAATAGATGATTCGGTGTAAGAAAATATCAATGATTCAAAAAATCTTCAAGCGATCTATTTGATAACTGAACAATTCATTATTGAATCTAGGCCATCAATCATAAAGAATTTAAAACTATATCTATGGTGATCTGGGTCTCATTTTTTGGCCTTTATCAACTTGTTTATAGAAATCAATGATGCCAGCTCAAATGTTGTCACGTCCCTTGGAAATTAGATCAGATTTTCCAATTAGCATGTATTTCCAACTTGATCTGTGCTTTCATTAATATCGGTGAAGTACACAAGACTAGCTCTTCTAAGAGGGAAACTTTATCCATGCATTTCTTTGCTTTATCACTGAACTTCTCCAAATTTTGGAATATTATTAGTGATGATTATCAATCCATCAGATTATTCTACTTTAAAACTTCATCAATGGTTCCTCAATTTTCTTGTTGATTTCCTTTTTTCTCTACACAGAATCCCTAGGATCCTTCCACGTTTCCCTTTACTATGGTGGTTGTTGCTCATCACTTATTTATTTCATCCTCGCTCAATTTCATTAGCGATGCAAACATCTTTGCGATGATCTTTAGCTCCTAGTTCTTCCATGTGACTTCTAGTCATATCTATCCTTCCATCATGTATCACTAATATGAATCTTACACCCAAGAGCCTATCAATGATGAAATGTATTTGTAGAGGCACCAGATTTTAACACATACAACCTGCACAAAGTAAACAATACAAAGAACATCTCTCATAGGATTTTGTTAAATTAGTGATGAAAACCCTTGGAGAGGGCATCCATCGCTTATCACTAATTTGGAACTCAAGTTCTAAAGTGAATCTACAATGAGCGATAAGGTCCCCATCCATTGCTAATTCTCCTCATACATTCTACAAGCAATTAGCGATGAACGAGTTATAACATTCATAAGTTTTCTCGCATATCACTACTTTGAATCTTACATTTCAAATAAATTCATGATCAAACACTACCACTTCATATTGTTCATCATGATTATAATTTTATCTTCTTAATGGCCATTTGCGATGAGCAATAAGGTCAAAAAGCATCACTCATCACTATTACAAATTCAAAAAATTTAAAACCATTAATGATGAGCAATATCAAAGGAAAACAATATTTCATCGGTCATTGCCAATTTAGAACCCAGGTTCCTGAATGAAACTGTAATGAGCAATGAGGGCCATTGGGACTTAAGTGGAAATTTTAAACATGTGCTCATAGGTTGTTTTTAAAATAGGGGACTTCATTAGGATGATATGAAAGTAATAGGCTCAAAAATTTTCAAATGGCGAAATACTAAGGATATAAAAGCCCAAAAAATCATTTATCCAATAAAAATAAATGGTTTCAGACCTAAGATTTTAGGGAATGTGATCATCATTGAATAAAAACTTAAACCCTTTCAGATATAAATCCTACATGAAAATAAGGGTTTAAGATGGAACAAGAAATTCTTTTAAGGGTTCCATCAAAACATATTTTAGAGGAGGAGATCTTCTACCCTCAGGAAAAAGAAGTCTCATGGAGAAAATGGTCCTCAACTAACTTAAGGAACAAAGATTAGGTGGCAAGGATGGGAAGACAAGGAGTATTTTCTTATATTTTATATTTTATGATGAATATAGAATAAGAGTTTTAAGGACTAAAAGAGAAATTTTGAGAGGTCTCATGAGAAAATTGGTCAAATCTCAGCCAAGGATGATATCATAGTACATGGACTTCCCCATGGCATGTTTTAGTGTCATACAAACTGAAAATAAATTTTTCTAACAAAGAGAACTATGAGCCAACTAGCTATTTGACAACTAATATCTAGGAAGTATGCTAAAATAATAAAACAATAAAGAAAAAGAAAAAGGAAATAAAATGCATAGACTAAATGAAGTGAAATGAAATAACAAGATGAAAAAGAATAGACTCAAAAGAGGTCCATACAATGAAGCCTCCCATAAATGCTCCAATTTGATAACTTATGCACATGGAAATGGACAAAAATATTTTGGTTGTTTAGGGTCTTTCCTTAGTCAGACCCCCACATAAATGTTCCTACCTCCACAAATATCCAAATTAATAGACAATATAATAGAAAGGTTAAAATGACCATATTCTATCAAAATATAGATGATAATGCAATGTGAAAGGATGTAGTTACCCTCCCCTTAGGAAGCAAGTGATGCCAAAGGAAAGTGTGAAATTCCCATGATGTTCCAAGAGAACCAAAGTGCTAGTGTAGAGAGCTAAGACATGATAGATATTGCAAGAATGAGAAAAAATTGTGTAGAAGAGTGCAAGAATGAGATAGAGTGAATGAAAAAGATTGAAGAAGTGAATAGATTGAATAATGAGAGGTTAGAATAAAAAAAAGGCATGAAAATAAGTGTTGTTGCTGCATTTGTAATCCATAGAAGAGTTACAATTTGTGCGAAGGTGAGAGTCGTAACATCCCAATGACCATGTAGTTAGGAATATTTTATGGAAATTGGTATGGTGCAAAAACTTATATGTGATGTACTAGCATTTGAGACAAAAATTCACTAAAACTTAAAAAAGGGGGTTAGTGAAAATATTATTTCTAGGTGAAATGGGACATTACATTATAAAATTTAAATAGGCTAAAGGTGAGGTTATGAAATGCAAAATTTCATAGTGTGCAATTTTCAACATTACATTTTCCCCCATATTAGTGATCATATCTATTCTAAAATATGTTATCTAAAGTAGAGAGAAAGGGGTTGAAGAGAATATACCTAGGATGAAGAGGATGTAGGTCTTTGAACTAGTATATGCAATGGAGAAGCTAAGAAAAGATGTGAAGAGGACACAAGAATTTCATCCTATAAAGTTGACTAAAATCTCACAACAAATATGTTATCTATAGACAAAAATGTCAGGAAAAAAGAAAAAATAGACATAAAATCTGATTAGACAATAGATAGTGTTGATAGATATGGCTAGCAAGATAGAGACCATATGAAAAGAATATATAAAGACACATGATAAAAAAATCCTAGCAAGGAGGAGGATCCTTATCACAAAATAAAAGATCAAGAGACAAGTCAAGTTAGGTTGCCCCTAAGCTAGATGCAAAATCAAGAGACATCAAGATATATTTTTAAGATAAAATTTCAAAAAATAATAATTAAATAAATATGATAGCCCTCCACTGAAATAATGTGTGCTACATAGAGGATCACATGCCATTCTAAGGAGAAGAAAGATAGAGGAATGTTGTAGCACACCATACATAGTGAAATGTATTCATGGGATGTTTTCACACAATGGACAACACATAGAATCCATAACATCAAGAAAGAAGAGACTAAGAAATCAAGAACATAGAGGGATCCATATTTGAATTATTTTCATTGATTTCAAAGGAAATCATAGGGTAGTCATAATGATTGTTGATGTTAGAGGATCAGTCACAAGAAAAATGATGAAGATTCATGCATGAAGATAAAAGTGCATGTTGCTAATTATGTTTTTCAAAGTTACAATATTGCATTAAAAGTTGTAATATTGTCATGAAAAGTTATCATGATTTTACAAAGACTCTTTCTAGAGTTTTGTAGAGAAAACCAATGGAAAATATGATGTGGTTGTTTTGAGTTATTTTTAGACTTATGATCTGTAGGTCCAAATCATAAGTAGTGAGCTTAGAATTAAATTATCTTTACTCTTAGCCATTACTATAGTTTCTTAATAAAACCCTAAGGATTTCAGTCATGGAATTCATAGGTGAACATTTCTATTTTTTGTGTTGACTGGAAATAGCTAGTAATTGATTGATTAAGAGATAACTTAAGCCTTGAGGGTTGTTTGGTAATTGATCCCTTCATCATAGTTCTTACCAATTTGGTGGAGTTCTTAAGAACTTTAATATTTCCTAAGTCCATAGGATTAATATTTGTTTGAGCAAGTTAAATGGAAAAGATCTTTTTAGGTAGATCAAAAAAAAATTGCTACTTCACATAGGAGGTGGTGGGTCCCTATATGGACCTTATGGAATTGTAGGATGCTAACACATGTCTTTGGTGATGGTAGCACAAAAAAGGATAATATAATGAATATCAACAATGTGCATTAGAAGATAATATTAGATGGTTAATTTTGTGATAATGTGATATGATGATGCATGTCTTGGATGACATGTGCAAGAAATATAGCACATTTTGTAATTCCATGGAAAGGATGGTGGGTATTTGTTCTGGAAAAGTGATAACACAGTATTCTAACACATTTCTATGATGACGGATCAACTATAATTATTCCAAGGGTACATGATCAAATGGTCACATTTTAAAGTTAAATTATATTAAACTAAGACCATCAAATCATGGAAGTAATAGTCAATATTCAAAATGAGAAAATAGATACTTCCTAAAGATAAAATTTGATGGGTAATTATAGAGATGAAGTTGATTTAAATGTATTTGTAAAAAATCATAAAAGTGATTGTTTCAAGAGACTACAAAGCTTTTAGGGTTTATGTAACTATACAAATTAGTTTCTATCATATTCAAAGTAAATGTGTGAGTGGTTTCTAAAAGAATAACTCTATCATATCATGTGTATAGTGGAAATGTTAATACAAATAATGGGAATACACAAAGGTTATTGTATTGAATTTTCGTAGGTGTGGCAAAAAATGGTGAAATATGAAAAGCTATCAATATGATGATCTTGTTAATGGTGAATTGGGAGAAGTGTAGAGTGGAGGAAATGAGTCTAGATTAATATGCAATTGTAGGTTGAAGAAGAACCGGTATCAACATATTTCAACTTGAAATTTTGTAAAGGTAGGTGCGTAAAAAATGTTAAGTTTGTGCTTAATTAGGTGTGTAGTGTACCTTGAGGTTGGTGCCTCAAAAAATTTTCTTATGTGTATAATGTACCAAGAGGTTGGTGCCTCAAATTAATGATTTGGGTGGGTATGTGTAGGATCATGATGGGCCAAAAAGTGGTGATATGATGGGCATGTGTAAGGTATGTGGTTGATGACTCTTTTTTTACCCAAAATTGATGAAATGAAAAGGGTTTTTAAAGAAGATTCTTAGCTTTCCCCCAATATAAATTATGCTTTACTTTAAATTTAATAAATAATTATAATTGATTTTCTATTTGAATTACAACTAAAGTCCTAATTGATAGGTTGATTGAAAAATATCTATAGCTTTAAAAAATTATCACATTTTTCAAATCTAAAACATGTGTCACATTCTATACTTCTCATACTATAGGATTATTAAAAAAAATCATGAAGTTTTCACCAAGTTAAGGTGGTTAGACATACAAGTTTTTATATTTTTTAAAAGTTGTAATAAAAAATTCATAATTAATTATTTACTTGGAAACAATTACAAAAAAATATGCATCGCATTGGGACATGAGTCCTCTAGTTATATCTAAAATCTTCTAATAAAATATTATCATTTTATTATGGTTAGGGTGGTCAGAAAAACACCTACTTATTATTCCCTAAAATTTAAGTACTACTGCATTGAAATTTCAAATTTTCACCAAATAGATTTTAAAAAAATAAAAAAAATCTAGTAGTTTACAAACTACCTTCAATTTTCTATAGATTCTCTTCGTATTCTTACATATTTTTGAAATAATATAGATAACTTATTCATTTTTTTACGTCAAGTTTCCTAAATATGTTTTTTCTAAATTTTTCACCACTTAAGGGCCTATTTTTTCCATGATGATCCTACACATACCTAGGTGTCAGTGTACCTGTAAGTTGGTGCTTATGAAACATATGTAATATCTTTTATTTTAAATCTCAAGTAGGACAGTAAATCCTAGTAGATATTCTCACAATGGTTTTTCCCATATTGGGTTTTCCACATATATCTAGTCTCTTATTTTTGTGTGATATTTTTGTGTAATATTAAATCTTGTGTACTATTTTAAATTGGTAAAAATTTACATACACTAATTCATCCCCCTAGTCTATTGGTGTTCTTTCAATAATTGGTATCAAAGAACAAGGCTCCTTGAAGAAAGATTAATCAACTTAAGCTAGATATGGTTTCAAGAACACTATGGTTGGACAAGAAGGATATTATTCAAACAAAGCACCATTGTTTGATGGAAAAAATTATGCTTTCTATAAAATTAGAATGGAGACTTACTCGACTTATCTTGGATTTAATGTATGAAAATTTGTTGTCAATGGCTACATAACACCAAATATTCCTCCCATTGAATATAATATTAAGATAGCTTGTGAATATTATGCCAAGGCTAAAAATTCTATTATATGCAGCCTAAATAATGTATAATTAGTAAAATTTATGCATTAATACTAATCTTCCAAAGAAGTATGCGAGAAAATGAACTGTATTTATGAGGTTGATGACAAAGTGAAACAATAAAATTTCAAAACTCATAGAGGAAAGTTTGGGATTCTTAAGAGGAAGGATGTGTAGACACTGTAAAATGTCCTAAGTCTATGAGCACCATTTTTCTCAGTCTTCATTTTTGCGTAATTAAATAATCTTAATTGTTTAATTACTCCTAGTCACATTTCTCTATTAGTTAAATAGTTTTTAATTATTTAATTAATTCCCTTCCTAACTTTATTCTATCTTGAACAATTAAATAAATTAATTATGTCGCTAAAATCCCTTTCTCAATAATTGGATAAATTATCATTTATTTAATTATTTAAATAATTATCATTAATTATTTATCTATTCATGGGTCTTTTAATTCCTCTATAGTTAAATAATTATCAAAATCATTTAACTCCTCTTTGTCATTTTCCCCCAGTAAATAATTAATCTAAGTTAATTATTTAATGTCCCTTTTCCATTTTCCTCCCATAAATAATTAACATTGTTGGATAACCATTTTAATTAAATATCATTTTCCTCCTTTTCCCAAATAAATTATTCGAATGAAATATTTATTCTCCATTTGGCCAAATATTCCTTTCTCATGAATTAATTATTTTTCAATTTTTGATTCATCTATTATCCCTCCACTTGATCATTAATCTTAATCATCTTAATCATAGCTCTCTCTATCATAGTCATCAACATCATAGCCATCGACATCATAGTTGTCCCTAGCCCACCACAAGTTTTGGCACATCAATCCTCCACCGTTGATCTTAGAAACTTTCTAGAATATGAATCTTGACCGTTCCTTTGAATGGCTATCTATAAAAGAAGCCTTTCTCCTCCATTTTCTCCTTAACAACCATTTTTCTCCAACTTTCTTGCTTACTAATTGTAGATATTTGTACAACTCAACTACAAATCTAATGAAAATATCAGAAAAAGAAGATATAGGAGAGACAAGGGAAGTGAATCAACTACAATGGGGAGTGCTTTATTGTATTTTTTTCATTTTGATTTCTCCATTTGCTTGTATCCTCCCATTTTAGATGAGGTTTTTAGCTTAGAAATGTTCTGGTTGTCACTTTATCTATGATAGCTTGTTTTCCCACATATTATATTTGGGTATGTGCAAGATCATGATGGGCCAAAAAGTGGCGATATGATGGTTATGTGGCTGACAACTTTTTTTAACCCAAAATTGATGAAACAAAAATGGTTTTTAAAGGAGATTATCAGCTTTCCATTAATATAAATTTTTCTTTACTTTGAATTTAATAAATAATTATTATTCATTTTCTATTTGAATTACTAAAGTCTCGATTGATAGGTTGATTGAAAAAATCTATAACTTTCAAATGGTATCACATTTTTAATCTAAAACATGTGTCACATTTTATGCTTCACATACTATAGGATTAAAAAAGAAAAATTAAATTTCATGAAGTTTTGACCAAGTTAAGGTGGTCAGACATACGAGTTTTTATATTTTTTAAAAGTTGTAATAAAAAATTCATAATTAATTATTTACTTGGATAAAAATTACAAAAAAATATGCATCACATCGGGACATGAGTCCTCTACTTATATCTAAAATATTATAAAAAAAATATGATCATTTTATTGTGGTTAGGGTGGTCAGATAGACACCTACTTCCTATTTTTTCCCTAAAATTTAAGTACTACTACATTGAAATTTCAAATTTTTGCCAAATAGATTTTTTATTGTTTTAAATAAACTTAGTGGTTTAGAAACTACATTCAATTTGAAATAGATTCTATTCTTACATATTTTTGAAATAATATAGATAACTTATTCAAATTTTTATGTCAAGTTGCCTAACTTTGATTTTTCTAATTTTTTTGCCACTTAAGGGCCTATTTTTTTCCATGATCCTACACATACCCATTTGTGAACCCAAAGTGAGGAATTTTTTATAGGATTTGTACATATTTTTATTTATTTTTCTATTTTTCAGTACATAATGATGTTTTTGTGAGAAACATCAAAACAAGTGATAAAAAATGGCGCAACTATTAAAAAGAGTGATGCAACTGTTATACTACAATCTAAGTTTAAAAATTACACATCTATGGAAAATAGCAATGGAACTGATAGGAAATGATGCATCTATGGGTTAAAATTTTTGAATTCAAAATCAAGACGCAACTGCCCTAGTGTGACACGATGCAACAACACATTTATAGACCCCAAAGACACAATTTTCTATCTGGTATAATTTTTTAGTTTTCTATTTTCTTTCAATTTTATTTTTTGGGTTTTTGAGTAGAGTAGGGTTTTTGGTTGCTAACTTTCTATTTTTAATGTTTGGTTTTAGAGTTAAGGAGTTCCCAAAAAAAAAATCTTTAGAAACAAACAAAAAAATTGTGATCTTTTAATTTAGTTTTAATCAATCTTTCTTTTATTTGTTTTAAAAATAACTTTCATATCTCACTCAAAATTTTAAAAAGAACAAAAATCTACATATTTCACTCATGGGCATAAAGTGAATCCAAGTGTCTTCAAACCTTAAGTAAGGGATTTGAAATTTACAAGGTTTTTTCGTGTTTGGCAGTTTGCAAATTGTCATAGAGTGTGTATTCTCTCCTCTCATGCCATTTTTCAATCTTGAGTGATCAAAAATACCTCTTTGGAATTTATATAATCACACCCTACATTTATATTTTGGGGTTAAAATGAACCCCATGTGAGTGTGAGGCAAAAGTACTAAGTATGCTCTCTCCTTGCAATTTGTGCGATCTAGGATGATTAGAAATAAGTGTACTTCCTCTCTATTGTTTACCTTCTTATTAGAGGGCCTTCCACCCTACTTTGAAAGGTGGGAACTTCCCAAGTGATAAAAAAGCTAAGGCCAAGCTCTTCCAAGCTGCTATATAAGAAAAGTTCTTTGTGCAAGTCATTTAGCAACGGGTGCAAATTTTTCATAATGACAAGTGCCACCCTTAGTAGCCCTATGAGCTATGTTAAAATCCTTCCCCAGGACACCTCTTGACTGACTACAATCTTGATCTAATCTTGCAGCATGTATTCCTACCTTGAATGGAAGCCCTTACGAAGAACCAATTTTTGTTAGTGGCCAAAACCCTTTGATAAGCTCATTGATTGCAGGAGGTCAGACCCTTGAATCCACCCAACATCTTCACTAAGCATGTGTAGAGACATAAATTTCTCTTTGGGGAATAAGACTTGGTGAGCCCAAGAAGTGAGTGTTGTGGATGGGAGCCAGTGCCACCAAGTCTCTAGTTGTTCACCTTGCATAAGTAGTTGGAGAAATCCTAGTGGGGATATAAAATAGTTGTTTCCTTTCCAACCATAGGAATTGTGCATTATTGTCTATGTGTGCTTAATTTTTAAATCAAACATTTTCACATCCAAAACCAAACCAAAAACAAGTGCTTGATACTATTTTTTGTGTTTACCAATAATATTTCATCAAAAATAGTCAAAATCCACTCAAAAAATGGGTCAAAACCATCAAACTGTCAAAAACAACATTTTGTAAACTGCAACCATTAAGAACTGATCACGAACTAATATTTTGCACTATAACTGATCACTAGAAAAACACAGTTGTCTTCTTGAACCACATTTGTAGAAAACAAAGTTGCAACTGTCATCTTGAGCCGCAACTATACTCTAGAAACTTGCAATTTGAAACAATGCATTTGTAGAAATTAGAGCCGCAATTTCCTGATAAACACAAACTGCCAAAATCCTTGTTCAAATCTAATCGACTCATTTTACAGTGCCTTTGAATGCTAAACCAGAGACTTGCAAGCCTTTACCAGTCATTTCCAACATTTCCATTTAGGATTCCATTGCATGGGTATGTGCAAGATAATCATGGAAAAAATAAGCCCTTAAGTGGCAAAAAAATTAGAAAAATTAGAGTTAGGAAACTTTAGGTAAAAATTTGAATAAGTTATCTATATTATTTCAAAAATATGTAAGAATAAAATCTGTAGAAAATTGAATGTAGTTTCTAAACTACTAGGTTTGTTTTAAAAAATAAAAATCTATTGGTGCAAATTTGAAATTTCAATGCAGTAGTACTTAAATTTCAGGGAAAAAATGAGAAGCAAGTGTCTGTCTGACCACCCTAACCATAAAAAAATGATAATTATTTTTTATGAGATTTTAGATATAAGTAGAGGATGCATGTCTCGATGTGATGCATATTTTTTTGTAATCCTTTTCCAAGTAAATAATTAATTATTAATTTTTTTATTAAAAATTTTAAAAAATATAAAAACTCGTATGTCTAACCACCTTAACTTGGTCAAAAATTCATGAAATTCAATTTTTATTTTTTTTAATCCTATATTATGTGAAGCATAGAATGTGACACATGTTTTGGCTTTAAAAAATGTGATATCATTTGAAAGCTATAGATTTAAATTTCAATCAACATATCAATCAAGACTTTAGTCGTAATTCAAATAGAAAATGAATAATAATTACTTATTAAATTAAAATTAAATCATAATTTATATTCGTGGAAATTTGAGAATCTCCTTTAAAAACCCTTTTTGTTTCATCAATTTTGGGTAATAAAAAAGTCGTCAGCCACATACCCATCATATTGCCACTTTTTGGCCCATCATGATCATTTGCATACCCACTTTTTTGGTTGCATCCTTACCTTTCACAATCAATTTTAGACCTTAGGTTGCATATATGTTTCAAATTTCAGACTTAGGAAGACAATTAAGCTTTTGGATAGTCCTTGGTTTCTTATCCATTTTTTCATTGACCTTAATCCTTCATTTTTTCAATCTTTTATCATTATGAACTTTGTCAAATTTGAGTCTTAAGCTTGTAAAAATAATCCTCTTATCACAAAGGTCAATGGCATTTGGATTTGTTATCTTGGAATTACATTATCTTGATTGCCATCTTTTGTCTCAAATTTGTAGAATTCATAGTCCCATTTAGATTCATATCATACCCCCTTAGCCATAGCCTTAATAATAATCCTTTCAATACTTTTAACCTTCCATTTAACTTGCACTTTGCACTTTACATACTTATATCTTAAAAAATAAAAAAAATAGTTTAAATTTCATCTTAATCTTGTTGCACCATTGCCTTGGTCAAACTTAGTATCATCTTAGTCTCCTCAACAATTATCCTTGGTCAAACCTTTAGTATCCATTGCATCCATTAGAGTCCATTTAACCTCATCTTTTGGTCATTATCATCTTTTCATTATCACTTTGCATCCTTATGTTATAAAAAACATCCCAAAAACATAATTTAGCCTTAATTTCACCTTGCATTACCTCTCAACTTGTAAGTATCACATGGTTGAAACAAGGACACAAACCAAAAGAAAGGACATGGATTTTTCATGTGACCCCTTTCATGACACCACCCTTGGAATAATTTCAAATCACTCCACTCCACAAAGAGAGACACCTCAAAGAGACCCTACATTGGACAACCTAAACCTAGATGAATTCAACAAGAAATTGAAAGAGCTTATGAAGATCGAAAGGTTTTAAGAATGGTTGATCAACTTGTTGGTGTTGATCCTAATATATTTTTCTATGCACTAGCTAGCGAGTGTTCCAATCTCCCTTAAGGCTTTGATATATCAACCATTATAGAAGATGAAGATACCCAAAATCCATTTTCCTTAGGGATTCCCTCTTCACAACAATGCCAACCATACCATTTGGAGAAACAACAAACATGGCAACAACTACTACACATATCCCTAGAATCCCTACATTTGGAAACAAAGTGACCCATACAACTATACATGGAAAAACTTTCACAATTTTAAGCTCATCAAATTCCATGTGTAAGACCTTCACACATCCTTTTTCTCAAAACACCATTAAAGGTCCTACATCATAAGGTCCCACTCCTCCATTTCAAAATATAAACCAAGGTCCTATACCTACACTTAAAAACACAAACCAAGGTCCTCCATTCTAATTTCAAAGCACACCCTCTTCCAATCAAAACTAACCAAACAAATCTAGAAGGATTCACATTTTCCACAAATGGTTCCCAACCAAAACATCAATCAAGGACCTACCCCATCATTCCAAACTATTAATCAAGGACCTACACCATCATTTAAAAATATTAATAAAGGACCTACTCCATCATTTCAAAATGTTAATCAAGGATCCATACCATCTTTCCAAAACACAAATCAAGGACCAACTCCTCAAATCCAAGGAATAGATCATGGACCTACACCTCAATTCCAAAAAACTATACAAAATGAAAACATGACCTTTGGAACAAACCCAAATGCCAATTTCATTCCAAACCAAAACAACACACATGGTAACCAAGGTTCCACACCTAAAAATACCAAATCCAATATAAATTTTCAAACATGTTACCATAACACCCAATCCATGAAACAAAACCAAACCAATGCAAAACAATCTCTTGTAGATACTTTGATGCAAAAAATATAATCCCTTCAACAATAAATGTGATGCAGAGGGTTAGGGACTTTTGGAAACACAAAATGATTTCAAGGTTTACAAGGTTGCAATCTCAAGCTATCTCCTAGGCACCCTAACGGAGACAAGGCTCAAAGGTTCACTTGTGAATTAAAAAACCTCCCTTATGGTACCAAACAATTTGAAATCAACTTGAAATGAAAAATAACAGATGATCAACCCAAATTCCAAAGCAAATCAAAACAACTTCACAAATCCACTTGTTAGATGCACTCTTTCCACCAACACAGCCAAACAGCTTCACAGGACTTTTCACCCAAATTTTCCTAAATACTTGCCAAATAAATAATCTATTTAGACACCCATTAAGGACTTACATAACATACTTCAATATCAGATATAACTCCTTTGGACCAATTTAGACTTCCAATACATCACCATGGGAAAAACAAGGAAAATAGGTCAATTTAACAAAGGAAGTACCCTTCAAACTTATCCAATCATCTTGAAACATTGGGGAAGAAAATAAAATGGCTCAAAACCATATAATACACAATTCTTTTGCACTTGTATGACCAAAAACACTCCCAACTCAAAAAACCTCCTTTTCTAATGCAAAAACAAGGGCTTCTTGAAAACTAACCTTCCAATCACTTTCAGAACTTCCTCATTGACTCTACACCATTAGGAAAACATATTTAGTCAATCCAAACTCAAAAATATACCCCTTATGAAGGCAGATCTTCTGCTGCTACACCCTAGCCTCCATCTTCAAGCATTTTTCACAGTCAAATCTTGGTGTACACCATTTGATTCTTCTTTCCTACACTTTTAGATTGTTATAATGGTATGTTACATGTTAAACAGGATCCATTTCACAAGTTTTAGTCACAACATCTCATGAAATGGATCATTACTTCATGTTGACTCTCAAAATCAATGAAAAAATAGAGTTTTCCTGAGGACAGTCAATATATTATGCAAAGAAATCAATTATTACTGCTTTCAGAGCCTTCAATGGTGTTGAAACATGTAAACTCATATCCCTAAATCTTCCTACTGGACATAGATTCAATAGAGATCAAGTATTTAACAAAAGAACACCATAAAAGTGCCAAAAAACTCTATTTTTCACTATTTCCAGAAAATAGTCTTTACAATGCTTGCTCCAAACATCCAAACTTTGTACAAATGGTTATTTTGGCTTTGTATATCTTTTCCCCAACTGATCCAACCATTTGGGATTGATTAAGTTGCATAAAAGGAATTAAAACTCATAAAAGCTAGTTACTCGCCCAAATTGGAATTGAAAAATTTGAATTTCCAAACATACATTTTATTGATTTATATTGACTAAAAACTATCTAAACTTTAATATCTAACCATAATTTATCTAATTAGAACATTATAAACCTACCTACACCCCTTGGACACTATTGGTCCACTTACAAGGTTCTTTGGTCCTATGGTCCTTTCAGGACCCTTAGGACTTTTAACATTCTCATTACATTTATTCATCCCAAATGCCATTATAGGCTCCAAGATACCATAATTGATGTTTTGACTTGATGGAAAGGTCCTCCTGACCCCTGCACACTTTTGACCTTTGAAGAGATCCTTGAAGGCCTTGGGTGCTCTTGGACCATTCTCCCCAGGAAGGAAAGATTTCTTGCCCCAAGAAGTGTCCCATGTGTTGCCACCAAAGGACCCCTTGCTCTCATATGTTTGTATCTTCCAATGAGCAGGTATGTAGT
Organism: Sequoia sempervirens; assembly: GCA_007258455.2. NCBI lineage: Eukaryota > Viridiplantae > Streptophyta > Pinopsida > Cupressales > Cupressaceae > Sequoia > Sequoia sempervirens. The sequence goes on along the minus strand of VDFB02058242.1, from coordinate 591,184,121 downwards.
CTCCCAAAGTCACTGTCTTCCTCTTCTACCAATCTGTATTCTTGATAGAATCAAAACTTGGATTAATGTGTTCTCTTTGTTGTTTAAGATCACTCTGTCTTTGTACCCTATTTCTACCTTCATTCCCTTGTCTCCTTGGTGAAATGACATCACCTCTATCACCCTCAACTATAGGGCATTCAATATTCCCTACCTTAATACTGTTCAAGTCCTACAAATTCTACTTTTTAGGACTGTATCCTTCACAACCCTGCTGCAACTTGTCTTTTCTCAATCTACCAATGTCTTCCCCTATTTCACCACACTTTTTCACCTACAAACTCTTCTCAAAACAAATCACAAAACTATCATTAGAATGCTCCAAAGGAAAAGGCACTAATTTGTACCTAACATCTCCTTTGTGAACCAAATATGTATTATGGAATCCATCATGCAATGTCCTTCTAGCATACTGCCATGGTCTCCCCAAGATGATATGACCACAATTCATTCAAATGACATCACAAAGCACCCTATCATGATATGATCCAATTGAGAAATCAACAAAAGCTCTCTTACCAATCTCTACATGTTGTCCTTGAGCTACCCAAGTGGCCTTATCGGGAGTAGGGTGATCAAAAGTTTCAATCCCTAACTTGGTTATCATATCAAGTGAAACTAAATTGCTATGTGACCCTGAATCTATGAGGAATCTATAGATCTTACCATGACTCAAACAATTTTTTTTGAAAATAGTTACCTTTGGCTCTTGATGAAGTATTTCTCCTTGCTTGACCATAAGAAACTCACCATCAGTCACAGGGTTTGCGATGAATGTTTTTGATTCTTCCTTCTTGTTTTCTTCTTCTTGTACCAAGTTAGCTCTCCTATCTCTGCCCTTATCAGCTTGTTCCCATTTAGGACACTTGAAGGAAGGATGCCCTAGTTCATTGCAATTGAAACATCTACTTGTGAATGGGCCTCTACCTTGTCCAAATCTGCCTCCTCCTCTTGAAGTGTATCCATCTCTTTGATCAGAAAATACTTCTTTGCCCTTGTCATTGCTGCTCTTATCATTGCTGCCTTGTCCTTGTTCTCTATTACCTCTGCCCCTATTTGAAATACCTCCTCTTCCACCATTGCTTGACCTTTCTTGCTTCCTTTTCACCTTTTCTTCTACTCTAATGGCCAACTGAAAACATTCTCCCAATGTCCTTCGCAATTGCAAACCAATCTCATCTTGTAGATTGTACCTCAAGCCATTAATGTACCTGGATATTTTCTCATCCTCTTCTTCATAACCTCCTCTAATACTAAGCTTGTGAAATTGCTCAGTATAGGACATCACATCCATGTCCTTTTGCTTTAAATTCCGCCTCATCCTTTTCACATGAATGGTATAATCAGATGGTAGGAACTACTCTTTGACCAAACTCTTCATTCTAGCCCATGTAGAGACTTTTTAAAATCCTCTAGCCATCCTATCATTCTAAAAACTAGTCCACCATGTCAATGTTGTGCCTCTCAACTTGGTTTTGGAAAACTTAGCCTTCCTCTCTTCATCCATCTCTTCAAACTCAAAGTAGTTTTCTAAGGCATCAAGCCATCCCAACACCTCTTCACTATCCATCTTCCCTTGATAGATAGGAAAGTCTATGTGACTCTTCCCTCCATTACCTTGTACTGCCTTCAACAATCTCAGTAACCTCCTTTCCTCAGGGTCCTCTATTTCATCTGCTTGTTGTTCCTGATTTACCCTCACATGCTCTTCTTCTTCATCATTATTTTCTTAGTCTTCTTGTTCTTCTCTCCTCCTACTCCTATAAAGGTTATTTATCCTTTCCTACATAGTATCTCTCTCTCTTCTCCATTACCTTTCTTCTCTTTCTCTTGTTGCTTCTTGTTCCCTTCTTTCTCTTCTCTCCCTTTCCAAGATTTCCTTCAACTCTTCCAACTCTCTTGCCAATTGATTTTTTGGTGTCATGGCTGATTCTCCAATCCCTAAAAGACCTACTCACTACTCTGATACCACTTTGATGTAGAGGGTTAGGGACTTTTGGAAACACACAATGATTTCAAGGTTTACAAAGTTGCAAGCTCAAGCTATCTCCTATGCACCCTAATGGAGACAAGGCTCAAAGGTTCACTTGTGAATTTAAAAAACCTATCTTATGGTTCCAAACCATTTGAAATCAACTTGAAATGACAAATAATATATGATCAACCCAAATTCCAAAGCAAATCAAAATAACTTCACAAATCCACTTGTTAGATGCACTCTTTCCACCAACACAGCCAAATAGCTTCATAGGACTTTTCACCCAACTTTTCCAAAATACTTGACAAATAAATAATGGATTTAGATACCCATTAAGGACTTAAATAACATACTTCAATATCAGATATAACTCCTTTGGACCAGTCTAGACTTCCAATACATCACCATGGGAAAAACAAGGAAAATAGGTCAATTTAACAAAGGAAGTACCCTTCAAACTTATCCAATAATCTTTAAACCTAGGGTCAGAAAATTAAATGGATCAAAACCATAGAATCCACAATTATTTTGCACTTGTACAGCAAAAAACACTCCCAACTCAAAAAAACCTCCTTTTCTAATGCAAAAACAAGGGCTTCTTGAAAACTAACCTTCCAATCACTTCCAGAACTTCCTCATTAACTCTACACTATTAGGACAACATATTTAGTCAATCCAAACTCAAAAATATACCCCTTATGAAGGCAGGTTTTATGCTGCTACACCCTAGCCTCCATCTTCAAGCATTTTTCACAGTCAAATCTAGGTGTACACCATTTGATTCTTCTTTCCTGCACTTTTAGATTGTTATAATAGTATGTTACATGTTAAATAGGATCCATTTCACAAGTTTTAGTCACAACCTCTCATGAAATGGACCATTACTTCATGTTGACTCTCAAAATCAATGAAAAAATAGAGTTTTCCTGAGGATAGTCAATATATTATGCAAAGAAATCAATTATTACTGCTTTCAAAGCCTTCAATGGTGTTGAAAAATGTAAACTAAAATCCCTAAATCTTCCTACTGGACATAGATTCAATAGAGATCAAGTATTTAACAAAATAACACCATAAAAGTGCCAAAAAACTCTATTTTTCACTATTTCCATAAAATAGTCTTTACAATGCTTGCTCCAAACATCCAACCTCCATACAAATGATTATTTTGGCTTTGTATATCCTTTCCCCAACTGATCCAACCGTTTGGGATTGATTAAGTTGCATAAAAGGGATTAAAACTCATAAAAGCTAGTTACCCGCCCAAATTGGAATTCAAAATTTTGAATTTCCAAAATTACATTTTATTGATTTATATTGACTAAAAACTATCTAAACTTTAATATCTAACCATAATTTATCTAATTAGAACATTATAAACCTACCTACACCCCTTGTACACTATTGGTCCACTTACAAGGTTCTTTGGTCCTATGGTCCTTTCAGGACCCTTAGGACTTTTAACATTCTCATTACATCTATTCATCTGAAATGCCATTATAGGCTCCAACATACCATAATTGATGTTTTGACTTGATGGAAAGGTCCTCCTAACCCCTGCACACTTTTGACCTTTGAAGAGATCCTTGAAGGCCTTGGGTGCTCCTGCACCAAAATGATAAATATATAATTGGGGACCAACAAGAAGACCTATTCCATGGAGGTATTGTGCCCCTTTCCATTTGATTGAATTCTAGACATGCCACCCTTTCCCCCTCATTTCATAACACCACCTTTGCCTAAGTATAAAGGGATAGGGGATCCAATAGAGCACATTCAAGAATTCAACACATCAAGTATGGAAGTCTCATATGATCCTACCTATTTGAATAGACTATTCTCACAAAGTATCACAGGGCCAACTCTAGATTGGTTTGAACATCTTTCTTTAGGGATTAGAACATGGAGTGAACTAGCTAGCACATGCATTAATGATGTTAACTTCAACATTAAAAAATATTTCACCCTTGCAATATTAAACACAACCAAACAAGAAGGGGAATCACTAACCTTGTTTTACTTGAGATGGCAAGGTTTGGTTAGAAAATTCCCTTGTCACATTCCTCAAAAATAGTTGATCACCATCTATATTGAAAACCTTGACAAAGAAATGATGAATAGTCTACAAATCCAATGTTGCACTACTTTTGATGAGATCCTTGAGAAAGGTGTCCTTATTGAAAAAGGTCTTGTCACAAAAGGACTAGTCAAGATAAACAAAGAGACTCTAAAATCCAATAATGATAAAAGAAAATATTGGTCCTGAAACAAGAATGTCACAAATGATGGAGTTGTTGATGCCAAAATGATAACCAAAGGTCTAACCATTCATCTTAAAGGTTTTTCCTCATCAAGTGCACCAAACACATCAAACCCCCAAACACATGTCAAAACCAAACATTTAATTCCATCCAAAACAATCAACAACAAAGAGGTCCACCCCATGCCAAGAGACAATACACCCAACTTGGTGAACCTATCAAATCAATTATAAAATAGATCTTGCAGTCTAATACCATCACATTACCAAATACAAAAATTTATGAACCATCATTAACCAAACCCATTTTGTGGAAAGAGGATGAACACTATGAATATCACCATGGAAAAGGCACAAAACATCTAGATGTTGGACACTCAAAATATCATTCAAGACCATATTGAATATGGAACCATTTTAGATGATAGTTCACAAGGAAATAAAAATGGTGATCACACCATCTTCAAAACTCCATTGCAAGACCATGACTACGAAAAAGCCTCCAATTCAATTAATAACAACAATGCCAATTATGCTATCATCAACCATGATTACAACACCATTCTCCATAACATATTAATTGATGATGAACATATCAAGCCACAATAACCATAAACAATCCAACTTAGATTGTGTTGTTTCCGCTCACTAAGCCAAGATAACTATTCCAAGACCTTCCAATACCCAACCAGAAAGTTAATATAATCTTCTAGAGGAGCTAGGGAAAACTCCAACACATATGTCCATCCTAGAACTCCTTCGCATATCACCACAACATAGATATATCCTTGATAAAGCCTTACAAGAAGCATCCATACCCACAAAGCTAGATGTTAATGAATTTTAGGCCATGTTTGGATTCCTAACTATGTCACATCACATCACCTTCTCTGAATAAGACTTCTTTGCACCAAAATCCAATCATAAAGATCCCCTACACTTGGAAGTATATGTAGATAAATCTAGGACTAGGAGATTCCTAGTAGATGGTGGAGCAGGTCTAAACATTTTCTCACTAAAATTCTTGAAAGTATTGGGATACTCTAAGAATTGCATAGACCAAACCAAGAATATTGTGATCAAAGCTTATGACGATACTGAGCGTTATTTCAAATGTGTAATTTCACTTCCTATAAGAGTTGGCCTAGCAATACAAAACACATTATTTCATGTCTTGTATTTGGATTTTCACTATAACCTTCTCCTTGGCCACCCATGGATCCATGTCACGAGGGCTATCCCAGCCACATACTACCAATGCCTCAAGTTCCCATATAATGGTGTTGAAATTACTATTCTTGGTGACCCCAATCTTTTTCTGTATTGCACCAATCTAAAAGGAATTGTTGCATGTCAAATACCCATCAATCTAGAGGCCTCATACTCCACTTCATCTTCCACTATATTCATAACACCTTCCACACCCAAATCCAAATCCAAGATAAAGGATGCAAAGAATACAACATCAAGAGTCTCCTTTTCATTGGAAAATTACCTAAATCACCAATCTTATGGAAAACCACATCCTGGGATACCCAAATTCATATTCCATAATGCCCCTACCACCTTCACTGAATGGGGGAAACTATCCAAAGAGTCTTTAGATGACCACATTCACACATGGTTATACAAAGAAGAGTAGGACACTGAACATAAGAAATTTTCAGTTGAATAGTATCCAAAAGGTTCCTCATGATGAAACAACAAGGATATGATGGAAAAATGGGCTTTGGTTTGAATAAAAAAGGAATTTTGGAACCCTTACAACCTCCTAAGTTAATAAAACACAAAGAGTTAGAGTTTGTGCCAATAAAAAATGACTATCTAGGGTATTAGATTATATTTGAGTGAGGTTGTTGATGCTTCAGATGAGGTCGAGACATACAAAGACTCTTGGGATTATGAAGCCAATTCTAATGAATATGAATGGGATTCCCTATCCTCCATTACTTTCATGGACCTAGAAAAATTGTTTGGAATACTTGATGAACCTCCTCTTGAAAAAAAGTAGTCAAATGCTTACAATTAATTCCCTGCCAAGCCTACCAAGTCCGCATCCAAAAGACCCTTTGAAAAGAGAAGAATGGATAATTTAACACTTTTGGGAAACCATTGATTTTACCTCTTTGGAACCTAATGAATTTACCTATGTATTTACCTTATCAGCCTACACCTTGACTCTTGAAAATACTAACAATGGCTTACCCCTTTTCTACCCACAACCCATAGATTGGGACAAACAAGGACCACCAACTTTGGACACTTTCAAGAATGACAAAGAATTTGTTGAGTTCATGGGACTTCATGAAGGAATACTAAGTGAGAATCATAAGTTTGGATTTTCCATTAAACTCAATTATGCAGCATACTTTGGTGAGGTTGTCTTATCCTCTAGTTGCAAAAGTGAAAATGAAAAAAGTAAAAATAAAAATAATAGGTCTTTAAGTGAAAAATGAAAGGTTCTTGTTGACTATGAAAAATTAAAAATAAAGGACATATCCATAGGTGAAAATCTCTTTGAGGCTCCTGAGGATGGAGGACTATATTGTCTCCCAATAGACTGAGAATGATCACCATTGCTAATAGAAGAAACTGAGGAAGTCAACATTGGAACACAAGACAATTCCAAAATCATACAATTGGAAACATCTTTGACCTCCAAGGAGAAGCCTGAGTTTGTAACATTATTTTCAAAAAGATAAATTAATTTTTCTTGGTCATATGATGATATGCCTTATTAGATCTTGAACTTGTTCTACATCACTTTCCATTGTTACCAAATGCCAAACCATATAAAAAAAAGTTGAGGAAAATGCACCCACAGATTATAGTCCTAGTCAAATTCGAATTGAGGAAAGTATTAGATGTTGGGTTCATTCACTTTATTGATTATGTAGATTGGATATCAAACATAGTTCCTATCACCAAACAAAATGGAAAAATCTGAGTGTGTACAAATTTTAGAAATCTAAATAAATCTTTCCCTAAAGATGATTTTTCTTTTCCAAACATTGACATCATAGTAGACCTTATTGTTGGTTATGAAATGCTATCATTGATGGACGGATTCTCGAGTTACAATCAGATAAGAATTGCTACTGAAGATCAACTAAAGACAACCTTCACATGTGCTTGGGGAAATTTTTGTTGGAATGTGATTCCATTTGGACTAAAAAATGCCAAAGCTACATATCAAAGAGCTATGACCACTATTTTTTATGAATATGTGCATGTGCTTATGGAATATTACATTGATAAACTTCTCTCAGTATCTCTAGAATGAAATGGACATCTAGTATTAGTCAAAAATATTTTCACACAACTGGAAAAGTACCAAATTAGGCCAAATCAAAAGAAATTTGGTTTTGGGGTCTAATCAGGCAAGCTTCTTGGATATATTGTCTCCTATATGTAGGATAGAAGTTGATTCCACCAAAGTAAAAGCCATCTTAGAAATGCCACTGCCAACCAACATCAGCCAGTCAAGGACATTATAAGGAAGATTACAATCAATTCATAGGTTTATTGCTTAGCTAGTAGAAAAGATCAATCCATTTCAACATCTATTACAAAAAGAAATTCCATTCAATTGGACGGATTAAGATAAAAGAATCTAGATTCAGCTAATATAATTTATTTTCTATTTTAGATAAATATTTAATATAAAAGTTGATGCTAAGTGGAAACAATCATGTTCTAATAAACTCGCATTTAAATATTTATTTAAAATATATATATTTATTAAAATTGCAAAAAGAAATATCCATGCCCTACACAAAAAAATTGAAGGAAATAAGAGAAATTTTACTATATAAAGCTTGACATCTCATGTCACATCATTTTTTAGCATTCTATCAACAACTAAAAGATAGTGTTAATTTATAGAAAAATATATTCAAATAATCTTTACTTTTGTTAAAAAATACAAACATAAAATATACTAAAAAAACACATTATTAATTTAAGTCATTTCAAAATTCAAAACACATATGCCACTTTCTAGTGATTTAAGTTTTAATAGTTAGATCAGTTTTGGTCATTTCCTATATAAAAGTTTGACACAACTTCGTACTTTTACCCAGTTGTGGTTTTCTATTTAGAAAATACATTACAATTTTCAAATTGTGTGGCTTTGTTTTTATCAAAAGTGGTGAACAGTGTATTGGTTACAACTTTGATAGTTTCAAATGGTTTCATTTTGGAAAATTTTCAAGAATGTGATCACAAACACAATAAACACTCTAAAAGATAGACTTTTGGTTATTGACTTGTTCAATATTTTAACCAAAAGTGTATGTATGAGGGTTTTTTACCCCAATTTCCATTGGTATAAGTACCAATCAAAAACAAATCAAGCACTTCCTATCCCTAAGGTCAATGGCCAATGGTAGCACTTTCAAGCCCACAACTTGGAATCTCCTTCAACACAAGTGTAGTGACACCTTTAGGGGTTGTATTCACTTTTTTCTTTGTGAGAGAGGACAACTAGGAGCCTCCAAGACTAGAAGGATGACCCAATCACCCTCTCCCTAGAAAGCTACAAGTAGCTTATGCTAAGTCAAGGATTTACGTGTCATCTCAAGGGATTCATATGGTGAGTAACTTTAAGGTACGATGCTACACCCCTGCACTAAAAGTGACACCAAATAATCTCAATTAAAAGGGTAGATAATACGAAGGTGTCTAGTTACAACTTGGGGAATTATCACCTCGCGAGCATCCAATAAGCCACTTAAGGCTTTAACCAACCTTACTAGGTTACTATAAGAAAATACCTCACATAAATGTGGGTAGCGTCTTCTTTTAAATTGGCACTGCATGATGAATGCTAATGGTAGTTTTGACTTGACTTTCTTCTTATCCTTTTATATAGCAACATGAGGGAGAACCACTTTAGGTCACTAGTGATTTCTCCATTACAATGCATCTCAATTGGTAGGTCCTTTTACAAAAAAAAAAGACTGTAAGATGAAGTGATTTATCTTACAACTAAGATCCACAAAGTGGTGAGGGGAGAGGATATTGTCACTACACCCTATGGGTTCTACTGAAAATATTTGTGCAAGTGCACCAAACATAGTAGACACTAGTTCACTTTAAGCCCAAATTTAAGTGTGGCTAATTAACTTTAAAAGAAATAAAAAATGCAACTTGTGGTTCCTTTTAACCCAAATGAGTTAAAATTCAAGTTGTTTGTTTTTTTTAACCCAAAACGAGAAAAAATGCAAGATTTTCCTTTTAAACCAAAATGAGTGAAAATGCAAGTTTTTTGTTTTAAACCAAAATGAGCGAAAATTCAAGTTATCATTCATTTTAACCCAAAATGAGATAATAATTTTTTAATTGAAATTATTTAGTTATGGAAGGAAGAAGAGAGATTGATGTGGAAAAATGTTGTTCATAGACCATGACATTTTTCAGTGTATACATAAGCCATTGAAAAACTACCTAATGAGGTCTTAATAAAATAAGGAATCTCTTTTGGGGCAGGGGCCTAGCTCGATTGGATAAAGTATCCTATTGTAGGAAAGAGGTCATGAGGTCTAATCTCCCCCCAAACCCATGGTACAAAAGGGAATGTTGCACTAGCACCACTGGTCACATGAAAAAAGTTTACTGGCCTTACTTCAGTTTATAGGGGGGCCGATACCTAACCAATTATTCCTACAATATAAAACAAAAAAAGGGAATCTTGAGAAATGAATTGGTTGAGGAGCCAAATTATTGGATGCATTCCTTACATTTCTATAGAGAAATAGTAAAGTAGATTGAACAAGAAGTAAAGAAAAAGTATGCTTAGATCAAAGAAGTGTTGGTGTCTTATGAGAACTTTTTGAAAGAGCCATACAAGTCTAAAATAAATGTTTCCAAATAAATAAATTAGCAAGTAATGAAACAAAAATGTAATCTATTAATTCATAATGAGCACATACATGGATTATCTATAGATGTTATGGATGAGGATGCTCATATTTTGGTAAAGATTCAAAAGCCTATCAAACAAAGGGCTAATTTGATGGGTCATACAATAAATTAATCAACCAATAAAATATTTAGTGTTACAAGATTCATGTCTTTGTTGGTTCACCCAATAATGAGGTCACTCAAGGTTTGACCTCTTTTGTGAATTTCATTGTCACAGAGAGAGAAAAGGGAAGGTATTTCATCGATGACATTTTTTTTCTGACATTCCAAATAGCTCTTTTGGATGCATTCTAATGTAGATAATTTTAGAAATTATGGCCCAATTTTTTTAGGATATGGTAAATGTACTTTAATAAAAATATATAATATGATGTGCTTTTACATCTCCATACATGCATTTGTAACATAATTTTGTTGGACATGGATGATGAATATGTAGAAAAAATTTAGTGCTCTCCAAATATTAAATAATAAAGTTTAATATTGGATCTTAGTATTGAGATAGTGTCTACCATTGATTTTCCTTGATTTTGTTGTCCTTACCTATAAAGGGTAGTTTTATCTTATTGTAAAAGTTTTTAAATAGGAATTTTTGTAACTCTAGACATGTTAACATCAATACAAGAAAAAAATTGAATTGTGGTGTCTTAATTGTGTTTTCTTATATTTGCATGGTTCCTTTTCTTTAATATTATATAGTATATAGAGTTACATTGATGATGAGGTGTGAAGAGATTTAATAGATCCCTAGTTCATACCATTTTTAATTTGTTGATTTTAAGTTACTTTGCATGGTTAGTTTAAATATTATTCATATTTAGCTCAATTGTGATTTTTTTTTTATAATTAAAGAATTGGGTATTTATATGAATGCTCATAATCTGAAAATATTTCATTACCCTCAAAGATTGTATTATTCTTGTGACAATATGAGCTAGTCTCCGAGTAAGTAGGAATTGGTTTCATGAGATATCTATCTATCTATAACACCAAATCAATATTATAATTATCCTTAGTGTTAGTTAACTTAATCTCCTCTCACCCTATATTTTAAATTGTATTTGAATATTTTACTTAGTTTAGGAAGAAAGCATCATATGAATCATAAAATTAGATGTTGAAGATAATTTTCAAATTTTAGATCTAGATATCTAGTTAGGGTTTCAAATCAAGTATAAATTATTTTAAAACATTGTTATCAAGTTCAACTAAGTAATTGTAATTCTTCTTGTTAAATAAAAAAATATTAAGTAATTTTTGCAAGGTCAAGACCTGACTATCGAAGCCTTCTAGTAATCTTTCTAAATTTTTAAGATATTATTAAATTTCCATTTAGTAGAGACAAAATACTTCATGTTTTTTGTGTCATGATGAGAAAAAAACTCATCAACAAGTGGTTTACACATTAAAAAATTATCCTTGTGAAATTTTGGGAAGGGTTTCCTTCATGAATAGAGTGTGTTCTCTCTGTTTATCCTTCTCCAAAAGGAATTCCATTAGGAAAGAGATCACAAGGAGTAGATATTGAATTTCAACCTCAAACATGAGTCAAACGTGAAAAATTAGACATAGAATAAGAAATGAAAATTCCTAAAAGTACAAAAACATAAACCACAATTTGTAGGAATATATCACAAGGGTAAGGACACAAAAACTAGTCACCAAAAGTAGGTTTTGAGATGTGTTAAAGGATAAGTTCATCCTAGGGTGAATGGATCCTAGCTAGGTCTTTTGAAATAATTTTTGTAGTCCTCTAAGATTGGATCTTAACTTCTATTTTACACAAGTTCAATTATTTGATAGTTGGAAATAAATTTTAAATATGAATTTTTGTGACTTGACAACAATGAATGCAAAAATGCAAGAATGTAAAATTTATTTTAAAGATCTTCAATCTGTTTCCAACCTATAATAAACACATGCAAAGAGGGAAATTTTTTTTTTTCTAAATGGGGGTTTCCCTTAGTCAAACTTCATGTTTGGTAATTAAACCTTGATAGAAGAATAATGAAAATGGGGAAGGAAACAGTGAATGAAAACTTGCTTGTTACAACTCACAAAACCTTCAATGGATTTCTTTAAAGGACTAAAGTTAAATACAATACTCCAATAACTTAATTTTTCTTTTCTTAAGGGATTTGGATTATTGAAATTGCTCAAATGTTTTAGGATAAAAAATGCATATTAGCTTTCAAAAGATGACATGAGCACACATTATCTTGAACATGATATTAGGACCTTGAATGCTCTTGACAAAAATATTTTCTCAATAAGATCTATTTATTATACAACTTAGAATTCAACTAATAAAAATACAATATATTTATAGCTATTTTTCTAATTTCGTTAAAATTAGATTCCAAAACCTAACAATTGCATATGAAATTTGAAACATTTAAATTCCAGCAAAAACATATTTAAAAATGGGTCCTATGACTTGAAGGGGACTCATTCACCATTAAGTGAATGAGTCTTGTCCTATAAGTATAGGACACTCATTCGCCAATGTGATTAAAATATTAATTGCATTAACTAAATGTCAGTTTCCCTTTTAGAAAATGATAATAAGGATTTGGAATGCATAATTCAGAATGCTAGAAGCTTAATTAAGTCCAATAAATTAAGAGACCCAAAAAATTTGTGAAACTATAAATGGCATATAATTTTCTACACTACTTTTAGGCCCCACTTTATTTAGAGTATGAGGGTATGTGCAGGATCATGATGGGCCAAAAAGTGGCGATATGGTGGGTTTTTGTAGGGTATGTGGCTGACAACATTTTTCTTACACAAAATTGATGAAATGAAAAGGGTTTTTAAAGGATATTCTCAGCTTTCCACCAATATATATTATGCTTTACTTTGAATTTAATAAATAATTATTATTTATTTTCTATTTGAATTACAACTAAAGTCCTAATTGATAGGCTGATTCAAAAACATCTATAGCTTTCAAATGGTATCACATTTTTAATCAAAACATGTGTCACATTCTATGCTTCTCATACTATAGGATTTAAAAAAAAAATGAATTTCATGTTTTGACCAAGTTAAGGTGGTTAGACATACGAGTTTTTAGTTTTTAAAATTTGTAAAAAAATATAATTAATTATTTTCTTGGAAAAAATTACAAAAAAAATATGCATCACACCGGACATGAGTCCTCTACTTATATCTAAAATATTATAAAATAATATTATCATTTTATTGTGGTTAGGGTGGTCATCCAGACACCTACTTCTTTTTTTTTCGTGAAGTTCAAGTACTAATGCATTGAAATTTCAAATTTTCACCAAATAGATTATTATTTTTTTTAAACAAACCCAGTAGTTTAGAAACTACATTCAATTTTCTACAAATTATATTCTTACATATTATTGAAATAATATAGATAACTTATTCAAATTTTTACGCAAGCTACCTAACTCTAATTTTTCTCAATTTTTTTCCACTTAAGGGCTTATTTTTCCCATGATGACCCGCACATACCTTAACTTATGCTTAACTCACACTAAAGTAGACAAATGCATGTCAAGAGAGGTCCAAGTGTACAAATGTTAGAAAGATAATATGAAAAAGATCGAGGATGATCATCCCCGGATCCAAGATCCCATAACAAACCAACATAAGGACAAAGGGACACATAAGATGTGTAAGATACATACAAAAGACAAGATGCACAAGCATAAAATGTTAAAGGTAATGAAAAAAAGATGGAATATTAAGTTATGATATGCCATGCATCAATATTATCTCACATGTAAAATAATTTATGATACACACGGAATCCACTGCAAGCAAGTTTTGTTATTCTAGGTGGCCATGAAATACACCTCACAAGGGCTAGTATAATCTAGTATACACTAGGTGAGCCCGAAAGATAACATGAGAAACACACACTAGGTCCATGAGGTGTGAGTTCATAACAAGGGGTGGAAGATGGGTAAATTCATCAAAAAATTTATGTATGCATAAGTTATTTCCACAAAATGATCAATGATATGCCATTGATAAACTAAGTCCATCCTTTGTGAAAAAAAGTAAAGAAAACATGTCAAAATGTTCATGTCAAAATGAGAATGCCAATTTCCATGTCAAAATATTAGCAATATAATAATTGCAATGCCCATTTTAAAATATTGATAATGTATGTTGCCATTTTAAAGAAATTTCTAAACACCATACTGTGAGAAATTACTTTAAAGTAGAAAGGATATATCACAATTGATAAAAGGGCCATGAGAGCTTATTTGTAAATCCCTATGGCAATCATATGTTTCCAAATAAAACTACATCATAAAAAATTAAGGTGCCACCACATGTAATCTAAAACACATAAGTCATCCATAGATTCAAGGTTAGTGCATGTCTTCACTAAAGTGATATAATATGGCTTGAAACCGTCATAATTTTTCTAATACCTCATTGAACACTAAGCACAAAGGGGGAATGAAACATAGAGAGATAGAAGATGAAAAAATTCTTTTGGGTCAAAATGGAAGAGACCTAAATGTCTTAATGCTTTGAATCATCCCTAAAAGGAAATAACAAGACACACAATAATATTTACGATAGATAAAATAATATACATCAAAATAGAATAATATCACACTAAATTTAATTTTCTTTGTATCCTTACACCAACAAAGTAATAAGGGTTATCAAAATAAAATTTACAACATAAAGGCACACCAAGAAGCACAATATAAGGGATCATAGTACATACATGAAATCAAAAAGAACATAAATAAAAAACTAGTATGTCACATGAAAACCAACCTATAGTAGGCCATCCACATCCCAATCTTGTTCAACATATATGGAAGAAAAATAACTAGAAAAAGGATCAATACCAAGTGCCATAGTAGGACAAACACCGGGTTCAACATGAGGCTATGTACTCCTTTTAGGGTGATCATCATGGTTGCATCCATCTAAATTCATAGAAGTGGAAAAAAATAAATTCAATTAATTATGCATTGCTCCATCAATTTTAGAAATATCATCATTTTCATTTGAGTGATTCAGAGTAGGAGGTCTAATGGTAATGTCAATTATATGTTATTGTTTCTGTATAGGTGCAAAAGTTTCATTTTATAGCAAAGGTGGAGAATTATCACACTTTTTTTGAGTTGGTTTGTCCTTTTCTTCCAAATTAGGAGTATTAGCAAGATGTCTATGCCAACTCTCTTTAGCATTTCAATTTCTTCTTGCATGGTTTTTAATTTTTGATGGTGTAAGAATGGGTTTATCAACCATTGGTATATTTTCTTCCCTTAAGGGGGAATAGGAGGGACCTCTAAGGGTTGTGAAACCACTTTCTCTTTAGGACTATAAAATTGTTTTATTTTAGGATGCATAAAGTGAATCATATGGTTATCTGATGCAGGAGCATCCAAGGTGTACAAGCAATCATGTGTAACTAAAATTATTTTAATTTTTCTTTGTTTGATTTTAATAAATTCTTCAAGGTTAGGAAAATAATATTTCCATTTGCAACAATGAAATTTCCTTTTGTGTGAAGTTGTAAAGGGTATGTGCAGGATCATCATGGAAAAAACAAGCCCTTAAGTGGCAAAAAAATCACAAAAATCATAGTTAGGCAACTTATATATATATATATATATATAATTTCAAAAATATGTAAGAATATAATATGTAGCAAATTGAATGTAGTTTCTAAACTACTAGGTTTATTTAAAAAAAAATCTATTTGGTGAAAATTTGAAATTTCAATGTAGTAGTACTTAAATTTTAGGGAAAAAATAAGAAGTAGGTGTCTGTCTGACCACCTAACCACAATAAAATGATAATATTTTAGATATAAGTAGAGGACTCATGTCCCAATGTGATGCATATTTTTTTGTAATTTTTTTCCAAGTAAATAATTAATTATTTATTTTATACAACTTTTAAAAAAATAAAAACTTGTATCTCTAACCACCTTGGTCAAACTTCATGAATTCAATTATTATTTTTTCAATCCTATAGTATGTGAAGCATAGAATGTGACACATGTTTTGGATTCAAAAATGTGATATCGTTTGAAATCTATAGTTTTTTCAATCATCCTATCAATTAGGAATTTAGTCGTAATTCCAATAGAAAATGAATGATAATCATTTATTAAATTCAAAGTAAAGCATAATGTATATTGGTGGAAATTTGAGAATCTCCTTTAAAAACCCTTTTCGTTTCATCAATTTTGGGTAAAAAGAAAGTCGTCAGCCACATACCCTACACATACCCATCATATCACCACTTTTTGGCCCATCATGATCCAGAACATACTCTAAATGTAACACAGATGGGAATAAATACTAGAAATATAGTAAAATCATCTTGTAGTGGAATATGCCTTTTGGACATCCACCTTTGGAGGAGGTCAAAATGTCTTATCTTCATGTAAAAGTGTTGCATGTTATCATAAAGTGAGTTGCAAGATAATTTTTCTTATTGCTTTCATGCCTTTGCATGAAAATTCATAACTGACAAGTTGTAAGGAATCTGTAAGAGGCATAGTTGAACTAACAGACCAAATCTGATTGGTCAAGACTTAGGCACCCAAGAGAGGGATGACATGTATTGGACCTCATTTCTTATTGCAATTTTTAAAACTCCCAAAGTTGGTCATGGAATTCTCAAGGTGGTTTCAAGAAGTTTTTTTGTAAAAACATGGTTGTGTTTTCTCCATATACTTCTCTATTTATTGATGCCCTTTCAATTTCAGAAAGAGGGCTTGGAGAAGTTGAGTTTACATATCTAGATGTTGTCAAAATTATGCCAGATTATTGAAGACACATTTTTTGTAGGTGTTGCATGTAGGATTGAAGAGGAACCCATGAGTTTCATTTTGATGTAAACCATTTGCATATTTGAATAAAATAAAGTTGCATATTTCTCTTTAATTTTTAGTTCTTTACATGTATTTGCAGCCTTCTTGCATAGAATAATTTATGTGTTTGTGATCAAATTTGAAAGGGAAAGTCTCCCTTTTCACCTTTATCTCTTAGTGTCTTGTAGGATATATTTTGTAGAATATCATCATGTTTTATTTATTTTAGTTCAATCATAGGTTCATACACAACATTTGAAGTGGGAGTAACAACTATAGTTCTTTCAATTTAAAGTGGGATATTGTCAAGGGTAGTTCTTAGCTATACACTTTGATTTGAACTTTTGATAGGATTTGAAAATGAAATATTCATGAGGTTTTTTAGGCTCTATTGGTCTAATCCAAGATAAATACATTGTAAAGTTCCCTTAGGAATACAAAGGAATAAATCCACTATGATTCATTAGAAAAAATGGTAATCAATGGAAATTTCAAGTGCTTGTGAATGATCAATGGGATGACCTTAAAGGAGCATATAGATGGATATGCTAACTTCAAATGAAATTGATCTGACATCAAGATAATGGAGAATAATACATCTAATTGATCCCTCCAAATTTTAATAGATGAGTGACTGAACCTATTGTAGGGAAAGGAAAACCATCATGTGTTTTTATCCATTCTTTCAATTTTTGATAAGAATCTTGGTAAATTTCATGCAAAAATAAAAATTACTGAGTGATCACATTCTCTACACACACACAATCAATTATCATCCCATTTGTAGGCTTGTCATTGATTCTTATAGGTATGTAATGAGGACCATAGTGTGCATGTTTAATTATATCATTGTTTTAGAAAGCAATATCAAGATACAAGTCATTTTGGCCCTTACAAGGTTGAACCCCAACCACATAATAAGGGGTGTGGTCCAAAATGGGTTGACTAGTGTCAACACTTTGAGTGAAAGAGTTGGAAAACCTAAGATCCATAGCTAACGTACCATCACAGGATGTCATGAGAATTGAACTACATCTCAATGAAGTATTGGTAGTATCAAACAAGGTTGTGATACTCATACAAGTTTCACCAAACCAATAGTGAACCCAAAATGGAGAAAATGCATTAAATAAAGATAGTAAACATCCAAAAACATGAAGAATAATGTAAGTATTAAACAAGATATTATAATTTTTTAGATTTGAAATATAATAATTGACTAATTTTAAATGAAAAAAACCTAAAAATGACTACTTTTGAGTGTCAATATGCAATTTATGAAACTAAAATAAAGATTTGTAGGCCGAAATAGACTGATTAAATAAAGACAAAATAGTGTGAAATTTTTTGGAATATCACTTGTACCAGGATAGGTTCACCCTAGAGCCAATGAGTCCTAGGACAAGGTGATGGGTTAAATTTTGTCATCAATTTTAGCTTGTATTCACCTAGTTTTGTGTCCATTATAAGCTTATATTCTTTCCTTTTTCTCTCAAATTTCCATAATATTTGTGAAATATTAAAATTAATTAATATGAATAGAAGGATACAAAACATTTGGTAGTTAATCAATCTTGAGTGCTAATTTATATGGGTATTGTGAACAGGGGTTTAAAAGGTTTAAGGAATGAGTCATAAACACTACACGAAAGACCTCGTGGTCTTTTTTGTTATTGTTTTCTAGTTTTTGTATAATTAATCGTTTGGTAATTAGGTTGTATAGTTAGTTTTGGAGTATTTAGAAAATAGTAGGCCATAGGCCACTTTATTATTTTCTAAATCTAATCGAGTAATTTGAGTTATAAACTTGGAAATGGTGGAAATATCTATTTTAATATTCTATTATGTATTGAGACATATATATATATATATATATGCTCTCTTTTGAGCATGGAAAGAATCTTAATATTAATCTTGAAGTTGAAATTAATATAACAAAAAGACTAATGAAGTGTTGAATCTATGTGTGGTGTAAACATTTTCCTCCATTTGACTAGTCAAGATGAAGTGCCCACTCCATAACCAAGGTTTGGATCCATCTTTTTATTTTTGTGTGTGAGGTAGGCTTTATGTTTTTTCTATAAATTAATATGTTGGTTGTTGATTTAATTAAATTCAATGATATGGTATGTGTATTTTTCATTTAATAAGATCAACATGATTTCATTTGTTTAGTATTGAACAAGTTTCATTTTTAAAGACTGTTAATGCATTGCATAAGTATAGACTACAAGGATGAAAAATCTCAGTTCCTGTTTCAAGGATACCACAAGTCTTGTCACCTAGATTATGTAACTCCTATTACCTGAACTATTTAATGCACTTTTGGAATTACATCCTTGTTGTCATTATTGTTAATATTTAAAAGTGTTGTGTAATTCAAAGATATAGATTCTAAGAGTGTGTAATTCTAAGATAATTATTTTAAGTTATTAATATTTAAATAAGGACTCAAAAGCAGATGTGTGTCAATTTAGAATAAGGAGGTAATGATTAAAATAGGAGTTTACTAAATTTGTAGATGAAAAGTGTGTTGTAATTTAGTACCCAAATGCATTCATCCCCACTTGATTTACTAGTTTCATCCCTTAGGTAAACAACCCTGATAACTTTCGTTAGTTTACATTCCCTAGATTGACACATAGGAATAAAATAAGGGAAATTCATGCCAATTTTATTTTCAATAAGATTATAAGAGATAAAGTTGACCACATTTATAGTCCACAATTTTTCCTTACATTTTTGGTGTTGTTTTTGGTGAAATTTATTAAATTCCTAAAATTGTAGTAAGTTGTTTTAGGACTATTACATGAAGAGGAAATCCTACACAATTGTTGACCTTGTCTAGATTAATACTCGTGATTTGTGTTGTTACAAGTCATACAAGTGCAAGAATTGTACTAGGGAAGTAGTCCACAACTTGAAATTTTTTTAAAAAATCAAAACCAACCATTGATGGAACTAGCTCACAATGAGAAGATATGAAAAACAAATTACAACCATTAGTGGTACACCCATCACCTGAGAAAGAGTTACCCAAACCAGAAATTGAAAATTGTGTTATTGAGTCTACCATTGTTGAGACCCCTTCTAGTTTTCATCTAGAGTCTTTAAAAGAGGTACCAAAAAGGGATGAAAAGTTTTTCCAAGAATCTTACAAGTCTAGAGCTGGTCCATCCCTAGGGAATCAAATGAAACTTAAAACTTTCTTCACCCCTTGGGAATTTCAAGTCATGGTTGATCTCAACAACAATGACAACAATAATGGAAAAAATATGAGAGCATTATACCACAACATGTTGAAAGGCCCAAGACAACTAAGAGGGGGTGTGAATCAATTTTCACCAATCATAATCACAAATATTAAACACTTATCAACTTCACATCATCTTTAATCTATTATTAAGTATGAGCATGAAATGCAAATAACAAAAAGTAATATCAACACATGAGACACCAAACTTATGTGGAAAACCCAGTAAGGGAGAAACTGTAGTGAGGATTAACTCATAATATAAAGTAATTAAAAAATCAATTACAAAGAGGCTCACTTCCCCAGAAAGGACTCATCGTCCAATAGGGAGGTTCATTGCCTATAGATAACAAAAGATAGATAAAAGAATGTTACATAGAGAACACTTTCTAATTACAATAGAAAATCCACCACAACAACTTCCACACATCCACAGCCTTGATCAGAGAATTGTAGACACCATCAACTCGATGCTTTCTAGAATCTAACACATTAAATTACTACTACCTCAATTCACTTTCACACACTCTTGCTTCTTACACTTGTGTCTTTTTTATTGTCTATAAAATATCAACTTGTCATATATTTATACCATCTTCAACATTAGAAAGTTTCTCCAAGGTCGGCTACAAATGCTTCAACATTCATGTGGTGGAAGAGAATGAGAGTGAACCAAACCATAGTTAACTAGGACCCAAAACAATATCTTAGAACAATCACATGCTTCCTTAATTGATACTTATCCTTCACATGTTGTGTAAACACCAAGTCAACAAAACATAATGAAAAAAACCAATAAAAATTGAAGTACACTTTTGTAACAAGAAGATAAAATGTGGACCACATAACACACTTCACCATAAATTGGAAAACATCTTAGATTCCTTCATATTCATTCACAACAAATGCAACAAACTTCATACATAGAACTCTTACCATTAGTCCATCTAGACTATATAAACACACACAACAACTCCAAAACTAATCTTCTGAACCATCAGACAGTGAATGCCTTTGTTAGAATAAAAATACCATTATTACAAGTCTTCTACCAGATATGCAAGACTTGAAACAAACCACCATAGGACTATAGAGTAGATACATTTCATCCAATCCATAGATAATCAATTCTACCAGAGCAGTTCACACACCAGTGAACACAACTTTCACATTTATGTTGAGATTATGGATGCACATGGTCCTTGAAGCTATAGTCTTCAATGGAGGAACTTTTCCAAGAAAGATAATCAACCACACATAAAGTGTTGCAACTTAGGCATGCACAAATGGAGATTCTATTGATCTACACTATGATATCATAGATTGATATTTGATTGATATGATACAAATGAACAAGTTGCCTAATTATATAGGAAAGAGAGAAAACCTAAAATGCATGAGATGTTGCCATGTGTCATGATCTAACAACATGTGACAACATGTGAACCCTATCTACAAAATTATTAAATGTTGAGATAAGTTCTAGAAGGACAACTCATCTTCTAGAAGGAATCTTATCCCTACAAACATAGAAGGGGACATTACCCCATTATTAAATGATTTATTAAAAATGAAACCTAGGAATAAATGATTTATGACCTAAGTTAACTTATGCTAGTGTTATAAATAATTAATTACACTAACACCCACCATAAGTTCAACTTAGGGAGGAAAATGCAATGATTATGCAAGATAATGATGGGTCCCGGCTATGAGGCCATGATAGGTACCCATGTACATGATAAAGATACAAAAATCTCCCACAATCGGAGAAAAGGGGAAAACGCAATGGGAACAAAACTCTGCTCCAAAAGGGAGATGAAAATGCAAAAATGTGAGATAGGATGGGAAGGATGGAGGATTCCAAAATACCCCCCAAGTACACCATCCATCACATGGATACAATAAATTAACCCTCCCCGTAGGGAGGAAATAGAGAGACTATATAGCCCCCCCAAAAGATGTGATCACCTACAAAAATGGTAATTGTTTGAAGACAGAACATGATCCAATTTTGACAAACAACTTGTCTCCCTTCCGGAAGAAAAAAAATAAACTTCAAGTGTAGGGATGCTTCTCATTCTAGATAGGAATTGAAGGAAGGAAGGATGAATGTCGATGATG
Organism: Sequoia sempervirens; assembly: GCA_007258455.2. NCBI lineage: Eukaryota > Viridiplantae > Streptophyta > Pinopsida > Cupressales > Cupressaceae > Sequoia > Sequoia sempervirens. The sequence continues at coordinate 591,161,707 of VDFB02058242.1, read as the reverse complement.
TCTTTGAACTCTACTCATGTGTCTCCTTGCCTGAAGATGAAGATGCCACAATCAATGAAGAGGGTGACAAACTACGATGATGTGGAAACTAATGCTAAACAATATCTAAAGATGATGATATGATGAATGTGATGGAGACTTGATAGCCCTCCCTAAATGAAGTGTCCTCAAAACAACTGAAAGAATTTTGAAGCAAAAAATGTGTCCAAACCACAAGTCTCCTGCTAAGAAGAAGCAAATCCAATGGTAGATACTAAAGAAACCTCAAAACTTGAATGGAATGATAGGGAAGAAGTCTTGGATATGAAATCTCTAAAGAGAAACCAAGTGCCTCCAAGATAGTCTTTGGATTCCCAATTAAGGTTGAGACAAAGGCATGAGGAGACTCAAGAAAAATCTCCAAAGTAGGATATGAAGAGAGGAGTGATACCCTCTCAAGAATGTCCTCTAAACCTATAGAAGTAGCCAAGTTAGTGATACCTAAAATGAAGCCATCCTGTGATGTCAAGTCTAGAAAACTACATGTGTCCTGATGAATGATGATAGTGGAAGCCTCAATCAATGAATCTAGACAAGGAATCATTGAATGTGAAGGGATACCAATTGTCTCTAATGGAGAAGAAGAATCTAAAGGAACCTTGTCAACCTCTTTGGAAGATTCAAGGAAATCAACTTCCTGCACAACAATATCATCATGGGGTACCTGATTTGAAGAATCATATTCTGAATCATGATCATTGAGGAAGGGTGGATTGTTTCATCCTCCATATATCTCCCAAAGCTTAATCCAAAGAATGTGAGGACAATCACAATGATCAATAGACCTTAAAACATCACAATCAACTTGCATAGAAATTATCTCCAAGACAGTGTATCTACTGCAACTCCAATCAAGTTCATAAATACCTTCACTCGGATGAGGAACTATACCAAATAGATGTGGAAATAAATCAAGTAATTGGAGATGGTGGTTGATCCCATCTCACCATTGTGGATAGTTACCCATGTGCAACATAACCAAAGAAGGAGTATATGCAAGCCCCATAATGAAATTTCTCCAAAAAAATACAAAGAAATTGACCTTCAATAGAAAATGAAGACTTCCTAGGATGATGTGCAACTGAAGTGATGCTACCCAGATCAAATATTCTTTTCCCAAGCTTCAGGATATCCAAGTTATTAAACAAATGCACCAAAAAAAAAAAAATCAATGCAAGAGTACCTGGAGCTGAAACTGATAAAGGGGTTTGGACTGATGAAAAAAGCTCTAAAAATACTTCTTGATGTCGCTAGAATCACTGAAATTTGATCAAATGTTGCGAAGTTACAAGCCTTTGAGTCTAAATTAGGGTTTTGTCTTTAGTTCACTATAGAATTTTCTGCAAGAAAATTTTTGTAGAACTGATGTCACCACTAGAAAGTGCTTGGAATTACATTTTTGACGGTATCTCATTTGCTAATTTTGATAACATGGGTGAAAGTTATGATAAAATGAATAAAAAATCCTAGATTAGGCACTATGCAGGCTAACGAGGAGCAAAAAATAAGCCCCCTCAAATGGGCACCTAGTCATTGATGTGACCTCGGCGGTATCTAAGGAAAAAAAATGTCCCCTCCTAGGAGTGGCAATGGGGCTGCAGAATCGAGCAGAGCTACTAATATGGTGGTGCCTCTTAGATATCAACGGGGCCCTTAGTCACTATAGGAACCAAGACCTAGTGGTAAATGAGGTTGATGGCTAGTTGAGAACCCGGGTGGGTTACACTGGCAACAAGAGAAAAATACCGGTGAGAGGGCGAAGAAATCCTAGTGGTGGTAGAAGGTAGCCTGTCAGTGGCAACAAGTTGAGTACGAGCTGACAATAGATGGAGCCAACAATGGGAGTGAGCTAGCTAGTTGGAGTTCTAGAGCACAACACCGATGGGAAATGGAACCTATGAATGGAGATCAGTGTTGTCGATGAGATGTAGCTCAGGCCAACAGTGCATGAAGAACAGGGTGAAATCATTAGTGAGGGTACGAACCAGTGACATAGGTCATGCTAAGAAGGATGGGTGGTTGAGGTGATGAGACCATTCAGAGGTCTGGCCAATGAGGTGGCCGAAAGTACTCCCCTCCTACAACAATAAATATAACTGACCAAACTTCTCTGCGGACTATTTAAACCGACCACCAAAAATATAGTCTTTTGAATATTGCTATGAACAATTCAAAAAAAAATGAAGGCCGATGAATTTATTAAAACACTACAATTTTTAATAAAATTTCGACTAATGAATAAAAAAGTAGTTGCCCAAATATTTTTTATTCTACAACTATAGAAATTCCCACATAATATATTTTTTTCCAAAACATGAGATATTGCCTGATTTTTCTTAAACGAAAATGTGCATGCAACTAAAAATTTTTTGCCTTAGAGGACAGCTAATTGGGTTTATTTTTTTATTGCAAATTTGTACGGATCGTACCAATTTATTTTGTAAACCAAAATACCTCTAATGGCTCCCAGGTGTATGTATTTGATTTTGATGATTAGACTGGTGATCCTTTGGTTTCAAGGCCTTCTAAAGAAAATGATGAGCTCAGATCTGACTCTATCTACTTTAGAAATCAGCTTGGTCCCTAGGTGGAGTCAAGCAGCCTACAATGGAAACCTTCAATCCTTCAAAAAATCTCACACACCAACTTTATTCATCCTGGGTTGATGTTTCACTGGACAAGCTTCGATAGCATGTTGAGATTATGGATGCACAAGGTCCCTAAAGCTACAATCTTCAATGGAGGACCTTTTCCATGAAAGATAATCAACCACATACAAAGTGTTGCACCTTAGGCATGCACAATGGAGATTATATTGATCTAAACTATGAGATCATAGATTGATATTTGATTGATATGATACAAATGAACAAGTTGCCTGATTATATAGGCAAGAGAGAAAACCTAAAATGCATGAGATGTTGCCATGTGTCATGATCTAACAACATATGACAACATGTGAACCCTATCTAGGAAATTATTAAATGTTGAGATAAATTCTAGAAGGACAACTCATCTTCTAGACATGGAAGGGGACATTACCCCATTATTAAATGATTTATTAAAAATGAAACCCTGGACTAAATGATATATGACCTAAGTTAACTTATGCTAGTGTAATAAATAATTAATTACTCTAACAATTTCATCAAAACAAAAGCTATAATCCAGGATATATCACTCAAGAATTCCCATAAATAAAACTTCATATCTACTAAAGAATAGGATCAACACAAAATAAATTCAGAGCACATATTGGAGCACATTCTAAACATACACACAACTCTAACTTCTCTATTTATTAATTTTCTCAAAATCACTTGGCAACTCATCATATTAGTACAACTACAACATCATAAAGATAGCTCCATGTACTCACAACATCTTAATAGTATCACAACTATACATGTACACCATGCAATCACTTGTTTCCTTTCTTTGCAACATCTTATACTGTGTTGACATCAATGATAACATTAATGACAACACCACCAAACTCGCTAATACTTGCAACAATCTCCCCCTTTGTGATTGATGGAAACACACAACACTCTCTCACCATTTGAAATCAATTTAAAAGACCATACATAATTTTGATCACTCCCCCTTAGGAGTGCACCCACACATCTCATACTACAACAATGATACTTCCTACTCCCCCTGAGGAGTAGAACCCAGTCGCCAGTCTAGACAAATGAAGAATTCATAAATCCATTAGATTGATGCACCTCGATGTGCACCTAGTTCAAAGAAGGAGGAGTAGTAACCCCCAACTTCTCTCTAAGATACTCAAAAGTATCCTTCAAAAGAGCCTTAGTTAATATATCAACAATTCAATCCTTTGTAGGCACATACTCCAATCTAACTTCATTCTCCGATACCTTCTCTCTTAAGAAATGATATCTGATGGATATATACTTTGTCCTTGAATGAATTACCAAATTCTTTGAAATTTTTATAGCAATTGTATTATCATAGAATACAGGTATAGGCTCATGAAACACCACTCCTATGTCCTTCAGTTTTTTCTTCATCCATAAAACCTATGTACACTAAGATGCTGCCATATATACTTAGCCTTTGTAGTGGATAAAGAAACTGAATCCTATTTCTTTCTTATCCATTAAACCAATCTTCCTCCAAGAAATAATGTACTTCCAATTGTACTTTTTTTATCAACTACACAAGTAGCCCAATTTGCATTAGTGAAAGCACTCAAAATGAAATCGGTATCCTTAGGATACCACAAGCTATAATCCAAAGTTCCTTTTAGATATCTGAATATCCTCTTCATAGTTGTAACATGTGCTTCATTTGGTTCTGCTTGAAATCTAGCAACAAAATATACTACATGCATGATATATAGTCTAGTAGTAGTAAGATATAACAGTCCACCAATCATAGATCTATACATGCTCTAATCAACTTTAGGAAATTTATCATCTTTAATCATTTTACATCCAATCACCATAGGGCTATAGACTGGTTTGGAATCAACCATTCCAAACTTCTTCAACAAATCTTTAACATACTTTGATTATGATTGAATATTCCTTTATTAGTTTGATTCACTTGTAGTCCGAGAATGAAATTCAACTCACCAATCATAGAAATTTCAAACTCTTTTTCCATCTCTTCAGCAAATTTCTTGCACATACCTTCATTTCCTCCAAAGATAATATCATCATCATATACAACCACTATCATCATTTTGTTTCCTTCAACCTTGAAATAGAGATTACTGTCTACAGAGCCTTTGCTAAAACTTTGTTGTGTCAAATACCTGACCAACCTTGCATACCATACTTTGGGAGCCTGTTTAAGTCCATACAATACCTTTTTCAACTTACAAACCATGTCGGGTTTATCTAAAAACTAAAATCCCTCTAGTTGTTCCATGTACATCTATTCTTCCAATTCTCCATTTAGGAATACAGACTTAACATCCATCTGATATACCTTGAAATCTTTTTCAACATAACATGCTAAGAAAATCTGAATAGCCTCCATTCTTTCCACTGGTGCCAATGTCTCCTCAAATTCTATTCCTTCAACTTGTGAATAAACTTTGCACAAAAGCCTTGCTTTTTTCCTTACAACTTCACCATTCTCACTCAGCTTATTCCTAAAAACCAACTTTGTACCAATTCCATTCTTGTTTACCGGTCTAGGGGCCAATTCCCATGTCTAATTTTTCTCTATCTACTATAACTCTTCTTTCATTTCGCTAACCCAATTTTCATCTTTGCATGAGTCACACACTAATTTAGGTTCTATCATTGAAAGTAGGCACAATTTTACTCAACTGCTACCACTTTGCTTCTTGTTTTTACACCTTCACTTTTGTCTCCAATTATATGTTCTTCAGGATGATTTTTTTGTACATATTTTGGAGTCTTAGGAGCAGGTTCTGAAGCTTCTTATTCTTCAATCTCTTCTTCATCTTCTTCCTTTTTCGCTTCTTGTACTTGTCCAAAAATAGGATCATCTAGTTCAACTTCACTTATTTCAATTGATCTGTGCATGCCTTCATCAACTTTCACATTTTTACTCTCAATAATCTTTCTCAATCTTTTATTGAATCATCTATAAGATTTTTTATTAGTTGAATATCCAAGGAAAATACCTTCATCACATCTAGCATCAAACTTTACAAGGTTCTCATCATCTCTTTTAATGCAAAATTTTCTTTCAAATACCATAAAGTACTTAACAGTAGGAATTTTTCCATTCCATAGCTCATAAGGAGTCTTTGTGTTGTTACCTCTAATCTAAACTTTGTTAAGAATATAAACAATAGTGTGAATTTCTTCTCTCCAGTATACATTAGGTAAATTTTCCTCTTTCATCATAGTCCTTGCAACCTATTGAGTAGTTTAGTCCTTCCTCTCAAAAACTTCATTTTATTGAGGATTTCTAAGAGAGAAAAAAATGTCTCTCCATACCATGCTATTCACAAAATGTATTAAAATCACTGGAAGTGAATTCTCCACCTCTATCAGACCTTAAACATTTTATTTTCTTGTTCACTTAATTCTCTACCATAGCCTAGAAGACTTTGAATCTATCCAAAGCTTGAGCTTTCTCCCTAAGAAAAGTAACCCATGTCATTCTAGAATAATCATCAATTAAAAGCATAAAATACCTATCACCATTAAGACTTCCTGCTCTTGTGGGACCACAGAGGTTTGTATGAACCAATTCCAACATTTTGATAGATTATTTCTCTTTTCCTTTAAAGCTTCATCTTTTTTTTGTTCCCAACTGACAACTTCTGCAAACAATATTGGTAGGCTTTGTGATTTTAGGAAAATCTTGACAACTTCTCTTGAACAAATCCTAATCAAATTGTCAAAGTTTACATGTCCCATCCTCCAATCCCATAACCAACTATAATTAACTTGAGATACAAAACACTAACCATCAACACACTTAAGTTGATAAATACTTCCATATGTTCTTACTCCTACAGCCACCACAACATCAAAACCTTTTTCTAATCTCACAAGTTTTATCCTAAAACACAAGTTTGAATCCTTTGCTACACATTTTTCCAACACTAAAAATATTATGCCTTAAGCCCTCAATATAGTAGACATCATCATTACTGTGTTTTCCACCAAAACTAGTTGTTCCTTTTCCAACAATCTTTGCACTAGAATCATCTCCAAACATGACTAATTTGCCATCATAATTTTCAAGTTTACTAAACTTACTTTTGTCTCTAATCATGTGATTTGAGCAGCCACTGTCAATTACCCAATATTCTTCATCTTGTCTAGCATGAAAGGTAGTAACCAGATTACTTTCCATCTCTTCCTTTGTTTTTTCTAGACCACTTTCCCTTGCTCATCTTCCATGGTTAGTAGACATTGATTTATTCTCTAAGGCTAGAAACAAGCATTCATCATTATCACCCTCAAAGTTAGATTCATCATAAAAAATTCTACCATCTTCTCTAACATAGTATAGTTTCTTGAACTTCTTGTCCTTTTGTCTTTATTCTCTCTAGTTTTCCTGTGTATAGCTCTATTTGGACATCTTGAAGCATAGTGACCAATATTTCCACAAGTGAAACATTTAAAAGGTAACATACCTTTGTACTTATCGGTACCTTTCTTCAAATTCCTTGTAAAATTTGCTTCTAACTCCTCTAAACTATCACCATCTAGATCATCTTCTCTCTTTGTAGCTTTGAAGGGTGGTTCTGTTTTCTCCTTTTCTTTTCCAAATTTCCTCATTTTGAAATGTAGTCAATCTGCCAAATAGTTGTTCTTTAGTGAATTTCTTAGGATCATACACTACATCAATAACTAAGACCTTATCACTATAACTCTTCGATAAGGTCATTAGAATCTTCTCTATTATATCTTTATCTATCAAAGTACAACCTTGATTTTTAACTTCATTTGCTGCTATATCAACCCTCTAGAAATACCTTACAATGCGTTCACCTTCTTCCATTTTCAAGTTCTCATATATGCTCTTAGTTGTTAGCTTCTTTGACAATTTCACTCTATCATTTCCTTCATAGATATCTTCAAACTTTTTCCAAACTTCATAAGCAATGCCCAAAGAAAAAACTTTTGTCAGCTCAGGCTTTGATAAAGCACTATAGATTGCATACCTTGCTTTTTTTTTCCTCATAGGAAAAAATCTCATATGTAGAAGGACTACTTGCAAGCTCATAATATTTTGTCTCAACATTTTTCCAAGTCTTGTAACTAAGAGAGATAAAAGAACCTCTCATCTGTAATTTCTAGAGACTATAATCAGATCCATCAAACACATGGATTATTAATTTATGTGCCATTGGATCTGCCTAAAGAGGTTAATCTCTTCTCTGAGGAACCAAAGCTCTGACACCAATTGTTGAAATTCATAAGAAAATTAAGAGGGTGGGCGAGTCAGTTGTCACCAATCACAATCACAAATCTCAAACACATATTAGCTTCACATCAAATTTAATCTATTATTAAGTATGAGCATGAAATGAAAATAATAGAAAGTAATATCAACACATGAAACACCAAATTTACATGGAAAACCCAATAAAGGAAAAGCAATGGTGAGGACTAACTCACAATATAAAGTAATTTCAAAACTAATTACAAATACGCTCGCTGCAAAATGGCTTACTGCCCAAGATAGGACTCACTGTCTAAATAGGAATCATTTTTCAATAGGGAGGCTCACTTCCTATAGAATGTTACATAGAAAACACTTAATGCAACATAAAATCCACCACAATAACTTCCACCCATCTATAGCCTTGATAACAGAATTGTAGGCACCATCAGCTCACTACTTTCAGGAATCTAACATATTCAAGTATTGTTGCCTCAATTCACTTTCACACACTCTTGCTTCTAACACTTGTGTCTTTATTACTATCCATAACATCTCAACTTGTCATATATTTATACCATCTCCAACCTTAGAAAATTTCTCCAAGGTTAGCTACACACACTTCATTTTACAAATTCCATTTAGGTCATCAAAACAAAACTCCTATAGTGGTAGAGAATGAGAGCAGAAAAAACCTCACTTAACCAAGACCCAAAACAACATCTTAGAACAATCACATGCTTCCTTAATTGATACTTATCCTTCACATGCCGTGTAAACACTAGGTTGTCCAAACCTAATGAAAAACACCAATCAAATTTGAAGTACACACTTCAACAACAAGAAGATAATATGCGGACCACATAACACACTTCACCATACACTAGAACACATCTTAGATTCCTTTAGATTTATCTACAACAAATGTAACAACCTTCATACATAGAATTATTACCATCAATCCATCTAGACTATACAGACACACACAACAACTCCAAAACTCATCTTCTAGAGCACTAGACCATGAACGCCTTTGTTAGAAAATATATACCATCATTAGAATCCTTCTACCAGATCTACAAAGCCTAAAACAAACCAGCACATGACTGGGCATCATATACATTTCTCTGAGTCTAGAGACAAACAATTCTACTAGACTAGTTCACACACCGATGAACACAACTTTCACACTTCATCAAACTAGAAGTTATACTCTAGGATGTATCACACAAGGATTCCCATAAATAATACTTGAGATCCACACAACCATAGGATCAACATAGAAGAAATGCAGAGTACATACCAGAGCACATTCTAAACATACAAACAACTGTGACTTCTCTATTTATTAATTTTCTCAAAAGCACTTGATAACTCATCATATCAGCACACATAAAACTCCATAAAGATAGCTCCATGTACTCACCACATCTCAATAGTATCTCAACTATACATGTACATCTTGTAATCACTTGTTTCCTTTCTCTGCAATGTCCTATACTATGTTGAAATCAATGAAAACATTAATGACAACAGCACAAAACTCACTCATACTTGCAACATAAGAGCCTAGATAGTTTCAATTTTACAATTGTATCCTAAAGATGAAACTCTTATGAAAAATATTCCCCATTTCTCTTTTCATGTGTTTCATGGTCTTTCCATTGAGGATCCTAATATATTTTTATTTGATTTTGAGGTGTTGTGCCACAATTATGACTATCAAAGTGATGCACAGAAGTGTTATGCCTTGCATAACCACCCCACTTTGATCTGGATCAAAATGGGTCCCCTTTCTCTTTTGGTTTCTTTGTTTTGGGTTATCTACCTTGCCCTTGGGTTGCTTCTGTCTTCTGCTTGAATTTCTCTTCTGGTTTTGTTTCAGCTCAATTCGGTTCCCTTCTTGATGAGTATTCAATAAAGTAATCACTAGCCAAAGTGTATCATATGATAATGTATGTTATCTCCTTCTGATGACTAATGGACGCATGTGTTTTGTAGGATTAAAATCCTACACTTAATGATATTTGCTAAGGAAGCTCGACTGTAATGCATTCCCCAATCTAGTTGGCCATGAAAATCAACTAAGGAAGGAGTCGGCATGACCCTGCAGATGTCTTGCTGACTACCAGTGCTCTTTGTTGAAGTGTGTCTGTGTTGCCTATTGGCAAGACTTTTGGATTGTCATTGTGAGTGGAAGTTACATACGGGCTCTATTAGCATGAGGGGTTTCTTTTGGAAGGAGGTCATTGCAAGGTCTTCAGGTCTCATCGACTATCACGCCACTAGCAAACACTTTGGCCAAACATATTGGATTCGGCATGTGGTCTTTCTGAAGGATCCATGTCTCCCTGACAGGGTTGTCTTCGGTGAGAGAATTAATAGGTCTTTCCAACCACTGTCAAAGGGGGTTCTTATATCACCATAAGGTTATCTCCCCACCAAGAAGTCTTGACGAAGAAAGAAAGTCTCACCGACTAGCGAAATGATCAAACACTTTGGCGAGAGTCTTTTCTTTGGTATATGGTCATGGCGAAGTCTTTTAGTCTTGCCAACCAGTGACTGGGAGAAGGCTTCGGTGGGAGATATTGAATTCAGGGGTGAAGTCTTGCTAAGAGCCTAATGCCTTGCTGACTAGTGCAAGGGGATTCTATCGGCGCTCTTCGGCGACAAAATCAGTATGTCTTAGCGACAAAATGGGGAGGTAAAATTTTAAGGCCTATTGGAAAGACATGAGATGTCTATAGGAGATATCACTGACTTGAGAAAGTCTTGGCGACACGGAGAAATTATCACCATAGGTCTTGCTGACAGAAGAAGGTCGCATCAAAGGTCTAAGCTCGATGATAATTTTTTCCTTCGGTAGGACATCTAGCTGAAACAAATAGGTCTTGCCAAAGGGTCAGTCTTCAGTATGACATGTTGGCCTCGATATGAGGTCTCCCCAAAATAGGATTGTCTCACCGACATGAAATAAAGGCATTGGCTGAAGAGGTTTTTCATCGCCACAATTTCTCAGCAAGACCTCCATGTCTCACCGATAACATGCCTTTAGCAAAACTGGATGCATTCGGCGTAAGGTCTGGGCGACTCCGAAGAGATCTCATTAAAAGAAAGAGGTGACCTCACTGAAAGAAGTGGAGCTCACCAAGAGGGTAGTGCCTTCACCATAGGGTCTTGGCGAATAAGGACGGTCACACCGACCAAGGTCCCTTTGGGGAGAGGAAAGATGTGTGCCAAGAGGTTTCAGCGAATGGATAAGTCTTGCCGACAAGGCACAATCAAAGAGGTTTATCGGTAAGATCATAGAAAGGTCTTGGCAACATTGGAATTCGGTGAATGGAAATGAATGTGGTGGGAGGTCTCACCAATAATCCAAGGTCATGTTGATGACAAGGATTGGCTCGAGGAGAAAGAAAAGACTCGCTGTGATGTCTCCCTGACCTTGGGATCTCTTGCCGACTAGTGAACAACCTAGCGAAGGAGAAGACCTCGGTGTGAGGTCTTGACGAGGAGATAAGTCTTGCCAACATGGAAGAGCTTGCCAAAGATAAGAAAGGGCTTGGTAAGAAGAAAGGGGATTCAGGGTAAGGTCTCCCCAAAACCACGAGGTCTCCCCAACAGAAAAAAAAAAAGCTCAGCCAAGCAGTCTGTCATCGCCATAACTTTTGCTGATGCAAAACAAGCTTGATGACAAAAAAAACAAAAGTTTAGCATGACATCTTGCCGACCTGATGGGACTTTCCTGATGCAAAGTGCACTAAGCAAGAATGAAAAGAGAGTTTGCTGAAACTCTCACTAATATGAAATAAAGGCATCTGCTGAGGGGGATTTCCATCGCCACAAGGTCTTGGCAAGATCTTTATATCTCACAGACAGGACGTGCCTCTGGGGAGAATGAACGTGTTCACTAAAAAGAAAAGGAGCCCCCGAAGATGTCTTGGTGAAGGGACTTGGTCACACCAAAACAAAAGAGCTGGGCAATAATAGGAGGAAATCGGGGAGACTCCATACAAGTGAGGGGACTTCACTATGAGGTCACAGTGATGAGCAATAGTCTCCTCAACATAAAAATGAGATCGCCATGGAATCCTAAGGTTTGTCAAGATGTCTTACCGAGGGCATGCAATCTTGCTGGTAGGTTTTGGGAACTCGGTATGACTTTTGTATCTCACTGAAGCGTCTTTCCAACTACCATTTGCTATGCCGATAACCGTTAAAACTAAATTGCATCAACGAGACAAGATAGGTGTCTCACCAACATGTGATTCAATGGGAATCACTTTCGAATGCCCAGGAATCTTGCATGGCAAATGTCTAACCAATCAAAGGAAAGCCAAAGAGTGATTCATCTGTCCCTTTGACCAGTCGACTGTTCCTGGGAGAGAAGGCCAACAAAATTCAAGCCAGATGGACTCTTCTTGAGAAATAGGTGGCAATGGATCAGGTCAGGTGAGATACAAATATCTAAGGAGGCCTAATGGTTTTTCCAAAGTAGCGGTCACTAAACAGAAAGGGCCAAGAACATGAGGGAAGATGAGGGAAGGACGAAATTCTATGACTCACAGGGATAGCTAGGGCCACTGCTGGTGAGGGGATAGATCAATATTAATAAGGATATTTTGAGCATTCAAGCGAGATAGCAGAGGGGGTTCGAAGATGAACATTGGGACAAAGGAGTAAATTCCACAGCTGCCAGAGGATCAAAAGGACTTCTCCTGAGGATAGAAATCCTTGGTGAGCAGGGACAACAAGGCTTCCGCTTTGAATGCAGTTTTCACTTTCTTTAGGAAGATCTTAGAGCCAACTCTCTGATTCTGCTGATATTTTGTAAAACCCTAGTGTAGGGGACAACACATTCAATTTGATACATCCTATATATATGGCAGGCTTGCCTCTTTGTAAAGGTGAGAACTTTTGGAAAGAAAATAGAGCTTTGTTAGAAGGATTTAAAAGAAAGTTAGGACTGTTAGGAATTGGTTAGTTAGAAGAAAAAAAAGAGTTGCATCTTGATTTTGAATAATAAGAGCATCTCTTTGTCTTCTTGGTTAGCAGTAAGATTTTAGTACAGGCTGTAATGTATTCTCTAAGTTCTCTTAGCATAGTTGTAAACAATCTGGAACTTCAGATTCTCTATACATTGGTGGTTGTGCCAGCTTTGTAAATATTGTTTATCTATTTTAATAACAGTAGAAACAATCAGAGTTTAATCTACTTCTTGTTGTGTCCCTAAATGATATTTGTCTTAATTTGATCATTTGATTTGTGAAGTCTTCAAGGAATGATTTTTTCTTTTATGTTTTATTTAGATGGTAATTAAAATTTGTTATGCAAATTAGCACTGTGAATGAAAGAGGTTGTGTGTCAATCACAAGCTTATCTTGTTCTATAGTTTTATTTTTAAAAAATCCTTGTAGTTAACAAGTCTGGTTAAGGTTGGATGAACTATTGTTCTTTTCTGTTTCAAGACTCTAACTTATCTTTTTTTATATTTCTTTAAAAAACCTTGTTAGAGTAGGTTTTATTTTCATGCTCGATCTAAGAAAAGTCCAGAAGCTCAACACTGGCAGGCCCCTTGAATATCACTATTGCATTGACCGCTGAGTAACATCAACATAGTTGAGACCCAACTACAAAGACCTTGGGAGTTAAGGCATCCATGTGTTTCCTTTCTCTTTTAGGAGAAGCAGAGTAGCAATATTCTGCTTGCATTGTTGTGGTGCCGAAATTGCCATCAATAGGAAGTGGCGCTAGAATGAGGGCCATGAGGGCAAGCTGGAAAAAAATGGGTTTTCATCCCTAGAGAATTCCCACATAGTTCTTCGATCAGCTGAAAATCCATTGCCTTTGATAGAACTTAAGACCCCAACATGACACAAGAATCATAAGACTAGGGCAACCATCATACCACCCTTGTTAGCTCTACTCACTCCACTAGGTTTTTCACCAGTAGCCCAATGGATACCTATTAATCTGCCATCATGTCTATCTCAAATGTCATCACAGCTGATTCAACCCACACAACAGTTGGCTCAACCACCACCACCCCCACCAATGGCATTCTTTCAAAATAATCCCTCCATTGGGGACTATCCCTAGAGGTTTTCATGATATGCCCAAAAATCCTAAAAAATTCTACCCTAAGTACATTCATGGTGAGTCAAGGATTGCTAAAGAGCATATACAGGCTTTTAAGGATGCCTGTGCAAGAGCTCAAATAGTTCATCATGATGTAGTTTTTAGGTTATTCCCTTATTCCTTAGGGGACATGGCATACAACTAGTACCTCAATCTTCCTCAAGGCTCTATTCTAACTTGGACAGATTTGGAAAATGCATTCATCAATCAGTTTAGGGTCTATGTGGATCCAACTCTTTTATATCATCAGTTTGCAACCATAAGGAAGGAACTAGGTGAATCTTTGCCTTTATTCAATACTAGGTTCCAATGAATGTATAAGAGATTACAAGATCCCTATCTGGTTACTAAGAACAGTGCCATTCAGGCATACTTTAGGGTTATCGACCCTTTGCTAGGTTTATTCCTACAAAAAACTTATCAACCAGTTGATATCAATTCCCTTTCCAAAGTTTATCACCTGGCTATTAAGCTGCAATAGCAAACTAACTCTCAACCGAGTTTGGGGGGAGGTTTTCCTTCACTAGGTTATCATATGTCTAGCCCAACCTATCTATTTAACACTATCCTAGGGATGTCTCCTTCCCACTATGGGCCTACATCTGAATTACAAACCCAACCACTAGTTCCATTCTTTACTAATAGGACTACTAACCCCTTCCAACAACCCCAGTGTTCCCAAAGTCTTCATAACCAAGTTGGAACCAGAAGCCATGTTGATCAGCCACCTATGGCTAAGGCTGTTGAAAGTGAAAAGACTACTCAGCTTACCAATGAAGTAGAAACCTTGAAGAAAACGTTGTCCCAAGTCACTAATGACATGGCTCAGCTTAGGTTGAACCCATCTCAGAATCAGGTTAATTACCCCAATCAAAACAACAACCAAGGTTCTTATCAAAACAATAACTACAACCTAACAGGTTATCAAAGCCAAAATAGAGGGTATAACCAGAGAACAAATAACAACAAGAAATGGAATATAGGGCCTAATAATGGTGGAGTTCCTCATAACTATCAAGTAAATGAGGAGAAGTCACATACTGCGAATGTGGCTGGCCTGAATTTCATGACTAATTGGTGTAGGTTGCATGATACAAGCCTCATTCAGAGGTAAATTGCCCTCAAATGGAGAAAGTTGTCAAAATGGCACATGAAGATGCCCACACATTCCAAGGGAATTTGAACAAAGGAGGTGACTCAATAGATATTTCCATGACTTATGAGCTCTTTGAGGACAAGCTGTCATTCCCAAGACAAGAAGAAAATGAACCTAAGGAAGACTCATATGATGTCCAAGCCTTTCATTCAAAAGGAGGACACTTCCTGAAAAATCAAAGTAAGGGTCCATTTACTACATCAACACCCCCTAATCATATGGTTCCCCCAAATCAAAGTGCTGGTAATAACCCTTCTCCACCAAAGTTCCCGTCTGACCTCCATAACAAGGGTAATCCCTCTACTATTTTCAAAAGTAATCCAAGTTTTAATGTAGAATTCGACATTGTTTCTAAGATGCAGAAACAAAAAACTTCTTTGTCATATTTTGACATTTTGTAGTGGTGCCCTGCTCAAAGGGAGATAATGTTGAAAGCTCTAGAACAAGCATATAAGGCAAAAGGAAAGAGAAGGTTTCCTCCCCTGTAGACATGAATGCAACTTTATATAGAAGCACAGTAGGTACTCCTCCTTTCCTTTTAAGTTTAAGAATTTCTGGCAAGAACTTACATATCTGTTTATTGGATTTAGGAGCTTCAAGAAATGTCATGCCATTTTCCATATGCAAGAAGTTAGGATTAAACCCCATTCAAACCAATAAGAAATTCATTCAATTGGACAAAACAGAGGTCAATGTAGTGGGGGAGTTAAGGAACATAAATGTCCAAGTTGGATCTGATCCTAGGATCCTAACAAACATTAACATTCAAGTAGCAGATATCCCTGAGACCTATGGTATGCTAGTAAGCTGAGATCTAATGAAAAATTTAGGGGGATATCTCTCCCTTGAATTTTCACATATGTTGCTATCATGGAAGGGGATTCCTAACCAGATTAGGATTGAAAGTGAGCCTCGCCTCAAGCATATCATCACTAAGTATGATTGTCACAATGAGGTAGCTTACTTTGAGACTGAGATGGGGGTTTATAAACAAGCAGAAATTCTGACCTTCTCGGTTCTCAATCCTAAAGACATGTCAAAAATAAAGTTTCCTGATGCCACAATTAATGGAAATCAATAGGCCTTGATTAGAAAGCTGCAACAAGACCAACTGGTCTTAGGGAAAGGAATTGATTTGTTAAGGCTTTTGCTCCCTAATTGGTGCAGGGTACACTATCAAAACCACTCTGAATTGACTTGTCAGCATTGCATTGACATCTTAAGTCAGGTTCCCCAAGCTGAGGAAGCTGGCACAAGTCACCCTGAGACTATTGTAGACTGCCTTTCATTTGAGGCCAAGGAAGCAACCATGCAGACCAGGGATAAGGTGCCTTCAATAGGAGTTCTCTCTCAAATAGATCCCACCCTGAATATATTCCTGAAACAGCATGTTGATAAAGAGAAGCCCCAAGGATTATTTGATACCCTTACACTCATAAATGAAACAAAACTCAAGGAATCAAGTCAAGGGACAAATGACTACCAGGAAGATAACCATGGGTCAGATAATACAACTAAGCTAGAATTGCAAAGTATACCTAGGGAACCTTTAGAGGATTCTTCCCCTGTAACTAGTCCAAGTGATCAGGAACTCCCACCCTTGGTTAGTCCTATAAAAATACCTGTGAAAAATTCAAAAGGATTACCCCCTGCTTGTGATCAGTTGTGGACCCTAACCTTTGATGGGTCTAAGTCCAAAATTGGTTGTGGTGTTGCAATTGTACTAACCAGCCCAAAAGGAAAAAATTTCTTTGCCTCTTATAGGCTGCAATTCGGGTGCACAAATAATGTGGTTGAATATGAGGCTCTGGCTAGAGGATTAATGTTTGCACACAAGAAGAAAGTTACAGCCCTGATGGTCAAGGGAGATTCAGAAGTTGTTATCAAGCAAATGTGTAGCTAGTACACCTACCACAATAAAAGGCTAGAAGCATATAGAAACAAGGCATGGAACCTAATCGAAGACTCTATTGCATTTGGGATTAGCTTAATCCCTAAGAAGAAAATCAGATGGCCGATTCACTGGTTGTTGCTGCAAGCACCTTGGAGCCCATGCAAGGCTCCAAATTCAAAAAATTCTTAGTAGAACTGATGTCCACCCCAACTGTTCCTGAGAATATCAAGATCTTCCAGGTCTTTGATGATGATCGACATATCCTTGCTTTCCTGGAAAGTTCAGATGTTTTTGAAGGACAAATTATAGATGAGTCCAACAGAGATCAAAGAGACTGAAGCCCTAAGGAATGTGATATAGGAGTCCTTATTTTGAAGAGTAATAGAATTCCCAAGGGAATGGTGGCATTGGAGAGAATTTTTGACTCAAATCCAAAGGCTCGAGAGAAAATACTAGCTGAAAGCAAGGGAGGCGAATATGAAATTGTTAACCTAGCTGATTTTGGCCCTGAAAGAAATGATTATATAGGGAAGCCTGCCCTCGAGCAATTAGAGAAGACATATTGAGGGCACTAAAAAGGGATATTGGTATGATTTCTTGGAGGTATCAAGACCTCCAAACATTTGATTCTTTTTTTATGACCCACACTATCCCCTTAAAGCCTGAGGTTAAACCTTTTTGACAGAAGCAGTGCCCTATCAATGCCTTGATTGAGCCATTGATCTACAAAGAAGTTCAAAAGTTGTTGTCTACAAGGATAATCTTCCCTGTGTACCATTCAACATGGGTATCCAACCTAGGTCTAGTCAACAAGAAAAATGGGGAGATCAGACTGTGTGTTGACTTTAGAAATTTGAATAGAGCATCAGAAAAGGATAACTATCTGCTTCCTTCTCTGAATGAAGTCTTGCAGACTGTCAATGGGGCAAAGATGATGTCATTCCTAGATGGCTATTCGTGATATAATCAGGTGATGGTCAACTACGAAGACAGAATGAAGACACCGTTCACTACCAAGTAGGGTACATTTGCTTATAGAAGGATGCCATTCGGCCTGATAAATGTTGGGGTGACCTTTCAACTCGTAATGGACATAGCTTTTAGGGACCTGATTGGAAAATGCATTATTGTCTACATCAATGACCTGACAGTATTCTCCAAGGATTGACTCAATCATTCTGCTGATTTGGCTAAGGTTCTCTAGAGGTGTATTCAATATGACAACTCCTTGAATCCCAACAAGTGCATGTTCAAAGTTTCTGAGGGAAAGCTCTTGGCACATATAATTTCAGAAAGGGGAATCTCAATCAATCCAAACCAAGTTGAATCTATTCTAAAGATCACCTGGCTAGGAAGCAAGAAAGAAATGAAGTCCTTCTTTGGGGAAATAAACTTTGTGATAAAGCTCATCACGGGCTTTGCAGAGATTGTAAAGCCTCTAAACAAAATGATGAAAAGGGAAGCCAAGATAGAGTGGACAGAGGAGGTGAAGGTCACATTTGCACAGGTCAAGTAGTCCATTTTAGAAGCACCCATGCTTACCAGCCCTGATTACCTCAAGTTGTTCTACATTTACTCTTTCACCTCTGAGCATTCATGTGCGGCTGTATTAACCCAATGACAAGAAGAGGCCGAGGAAAGACCGATCGCATTCATGAGTTCTCCATTCAAGAATGTAGAAATCAAATATTCACCTCTAGAGAAGCAAGCCTTCGCAATAGTTCGGGCCATTAAGAAATTTTGACATTACATCCTTTGAATTCGAGTTGTCGTTGTAGTTCCCGATGCAGCTATGAAGTCCCTGCTGATGCAAAGTGAGCTAGGAGAAAGAAGAGGCAAGTGGGTGGCTATCTTGCAAGAATTTGACCTAGAGATGCATCCCATGAAACTATTCAGGGGCATGGGTTTATCCCAACCCATGGTGAATGCTGGTGATAGCATTCTCTATCAACATTACACAGCCCAATCCTTTTCTGATGATCCTTGGTATGCTGATGTTGTCCACCTGATGCTTAATAATCGATGTCCGGACAGGATGAATTCAACTCAAAGGAGAGCTCTGAGATTAAAGAGTTCTCATTATATGTTCAAAGGAAGTTTTCTATATAGAAGGAACTTTGAAGGAATATACCTAAGGTGCCTTTATCATCAAGAGGCCAAGCAAGTGATCTTTGAGTTCCATGGGAAACATGGTATAGGTCATGGTTCTGTAGATTCGTTGGCACACCAGATTCTCCAATCTAGTTATTATTGGCCCTGTGTATTCAAGGATGAACACCAGCATGTGAGGACATGTCACACTTGCAAAATTTTTGCACCAAGGGAATGCCATGCAGCCATGCCACTATAGCCCGTCTACGAGGTAAGGCCATTTTCCTAGTGGGCACTAGATTTCATTGGAGTGATTAACCTGAATTCCTCTACAAGACACAAGTTTATCTTGACTACTACTGACTACTGTACGAGGTGGAAAGAGGCCATACCTTGCAAAAATAGCATGACAATGGTAGTGATCAAGTTCCTCACCAAATGCATCACTACGAGGTTTGGGGTACCCTTCACTCTAGTATGTGATAATGGTTTCGCTTTTTCCTCTACTGAGTTTATTTCTTGGGCCTATGATCACAAGATAGTCTTGAAGTATTCCTCAAACTATTATCCGTAAGGCAATGGAGTTGCAGAGTCTACCAATAAGAATCTCTTAGGGGTGGCTAAGAAACTGTTAGAGCATAACCCTAGAGACTGGCACACCCAGCTTAGATTCGCATTATGGGTAGATAGGACTAGGATTAAGGCTACCTTAAACACCTCACCATTCAAACTAGTATATGGCCAAGAGCCTGTCTTTCCTATCCATCTACAAATACCTATTCTAGAGTTTATGCAAAAATTTTACTCTAGTGACAATAGGATAGAGTTAAGACTAGTTGCTCTGTTAAAACTAGAAGAACAAAGAGATGTTGCTTTACAATAGTTCTTTAGACTTCAGGCTGTTGTCAAATGCTGGTTTGAAAAAAGAGCTAAGATAAAAGCTTTTAGGATATAAGACCTAGTACTATTATGGGATAAAGCCAATGAAAAGAAGAGCAGCCATCAAAAGTTTGACAAACTATGGCTGGGTCCTTATCAAATTGCTGAGATCCTAGGGGAAAACGCTTTCAGACTGAGTAGCCTAACTGGGGAGTTGGTTCCTTTACCTGTTAAAGGGTAGTTCCTTAACCACTATTTTGAATCATGAGGCTTGTTAAATTTATGTTTTGTATATAAGTAATTCATTATTTTTCTTTATGTAAGTAATTTATTTTGACTCCTCTTTGTAAATAATCTGCATCTGTATACATAGCTTTTGTACTTCAGTTTGTAAACAACTTTTTTCTTTATATAAATAACTTGTTCCTTGTGTAAGTAATTTGCTCATTGTCTCTTTGTAGTTTGATGTTCTTTGTTTAAGTTTGGCTGCTTGTTTGTATCTTTGTTTCGGTTTCCATTTGTTTTATTTGTTTTCTGTTTGTTCTGTTCTTTGGGGGGTTGATCTATTCTTTCCATCTAAAGTTGTTGGTTGTTATCTGAAGCATACTGTGGTCATTAGGAGAGAAGTGGTTTAGGAATTTTTAGGTTATCTGATTCGAGGATTCTGTCCTAAATCCTCTGTTTCATATTTGTTTTCAATATAGGTTGTGGAAAGTGTTGAAGACAAGGTTCCAAGTAAGAAATCCTTCATCAACTCCCCTGAATCTGTCACAAATCATTAAAATCATCTCCTTTTCTAGTGGTGTATTTGTCCAAGATGACAGTGTTGTAAGTTTTTTGAGTGAAAAATCTGACTTCCAAGTGTTGTTATGAGGTCCATTGTAGTTTTCAACCCAGATCAAATGTTAAGCATCTGACATATTGAAAAGAAACAAAAAGAGCTAAGTGAAATATTTGAAACTCCAAAAGAAAATAAAGGAATTATCAAAAGAAAAGAGGATTCAATATGAATGGGTGATTTCGGTATCTCTACCAGGGCTATGGACGCCTGAAGAGCAATAAAGCAATGCTATGAGAGAACTAGAGGTATCTCTATCAGGGCTATGGATGCCTGACTAGTAGTGGAGCAATGGCTGGGATATCATTGCATGAAGGAAATTAACTCATGTAGCTCAAATCTTACACATTGTTGTTCAAAAGATGAACAAATTTTATGAAAGAAATGATGCACTATTAAGCACACACATAGATTCAGGGGGTAGCCTTTGATTGACTTATATTTGAGATTCTAGCTCTACCTTGATTCTTGTAACTCACCCAACTGGAGTTGTCATGATTATGAACCAGGAGTTCTGGGTAGCTGAATATTTCAGATTCAAGAAAATGGTTAAACCATTTTCCCAGCCAAGTCACCATTTGTTATGCCTTGCATGACCACCCCACTTTGATCTAGATCAAAATGGGTTCCCTTTCTCTTTTGGCTTCTTTGTTTTGGGTTATCTACCTTGCCCTTGGGTTGCTTTTGTCTTCTGCTTGAATTTCTCTTCTGGTTTTGTTAAAACCTTGGTTTTGTTTCAGTTCAATTTGGTTCCCTTCTTGTTGAGTATTCAATAAAGTAATCACTAGTCAAAGTGTATCATATTGTAATGTATCTTATCTCCTTCTGATGACTAATGGAGGCATGTCTTTTGCAGGATTAAAATCCTACACTTGATGATATTTGCTAAGGGAGCTCGACTGCAATGCATTCCCCAATCTAGTTGGCCATGAAAATCAACTAAGGTAAGAGTCGGCAAGACCCTGCAAATGTCTTGCCGACTACCAGTGCTCTCTCTTGAAGTGCATATGTGTTGCCTATCAGCAAGACTTCGGGATTGTCATGGCAAGTGGAAGTTACATACAAGCTCTATTGGCATGAGGGCTTTCTTTCAGAAGGAGGTAATGGTGAGGTCTTTGGGTCTCACCGACTATCGCGCCACCAACAAACACATTGGCCAAACATATTGGATTTGGCATGTGGTCTTTCTGAAGGCTCCATGTCTCCCCGACAGGGTTGTCTTCGGTGAGAGAATTAATAAGTCTTGCCGACCACTGTCAAATGGGGTTCTTATATCGCCATAAGGTTATCTCCCCGCCAAGAAGTATCGGTGAAGAAAGAAAGTCTCACCGACTAGCAAACGGATCAAACACTTCACCAAGAGTCTTTTCTTTGGTATATGGTCATGGTGAAGTCTTTTAGTCTTGCTGACCGATGACGGGGAGAAGGCTTTGGCAGGAGATATTGAATTCAGGGGTGAAGTCTTTCTGAGAACCTAATGTCTCACCGACCAGTGCAAGGGGATTCTATCAGCGCTCTTTGGTGATAGAATTAGTATGTCTCAATGACAAAAGGGGGAGGTAAACTTTTAAGGCCTATCCGAAAGACATGAGGTGTCTATAGGAGATCTCGCCAACCGAACAAAGTCTTGGTAACACCAAGAAATTAGCGCCATAGGTCTTCCCGACAGATGAAGGTCCCATCAAAGGTCTGAGCTCTACGATAATTTTGCCTTCGGCAGGACATCTAGCTGAAACAAATAGGTCTTGCTGAAGGGTTAGTCTTCAATATGACATACTGGGCTTGGTATGAGGTACCCCCGGAATAGGATTGTCTTGCCGACATGAAATAAAGGCATCGACTAAATGGGATTTTCATCACCATAAGGTCTCGGCGAGACCTCCATGTCTCACTGATAACATGCCTTTGGAAAAATTGGATGCATTCAGCATAAGGTCTGGGTGACTCCGAAGAGATCTCAGCGAAAGAAAAAGGAGACCTCACCGAAAGAAGTGGAGCTCGCCAAGAGGGTAGTGCCTTCACCACATGTTGCTAGTGAAGAAGGGCGGTCACACCAACAAGGGTCCCTTCAGGGAGAGGAAGGACATGCACGAAGAGGTTTCAGTGAATGGATAAGTCTTGCCGACAAGGCACAATCAAAGAGGTCTATCGGTAAGACCACAAAAAGGTCTTAGCGACACCGAAATTCGACGAAAG
The DNA here is from genome assembly GCA_007258455.2 of Sequoia sempervirens. Lineage (NCBI taxonomy): Eukaryota > Viridiplantae > Streptophyta > Pinopsida > Cupressales > Cupressaceae > Sequoia > Sequoia sempervirens. The sequence continues at coordinate 591,138,628 of VDFB02058242.1, read as the reverse complement.
GAAATGAATGCGGCAGGAGGTCTTGCCGATGATCCAAGTTCATGCCGATGACAAGGATTGGCTTGGGGAGAAAGCAAAGACTTGCTGTGATGTCTCCCCATCCTCAAGATCTCTTGCCGCCTAGTGAACAACCTAGCAAAGGAGAAGACCTTAGTGTGAGGTCTTGGCAAGGAGATGAGTCTCGCCAACATGGAAGAGCTCATCGAAGACAAGAAAGGGCTCGGTAAGAAGAAAGGGGATTCGAGGTGAGGTCTCCCCGAAACCATGAGGTCTCCCCGACAGAAAACAAAGCTCGCCCAAGGAGTTTGCTGTCACCATAACTTTTGTAAATGCAAAACGAGCTTGATGATAGAAAAAACAAAAGTTCAGCATGACGTCCTACCGACGTGATGGGATTTTCCTGATGCAAAGTGTGCTCAATGAGAATGAAAAGAGAGTTCACTTAAACTCTCACCGACATGAAATAAAGGCATCGACTTAGAGGGATTTCCGTCACCACAAGGTCTTGGCAAGATTTTTATGTCTCACCGATAGGACGTGCCTCCGGGGAGAATGAATGCATTCGCTAAAAATAAAAGGAGCTCATGGGGATGTCCTGGCGAAGGGACGTGGTCACACCAAAACAAAAGAGCTCGACAAGAATAGGAGGAAATCGAGGAGACTCCATACAATTGAGGGTACTTCGCTATGAGGTCACAGCGACGAGCGATAGTCTCCCCAACATAAAAATGAGACCACCATGGAATCCTGAAGTTCACCAAGATGTCTTTCCGAGGGCATGTAGTCTTGCTGGTAGGTTTTGGGAGCTCGGTATGACTTCTGTAGCTTGCCGAAGCCTCTTTCAGACTACCATGTGCTATGTTGATAACTGTTAAAATGAAATTGCATCAGCGAGACACGATAAGTGTCTCACCGACATGCGATTTAGTGGGCATCACTTTTGAATGCCCAGGAATCTAGTGTGGTGAATGTCTAACCAATCAGAGGAAATCCAAAGAGTGATTCATCAGTCCCTTTGACCAGTCGACTGTTCCTGGGAAAGAAGGCCAACAAAATGCAAACCAGATGGACTCTTCCTATGAAACATGTGGTGATGGATCGGCTTGGGCAAGATACAAAGATATAAGGAGGCTTGATGGTGTTTCCAAAGGAGCAGTCAATGAACAGAAAGGGCCTAGAACATGAGGGAAGACGAGGGAAGGATGAAAGTCTATGACTCATAGGTATAGTTGGCACCACTGTTGGTGAGGGGATAGATCAATATTAATAAAGATATTTTGAGCATTCAAGGGAGATAGAAGAGGGTGTTCGAAGATGGACACTAGCACAAAGGAGTAAATTCTGTAGCTGCCAGAGGATCAAAAGGACTTCTCCTGAGGATAGAAATCCTTGGTGAGCATGGATATCAGGGCTCCCACTTTGAATGCAGTTTTGACTTTCTATAGGAAGATCTAAGAGTGAACTCTCCAGTTTTGCTGATATTTTGTAAAACCCTAGTGCAGGGGACAACACATTCAAGTTTATACATTCTGTATATAAGGTAGGCTTGCCTCTTTGTAAAGGTGAGAACTTTTGGAAAGAAAATAGAGCTTTGTTAGAAGGATTTAAAAGAAAGTTAGGACTGTTAGGAATTGGTCAGTTAGCAGAAAAAAAGAGTTGCATCTTGATTCTAAGTAATAAGAGCATCTCTTTGTCTTCTTGGTTACCAGTAAGATTTTAGTGTAGGTTATAATGTATTCTCTAAGTTCTCTTATCATAGTTGGAAACAATCTGGAACTTTAGATTCTCTATACACTGGTGATTGTGCCAGCTTTGTAAATATTGTTTATCTGTTTTAATAACAGTAGAAACAATCAGAGTTTAATCTACTTCTTGTTGTTTCCCTGAATGATATTTGTCTTAATTTGATCATTTGATTATTGAAGTCTTCAAGGAATGAAATATTGTTTTATGTTTTATTTAAATGGTAATTAAAATTTGCTATGTGAATTAGCACTGTGAATGAAAGAGGTTGTGTGTCAATCACAAGCTTATCTTGTTATGTAGTTTTAGTTTAAAAAAATCCTTGAAGTTGACAAGTCTAGTTAAGGTTGGATGAACTATTGTTCTTTTCTGTTTCAAGACTATGATTATCTTTTTTTATATTTCTTTAAAAAACCCATGTTAGAGTAGGTTTTATTTTCATGCTCGATCTAAGAATAGTCCAATAGCTCAAAACCAATAGGCCCCTTGAATATCACTGTTGCATTGACCACTGAGTAATATCAACACAGTTGAGACCCAACTACAAAGACCTTGGGAGTTAAGGCATCCATGTGTTGCCTTTCTCTTTTAGGAGAAGCAGAGTAGCAATATTTTGCTTGCATTGTTGTGGTGCCGAAATCGCCATCAACAAGAAGCTGAAGTTATTCCTAGCCACATTAAAGGATGTAGCCTTACACTAGTTCATGAACCTGAGAAACATTAGAACATGGGATGACATAAAGGACATATTTTTGATAAAATACAAGGAGTATTGTAAAACAAAAGAATTTTTGGATGAGATATTTTGTATGACATAGAGAGAACATGATTCCATTGAATATTACCTCAAACACTTCACAGTTAGCCTAAAACAATCATGGAAACTAGGTCTAACTCCTAATACTTGTAATTCCAACCACTATGTGACTAATAATATTCTAGTATCCCTTGGCATGTGTTTCATTATAGGCTAAATGAAATAGATACATGGTGCAATTCATAGATGTGTTTTTGTTGGTGAATCATATGGATTAATTATTTCCTTGAACTTAATTAGAATACTTAGTTGTTTTGTTAAGAGAGTTTTGTGTAATATTTTCACGGATTGACTAGTTATGATATTATTAGTTTTTTTAGGGTAAACATAAGGACTATAGACTATCTATAATTGGAATAAATTATTGATGCAAACTATTTAATTAATAGTATGAAAATATGAGATTGTGTTTGTTTAACTAAGATAAGGATGGTGGGTGACTCTCTTGTAAATGAGCAATTTTCTAGAAATAAGATGCAGCGAAATTAGTTGAGTAAAAGGTGAAGACTAATATGGTATTAAACCTTAGTCTAAATAAATGTACTAATGAGTTGAATATTTTGATGAAAATGATATCTATGCTAGGTTTCAAAGGCCTTAAGATTTTTTATAATACTGAAGGAAAATCACCATCAAACATGTGTGGATGCAAGTCAAGGTAACACTAATTGAAGACAAGCACTTGTATAAGTGGAATGTTAAAGCTAATGGGAGAAAAGGGAGAGGCATCAAAACCCTGTTAAAACACTTCACTTGTTGAAGTTGTTTTGTTGATGTTCATGTGATAGCTCTTATATATTTTATTATTTTATGTTGTCTTTTCATATATAGGTTTTATTTTTATTTTAGTCTATTTAACATTCTCTGAGGAGCCATGTGTTAGAAATGAGAGTTTTATGTGATCCCTTACTAAATGGGAGGGCATATTTTTTCAATGAGTTAAAAAGTGTTTTTAAATGTTAAATGTTGCTTGCATTTGTGCTTTTAGAAACCTTATGTACCTAAGGGTGAGACACCTTTTGGAGCCCATAAAATATGTAAAATATGAGTTTAGACCACTTTTATTTCCCATTTTGTAATAATGACAGGATTTGAGTTAGGGTTTTTTTTTTTACATTTTTTTAATTCTTGTGAATGGAGAGGTGAAGAAAAAGGGGAAGGGAGTTGGAATGGGAACACTTTTTCCTTGGGCTAAGAAGAGGAGAGAAGGGCTGAAAAAATGAAGGGATTTGAAAGAAGAAGGAGGTCAAAAGGGAAAGAGTAAACCAATTTGGAAGATAAGTTCCTTAACTTTCTTCATTTTCTTGCTTGAAATATTATTGTATGATCTCTCAAATATTGTTTGGTTTTCTTATTGAACATGTTTTTGGACATTTTTGGTTATGTATGAATAGTTTTATGGTGCTTTTGGGTTACTAATGAGACATCTATGTGTTGTTATTTTTTCTAATTTTCTAAATATTGTTGAGAAAATTCATATGGGTATGTCATAAACTTTTCTAGGTTATGAATAAGTCAGCTATGTGTTATTATTTTTCTTATTTCTTTAATATTGTTGAGAAAATTCATATTTGTATGTCTTAAACTTTTCAGGGGTATGAATGAGTCATCTATGTGCTATTACTTTTTTTATTTTTAGAACATTGTTGAGAAAATTCATATGGGTATGTCTTAAACTCTTCTTGAGGGTTGCAAGTTATTTGCATTATGAGATTTCTTTGTGTTTTGATGCCTTCTCCTTGTGTGAGGGTTGGCTAGAGTCTAGTATTGGCTTGATGATGCCATGAAGGTTGGGTGGAGAGATTGCTCTCTTCCATTAGCATGGTTTTTTTAATAATTAAAGGTGTTGGATTGGTTTAAATGCTTTTAAGAGGTTGTTGATGGTATACCATCTCCATGAGTTTTCAATGATGAACAAAGTTGTAAGTTAAATATTTTATTGTGCATGATACACAAAGGCACATGAGAGATTATAGTCTAGCTTGATAAATAAGAGAGAGTTTATTATCTTGATAAGTGTTGGAATGAGTAAATAAAATTTTGATGTGGCTCATTTTTATTTCCCTGGTATTTATTTGAAGAAATTATAGGGACTATTGACTTTAAAGTATATGTGTATAAGACAAGCAATTTATTGTAATCTTAAAAATCATGTAGTAAATTTATTCTCCCTTAATGAGTATATTAAACCAAGTTTTATGAATTGTTATGAAAGAGGTGTAAAGAATAAATGTTATAATAAAGTAGAATAGAAGAAATTATATGTAAAAATGTCTCCAATGAATTAAATAAAGCTGAAATGATTCAAAAATAGTGCTAATAATAATATGCAATCTTAATATAGTATGAATCTAAATTGGGTTCCCTACTTTTATTTTTGATTAGAGGTAAAAATTAGGTCTTGAAGGGGCCCAGAACCCTTTACAAAAAAGATCAACTAAAACTATAGATAACTACATAAAGCATAAAGCAACCCAAACATAACATACCATTAGCACAATAGCAGCCAAAAAGGAGGACCAAAGCGGTAGCACTAAATATTCTTCATGATATTAGCAACCTCCATGTCACTCATCACAACCTCTTGATAGTCATCCATGAACTTAGACATGTCTTTAACTAGAGTTCCAACCTAAACCTTGGTCTTGTTTCACATTCTAGCCCTAGGCCCACCCACATTCGCCTCACCAATCAAAACATTATGCTTATCACCACCCTTATCAATAGAAAGATCTTCCTCCATAAGCTTGCCACCAACTCCAATCTCCTCAATAGGAGTACACTCCTTGCATTTTTTGGCACTATAAAAAGGAGAGTTAATGCCAATAGAATCAGTTTTAACTGTAGATTTAGTCCCCTCTCCACCCTTCACTAGATTAGCACAAATCCTCTCCAATTGGTCCTCAAGGGTGAGAATTCATTCCTCAAGATTCTGCTTCATTTTCAACATTTCATCCACCATAATTCTCAAAGATTCAATGATTCAGAGCATCTACTAACTTCAAGAGTTCTTAAAATGTAAAACACAAAACTACAAAGAGGTCAGTAAAGATTCACCAAAATTCTCTTCTTTCAAGCTTGATCACACATGACTAAAAGATACCAAATCATCAAATATTGCTTCTAAACTCTTACCAAGCCCAAGTTCATCTTAACCATCATTATTTTGACTAAATAAAAATTAAAAAACTCTTAGAAAACTCTGATTCATCAACTCTTTCAACATTTACACACAAGACACCAAATGCTAGTAGTAGTCCATAACAACAAAAGTGGGTATATATCCAAAAAAAATTGAATCTCCTCAAACCAAATACATTTTTTAGGAACCCATTAGAGCCACATTTAGCATAATTTAATATTAGGTGTTGTTGTTATGGAAAACATATAAAAAAAATGACTCTCCACAGCAAAATGAGCCTCAAATAGGCCTAATTCTCAAAGAAAGTACCAACAAACTTATGCCAAACCCACAAATAACCTTTCACAACATTGAAATAGGTTAGAAAGCTATAAAATCAACAATATTTTGGTCAATCTAACCCTTCCAAAGGCAACAAAACAAAAACACTTGATTTATACTTCACTACGCCCAACTAAATGAGGTTTTATTGAAAGTAAACTCTCCAAATCTGTATTCAACTTGCCAATACTTTAAAAACATTGTAAATAGTCTAAATTTTTTTTTGAACTAACCCCCAACCTTTTTCGTTGCTTCTACAACAAATTATAACTTGGAACCACTAATTTCGTGGAAAAATACAAAAAATTAAATGAGGGAAGCAACTTAACTTTAAAATATGACTTCAAAAACTTCATGCCACCTTTCCACTTCTTCAAACATGCTGAAATATGTTTGTACATGGTGAATTAACTATCTTCCAACCTTCTCCTTTTCCATTTATTCAAACCTCAACTTGTAGACATCAAAATATGCAAAGCAATCATGAAAAAACACTTGGGCAACAACAAGAACATTACATTTTCACTTCCCCTACACCTATAGATTCAAAAAACACTAAAAGTAACCTACATTAATCTATTCCACCAATTTTCTAATGTCAACATGTGTAGTGCTACTACCACTTTTATAGAGAGAACACCACATGGATGAAACACAGAACATTATGCATAGTATCGGTGAAGATGCATCGTGTTAATGGGCTCTTTTAAAGGCTTCCCATCCATAGATGACAATCCATAAGCACCTAAACCATAAACAAAGATCACAATGTAAGGGCCTAGCCGATTAGGACTAAATTTCCCTCTTTGGTCAAGCGATGCATTTACATTTCTCTAATTTTCACAAAGGACTAGGTCCCCTACTTTAAAGGTTCTAAGAAGCACATTTTGATTATACCACCTTGATAATGATCGTTGATAAGCCTTAATATGATCAAGTCCCTATAAACGACACTCGTCAATCATCTCTAGCTAATGCAAATGGTTATCCCTATAAGTTTCATCATCAATTTAACCCTTTGAGAGAAACCTGTAAAGACAAAATTTCCAACTCCAAAGGAATGATAGCTTTGGCTCCATACATGAGGTTGTACGACATCATTCCTATTGTTGTATGAATAATCATGCGATAGGCCCATAGATCATATGTTAATTGAATATGCTAGTCCTTACCATGTTTATTAACTATCTTTTAGAGAATAAGTTCAAGGGTTTTGTTAGAGGCTTCTGCTTGACCGTTAGATTGTGGATAGTACGGTGTGGAAAACCTGGCTTGGATATGAAACTTCTAGAGGAATTAATTCACTTCCTTGTTCTTGAATGGTGTACCATTATTAGAAACAAGTGTAGCAGGAAATCTAAAGCAAGAAATGATATTGCTCATGAGGAAACTACAGATGGCTTCGACATTTGTGGATCGGAGCATAATAGCTTCAACCCATTTCATGAAGTAATCTGTAGCAGTATTGATAAAGGCATGTCCCTTAGAAGATGGACATTATATTTTCCCTATAATATCAACCCCCACTTCGTAAAGGGCCAAGGAGATGTTTGGTTTTGTATTTATTGGGCAGGTGCATGAATAAGATAGTTATGTTGTTGATATTAAAGGCACCTATTTACAAAATTGAAGGAATCATGTTCCAACATTTTCCAATAGTACCCCATGTGAACCAGTCTTCTTGCCAAGGTTCTCCCACCAAAGTGTCCACCCACAAAGCTTGAATGGGCTTTTGTAAGGGTGGGGAAATTTTTTTCTTTAGTGAGACATCTGAGCAACAAGCCTTTGTAAGACTTTCAATAAAGAACATCAAAAAGCATAAAATATTGCAATGAAAGCTTTCGTATGTGAGTGCGACCATTTTTTGTCACACTATTTGGAAAGTTTCTAGTTCTCATGTAAATATAGATACTAGAAAACCACTCCCTAGATTCCACGTGGAAACACACAAGAGAGTCATCCTTGGGTTGGTTGGATACTGTAGGAGATCCCGAGACCTAGACCACAAAGTGATACCCCTTGACATTTTCCTCCAAGGCACGAAGGAAGCGGAGCTTGCCATGGTATCAACATGTTTGTTTTCTCTCCTAGGTATATTTTCTATTATGAAAGAGGAGAACTATTTAAGTAACGTCAAGGAAAGGTCTTGATAGTGGGACACCAAGTGATTTTCTTAGCTTGATAGACTCCTATGATCTAGTTCACTATTAGCTTGGAATCCCCTAAGATATGAAGGTGTTTAATTTTTAGTGAAATTGCAACATATAAGCCAACAATAAGAGCTTCATATTCAGCGATGTTATTGGTGCAAGGAAAATCTAATCGAAAGGATGAGGGGATTGGTTTACCTTTGAGGGATATCAAAACTACACCAGCTCTAGAATGAGTCTGACACCTCGATCCATCAAAATACATTTTGCATTCAAGATCATAATTAATTGCAAGAATTTTCTCATCAGGGAACAAATCTAATCATAGAAATGAATGAGATGAGAGAGAATATTCTAATTGATTAGCAACCACTTGGAACTTGTTTGATTTATGAGTAATGAACTTTATGTCAAAATCAGAAAGCAACATAACCCACTTCGCTAATCTGCCAACTATGTCCGCACTAGAGAACAAATGCTTTACTAAATTTGTTTTCACTATAATGTGTGTCTTAGCATGGAGAATATAGTGCCTTAGCTTTTGCATGGTGAAGATGAGAGCGAGGCACTATTTCTCCATGGAGGAATAACAAGTTTCATAATCAACTAAGACATGACTAATATAATAAACCATCCTTTCTCTTCCTATGTCATCATATTGAGCCAAAAAGGATCCCAAAGCATATGGTGATGTAGTAAGGTAAAGTAAGAAGGTTCTATCTTCTAAATTCGACATTAGTATAGGAGGATTTTCCAAATAAGATTTTATCAAGTCAGAGGCCTTTTATCACTCCTCATCCCATATGAAACGAACATTCTTTTTTAGGAACTAGGTAAAAGGGAGGGTACGGTCAGCCAACTAAGATATGAATCTTTGAATTGCCTAAATCTTCCCTTGTTAACTTTCTAACTCAATGATATTCCTTGGTGGAGGCATGTTAACAATGGCATCTATCTTTTTCATATTGACTTCAATTCCATGGTGAGAAAAAATGAACCCTAGAAGCTTTCCAGCATTTATGCCAAAGACACACTTATGAAGGTTAAGTCTCATCTTATAAAATCAAAGTCTTTCAAAAATGAGATGAAGGTTTTTCACATGATCCTGATAGGTTATCAATTTTTGCAATATATCATCAACGTAATCTTCTAATATCTTGTGAATAAAGTCATGAAACATTAGGGTCATTGCCTGTTAGTAAGCTACTCATGCATTTTTTAACCCAAAATGCATGACCACATAACAAAAAGTACCCCACGGGGTAATGAAGGTTGTCTTGTACTAATCATCTGGGTTAATACGGATTTGATTGTAACCTAAGAAACCATCCATAAAAGATAACAATGCAATCCTTGCTTTCAAATAGACAATCATATCTATATTAGGTAATGAAAAATCATCTTTAAGAGAAGCCTTGTTAAGGTCTCAAAAGTCAATGCATATGTGAATATAACCGTCGGGCTTGCTAACAATGACTATATTTGAAATCTAGGGGGAATAGTCAATAGTCCTGACAGATAAAGTCCACTTTTAGCAACTTTTCTATCTTAGTTGTGACCATCAATGCCACCGTAGGATTGATCATTTAGATTTTTTTCTTAACGAGCTTGACATTGGGACTTAAGATGATATTATGGACCAATATGGACTCATCAATACCAAGCATGTCCTCATATGTCCAAGTTAAGATATCATGATGAGAGCATAAGAGTTCGGTGTGCTCATCTACTTCTTACAGACAGAGACACTTCCTAATCTTAATCTCTCTTTTCGAATATTTAGGGTCCATAGGAACTTTAGCAATGTCTCCCTTAAGGAGAGAGTTACAATCTTCAAGATGGGTTATAGGATCATCATCATTGACATTAGACAAAGGATCATCCTCATCAACACTCAAAATGGATTCTCCCAACTTTTCCTATTTGTTCAAGCAATACAAGAATCGTTTCTTATGATGATAAGTAGGCAAGGGAGAGTAAACTCCTAGAAATTCTTCTAATGCTTTTTCTAAAGAGAAGACATCTAAAGGGAATTTCTTGGCTCAACCCCTTTCCTCTATCAACTCAGGATGAACTAAGCTTAGTTTTTTAGCCGTATAATGTTAACACTCCACCAAGGCTTTTTCTTATCCTTTTTGGTAGAGCATCGTAATCCTAGATAACATTTTTGTGGCTTGATCTAGATAGGGAATTGGATTCCTTGCTCAATATGTCCCATTCCTTTCTTCCCATAACCATATCGAGAGGCAAGTTTATACCCAAACCTGTAATGCGTTTACAATTCCTCATGAGGTGGTGGCTCTGCATAGATCATGTCATTCCACCGACGGATATCAAACATTCGATAGGAGCATTCTTTCCTTCTTTATTAAGTTCACAAATATTAACTTCTTTTTTTGGGGCAAGACTAATTTCCTCAACAAGGGAATGAGTGGTCTCCTGAACAAGATCACACTTTTCTTCCTTAGGAGTATTGTCCAACTTAATATAGGAACTTCCTAGAAGTTATAACAAAGAAAGGTTTGTCTTATATTCTACGACAAAGAATTCAAAAAAATCCAAAGAAACCCAATCATCACCAAGGAAGGAATTTTTTTGAGAGGGGGGTATGTGCAAGATCATTGTGCAAAAAACAGGCCCTTAAGTGGCAAAAAATTTAGAAAAATTAGTGTTAGGCAACTTGATGTAAATATTTGAATAAGTTATCTATATTATTTCAAAAATATGTAAGAATAGAATTTGTAGAAAATTGAATGTAGTTTCTAAAAAACTAGGTTTATTTGAAAATAAATAAAATCTATTTGGTGAAAATTTGAAATTTCAATGCAGTAGTACTTAAATTTCAGGGAAAAAATAAGAAGTAGGTGTCTGTCTGACCACCCTAACCATAATAAAATGATAATATTTTTTTGTAAGATTTTATATATAAGTAGAGGATTCATGTCCAGATGTGATGCATATTTTTGTAATTTTTTCCAAGTAAATAATTAATTATGATTTTTTTATTAAAACTTTTAGAAAATATAAAAACTCGTCTGTCTGACCACCTTAACTTGGTCAAAACTTCATGAAATTTAATTTTTATTTTTTTAATCCTATAGTATGTGAAGCATAGAATGTGATGCATGTTTCAGATTCAAAAAATATGATACCGTTTGAAATTTATAGATGTTTTTCAATCAGCCTATCGATTAGGGCTTTAGTCATAATTCTAATAGAAAATGAATAATAATTATCTATTAAATTCAAATTAAATCATAATTTATATTTTTGGAAATTTGAGAATCTCCTCTAAAAACCCTTTTCGTTTCATTAATTTTGGGTGAAAAAAAGTCGTCAGCCACATACCCCCATAATATTGCCACTTTTTGGCGCACCATGATCTTGCACATACCCAGGGAGTAGATGGAAGAGATTCAAAATACCATGCTTGTGGTGTCTCTTCTTTCTCGACACTCACTTTGGGGATCACCAACTTAGAGGGTGTCAAAGAAGAACAAGCCATAACATTAGCAGTCAATGATGGAATGTAATTTTTTAGAGTTGATACAATTGAAGCATGAGTGATAAAAGCTAGCTCACAAAGTTGAAAAGCTTCTAGATCTACTTTGACTATAACCACCCGATTTTTTGCAAAAAAAATTCAAGAACGGTGTAAGGTAGATGTCATAGTACCCATAGCATGAATCCAAGGTCTCCCAAAGGGAATATTATATGGCATTTGACCAGGCATCACATAAACCAACATGGGTAAGGTAATAGGGCACAACTACAAAGGTAGTATTATTGTACCTAGAGCTTGGCAGTCAGTATCATCAAATCCAAAAATGTACAAGGAAGAAGTGGCTAAAGAGGAACAATCAACTTTAAATTTGGGTAATAGATCTGCACCACAAACGTTGAGTGTTGAGTCAGTGTCAACGAGGGTACACCTAATACCGATTTTGTTAATGTTAACTATAATCATCAAGGGATTTTCTTGCTTCTACACATCCAAAGGTAGGAGTTATTATGGGTGGAAAGTGATATTCGGTGAATCCACATCAATATGTGCTAAAAACACATTAACATCCACAGGCCTAGAAGAGTTAGGAAAGAGAATCTTTTGCAAGGCTTCCTAAAGTATCTTCTGATAAACCAAAGCGGTCTGAAGCAATTCCCAAAGCAAGATCTTGGTCGAAGTAACCTAAACTTGTTCAACAAGATTGCAATCACCGGGTACTTTAATTGCAAGTTTAGGTGTTGAAGGAAGACTTGGTTGAGAAGATGGTAAAGAAGTAGGAACCTGAGTAGGTTGCTGATCCAGGTTTTGCACATTTCTCCTTGTATTGTATGTTTTCCCAATAGTATTGTAGAATGGAGAATTTGTAGCCTTGATGAACCTTGAATAAAGATTTGATGGATCAACATGACATGAAGAGGATGAAGGAGCTAGAGTCAAGTAGATGAGGGTTTTTCGAGGGATCGACGAAGCCATAGAGAGTACCACTGCAATCACTGACTCCTCAGCTTGTGAAGAGGAAGATGTTTTAGAAGATTTGAGGATAGGGGAAGGTACTCCTAGGAAGTCATCCAGAGCATCTTGCAACATATCAAAATCTTTATTAGTAAAGGGACTACTAATATATGACATTATGAAAAATGGATCCGATGCATTTCACTTCGGGTTCACAAAAAATGTGATATAAGGGGGATTCATTGCTCATGGGTCTCTTTTCTCTCAAGAGATCACCAAGGAATAAACTGCCCTTACTCGCCTCAAGTTAAGAGAATCGATAGAGATACAAAAATATGTGGCTTAATCTATGTTTCAAGAAGCGTTGTTTCATATTCAGAGATAGAGAAATCTCAAGATTCCTATCTTACAAGAGAAAAATATTAGCCAGAGGATGGTACCATGGTTTCAGGATGTTAGCGTGGTGTGCTATCATCCAAGAAGTGCACTGTCATCTAGGAAATAGAGAGCACTGAAGATCAAACAGACAAGGACAAATTTCACTTCTAAACTTTGATACAAGGTGAATTAATATAAAAGAATAGGAAAAAAAATATTATGATAAATATAAAGGGATTTACAGAGACTTCACCTTTCATTAAGAGTGAGATATTTCGCTCCAAACTCCACTTTGTTCCTACACACACAAGATCAAGGGGAAAATCTTAGGGCTATAAAGGGGCCTACCTCAGTCAAACCCCCATCTTGGTGTTCCCACCTCTATGGCAAGTCATGTTGGAAAGGAAAGAAAAAGGAGTAAACAAAGTGTGTGGTGAAAGTAATACCCACCCAAGAATAGAACCCACACCATGAAAGGAGTATGTGGTGAAAGCAATACCTGCTCAGGAGTATAACCCGCACCACAAAGCTACAAGTAAACAAATATCAAAGGAAAACCAAGGAGTGATAGAGAGAGAGCATTACCCACAGGCCAAGACCCTGTCTGGAGTGCATATATGCATCATTGAGCACTTGCTTGAGAGTTTTTGTTGTTGGAGGGACCTCAGTCTGGCATGGATTTTCCTCTGATAGCACTAATTTGGGGATCAAGAGAATACAAAACTGGAAGCACAATATCAGAGAGTTATGAATGAAAATCTTCCAACCCAAAAATGAGAGCCAAGAAGGGGTTTCTAATGTTTGCAAGGGTGATAAAGAGCCATTATTTCAAAAATGTAACTACCAAGATGAGTGTCTCATGGGTCAACATTCCAAATTCTTCATTTGATACTCAAAAAACTACTAGGATCCTAGCGCATCACACAAGCATCCAAAAACTAAATTTTTGAGAAACATGTCAATGGGCTTCTACTGCACTACCACAAGTCCACATGAAGTTGAAATCATGAAAGTCCAACTTATAGGATTTTTTTATTAATGCTTTTGGGTGTCATTAATGCTAGGAAAAATGCAAAAATTTGGAATTTCCCCTAGGTACAATTCAACAACATTGCATCATCCTATGAAGTTAGTTCGAGGGCAGGTCAACACCTGCATGATAGTTGAAACAATAGAAAATGCAGGACTAGAGCTTACATTGCAATAGTATCAACTAGAGGATGTCTCTCCTGGAGAGTGGTATGATGACATTGCTTATTACTTGTTGAATCATAATTGCACGTCCTGACTGTAGGGAGTCCAGAAGCTTGCTCTTCAACTCAACAACAACAACTATATGGTACAAAGATTTATTCTATACAAAAGGAATCATGAAGGGTTCTATCTTAGATGCCTTGGAAAGGAGGAGGTAGCACAAGTGTTGAAATAATTTCATGATAAATTCAGCATAGGTCATGAATCTATCCCTTCCACCACTCACCAAATCTTGAGGGCATGCTATTATTAGCTAATATTATTTAAAGACACACACAATCATGTTTGAACTTATCACATGTGCCAAACTGTTGCGACCATCGAACACAATGATGTTGTCCTACTACAATCTATCCTGGAGGTAAGACTGTTTGCTTAATGGGGCCTTGACTTTATTGGTCCAGTAAGTCCACAATCATCTGCGGGTCATAGGTACATTCTAACCACCTCTAATTACTATACTAGATGGATAGAAGTAATTGCATGTAGACAATGTACTACTGAGGTGGTTAATAACTTTCTGGAAAGCTTTATTTTAAATTGTTTTGGTTGCCCCTATGCTCTCATCTAAAATAATGGCCCCACTTTCTCCTAACTCAAATTTTCTAGTTGGGCCTTTGATTATGGCATTACGCTTAAATTTTCATCCAATTACTACCCCCAAGGCAATAGCCTCATTGAATCAACAAACAAAAAATGCGATCACTGTGATCAAGAAGCTACTGGATAAAAATCACAAAGACTAGCATACCCAGCCGCATTTTTCCCTTTGGGTAGATCATACATGCAACAAGGATTCCTAGAGTGATTCCCCATTCCACCTCATTTATGGCCTAAAGCTAGTATTCCCTGTCCATTTGAAGATCCCTCATCTCCAATTCATCAATATATTTTACAAATAGGGGAACCATCAAGAAGCCCACTTAGCTGAATTTCTCCACTTAGAGGAGGTCAGCGACTGAGCTATTAAAAATTTCACCAAAAATTAAGGAGTAGTTAAAATATGGTTCAAACATCAAGCAAAAATAAAGGCCTTTAGGATTGCCGACTTAGTCCTTTATTAAGACAAGGCCCAAGAAAAGAAATGGGGGCATGAAAAATTTGACAAGCTCTGGCTTGGCCCTTTTCAAATTTCTAAGATTTTAGGAGATAATGCTTTTCACCTCAAGATGCTAACTAGTGAATATGTCTTGTTGCTCATTAATGGGTAGCACCTCAAGCATTACTTCCTTTCCTAAGCTCCTTTGAGCTCATCTTTGTAAATACCTGTATATAGGTTAGTTTAGGTTTCCCTTGTTTTTTTGTCATGCTTTTCTTTTGTTTTGCTTGTTTTCCTACCTACTTGGTTTTTTTGAGAGTGTCCTTTATTTCTGAATGTAGTGGCCATGCTTAGATTAACGAACGGTTCACTCTCTTGCCCGCTTTGTGTGTTCTCTGGATAAATATTCACTCACTACTATTGGTCTTTGACTGCTTTTGTGGAGTGGTTTGCTTATTTAAACTTTGACTTGACTTATAATAGGACCTTTAGTTGAATCCTTTCACACTCATCTTAGATCATCCACAAAATGCACATTCATTTGGTTTCTAAAGAGTTGTACAATGGCATTATGAGAGTGGAGCAAGTGAAATAACTTAAGTCTTCTCTAGTGAACACTGTGATTCCAAACCCATGGTGAGCTTCTATGATTACACAGTTGAGCATTTGAAAGCAAAGAGCACTAAAAGAAAATATTTGAAAAGAAAGAAAGAAAGCAATAAAAATATGGTAACTATATGGGTGTGTGAACAGATCTATCGGGGATATGGATGTTAAGCTGGCAATAGAGAAATGTTCATGGGGTCACAACAAAAACTCCATTGGGGCTATGGACACCTGACTAGCAGTGGAGAAATGTCTAGGTTACTTTTGGGGTTAGGCAACTTATGTAACTTTCTTTGCTTAATTAACAATTGTCTATTATGGTTCCTAAAGAAGGGGAATGGACCCGCCATGAACACACTTATATGATGCACCTATGATTTGATTCAGGTAAGGATTCCCATTCTCCTTCAAGTTCTCAATTCATTTATGGAAATTGACTTCTGGTCTACGAAACTAGAGATTCTATGTTCATAATGAATCTTTATCCTTAGAATGTGTGATATCATTCTCCCAACAGAGTCACTATTCATTTTTCCTATTCCACACATGCCCCATTCGGAATGGGGACCCTCTATTTCTCACCTTTTCTAAGTCACTTTTATGTTCACCTCATTCTACATGCCCCCTTGTTTGACTTCCATATGGTCAAGGATTCTTAAAGTTGTCATCTTAAGTTGATCAAATTTCACCACCCTAGAAATTTTCATGTCTTTTTCCTTCATATGGTTCTTCAGGAAATTTTCCTTAAGTCATTCATATTTCCATCCTTTGTGCTTTGTGATTCGCCCTTGTGGGTTTCCCCATGTGAGATTCCCTTGTGCCTTCCCCATTTTTGTGGTGGCTATCTCAAGTTGTCTGTCAACATGGTGGGCCTCGCGTTCACCATTGTCGTCCCTTTTACTAGCCTGCCCAAATGGAAAACTAATGGTTGCCACCTACACCGTAGGCTCCACCATGTCCACCAACCTCACCGAGTGTCATACAAGTATTAAATGTGGGTTATTAATGAGCAATTTTCTATAAATACCCAAGCCCGACTATCATTTTTATTCCTCTTGTCAAAAAAATTTGGTGAGCTCTGCCTACCTTTGCGGCCTTTGCACCTATGTTTCTTTGAGGAAAAATTCAAAAGCTTTCTTCATCACATTTTTTCGAGTCTACTAGGTGAGTTTTCCACTACCTTAGCTGTGTTTTCTCTAGTTCATTTTATTTATAAATTTGAAAATATTAAGAAAAAGAAACTCTTAAAATCCTTAGCCAGCTAGTTAACAATGGAATTCTGCACAAAACCCACATTTTCAAATTTTGAAAACTCTCCAAAACTGAACATTTAGGGCCATGCAAAACCTACTCCCTTGGTCTCCATTCTTGATGAGGGCATTCATGCGCTTGTGGCCCATGATCCTCTCCCTGCCATTTTCTTATCAACCAAAGTTTGAAGCTTCTTGCATCATTGTTTGCGAGCCCAAGTTTGCGAATGGACACCCCCTTTTCATTGTTCCCTATGGGAACAAAGAAAACTAAATGAAAATTGAGGTCCCTGAGCACATGTGGGTCCACTTTCATAGACTTCCATGTGCGAGTGGCTCATTGTTGCTCACCATTTCAAAATGGCCAAACTAATATGACTTTCTAGACTCTAAACCCTATGGACTACCATCTACGAGCCACCCCCTCCTCCTTACCGCTCCAAGAAAGCCGATGACCTTCACCTATCTTCTCTATGGGCCATGTACTATCCACTTCCCTCTAGTTTCCTCACACACCAAAATGGCTAAGTCATTAATTGTGGGTGTTCCAGTGTGGGCCACCACTTACAGCTAGCCATCTTTCAATCACTATTTCCAAACGACCTTTCCTTACTTTCCACCCACCCTATGGGGCTCGAATTCATCTTCATCATTTGACCCTCCTCAAGGAAAATGACTAATACCAAGGCCCCTTGTGGACCTACTTATGTGGGTTTCCCATTGCAGGATGCCACCTTGTTGAGGCCATAAAACATCCACTAGTTAGTGACCTTTTGTAGCTTCCTGCTTGCAACTTCATAAATGACCAAACATTAATGGGTGAAACTAAATTTTATCCTACCTAGTGGGGCCCAACCCCTCAGTTTCTATCATGTCCTCCTTGAGCTGATAATTATGTTGACCTCCCATGGAAGACTAGTAGTGTGGAACGTTGACCGTAGACTGTCGTCCATCCTTCACTATCTCTAAATGGCCATTACCTAGTGACATCCCATAGGTTCCTATCCCCACCATTCTAAATGATTTCAAAACTAAAGTTATAAATCGAGCCATCCTTCCTACAATGCATGACTCCATCTACGGAATTCCACCCTACCAGTGTCATTCCAAATAGTGGGGCTGCAAAACATCATTGAGGCCACTTGCTTCCATGCTCCTCGAGTCTGCATCAACCAAAAAATAAAACTAGTGCACTTAATAACCCCATGAGAGAATGATAAACATTTTAAAGTTACTTAGTGCATTCAATAACTCCAAGGCTATTTTCTATTGCTTCCTCCAAATAGCTACCAACCTAGGGAAACTTACACCCCTAGACCCATATTGTCTTATCTTCCCTAACTAAATTACAAGTGATGAAATTTAAGGAAGATTATGATCTCTTGAAATGATTTCCTTGATGTAACATCTATTTTGTAGGATCTTGCTAACGCTCTCCTCATTTTTCATGTGAATGTGCTTATTGTATCTCTATTTGCAGGATTTATGGAATCAGTTGCAAGATCATCGGGAGCATAAACAGAAAAGGAAAAAGGAAACAAGAATACCAAAGTGCCAAGAGGAAAAGAAGATAAATACAAAATGAAATACCAGTTCTAGGGGGTGGATCTCAATTCTAGGATCACCTCCGATTGGGAAACCATCTTAGATACCAACCTCAAACATATCAAAATTGATGAATTCCGCTAGAGGGTCATAATCAACCTAACCACTAAGAATTCTAGAAAGATCGGGAAGAGTGGTTTGGCCAAGGAAGTTGGCTTCCTACCCTCTCTTATAGCCCCAAAACTAGTAATGGCTTGCAGGGAGACCTATCAGCCAAAAAATAGAAAGATTGTTGATCATACAAGCAGGGTGTTGGGTAATTTGTCGGTCAAGTCCATAGGTGAAACCTTTCACATCCCTACATTTGACCTTATGGAGGAGATGACAAAAGAGTATGCTGAAAATAAATGGAAGCCTAGCCCTTTGAAATGAAAAGAGTTAACGAACTAATTTTGGCTGAAGGAGAAGAGTAGTGCCAACAAGGTACCCCAACAATTGTTCAAGAGTTAGTTTTATGAAGACTATCATGAACCAGTTAGCTTGTTGAGTAGAGTAATAGGCATTCCCACTATGAATTACTTTCAAGAAAGGATTTTTTATTTCATTAAGGAGATTATGAGAGGGAAATCCAAGTTCTATTGGGTGAAAATGATTAGTGATAACGTGCATCAATATTTCATGGTTTTTAAGAAGACCTCCCAATTCTATATGACTTCATACTTGGTGTATCTCTTGGCCAAGGCATTCCCCTATGTAGGTCTATTTGTTGCATAGAGCTCATCTCCAGGAAGGGAACTGAAAGTATCTGGCAAGTACCCACAGTTATAGTTTAGTAACTTCAAGCAGGATTACTGTAGGGTGAATGATGCCTTCCTTGGGAACATTATCAAATTAATTGGAGAGGACTTTGAGAGGGGTATGTGCAAGATCATGATGGGCCAAAAAGTTGTGATATGTAAGTGATATGATTACCCATGTGGCTGACAAAACTTTTTTACCCAAAATTTATTAAATGAAAAGGGTTTTTAAAGGAGCTTCTCAGCTTGCCACCATTATAAATTATTATTATTCATTTTCTATTTGAATTATGACTAACGTCCTGATTGATAGGCTTATTGAAAAACATCTATAACTTTCAAACAGTATCACATTTTTTTAATCTGAAACATGTATCACATTTTATGCTTCACATACTATAGGATTAAAAATAGTAATAATAATTTCATGAAGTTTTGACCAAGTTAAGGTGGTTAGACATACAAGTTTTTATAATTTTTAAATTTTTAATAAAAAAATCATAATTAATTATTTACTTGGAAAAAATTTACAAAAAAATGCATCACATCAGACATGAGTCCTCTACTTATATCTAAAATATTATAAAAAAATATTATCATTTTATTGTGGTTAGGGTGGTCAAACAAACCTACTTCTTATTTTTCCCTAAAATTTAAGTACTACTACATTGAAATTTCAAATTTTCACCAAATAGATTTTTTCTTTTAAATAAACCTAGTAGTTTACAAACTACATTTAATTTTATACAGATTCTATTCTTACATATTTTTGAAAAAAATATAGATAAATTATTCAAATTTTTACATCAAGTTTCCTAACTCTGATTTTTCTAAAATTTTTGCCACTTAAGGGGCTATTTTTTCCATGATGATCTTGCACATACCCAGAGAAGAACCTACCACAACACTCATGCATTTATTCACAAGTTTGGGTACTTGTTTATACAATTCTGGAACTTGACTTACATCAGCATATAGGGATTCTCCAAGCGACCGTATAAGTTGCCCCAATACCGAAGTGACTGGATCATCCTATTAGAAGCCTCATGGAAATTGAAAAGTTCCCACATTCTATTGAGAAACAAACATCTTCCAAGGATCCCTTTTCCCCTCACATTTAGGTAGGAAATGTATGCACTTGCAACTACCCAATGCATAGATTACTTTGAAAAGGAGATTGTGGAGTACAATTTGGATCGTCACACAACTTTAGTGGGTTTGGACCCTTATAGAAAATTGAAGAAGATAGTTGGAAAGGAGTTCGCCCATAAACCATATATTGAAGACTTTTGGGCCAACTTTGTTGATGACAAGGAATTGTGCATGCAACATTACATGTGTATGACTATTCAATTTGTAAAGTAAATTAATCTATTCCTGGTGTCGGACCAAGTTGTGGAAGATAAAGACACCATTGGGGATTTAAGGTATGATGCCACTGCTAATCTACAGTTTCTCATAATAGATTGGAATGAAGAGGAGGTAAATGACCTGGACATTGTGACAAAGCCAGTGGAGCATAGGACAAGACAATGGATTGATACTTAGATAGCTCAGTTAAAGCTCTAGGGGGCCACATTGACATACAACAAGATCAAAGAGGAGCTCGAGAGTGAAATAGATAGTGGAACTACCACTACCCCAACTAAGGAAGCTCCAAAATATCCTACCATCACTAGATCAAGAAAAAGAAAGGAGGTGTCAGAACAATAGCCAAAGCATCAAGTGTATACTAGAAAGGTTAGGGAAGTGAAGACTTCCAAAAGAGCAAATAAATCACATGGATTCTTCAAGATGCCAAAAATCGAGAAGGACCCACTACATGAGGGTGAAGAAGAGGCCATGTAACCAAAGTGACCACCTACCACCTCTGCTCTTGTCACTACCACCACCACCACTACTACTCCTCCCACATTCCAGGCATTGCTTGTTTCCTCTCTTCTGACAATGGACATCTTAGTTCACCTTGCTTCAACCTCACCAACTACCCTTATTACTGTATGGGATACATCCTCTACTACAACTTCCCCACTATCATTCTCCTCAATGTCCCCCTCCACTATCATCTCTTCAGCAGCCACAATGATAAGGTTTGCTCTCACCCTTCCAGAAGCTTTTGTGAGGCACAAGTAGAACATACCCATCGAGCTCTTTAGGGTGTTAATGAATCCTACCATTCAAGATGCTATGGTTGAGGCTATTTCTGGTATTCTTAGTGATCCTCTAATAGAACCACCAAAAATGGAAGCAACCATGCAAATCTCAAAGGAAATGGAGAGATGAGAAAGAGAAGCTACGGAAGGGTAACTAAAGAAACTAAGGATCCCTTCAGGGATGACTACCATGAGCACCCTAAGCACTAGAACATGGCCTTAGATGAGGTGGCATATGAAGAAGAAGATTCACAATCCTCAGAGGAAAATATTGAGGACCCTAGTGCCAAATATATAGTAGAGTCCTCTAATCAAGCGCTTGAGGAGGAGCTGTCCAAAAACATCAAGGAAATTTAAGAAGAAGTCAAGAAGCATCCTTTCAGAGAAAAGGAGGAAACTAAAGATGATAGGGAAATATCCACAGGACCTCCAGTGGGTGAGCAAGATAAAGGCCCTGGTCAAGAAGAGGAGATATCTCCCAAGAAGGAGGACAAAAACAAAGAAAATGAGGTTGAAGAAGAAGGTAAGCCTGTGGAAGAAGTTGAAATGAGAAAGAGCCCTAAGTCAAAATTCCATGAAGAGATCAAGCAAGAAGAAGAGAGGGTGCATGAAGGGGAGGACATCCCCAAAGAGAATGTATAGACTGGGCCAGACATAGAAAATCCATATTGATTCAAGACTTAGATTAAGAAGAAGAAGAGAAGAAAAAATGAGAAGCCTTGCGCCATGAAGAAAAAAGGATGTAGTGGATTGAGGAAGAAGAAGGTGATCATGAATCACCAAAATAGGGTGCTCAAATTCTTGATTGGTTGGAGAAACAACTACATAAGAGGGCCCACGTTCTTATCAATCCCAAAGAAAGATTGGAAGGTATCTTGGCACAAGCTCAAATAAAAAAAAAGAAGGAAAATAAGCTGAGAGTCCAATCCAACATTATAGTTGATGCATCTTGGTCAAGGTTGGTGCAAATTGCTACCCCGATAATAGACAAAGGAGAAGGGGTTAGCTATAATATCTCTACCATCAACCTTGGCCCCGCAATGAGAGAATGAAAGATTGATCAACTCCAAGGGTCAGTCGCCAATGATTGTTTAACAAATGAGCAAAGACCAGTCCACCAAGAAGGAACTGAAAGCTCAAGTGGTGGATCTCACCACTTACATTAAACAGTGGTCATCTATTGAGGAGGTACCAACAAAATCTTTGACCCCTCCCATGCCTCTCTCCAAGGATCATATAGATAAGCTAGAGAAATGGAAGAATTGGACCAAGGCCACTTCAGATTGGTTTTGTTGAGTGTTGTATAATGGTGAAATGGGTATCGGCCACGTTGTCATGATGACTAAAACTAGTACACAAACAACAATATATGACTAAATAAACTAGTAAAAATTGCATATAAATGACTAACTTTATTCACGTGACTATTAGTGATTTATTTGTAGTCATTTATAACACCACTAAATTTATGACTAAACAATTTTAGTCATTTATTTAGCCACTAATTTAGTCATTGATTTGGTCATTGATTTAGTCATTTATTTAGTCATGGTAGTCATTACTTTAGTCATATATTTAGTCATATATTTAGTCATTACTCTAGTCATATATTTAGTCATATATTTAGTCATATATTTAATCATTAATTTAGTCATTAATTTAGTCATGTATTTATTCATTAATTTAGCCATTACTTTAGTCATATATTTAGTCATTACAAATCAAATCTAACTTAATTAATCCTCACAAATTTATGCATATAAACTTCAAGTATCATAGATATTCAAATGTTATAAAACACCATGAAATAAACACTAAAATTCTTGAACAAATATGATTGATTAGACACAAACACAAACATATTACAAATCAAGAGGAGCCACAACACAATATTTATGAGTGTAGAAAAAACCACTCTAAAAATTTACTTCATCAAGCCTCATTGGTTATATTCAATGTCGCAATGACACTATACAACTTATAGACACTATATAAACACAATACTCCTATAGTCATCCACTTATACTCTTTTCCACTTCTTGAATTGTAGTCCTTTTGGAAGGGTAGTGACCTCCTATAGGGGCTTGACCCATTTAATCCCCTTGCAAATCCACAGCTTTCCCGCTACTATTGGTTTTTGCTCCTCCAAAATCTTCCTCACTGGCATTCACCTTTCACTTCTCCAATTTGGAGCTGCGGCCTGAAAATAAGGTTTCAAAATTTGCACATTAAAAACTTAGAAAATTCAAATAATACATAGGATAAAATTCAAACATTTTCTTTTCCTTTTCCAACAATGGCACCCTAAACTTAGGCACTAGATATAGTGAATGTATCAAAATTAGATATAACATCCATCAAAATCATATTTGGAAGTAGATTTTTATCAGATATTATAGTTGCAAGTTCCACTAATTATAATAAAGATAAATAGTTTTACCTTTCTTTATCAATTAATGCAATTATGATAACTTTTAGAGGATCGACAATGCTAGCCTTTATCATATCAACATACTCACTTGCAAGTTGCAACACAACATTAAACTTATTAATTAGACTCAACATCTAAGAAAGAAAAAGAAACTTCAAACATTATCAATTTAGTAAAAAAATCATCAATTTGAAAGATCAAAGTAGTCAATGCTTCACTCTCTACATCCTCTGCTACAATCAAAAGAGACCTTTGTTTCTATGATCAATGCAACAAGAAATTATATTATTTGTCAAAACTTATCACTATGTACTTATGAACTCAATATCATTTAAATTGTCAAACTAATAGGCATGACTACCTAATTTCTTTCTATCACATACACTTTGGGTATAAGATCATTGAGAATCCCAATTATTGAACTATGAAACTCAACAATGCAATGAAATTATAACTTAAGTAAAATGTAAATCAAATCAACATTACATGTATTAGCTTATCAATTGATCTCAAATTGTATATACACCTTTTTCATATAGCTTAAGGATATCTATAATAGATATGCACAAAATTAATTTGGTAGAAGGACTTTAAAAACTTTCAAGTGAATACAATTTGTAGGTGTAAAGCCAAATTCCACAACCATTGCCAAAATATTCCCTACTTGTGCCAAAATGGGAGCTTTGAAACAAGATATGAATACCCATCAATGCATAGACAGTACATCCCTATAAGAAATATTATACTCCCTCAAAATATTATTACATATCATTCTATTGGGGGAAATTTAATTTATCGAGGGGACTTTACTTTATCAAGAGAAATTTTATTTAGAAAACCTATATCACCAACATATCAACTCATGTGAGAGGTCAATAACCCACTATTAAGCCTACACATGAAGCATGCATGCACAAAATAACAAAGAAAAAAATATATAATGCATCACACAATAAGTATAAGACAAAAAAATGTCAAAAGAGCTATGTTAGGACTAAAAAAAAAATCCCACATATTTTCATTAACATCTATTAATTTATCTCCTAGTCCTTACAAATATCACCAGACTCAATTTCATGATCTGGAAAAATTATTGATGTTTGTGTAAAAAATTCATTTTTGTAACCAGAATACCCAAATAATGACATTTATGAAATCCATTGAAGTCCTTTGATACCATTGGGCTAAAAATACTCTATCGGTGGAACTCCCATCACCACCCAACTAATAGCTCGATAGGGGCAATTCATATCCTTACATCAACATAATATCCTTCCATGAGGCTAACTTCCAAGGTAGTCTAACCAATGGATCGATGGAAACAACAAAGATTATCACATCATCGCAGCTCTGGTGCATCAACAAAATGAATTATGAAGCTCCCCCGATAACTTGATATAATCATGGGGTATGAAAGTCTAACACTTATCAATGAAGTTGGGATGCATCAAGGTAACATTTTTTGATGTCTTACTGATAGACTCAAAGAAAAACACTTATTGGTGGAGAAGGTGGCCATCAGTGGAAAACGAACCAAGGCCCCGCCGATATAGCGACAAATGATTAATTCTAGCCGATGTGACGTCAAAAGCATCATTGGGATATTTATAATAAATGCTCCCCCCGATGACAAGACTGAAGCAAGTGGTATATTAATGAGCCAAAATAGAGGTGAATTGCACCACAAATTAATCATACAATTTGTAGAAACTAGAAAGGTTGTGCTAAGGGCAGAAGTAGAAAGGACAAAACTCAGAGCTCTCATCTAGTGAAGTCAGGAGAAGAAAAAATTCACATAAGTGCTCCACTCTTAGCTAGAAAGTTTCATTTTTTTAGAGTTTGCAATGGAAGAAAATGTGGAAAAACCTAAGGCAAAGAGACAAAAATTGAAAAGAGGAATTTAAACCAAGACTTGATAGATCAGTGTCCGGGGTCAGGGCCAAGACCCAGAAGAAGTGTTCAAGCAATTAGATTGTTAGATAAACATAGGGGTCTTGGGGATGTTTGGATGCCATGCACTAGGGCTATGAGCTTTTTATGTATCACTACATAAAACAATTTATATTTCAACCAGTATGTAACCCATGGAGACTAAACTTAGGAAGACTTGTGGCCCCAAACGTGTTCATCGATGTAGAAATGGTGAAAGCTCTGGCCAATCAGTATAATGCTAACAAAAGAACTCTCCAATTACCAAATGGGGTCGATATGCTTGTTATCTCCCATGACCTGATCTCTAATGTATTTTAGTTAGAAGGTCCCATCAACTTTCCATTCACCATTAGAGACTTCTTGATATAATACCATTGCATGGATACTAGTTACAAGAGATAGAAGCTAACTTTGCCTAGACCTAAGAATGAGAAAGGTCAACTCAGAAATTTTTTGAGCAATGAAAAATCTCTATTTCATATAGATTTGTTTGAAGAATACTTCCAATATACCTACTACTCAGCTATTCAAGTCTTGGGAATTAAGGTTCCACCACTTATGTCTATTGCATCAATGGTTGTAGCAGTTCATATACAAAGCAAAGATGTTAGGTCATTCAACTATGCAAACTATTTGGTGAATTCCCTAAATCAAGAGCTTGAAAGAATAAAAAAAAAGCGATTGCATAGATTTCAAACAATATTCCTTGTTAGTGCATTTACTTTTATATGAGGGATATGTTAGAAATGTGTGGGGTAAAGAATTAAGAATCAAAGAAATAGATGAAGATGGAAACTTTAAACCTATACAAATGTGGACTGCACTACGGGACAGTTGATGTGAGAGGTCTCACTATTTATATTTTGAAGAATATTTTGTTAAAGCACTAATGAAGTTGCTAGACTATTCATATGATCACAATTTATCCCCTCAGGTGCAGATATTTTTGAGACGAAAGGAAAATAGCCCGAGAGGTAAGGTGAACCATAATTAGGGGGACTGGTATTCCTTCTCCTATTGCACAACAATAAGGGTTTATGAATTTGAAGGGGTTCCACATTTTCTACCCCAAGTGGTTCCTAACAAAGTTACTTATTTGGAAATAGTATGGAAATTAGAAAGGTCTGATACTAAACATCTTAAGAGTAATAATAATCAATCACTCTTTCCTAGAACTCTTTGTTTTGGAGATTTCACAATACGTTCCATTGAAGGATATG
Organism: Sequoia sempervirens; assembly: GCA_007258455.2. Lineage (NCBI taxonomy): Eukaryota > Viridiplantae > Streptophyta > Pinopsida > Cupressales > Cupressaceae > Sequoia > Sequoia sempervirens. The sequence continues at coordinate 591,111,394 of VDFB02058242.1, read as the reverse complement.
AAGAAATTGATGCTAAATTAGCTCATTACAACCTTCCTATTGGGTATGAAAGAAGGAAATTTGATGTAAAGTGATTTATTCATCAAGAAAGATTAACTCAAAAAAATTCGGGGTATGAACATTGGTTTGCACTTGATGATGTGATCAGGAACTTAGATGAAGCTTCCATTGGTGAGAGAATGGCTTCATATAATAAATTTGTGCTTGTGGAGGAATGGAAGAGAAAGAATGTCCCATCATATAGAGAAGCATTTATTGATATTCAAGATCCATTGGCTAGGATTGAGTAGCTTATTTCTCATATGAATGAAATAGTAAAAGATGTGCCCTCATACATTTTTGATACATATCATACAAGTTACATAGGAATGCAAGTTGAGGATGTGGATCCTTTGGACCACATATCCTCATAACCCACCCCTGATGTATGTTTCTCCATTGACAACAATGAAGAGGAAGTAAGTGATGAGGAGAGTGATGGAGAGGAGCAACTAGTGGAACAAATAAAGGCCCTTATGATTACACAATATGATCCCCCTTAGGAACTTGTAAAATTTGAAACATCGAATGAGCTATCTGATGACATTATGGTCAAGGTTGGTCATGAATTCATTTCTAATAATGATTTTGTTAAAAATCCTAAGTTCAAATCATTTTTCTATGATTATAAGGGAAGAAAATAAGACAAAAGGAGCAAGACATGACTCTTGAAAGGGAAGTTGATGCCTTAGAAGAATTGAAAAATGAAGTTGACATGGAAATACAATCCATCACTCCTGAAAGAGGTAGAGAATTACTTCAAGAGGTTGGGGTACTACTTCTACCAGGATGGGACATGAGCTCAACAATTGTGTTTGACAGTTTCAAAAAATGATGGGATAAAACAATGAACTTATTAGAGGAAGCTAGTGATAAGATATATTTAGGGTTTGGATACAATCTAGATGAGGATACCCTACTCATTTGGTCACTATACCCTCATGAGAAGAGGTCAATAGTGATTGAAAATCCTCATCAAGTATTTGGACACATTTTGGTCAAAAGAGCTAGGGATACTAATCCCTTAGAAACTGTAGAGCTGAATGTCAATGTGGAAAAATTTAGAGAAAAAATTGAAAATTTGGTCAAAGAGAATGACAAATTGAAAAAACAGTTATCACATCAAATGGAAAGGTCATATTCCTCTTCTGCTCCAAAATTGTACACTCCATGTCTTGAAAAGGATAAGAGAGTGTTAGATGCATTAGCTGATGCAACCTATTAGAAAAATTCCCATTTTAAAGCCCAAGAAAAGTGTAAAACACTAGAAAAGGAGGTGAAATTCATTAAGTACAATGTTGTGTCTGAGATAATCAAAGAGATGTTCAATAAGTTGAGAAAGCAAGCTGATGACTATTGGGGTGCATTTAAGCAAATAGAATTAGCACTAGAGGAGAATGTCTAGTTACAAGGAAGAATGAATGATAAAAAGAACTTCTAAGTAAATAGATCCTAAAAGATCAAACATTGCAAAGATATAATGACTTGGTGATATCCCACAACCAATGTCAAGAAAGACTCGAAGAAGACCTTGATTGTTTTAATTTGTTCCTGCACTCCATGATGATATAGGGAATCTTTGAGAAAGGGATGATTGGAAAGAAAATTTTACAAAGTTTCTAACTATTGCATTGTAGGAGATCAATGATGAGGATATGGTCTTGCAGAATACTCATAAAAAAATTGAGAAATTCATGCACATAGACTATGATATGAAGGAGGTCTTATCTGATGTCAACACTCATGCAGAATAGGGGTACATTGATCACCTCTCAGCTTTCAATCTATTTATAAATCAGGTAGTGGATAATTCAGGCACAACTGAGCAATAGTTAGAATCAATCGGTGGTAATGATGTGGACTCTATCATATAGTAAAATCTTTGAACATGTCTTAGATGACCATGGGCTTTTACTTGAAGATTAACAGATTGGTACACATGTTTATGATTGTGTTAGTTTCTTAAATTCAGTTCAAAATCATCTTTCCATTTCAAAAGATTATGTTTCTATTTCAAAAGACTATGTTGTAGATATAATTTTGAGGAAATCAATGAAAGATCTTTGATTTTGTGGCTTTATATTAGTATCAATTGTTTGTTGAAAATATTCAATTATCTAGTTGTCTCTAGTTTAATATTTCCTTATTATTTAAATTGTTATATTAGGTATATATTCAATTTATCAATGCACATTTGTTGTTCTTGTGTGATATGATTAATTGGTTTCTCCAAAAGAATTAAAATCCTTTTAGTCAATCAAAGTAATCTAGAAGTGTTACTTGGATCAATAAGGAGAACCACATAATTAGGATTGCCATTTTTTCTCCAATTTGATATTATATGTTGTTTCTATATGAACTATCCAATTGGTTATTTCAAGTAAAGATTAAAATCCTTTTGATAAATCATAAGTAACCTGGTTGTGTCATTTGGATCCATAAGTAGATTTTTTCAATCACTTTCTTGCACGTTTATACAAGATATAAACCAACATAAGTGTGTCGAATAGTTTGAGTTACAACCAATATAAGTTATACATTCTAGATCTTCATTTGATTCCATTTACCTAACAAGGCACTGGTCTTATCCATTAAATCATTTATTTTTATCAATTTTTTTTCAAAACCTCACATTTGTTAACTGAACATATTAAATTTCACCTTGATAGTTCTTATACAATTTATACCAATTAAGATTACATCTCTCCACTCTCAATTGTCATTGTGGATAGATTGCTCAAGCAGGAAAAAATAACCTAAGTTGACTCCATTTGCATATGTACACCCACCTAGGTTTGGCAGGGCCTAAAGAGAAGAAGGTTCAAGTACATCATTTGGCCTTGTTCATTAGCCTAAAATGTACCAAGAGCTTGGCAACCTCTTGTGGTTTTTCTATCAGTGTTTTTGAGAAATAACAAGTTGCTCTATGTTTCCCAATAGTTACAAGTCATTCATTCAATGGAGGAGCTTCTATTTTCCTCAAACTTGAAAAATTTGTCATGTTGCACTATATTTAGCAATTCTGCAAAACTTGACAAAAATGACCTACAACAACTTTTGATAGAAAGGATCATGCAAAAAGTGGCAATAATGGGTATGTAAGTTTTTTTTACCCAAAATTAATGAAACTAGGGGTTTTTAGAGGAGATTCTCAGATTTCCAAAAATATAAATTATGATTTAATTTTAATTTAATAAATAATTATTATTAATTTTCTATTAGAATTACAACTAAAGTCCTAATCAGGGTGATTGAAAAACATCTATAACTTTCAAACGGTATCATATTTTTGAATCCAAAACATGCATCATCATTTTATGTTCAGCATACTATAGGATTAAAAAATAAAAAATAAATTTCATGAAGTTTGACCAAGTTAAGGTGGTCGGATAGGCGAGTTTTATATTTTGAAATTTAATAAAAAAAATCATAATTAATTATTTACTTGGAAAAAATTACAAAAAATATGCATCACATCCGAAATGAGTCCTCTACTTATATATAAAATATTACAAAAATATTATCATTTTATTATGGTTAGGGTGGTCAGAATGATACCCTACTCTTTATTTTTCCCCAAATTTAAGTACTACTACATTGAAATTTCAAATTTTCACCAAATAGATTTTATTTATTTTTTAAATAAACCTAGTATTTTAGAAACTACATTCAATTTTCTACAAATTCTATTCTTACATATTTTGAAAAATATAGATAACTTATTCATATATTTCACGTCAAGTTTCCTAACACTTGATTTTTAAGATTTTGCCAATAAGGGCTGTTTTTACCACGATGATCCACATACCAGTTTGCAATTTTACAACTTTTTTGCAACTTTGTCTCTTTTACCCAATTGACTCTAAAATCATCCTAATTCATAGTGAATGGTCTCACAAGACCTAATTAACATAAAATGACCTCCTCAAATGCTAAAATGACCTACTAAGATGCAATGGCCTTCAAATTTGAAAATGGAAGCTTAGGTGCTCCTGCACCAACATGTATGCTATATGTGGGATCATAGACAAGGAACTTGAAGTGTTCGACAAAATGCCTCAAAGAAATGTGGTCTCATGGACTACAATAATTGTAGGATATACACAAATTAGATCTGTTGAAAAGGCTTTAGAAACTTTAAAGCAAATGCAATTTGCAAGTTGTTCCAAAACAACCTATGGTGAATTTGGGATATGTTTTAGAAGTCATTAAAGGGTATCTGAAAATGGTTTTATATCTTGTCTATAGTGCTTGAGGATTGAAGGAATTGAGAGATTGAAGCCTATTTTTTGTGAAATTTGTCTAAGTGAGGTTGAATGGTGCTCCTGATTGCTATCAGGCTCCATGTTGGAGATGCCCATGCTAACAATAGAGACCTTTTTGGTAGATCAATATATGGATATTGAACCCACCATGTGGTCTACCAAGATTATGGGACCATTATCCAATCATCAAACAAACAAGATCAAATCACTTAAATGAAATATAACCTCCTATAACAAGTCAATGAAAGAATATAATAGAAAGGTGAAGGAGAGGAAAAGTTCTTGGCCTTCACATAAATTTGATGAACCAATTTTCCATTAACGCAACTCAAGAACTCAACCAAGGTAGCAAAGAATTAAAAATCCAATGGGGGCAAGGAACCAATTCTTTGGAAAAGGATTTAGCCAACCACATAACAGGTGGGAGCACATTGTACTAGATAAAGCTTATGCAAAATAAGGTGGGGGCAGTCAGTTCCATTTTCTGTAATGTGGTAAGAGTCATATAGGTAACACTATGTCAGGCTGGGGAACTCTTCTTGGAGGTTCTAAATGATTTTCCTCTTTTTTATAAGACTTGTGTTGGCAGTGCCACCTGATCACAGTTGTTTGGTGGGATTCCAAACCTAGACAATGAGGTGTAGTTGTGGAAATCTCATAGAGAGAAGCTACAAGCTACCATGATGATTTTTCTGAGTGAATTTATATCAAAGTCTTGCTTAGCATGGCTTAAGACATGTGCAAATGATATTCTCTCTACAGATAGGCTTGGGGGAAAGTATTTTCTTGATCTTGTGAAAGGTGGCAAGGAACTTGCAGAGAATGAGACATTGATCAGAGAAACATTGGACAGTCTGGATGCATTTGAAGGGAGCTTGGAGTGGCTAAAAATGGTTTTTGGTTCAAATGTTGAGTTTCCATGGCAATGCATGTGTGAGATTGTTTTGAAACTTAAGAGTGTGGGATGAAATTTTTGAAAGCCTTTTTTAGTAGGATGAAAAAAAATAATAGTTGATGGATTTGAGATCTGTGTGAGAGAGTTAAGGTTGGTAAATGAAGTTACATCTATGGAAAGTTACAAGGAGACACTATAATTGACAGTTATAGTGGGCACTTTTCTTAGGAAGGATTTTAATTGCTCTCAGTTTTCATTCAACTTCCCTTCCACTAGTTCTTGGCTCGTCTTAGCTCTGGTTTGTCAAGAAAAAATCTTCAATTTCAGGGAAAGGATCTTCAACTTTCAAATATTCTAGTACTAGTTTTTATTACCCTCTTCTAGACAATTTTGAAAGAGAAATACTAATGAGAGGGGTCGGTTTGAAGCTTGAATCACAGGATAAAAATAACAGCACCAAATTGAATAAACTAAGAACTATGCACAATCTTTGTATCAGATCTCATAGCATGAGGATATTGTGGATAACTGAAGTTCAGGAATTCTCACAAGAGATCTAAGGGAGGATGATTCTTTATCCATGACAAATCCTTTGAAGGCCTATATTCTTATTTGAATTACATATTTAGTTTGTTGTGGCTTATGGATTTGGTTTTGTTTCCATGATTCACCTAATCATTGATATCTTCTTGTAGTTTTCATGAGATTTCTTCTTGTTTTGATTTAAGTCATCATGGTTTATATCTGTAAATATTAATAGCTAAATGAGAATAAAGCATCTAGAGTAAAGAGCTACATTTGATTCTTTTAGTCACTTCAAACTCTTTATTTCCCAATAAATGGAAAAGACTAACATGTGCCCTTTCAAACCTTCCAGTCCATATTAATCATAGAGATGTAGTCTATAATTATATAGAAAAGTATCAAGGGGGAGCCAAAAATTTGGAGATTTTCATAGGGCCTATGAATCAGCTCTTGTTGTTTTTATATGAAAATATTGTTGTTTTTTTTTCTATTTATATCTATTGGTGTCATTTGGGAACTCCTATTTGGGAATTCAATAAGAATTCTCAAACAAAGTAGGATGACATCTACTATACAATTGCACATTTAAATGGAATTTGAAGCATGATTTTATTTAATTTTTAATTTGCTTCCTTAAGGAAGCCTCATAAAATGCCCTTTTCTGATTGTATATCAAACTTCCTATTGCTTCTTTTCTTTTAGTACTTCAAGTAACAATTTTAATGTTGTATGCTTGCTTTGTCTTCTATAGTTTTTTGTTCCATGATTTCAAGGCTTAACATTTATTAATCTATGATTTGTAGGGTTGGGAATAAACTAAATTGAAACAAGAGCATGAGGGTGGAGGTCAACTAGATTTAAGCTTGGTAAATTCCTTGAAGCCATAGTTACATCTCTAGAAAGTTACAAAGATGTTGAAATCCATTTGCAGAAATTAACTACTAGTGGGGGTTTTCTTGTCAAGAGAGGGGACCTAAAAAAATTTAATTTACCTGGGTTGAGTTTTAGATTTATGATGACAAATGATGAAGACTAGTTTGGTTTCCTTAATGCTTATTTTGGAACCGAGGTTAGTTAAATAAATGATACCATAGATGAGGGGTCCAAGAATATTCTGGAAGACCTCCTAAGTTCTATTCATGCACATAAATCTCCTTCAAGGATAAATGATTTAGCACCTTATTTGCAAGATCAATGCTTCTGTTTTATCTCAACATTGATTGTTGATATTGAAGAACATCTTGCACATCTTTTAGATGCTCTCTATCATGAAATGAAAAATGAGGAGATGCCAAAAAAAATGAACAAGGAGACACTACAACCTATAGTTATAGTGGAAATGGAAGGCTTTTAGTTGCTCTTAGTTTTCATTCAACTTCCCTTCCACTAGTTCTTGGCTTCTCTCAACTCTATTTTGTTGAGAAAAAAGCTTTAGTTTGAGGGAAAGGATCTTCAACTTTTAGATATTCTAGTATTTATTTTGATTACCCTCTTCTAGATAGTTTTGGAAGAAAAATACTAATGAGAGGGGTTGGTTTGAAGCTTGAATCAGAGGATAAAAATAATAGCACCAAATTGAATAAACTAAGAATAACTATGCACAATCTTTGTGTCAAAGCTCATAGCATGTGGATATTGTGGATAACTGAAGAGATTTTAGGCATTCTCACAAGAGAACTAAGGGAGGATGATTCTTTATCCATGACAACTCCTTTGAAGGAATGTATTCTCATTTGCATTACATTTTTTTTATGGCTTATAGAGTTGGTTTCATTTCCATGATTCATTTGATCACTAATCTCTTCTTGTATTTTTCATGACATTTATTCTAGTTTTGATTTAATTTATCATGGTTTATATCTAGATATATTAATAACCGAATGAGAATAAAGCATCTAGATTAAAGAGCTACATTTGATTCTTTCAGTAACTTCAAACTCTTTATTTCCAATAAACGGAAAAGACTAACATGTTCCCTTTCAACCCTTCCAGTCCATATTAATTGTGGAGATGTAATCTATAAGTATGCAGAAAAGTATCAAAGGGGAGCCAAAAAGTTAGAGATTTTCATAGGGCCTATGAATCAGCTCTTGTTGTTTTTATATGAAAATATTTTTGTTTGTTTTCTATTTATAATATCTATTGGAATCATTTGGGAACTCCTATTTTTGGGAATTTAGTAAGAGTTCTCAAAAAAAGTAGGATGACATCTACTATACAATTGAACTACTGCTCCACAGGACTATAAATGTTAAACCCCTAGCATCCCTACACTCCTTTCATTGTACTCTACATGGTTGATATAAGAAGAGCCACTTTTAACTTTATTATTGTTCATCCTTTTTCTTTACATGCTACTCTGTTTTTTACACTCAACTTCAAAAGCAATTTGCATGCCCCCTCAGAAAGCGGAAGCTAATTTTAAGAGTTCAAATTCTAAAATTTGTATAGAAAACTCAATCTACATGTCCCTTAATATCATTTTTATAGATAAAAGTAAGTTCTCCTGTGAACTATACAATTTGATAGAGGAAACTTCAAAAACAAAAGATCACTTTTAACATCTCATAATGAAAAAGAAAAGAATAAAAAAATCTTGATTCCAAGTTCTCTATATAAACCCTTAACTTCTACAAAAGAAGATGGATTTAATTTTCATTAATTAGCCTAAAAAAGAACATAATCATTGTTATTCAACAAGTAGCTATGGATCATATGGCATGACTACATACAAATTTGAAAAGTAAAATTAACTTAAACCATGGAAAGTGACTTACCTCAAAATTCTACACAAATCATTTCCGACGCAAAAAAATGGGAAAAGGTTGCAATCCAAAATCAATGATGCACTTTACTTGTCCATTTTGGGCTACCTTGAATATAAGGTCTTTAGGAAGGTTTTAGAGTATGTTTCTTAAAATGAAAATTATGCTTATAAAAAAATAATGGTCCTTTTTCCTCTTAAATTATTTGGTTTCTTATTCTTATCTTTTTCTTTTTCTCTTCCTTTTGCTTATTTTTTTGTTTGTCAAGGTTTTTGGGTTTTAGATTGCTAGGTTCTCTTATGGTTTTCATTAATTTTTATAATTTGGTGGTTTTTCATCAATTTAGAAGAAAATTTGGTGTTCATATAATGACACCACAAAACAAAATATTTATTCCACCAAAAATATTTATTAGTAATTTTATTTATAATATTTTATTATTAATTATGATGGGCTACGATTGAAAATAAGGTCTTGATGAAGGTTTTAGAGTATGTTTAGTAAAATGAAAATTATGGCCAAGATTTTAGTAATGAGCACATTTATTTAGTTATTTATTTAGTCATTTATTTAGTCATTTATCTAGTCATTTTTATTTGTTTGATATTAGTCATTTATTTAGTCATTTAGTTGTGATTTTACTTGATAACCAAATTAGTCACATATAAATGACCAAATTAGTCATTTATTTTCCAAATACTACTAGTGTTAGTCACGTGACTAAAATTTTTAGTCATGTAGTCATTTATTTGCAAATTCTACTAGTGTATCAAGTTCAGGCACATATAAAAGTAGATGGAGGGAATGGAAGAGATCTGTGATAGCTTTGCTGAGCTATAATAGATCACCAGCACTAAGGTTGAGGAAAAGAACATCAAATGGATAGCAAGGACTACCTCAAGCTCATGACAGATCCAGATGTGCCCACCAATGAGTTAGATGCAAAAAGATAAGGGAAAATTTTCATAAAAATATGGAAGAAGGTTCAGTAGATTATCTAACACCAAGCTTCATGGATTTTTCTTCCTAGGCGTTTGTCCAATCAGAGAAAATGGTCAAGGCTACAGTGTTGAGCCACTAGGAGACAAAATAAGGAAAAGACAAGAAATGTATTTTAAACTATTAAATTTTGGGGGTAGGTGAAACCTTAATTTTTAATGAATCTTTCCCATACAATAAGATTAAATCTTGGCCACTCATTTTTCTTTTGAAAAACTATAAATAGGTGGTCTCCACTAATTTTCAAAGAGAGAGTTGAGTTGTTGTAATGACATATTGTTGAAATTTCAATAGAAATTAATTGCTTTTGGTGGATTCTTGAGTTTCTCTCATGTTTCGTGATTCATCTCCTCATAGTTGATAGATTTGAGTAGATTTAGTTTGTTGTTCTATGTGTTTTCAATGCTTTTAGTAGTTTAGTGAATGTTGTTCATTGATCTTGAAGAATATTGTTGTGTTGATGCCCTTCCTTGTTCATGCTTTATGTTGTTTGTTGATGATAAAAAATAGTGTAAAGCTATTTTGAAAATTAATTCATTACTGCACTTAAAATTCATCTTTCATTTATGCTTTAAGGTGAATAAATAGTTGAAAATCTGTAGGCTTTAGAAGATAGCACTAGTGTCTTGAGACTATTAGCTGATTTGCTTAAGTGGAGCTTAGTTTTAGGAAGGTTGTACACTATAGTGTCATCCATTATCATTGTTCATTGGTAGTTTTAGGTCTAGGAACTCTTACCTTTCCCTTCCATTTTGACCTTTCTTTGAAGTATAAGTTGAAACCAAGTTCCAACATCATCATAAGGCTAAATCTGATGTCAAGAATGGACTTGTAGACCATTGTCCTGAACTTGCAACAACAAAATACCATTTTAGAATTTCACAAAATCCATTTAAGGATCCAATCTCCCTCCAAATTAACAACTGTAAGACTACCTTGTGATTATCAACAAACCACATGAACCAACTGAGACATTCCAAGCAAGTCATCACCTGACACCCAAGAGACCTTGGGGTAGTGATTTGTAGCTTGTTTACAAATTTCTACCTTTCAAGAGAGGTATCATACTTTTGTGCTACCTATGTTGGGAAATTGTATAAAAAAATCCATCAACAAAGGCACCTTTTATATGAACATGACAATTTGAAAGAGTAGTGCTTTTACAATATAGACCTATAAAACCTCGAATAGTCAAATGAGTAGAGAATGTTTTAAGACAAGATGATTGTTTCAGAATAGTAAAACTTTGAGAATTCATTTGAAGAATCCTTATCTTCCAAAACATCCTCAACTGCTTCAAACTTGCATATTTCATATCATCTTGTAGGTGAGTTTATGGAAGTAGAGATGAGATAGAAATTTTTTGAACAAATTGCAAGAATCTAGGAGGTAGTTCTTTTATATTCAAAGATTATTTTGAAGTTTCCAGTTTATTTCAGATTATATTTCTTCATAGCTTGACATATCTTCTTAATTCAAAGTGTACAAAAAGGTTGTTACAAATATCTTCCACAAGTAGACTCCAAAATCACCTTCGAAAACTAATCAAATATTCCCCCAGAGCCATGAAAATTCACTAACATGTTGAATAATAATAGGGGAGTGTGGTTGCAAAACAGATTTGCATGAAGTCTTCAAGATTGCAAAATATTAACAATAAAAGTTTCTTACACAACCTTTTATGAAAGTGCACCAATCAAAATCCATCTACAACCCATCAAGTCACCATTTTGAAAAAATAATAACTTTCTTCCTAGGAAGCCTACACTAGGGAAATTAGTTCATTTAAGTCATAAGAACATGTGTGCAAGAGGTTTTTTCACAAATCCATTTCCTTCCCAAAATATTAAAGGTCAAAGTTGACCACTTTGATAGTTTTTGGAACTACAAACATCAAAACTTTGAAAACTCCATTTGCTTTTGACTTTGAAAAAATAACAAAACAAATGTTGCTCGGCTTTGAAAATGGACATGGAAGTATATTGACATTGGGAAATTTTGAAAAACCTATTATCTTTTCATGAAAATCATGCAGCTCATAAATACAAACATCCAAAGTTGGCCTCCTTGGCAGATTTAACACTGTACAAACAACAAACTATTCGATAACCCTCCAACTTCATGCTTCAAAAACTTGTCAAATCTGATCATAGGAGGCTGAAACCGGACATAAACATTCATATATGGTACATGAATGTTCTTGTAAAGTTAGTTGGCATGAAACTAAATAGGCTTTCAATTGTGATTTTACAAAGTAAGCTCCTAGAAAAGATTATAAATGTACTTTTTGAGTACTGTAATCAAAATTTTCATCATGGGAACCGTAAATTTTACCAAATTTTGATAGAAATTTGAGGATCCAGTAGTGGATCATCCTTCTGGGGATGTATACCCCTTGTGGGAATAGAAATAATTGAAATCTCTAGGGAGCAAACTAAGTCTTACTCATTTGGAAAAAAAGGTCAGAAAGATCACATTTGTCCATGATCTGTTATGGTATGAAACTCAAACCATAATTGATAGCCCAAGGCCACCCAAAAGAAAGGCTTGAACTTACCTCTATCATATACCTTATTTTAATATGACTTCATCAAATTCCTCTTGAAAATACTCATCCAATCGACCTTGCTATATCCACCATCATTAAGAATTTTCAAAACAACACTATGTCTAACATTTCCAATACTTCCTTTACCATTCTCCAGTTCAAAATTAGGAATAATCTCAAAATTATGTAATGAACTCATGATGATTTCTTCATACAAGGAATATTTACTTTCAATGCAACATCCTCCACCATTCTGGTCATCATCATGTATCATGAAATGATATCCCATCTGAATTGAAAACTAAAAACACTTATAATTTACCATATAGCTAAGACCATGAGTTTCTATAGAAAATGTAAAATCATCATAAAGACATTGATGTAAACTAGGAAAACAACCCCTAGGTATATGGGATGGAAAGAAATCATGCTTATTTATGTTGTTCATTCCATCATCTAAATGCTTCTCACATTGGTCTAAACATTTTGAGACAACCTGATTAGAAACATTTTCCATCTCTTCCATATCACTAATTGGTAGTGAAACCAGTCTCTAAGTCATATATTCATCAAAATGCACATCTAAACCAATCAATTTTGAACATATTATTTATCATATTCAAATCAAAATCATTCTCACATGAGCTAGAGATCTCTAATTTTGATTTACTTATTTCCTCATGAATAGGGATAGACATAGGCTCTTGATTAGCTTCAAGAATTCCTTCATCATTGTGTACACCATGCTTGTGATCAAATGAATTTTGATCATATCCATTGGGATCAAAATCACAACAATACTCAAAATCATTGGATAAAGATATAACAATTTCATCAACATACCTATTTCCCTGACAATTTGATGCGACGTTATCCTTGACAATTTGATGTGGCATTATCTTTTTTATTTGTGGAAGGAAAAATAACTAGAAATATATCACTTTGTACAAAAAGTAACATTATCATTTTTAAAGCTTATGGGACCAAGCCATAGAATTTCATGACCCATTTCATGTATATGCCTCTGATATTCCATGGTCAATAAGTCTTAAACTTGCTCATTGCTAAGTGAACATACTTCCTCTTCCACATCTTCCATTGCTTCTTCCTCTTGACCTCCATAAGAGCTGCAAGTATCCCTTTGTTCTAAATCAAGACCCAAAGGTTTGTTATCAAATTTTGGATATTCAAGTGATTCATCATAACATAAACTGATCTTTCCAAAAATACAATCTCAATCTAATATGGAAGGGAGACCTATATTTTCATCCTCTTTATCTTTCAAACTATCATAACAGTTATTTTCAATTGCATACCCATTCTCTAAGGAATTATCACAATCTTTTCCCTCTTCATTTTTTTAGGGCACATTGTGCCTTTTTGGTTCAGCTTCTAATTCATTATTATCAATTTTTTGAAAATGCATATATGGTTGCACTTCCATTAATTGATCATGAAATGCACTCAGATTATTATGTATATCTTTGTCACATGTGCATACATCTTCATCAATTGTGTCATCATGGTACTCAACTATTAATGGATGTGTTATTTGTTCACTATTAATCATACTTTCTTCTTCACTTCATTGTTGATGCATTCCTCAAGCATTGTGTCCTCAACAAAATCTTCAATATTGCAATCCTCCTCCATAATTTCATCTTCATTATTATCTAGAACATCATCAATTGTCTCATGAGGAATGTGTGGGGTCAAAGGACCATTTATACTCATATATCGACCCTGATTAGAGACAAGTATATATTTTGTTGTTTTTGAAGCAATTCGAGCTCTCAATTGTAAGAGCCTTTGACCAAATTCTTCATTTTCCCTTGTTGACTCAATCCTTTCCACTTGTTCCAACATTTGTTCAACCTCTTTCCTCATTTCAATTAATTTTCTTGTTGAAGTATGGATATCATGGGCACCATAATTCACATTATGAAAATAAGAATTAGAATACATAATTCAATAGGAAATTTGTAGCACACATTAATCTTTACTTTTGACTAAGAATATGGTTTTTCCAAGATGTCTTTTGTATTTTTCATCATATTTTTTTAACAAAGTCACCACCTCTTTTCAAAATAGGAATGAATTTTATCTTTCTAGGTCCTTTCCATCAAAGTTTCCAATATGTGCTCGAATTCAAAACTTCACTGACTCTGTAATAAAATGGTCTTCAACCAAGATTCTGAATTATACCCTAGTGGAGTTGCCAATTTTTTGGTTCCCAAAATTGTAGATTGCAAACCCTAAGAGTATGCCAGGCTCTATGGTAATTTTTTTTAAAAAATTAGCCAATGAATAGAGTCAACCAGTATGGTTTAGAACTCCTCGCACTTCAGGTTTTGCTAAACCTAGGCAGGTGTACCTTAATAATGGAGCACATTTAAAGGTTGTGTGAATTATTTAACTTTGGAAATCTATCAACACTATCATGTAAATGTGAAATAGATGCAAACTAACAACTACTCCTATTCCTAATATTTGAAATTTAAATGTGTGAATAAGGTTTTTTTGAAGTATTGCTTTATAATGAATATGGCCAAATTTTTTTATCTACTTTGGGCAATGAAGTCAAGATGTTTATGATAGATGTGTCCTCCCTCCTAGCTTACCTAAAATTATTTAGCACTTTTCATATGTTTTTTCTTTTTATAAATGTGCAAGATTACCAGGCTCTTTTTACAAATCTCAGTGATATCTCCCTAGGTTACTATTATATTTGAAAGGATTTTAATTCTTTCTTGAAGGAAACCAGTTCAAATGATTAATTTAAAAGGATTCTAATTCTAGGAAGAAACCAATAAAAAAGAGTATCTTAAAGGAATTTTAATTCTCTTCTTAGAGAAACCAATCAAGAATATCACATAGAGGCAACAACTTTGTCTTAAGAAATTAAGCATATGCTTGATATATTCAATTTGAATAATGAGAAAAGAACAATCTAGAGATAACAAAGTTAACATGTATGAATGGATATCAACAAATAATTGAAATCTTAAATTCTAGAAACCACATCAAAGATTCTTCTCCATTCATTTGTGTCAAAAGAGCATACAGTTCATATCAAAAGTCTTATTTTCTACTAATCTATTATATATATCTATTCCTATTTATGATGATCTTCCTTTTGATTTTATCTTACATATAGACTTTTCATTTTAAAGGGTTATAACCCTTCATCCATTCTGATGCAGCCTCTTGCAACTAAAATAATTAATTTTATGCTTCATTTTTGCATTTCGTGAAAATTAGTTTTAATGATTATCATTATTCCTCTCTTGTTGGCAACTTTCATGGTCACATTTTATCTTTGGTGGAAATATTTCACCTTTCTCTTGTATGCATTTTCACCAAAGACCCTTTAGGTAAACATGATTATCCACTTCATGATTAAGTTTAATTAATTTCTTCGGTGAAATTACCATCAACAAAATTTGTATTTTCCACTGTAATACTACCTTTCAAAATATTCACCATAATCACTATTTCATTTAATCATTATTTTCCATATCGAGGCGACCGCAAGTTTATTCTTATCGAATTTTACTTCTCCCTTCAATGACTTCCTTAGTAGTATGCACTTATTGTCTGTCTAGATTTCAAAGAGACTTTGAGTGACTTCCCTTTGATATTCCACAGTCCTCTCAATATAATCCTCAAACCCCTCATATGCTATTTTTTCTTAAGGGACATCAAATGGATGTTAAGATTACTCCCTATGATACAAAATTTTCTTCTCAATATAAACTAACCCACATAACAACCATCTTCGCAGCTCTCAACCACTTCCCAGATGTCTTTGTGCGTCTTCATTGAGAATCCCTTTTCTACCAGTTCCTCTCTTCAATAATTTAATCTCATCACTCATGCTAATTGATAGGGACTTGTATGTGATAGGAGATGAAATGCAACCATTGACCTTTGAAATTAAATCATGTACCAAGGTTTTCTCAAATATGACCTGTCACATCTGGTTATGATACACTAATGTAGAATGCAGTGAGTACCATTTCAAATGCAAATGAATTTTCTTGTATTGAAATGATGTTGGAATTACCATATGAATCAATATTCTCAACTATTGTAGCAACCCTAATTGCAACAACTAGTTTCAACCAAGTTTATAAAGCTCGTTTATGATATTCTGGACAATGGTTTCTATTAAAGTGCAAATTTGCAATATGAAACTTTTTCTCCTTAACAATTTATCAATTTAGTCACTATCCTCATTTAAAATTTATAAGACTCTTACAGTATACCTAAGTGTAGGTATCCATGTCAAAATCATTAAATTCCTTTTATCTAAACTATTCATTAGTAGTGGGCACTTTCATTCTTAGGGTTACCCGCTCCTTTTCTCTAAAAATCTATCTTTTGGACAATACTTTATCAACTCAACTGAAACTCCATTGTATTAGTTATCAACCTTATAAATCCTCCATTTCCCTCACCTCCTAATTACTAGCAGACTTCCTTTCTTCTTCACCTGGACACATGGGAAGTTGTCAATACTCTATAGCAAAAGCAAGAATTTTAAGGAGCCCCATCAGTTTTTTATTATCATTTCTTATGGCCACATATTTGCTTGATCCTAAATCATTCAACGTGCTCTCTACAAGCCATGAAAGGTGATCTGATAAATGCCTATGGATGACATATTTTAATATTTTTTACACCAAGTTCATCATTGATATGATCATGGGGAAAATAATTGAGATGACTCTCAATAGAAAATGGCTCATATAAGAGCTTATAATATTCTTTCGGATGTGCATGGAATAAAATTATGCATTTTACATCATTATCATATAGAGGTTTACTAGCACACTCCATCACTTGGAGAAGAGGATAGTCCATGTGAGAATTTTCCCATTCATCATAATATTGTGTACCCATGATCGCAAAACTAGAGTATTTCATTAACTAGACAGGGCGAGTACGGGCACCTAAATACATGAGATGGTGACACTTCATTCTACAGTTCAGGAGACATGATCTCTCAAATAACTTTCTCCATGGCCACAAGAAAAATCCTTTGAAAGGTATTTGTTGTCCAAGAGTTTTGAGTTTTTGAATGACCACAATATATTCATTGATATTTGAGATCAAGATGGAAAACTAGCTAACAAGGAATGTAGATTATGGTAAATGAAAAAATAGATGAAATTCAGTGCAATAGCCTTCATTATAGAGAGTACTCAGTGACAATGTCATGAAAGGTGTTTGACTCAGACATGAAATAAAGTACACAATAGTGTGAAGGGTAAAGGCATTCAATTGAAGATAGTGTAAAGTCATTTTAAGAACCAAATTATCATGACAAATACCTCATGATAGTGTTTCCCACATAAGCTATAAGATGATTTTCATGATAGTGAATGAGATTCAAGGGTATTCCCTACAAGGTAGAGTACTAAACATGGAATTTTATAGGTGAAGACCTCATGAAGACACTTTTTAGAAGAACGTGACACTTTGTAAGAGTAGTACTTGTACAATATAGACCTATAAAACCCTAGATAGTTAAATGAGTAGAGAGTGGTCATAATCCAAGGCGATTGTTTTAGACTAGTAAAACTTTGAGAATGCATCTGAAGAATCCTTATCCTCCAAAACAATCTCAACTACCTAAAACTTTTTGCATATTTCTTATTATCTTGTAGGTGTTGATATGGAAATAGGGATGAGACAAAGAAGTTTTGAACAAGTTGCAAGCATCTAAAAGGTAGTTATTTCATATTCAAAGATTATTTCCAAATTTCCAATTTCCTAGAAGTTCTATTTCTTCACCGCTTGACATATCTTATTAGGTGATAGGCTATATGTGTGAACTTTGGTTGGAATTTTTGGTCAACCTTCCAGCACCTGGATTCCAGTTGGGAAAAAGGTAGCAGATTTGTGTGAACTTTGGATGAAATTTTAGTTTGCCTTCTCATTTTTTGAGCCTTTCGGTGCCCGAGTTCCGATCGGGGAAAAGGTGGCAGATTTTTTTATAAAAAAAAAAGCATTTGGCATGCTAATAGAGAAGGCTAGTGAAATTAAATGGTGGATGGTATTAGCATTAATTTTTGTATGGTTTTCATGTAGTGGTGATGGTTGTAACACTTTCCTTTTAAAGCCTCAGAAAATATAGTGAATGTCTACGTAATTTTCGATAAGGAATTGTAACACTTTTCTATGAAGGTGCAATTGCGATCATCCATTATGGACATTCTGAAAAGTTGGTTGGAGGTTATTTTGTGTTTTTTACATGGGGTGATGGTTGCAAAAGCAATACAAAAGTATTGGTTGTGATAATTCTTTTCCCATTTTTTGTAGGTGATGGAGAATGAAGGGAGCGGAGAGAAAGCAAGTGGGAAGAGTTGCATTTGAAGCAAGTGGAAAGAGGTGTGGGAAGAGGTGCATATTGGAAAAACCATTTCTAGAGTATTTTGAAAATAGTTTATGTTATTTTCCAAAGGGAGCTATTGATTGTTGTTCTATAGCTTAGGCTATATTGTTTCATTTATGGTTTTCGTGTAGTTGCAATGGGTGGAAGGAAATATTGTTTGTTTTTGTGTTGGTTTGTTACTATGAATTCATGTGTTTTTTGTGGGCTTTCTCATCTGGGTCATTGTTGAAACCAATATTGTTTATGGTTTCCATGTAGTCACGATGGGTGGAAGGAAATATTATTTGTCTTTGTGTTGGTTTGTTACTGTGAATTCATGTGTTTTTGTGGGTTTTTCATCTCGGCCACTATTGAAACCAATATTGCTTATGGTTTCTGTGTAGTCACAATGGTGGAAGGAAATATTGTTTTTTGTTTTGGTTTGTTACTATGAATTCATGTGTTTTTCGTGGGTTTTTCATCTAGGTCATTGTTGAAACCAATATTCTTTCATTTATGGTTCGCATTTTGTGGTGAAGGTTTTGAATTAGTTTGTTACTGTGAGCTTTTTGTGTTTTGTGGATTTTTTATCTAGGTCACTATTGAAACCAATATTTTGTGGCGATGGTTGTAACACAATGAAATAGTGAATGTTATACAGTTTATGTTCTTTTCCATAAGGCAGTGTTGATTGTTGTTCTATAGCTTAGGCTATCTTGTTTCCTTTTTGATAAGGTTCTACTAAAAAAATACTATATAGTTTGTTGAAACCAATATTGTTTGATTTATGGTTCAGTTTTTGTAGCGATGGTTTTGCATGTGTTTTTTATTGTGATTTCTTTTGTTTTGTGGGTTTCCCATCTAGGTGACTATTGATACCAATATTGTTTCATTTATGACTTTCATTTTGTGGTGATGGTTCCAATGCAATAAAATAGTTAATGTTATGTAGTTCATGTTGTTTTGCATAAGACATTGTTGATTGTTGTTCTCTAGCTTAGGCTATATTGTTTCATTTATTGCTTTCATTTTGTGCCAATGGTTGCAACGTATTAAAATAGTTAATGCTATATAGTTTATGTTGTTTTCCATAGGGCATTGTTGATTTTCATTATGTAGTTTTGGCTATATTGTTTCATATTCGATTCGCAGTACAATAGTAAGTGTTATAGAATTTGTGTTTTTATCCATAAGGCATTGCTGACTATTGGTGTATAGTTTTCGTTGTATTGTTTCCTTTCCAATAAGGTCCTGTTAAAAAAAAAGAATTTCCAAGTTGCTATTAAAACCATTATTATTTAATTTAACGTGTGAGTGTGTATGTATGTATATTCATTTTCTACTTGTATATTTGAGGTCATGCGTTTATCTATATATGGATATGTCAAGTTTTTAATATCAATATAGTTATTTGCTCTTGTTTGGTTCGATTATCACATACTCTTATATCTCCACAATTGTTGTTCACTATTTTGAATGTTTTTTATGTATGTGTGTATATGGTTATCTCCGATAAGGTGTTGTTCAACAAAGAATTTTCTAGGTTGTTGAAACCATTATTGTTTCATTTAAGGCTTTTGTTTTGTGGTGATGGTTGCAGCGCTATATAGTTTATATTGTTTCATTTATGGCTTATGATTTGTGTCACTGGTTGCAATGCAGTAAAATAGTTAATTTTATAGAGTTTATGTTGTTTTCCATAGGTCATTTTTGAGTTTTGTTCTCTAGCATTGGCTACATTGTTTCATATTTGATTTGCAATATAATAGTAAATGTTATAAATTTTATGTTGTTATCCATAAGGCATTGTTGAATATTGGTCTATAGCTTTGGCTATAATATTTCCTTTCCGATAAGGTACTATTGAAAAAAAGTATTTCCTAGGTTGCTATTGAAACAATTATTGTCTCATTTTGGATGTTAGTGTGTATGTCTATATATGCATTTGTACATGTGTTTTTAAGGTCATGTGTTTATCTATATATAGATATGTCTAATTTTGAATATCAATATAGTTATTTTCTTCTTCTCTGGTTTGATTGCCACATACTCTTATATCTGCATAATTGTTGTTTGCTATTTTTAATTTTTATATATCATTGTTGAGTGTTGTTCTCTAGCTTTGACTATATTATTTTATATTTTATTTGAAATAAAATATTAAATGCTATAGAGTTTATGTTTTTATCCATAAGGCATTGTTGACTATTGGTCTATAACTTTGGCTATATTGTTTCCTTTCCAATAAGGTGTTGTTGAAAAAAAGAATTTCCTAGGTCACTATTGAAACCATTATTGTTTCATTTAAGGTGTGAGTGTGTATGTCTAATTATGCATTTTCTACATGTATCTTTGAGGTCGCATGTTTATCTATATATAGATATGTCGAGTTTTTAAAAACAATATGGTTGTTTTCTTCTTGTCTAGTTGGATTGCCACATACTCTTATATTTGTAGAATTGGTGCTTACTATTTTGAATGTTTATATATGTGTGTTGGTGTGCATTTTTGTATATGGTAGTTTCCGATAAGGTGTTGTTCAACAAAGAATTTTCTAGGTTGTTGTTGAAACCATTATTGTTTAATTTAAGGCTTTCATTTTGTGGTTATGGTTGCAATGCTATACAACTTATGTTGTTTTCCATAAGGCATTGTTGATTGTTGTTCTCTAGCTTTGGCTATATATTGTTTCATTTTTTAAATGCAATTAAATAGTGCATGTTATACAGTTTATGTTGTTATCTGTAAAGCATTGTCAACTATTTTTCTATGGCTTTGGCTACATTGTTTCATTTTTTATAAGGTGTTGTTGAAACCAATACTATTTCATTTATACTTTTCATGTGGTGTTGATGGATGAAAGGAAATTTAATAGTTGTAAATACTGATACATGTGTTAAATACATCAACATAACTATATAACCAAACAACATAAAATAAAATGAGGAACATACACTAAAAGCAAAACAAAACTATAAGTGACATAGACAATACAAAAGAAAAGAATTGTATGTTTTTTTGTTAAAAATTATAAGTTTCTATCCATTGTCTTAATATATAACTAGTTAAATGCATGTGTTTATTGTTGTGAATTCTTTTGTTTAGTTGTTATGCCCATCTAATTCATTGTTTTAAAAGGTTTGTTGTGTTGCGAGCCTATTCTTTTTTTTTTTTGGGCATAGTTTCATTAGAATAAAACCTCCTGTCAAAAATTATGCATGAACTGATGCATTACAAAAATTAATATGTTAATTTTTTTGCATTGCGACTAATTGTGGTGCAAGAAAATTTAACACCTGAAGGCATCATACCTTTGGATTTAGCTGAATGTATTGAATAAGGAATTCCTATGAACTTTAAGATATAATAGCATGGTTATGCATCAATAAACCAACAATAAATTCATGATAACTTCATCGCAATCAATAACAATCCAATAATAAATGTGATCCCATGTCATGTCTATCTCTAGTTGACATAGTAACAATTTTAAAATGTTCATTAATAAATTCACTATTTATTGGTATATGAAGAACGATCTTCTTTCCATGGTCAACAAGAAAAAATATTTCTTAGTTATGAAGACAGCGTGGCCTAATGTTCTTCTTTATTTGTTTTTGATAAATATGTACAAGTTGGACATAATTCCACACACCATAAATTCATTACTTTATAAGGGGAAACCTGCATACATGGGATGTGCAAATATAAAATATAGAGAATCTATACCTTGTTGAGTTTGGATGTTTTGTTTACCCATCTAAATAATGTTTCATGATTCATACGATACTTAATTGGCATAACAAGCTGGTAAGGGTGAAAGATTTAATCATGGAATTTGAGAATAATGAGCATGAGGTTCAATCAAAAAGATATTATTAGTTTTATTTATAATAATATTTAAAGGATTCAATTATTGCATATTATAGTGACTCAAAGGTACATACCTATTTCTCTTATTGATTGATATGTTTCATTCTGGTTTTCCAAACCTACCATTTAAAGCTTGTCAAATTCGTAGAATAGTTTATGTTATTTTGTGGCAGGCATGCATACATTGTCCACTAGCATATTCAATGGTGATATCAGTGTTTTTTATTACAATTAATAAATAGGTTGTCATATATATGAATGTTTTCTGCATCTAAATTCCCAAATATAGATATGTGCACATAGGGAAAATTAACTGGAATACAAAAAAAGAAGGAAAAACAACATAAACAGTATAACATTAATTATTTTATTGTGTTGCAACCATTGCCACAAAATGGAGGCCATAAATGAAACAATATTAAAACAGTTTATGCTATTTTTTGGTAGGCATGCATACATTGTCCACCATTGTATTCAATGGTCATATCAATGTTTTTTATTACACTTAATATACAAGTTGTCATAGATATGAATGTTCACTACAGCTAATTTCACAAATATACATATCTGGACATAGGGAAAATTATATGGCACACAAAAAAAGAAGAAAAAACAACATAAACTATATAACATTAACTATTTTATTGTGTTGCAACCATCACCACAAAATGGAGGCCATAAATGAAACAACATTGGTTACAACAACAACCCATATGGAAAAACTCACAAAACACAAAAATTCATAGTAAGAAACCCATGCAAAACCATTGTTGCCAAACACAAACCAAGCAACAAGATACATTGGCCACCACTCTCACCAATGGTAAAGTTGATGTTTCTTATTGCACTTAATATAGTTTGGAAAGTTGATAGAGAAGGACGGTGAAATTAAAATGACGGTTGACATGAACATTAATTGTTGTATGGTTTCTATGCAATGGTGATGGTTGCAAAGTATGAAAATAGTTCATGTTCTTATCACTACGGAATTCATGGTTGTTGACTTGTGGCTTTAGTAATACTACTCCTTGATGCATATATGCATACAAATGCATTATAGACACATGTATCTACATATTTTTGTATGAACATGTTGTATGCACTCAAAAAACTTAATTACATACATATATGTTTATCTATATGCATATGCAGAGGTATGCATACAAAACAAACATTTCCACAAGTATATATAAGAATAGTTGCAAATACTAATACGTTGTGTTGAGTTGTGTGATCAAACTTGTTCCATTAGAAAAGCTCACCATATTGGCTTACAATTTTGATAGCAGGAAAAGCCATAGAACAACACCCAACAATGCCTTATAGCCTAAGCTAGAGCACAAAAATCAACAATGCCTTATGGAAATCAACATAAACTGTATAACATTAACTATTATATTGTGTTGCAGCCATAGTGACAAAATGGAAGCCATGAATTAAACAATATTGGTTTCAAACGTGACCCAAATGGAAAGAATACACAAAAAAAGGAAGAATTCACAGTAATTCGCCATAAAATGTGAACCATAAATGGAACAATATTGGTTTGAATAGTAACTCAGATGGAAAAAAATGCACAAAAGAGAAGAAATCACAGTAACTAACCCATGCACACAAACAAATTCTTTTCCCCACCAGTACCTTATCAATAATGAAATAATATAGCCAAAGCTAGAGAACAATAAACAACAATGCCTTATGGAAAACAATAAAGACTATAGAACATTAACTATTTTATTGTGTTTCAGTCATCACCCGAAAACAATAGATGTATACATATTTACACGTAGGGAATGATAGGTTGTATTTTATATGTTATATGGAACATTGATGTCACCATTGATCGCAGTGATGAACAATGCCTTATTTTGTTTTGTTTCACTTTATTTCTCCTATGTGGAGATATGTATGTATGCCATATTAAATGCAAACAATATTTATACATACTGAGACATTCTTGGAATGATAATCTATATTTGAAGTGTTGTATGGAACATTGATGCCACCATTGATCATAGTGATGGAAATGTATTTTCCCTATGTGCAGATATGTATGTATGTCATAGTAGATGCAAACAACATTGATACATATTGATCCCTATGTTTATTTTGTTGGGACATTCTTGGAATGATAAGTTGTATTTTAATTGTTATATGAAACATTCATGCCACCATTGATCATAGTGATAGACAATATATGTTATTAGTTGGTTGTTTTGCAAGAACATAGACTATTTTTGAAATGATTTACAAAGATTTTTCCAAATGTTCCTTTTTTATATTCTTTGTTTTCACTCATATTGTTAATGTAGCCAAAAAAAAATTGAAAGATAAAAAATTTAAAATAAAAAATTGGGAATAGAGCTCGTCAGCCTTTGTTACTTTAATTGAACCTTCGGCTCTTGTGTTATTATCACATAGAGCTTGTAGCCAACTGCTAGTGTTGCAGCTCTCACCTTTTTAAAGAGTGGCCCTAACAATGTTTGTGGACTCTAGCTCTCCCTAGGCTGTTGGACAACCCTTGGGCACCAATCCTATAAGTTGGTTCCTTGTTTCCTTTTTGTTGTTGAGAATTGTATTGGCTCTTTGCAATGTGCATCCAATGAATGGTGAAATTTTTTTGTTTGAATTAGTTATCCTTGTAATATATATATTATGGCTTATTTATATTTGAGGTATTTATGTGTCCACCTTTTTTTGGCTAACCATTTGGGAGTAGCCAATGTGTAGCTATTTATGTGTCTTTCATTTTATTAGACTTGCATATAACTTCTTTTTGTTATAATATTTCCTATGTGGTGTTCAATCATGATTGTGATCTATCTACTGCACAATACTTTTGTGATTTAGCTTGAGTCTACCTACACACATACCTATCTACATTTATACTTATTGATACATGTAATTGCATACATACATATATACATACATACATATATACATACATATATATATATATATATGCATATATATATATATATATATATATATATATATATATATATATATATATATATATATATATATATATATATATATATATATATATATATATATATATATATATATATATATATATATATATATATATATATATATATATATTCTGCATATGTATTGACAAGTATAGGTGTGGATAACTATGCATGTTGTGTAGCTCAAGCTATAGCTTTGCACTAAACAATGCCTTAATTGAAAATAACATAAACTGCTCAATTAATGTGCTAAGTTTTCAACGCAACCTATTATTGCAACCATCGCCAATATATGTAGCCCATACATGAAGCCATGTTGTTGTCATGGGTTGTTCCAAGTGATTTTTATTTCCTTTGCTTAGGAAACAAACATATTAACAAGATTTAAACTTATCTATATTTGTTCTTGCATCTCTTGATAGGTTACTATTGAAAGAATAATTATTTAGGCCTTTTTTGAAATCATCATTGTTTCATTTAAGGATTTTGTTTTGTGGTGATGGTTGCAACACTAGGGTTTATGTTGTTTTCTACATGGAATTATTGAATATTGTTCTCTATCTTTGGCTATAACCTGAAGCTACAAAATAGTAGTCAACAATGCCTTTTTGTAAAGAACATAAATTTTTTAATTGCTTTGGTAGTTCTTTAGAATGCTAAATATTATTGTGGCCGTATATGTGGACTATTTTTTTGCCTTACAACTATCACTACTACATGGAAACCATAAATGAAATAATATATTCAAAGCTATTCAACAATAATCAATAATGTGTATATATGTGCATCTAACTTCATATATATATATATATATATATATATATATATATATATATATATATATATATATGTATGTATCGATGTAGCTTTTTTTTTGGAGTTGCATATATATGTATTGTGTGCATTGGATGCATATGTAGGAATCTTTTGCTTGGAAATATATAAACACAAAATTTACATGTTTCTTTTGTTATGTCTCATTTCTCTTTTGTTGTGTGAAAATATGTATGTATGTGTGTGAAATTATATGTAGACAAAATTCATATATAATGCTCGCCATGTTTATTATTTGGGGAATTTGAAGTTAAATTCACGTTTTCACTTATTATTTATTTCAGCCTCACAAAAGGAGTTGTAAGAATGATAGGCTATATAGTAATTGTAATAAGGAACATTGATTTCACCATTGATCACAGTGGTGGACAATGTATGTTCTTGCATGAGGGTTTGGTGAGAGCCCATGAGGCTCCATGACCGAATATGGTAGGGTGGAGAGCAAGTTGTTGTGTTCCATTTTATATTTCCTATGTGAAGATCTATGTGTTTTTGGAATTCGATGCAAACAACATTCATATGTTTGAAGTCCACCTATGGATATATAAGTGTGTTGTCTACATATAACTTTAGATGCATATATATTTGTATAGATCTTCCTTTCTAAGCATATATGCGGACTCTTTTATTGATCTCCACCCATTGCCACTACATCAAAAT
Organism: Sequoia sempervirens; assembly: GCA_007258455.2. Lineage (NCBI taxonomy): Eukaryota > Viridiplantae > Streptophyta > Pinopsida > Cupressales > Cupressaceae > Sequoia > Sequoia sempervirens. The sequence goes on along the minus strand of VDFB02058242.1, from coordinate 591,084,637 downwards.
CATAAATGAAATAATATTTTTGGATCTATTCAACAACAATCAACAATGTGAATATATGTGCATTTAACTTTGGATACATATACATCATGTATTATTTTTTTTGCAACTCCAAATATATGTATTGCATGTGTTTGATGTATATGTAGGAATTTATTGCTTGGAAATATATATACACAAAAAATTATGTGTCTCTTTTGTAGTTTTTCATTCTTCTTTTCTTTTGCGCAAATATATATATATGTATGTATGTATGTATGTATGTATGTATGTATGTATGTATGTGAAATTAGATGTAGACAACATTTATATATACTCCTGAGCTCCATGTTTATTGTTTTGGGAAGATAGTTGTTATTTGTTTCATCCTTAGAGAGGCATCCTTACAATAATAGGCTTTATATTAAGTGTAATAAGGAAGATTAGTACCATTCATCACAATGGTGGAAAATGTATGTTCTTATTCAGGGGTTTGGTGAGAGCCTATGGGGATCCATGACCTAATAAGGAAGGGTGGAGAGTAGGCCTTCTTTTGTTGTTGTTCATTTTACTATCCCTATTTCTAGATATGTATGTTTTTGAGATTAGAGAAAGATAACATTCATCCCTGTGTGCAGATATGTATGTATGCGAAATAAAATGCAGATAGTATTCATATATACTCCTTCCTATGCTTATTCTTTTCATAAGATAATTGCAAATTTTTTTAGGCCTATACTTTAAATTCTCCACAAAAAAAAAGTGTTGCTTGACATGGCTTGGCCTTGTGTCAATTCATCCAAAATTGTTGCAACAATTGGAAAATGAATGGGTACATATGTTTCGATTGATGGTTGTAGTCTCCCTATTTGAGAGCAACATAGTGCATTTATTCAAATTGTTCTTGTTTGTCAAAGTAATAAAATAGTTTATGTTATTGTCCATATAAGGCATTTCTTTATGTTGATCGTTGTTCTATTGCCTCAAATAAATTATTTTATCTATGGTTTTTTTCTAGTGGGAATGGTTGGAAAGTGATTAAATAGTTCATGTTCTTCACGATAAGGCATTGGAGTATGTGCAGGATCATCATGGAAAAAACAAGCCCTTAAGTGGCAAATAATTCAAAAAGTTCAGAGTTAGGCAACTTGACATAAAAAATTGAATAAGTCACAAGCTATATTATTTAAAAAATAAGTAAGAATAGAATCTATAGAAAATTGAATTTAGTTTCTAAACTACTAGGTTTATTTTAAAAAAACAATCTACTTGGTGAAAATTTTAAATTTCAATACAATACTACTTAAATTTCAGGGAAAAAATAAGAAGTAGCTGTCTAACTAACCACCCTAACCACAATAAAATGATAATATTTTTTTATAATATTTTAGATATAAGTAGAGGAATCGTGTCCCGATATGATGCATATATTTTTTAATTTTTTTCTAGGTAAATAATTAATTATGAGTTTTTATTGTAACAACTTTTAAAAATATAAAAAATCATATGTCTGACCACCTTAACTTGGTCAAAACTTCATGAAATTCAATTTATTTTAATCCTATAGTATGTGAAGCATAGAATGTGACACATGTTTTGGATTCAAAAAATGTGATATCTTTTGAAAGCTATAGATGTTTTTCTATTGGCCTATTAATCAAGACTTTAGGCATAATTCAAATAGAAAATAAATAAAATTATTTATTAAATTCAAAGTAAAGCATTATTGATATTGGTGGAAAGTTAAGATTCTCCTTTCAAAACCCTTTTCATTTCATCAATTTTTGGTAAAAAAAGAGTTGTCAGCCACATACCCATCATATCGCCACATTTTGGCCATCATGATCCCGCACATACCTGTTGTTGGTTTATTTTGTATGGATTCAAGGATAGTTGTTTTTTATCTAGGCCTCAATAAGGATTTCATCAATGTTTTATCTGACACTTAATATATGACCTCCCATTTTAACAAATCCTTATTGAGGTTTAGACAAATAACAACTATCCTTTAAGAAGAACGTGGACTATTTTATTACTTTGTCAACATTGTCACCACAGATAAACCATACAACAATTAAAGTTGATGCCATCCAGCATTTAATTTTGTTGGCCTTCTCTATCGAGGCACCAAATGCTTTTAATTTAAAATTAAAATATATACCACCTTTTTCCTAATCAAAATCTGGCCATCAGAACGCTTAAAACCCAAGAAGGCTGACAAAAATTCTGACCAAAGTTCACACAAGAGGGGTAAACCACACAACTAGAGGTTCCCATAATTTTTTCTTTTGATTTTCATGCTTTTAATCTTCTTGTGTTGGTTGAGTTTAGAGTATACTACTACTATGTGTGAGTTCCCAAAGTTAGATCAATGGTGACATCAATCTTCCATATAACACTTAAAATATAGCTTATCATTCCAAGAATGTCCCAATAGAATAAACATGGGGATCACTATTTATCAATGTTGTTTGCATCTACTATGGCATACATACATATCTACACGTAGGGAAAATACATTGTCCATCACTACGATCAATGGTGGCATCAAACAAAAAATCACAGTAACAAACCTATGAAAAAATATAATCTTTTCTCAATAGTACCTTATCAAAAATGAAACAATATAGCCTTCTCAACAGTCTCCTATCAAAAATTAAATAGTATACCCTAAGCTAGAGAAAAAAAATCAACAATGCCTTATGGAATCAATGTTGTTTGCATCTATTATGACATAAATACATATCTGCACATAGGGGACATACATTGTCCATCATTCTAATCAATAGTACCATTACCAAGACTTTTGTATTGCTTTTGGAATCATTTCCCCATGCAAAAAACACAAAATAACCTCCAACCACCTTCACATAAACTTCACAATGGATGGTTGGACTTCCACCTTCACAGAAGCTCACTCTCTTGGCATCAACATTAACTATTGTATGGTTTCTATGTAGTGGCGATGGTTGTAATAACACCTTCCATTTTAAATGTTAGAAGAGGTAGTGAAAGTCTTCGCAATTTTAAATAAGGCATTGTTGGGTGTTCTTTTGTAGCTTTACCTGTTATCAAATTTTTGAGCTAGAATTGCGAGATTGTTTGAAGGTTGAAGTTTGATCACCTTCTTCAATACATGTATCAGCACATATGTATACCTATAAGTTTCCATTCATCTAATTATTTATATTGTCTACATCTAATGCTACATCCATACATTTCTACACCTACTTTTTTAGTGTTTATACTTCCAAGCAACAAATTCTTACATATTCATCCAATGCATGATGCTAGACTATATTTGTTGGCATTTATTCCAAATTATCTAGCAAAAGACAAAGGAAGATCTATGCATATTGTTGGACAAACTAGTTCAACTAAAGAACCCAATTCAAGTGAGGAAATTGTTGTTACACCTTATTTACATACCAATATAATTTTAGGGACAAGAACCCTAGCCAAAACACATACAGGAAATATACAACACCAATAAAATGATAGCCATCAACACATCTAAAATTCTATCAGTATCTAGAAATAGGGTGTAACAGCAATTTGTTCACTTAAACTAGGTTCTTTAGTTGAAATGGGTTCTTTAGCAATATATATTAGTGTAATAGATTCCTACAAATGTATCCAATGCATGTAATGCCTACATATGTTCTTGGAAAACAAAATTTTCACTAATATATGGCTATTTGAAGTTAGATGCACCTTTTTAGTTATTATTTCTTTCAGCCTCAAAAAGGAGTTTTTAGAATGATGGGCTTATATTAAGTGTAATAAGAATGATTGGTTTCACCATTGATCAAAGTGGTGGAAAATGTATGTTCTTGCTCGAGGGTTTGGCGAGAGCCCATAGGGATCCATGAACTAATATGGTAGGGTGGAGAGCAGGTCTTGTTTTTTGTGTTTCATTTTATATTTTCTATTTGTTGTTTAGCTACATTGTGGGTCTTTAAGTTGGTGTTTGCATGCACTTTATTGTCTTCATCGTAATAAATGCATATGTATATGTATATATATATATATGCATGTGCAATCAAAAAAATGAGGTTTTTTTAGATGGAGGTTGGAATGAAGGAATGTACGATGCATAACCATAAGCAACAACAATGTTACACTCTCCTTTAAAGAGTGCATCATACCTTCCATTCATTACAGTCTTCATAAAAAATGCATTGCATATGCATAGATACATTTACATATATATCTACATATATATGTATTCTTTGGTTGTTCTCCATAAGGAACTATTGACAAAAGAATTTTTTCATGTGTAGGTTTTCTTTTTTGGCGGATGGTTTTATATTTCCAAGCAACAAATTTCTACATATGCATCAAAAGCATGGTGTCAGCTATGACAGCTTGGCTATTATTCCTTCCAGCCTAAAAAAGCAACTGTTAGAATGATAGGTTCTATATTGGCTGTAATAAGCAACATTTGTTTTTTCATTGATCATAGTGGTGGACAATATATGTTCTTGTGTAGGGGTTTGGTGAGAGCCCATAATGCTTGTTCAATGCACCATTTTAGTTATTATTTCTTTTAGCCTCAAAAAGGAGTTGTTACAATGATAGGATGTATATTAAGTGTAATAAGAAAGATTGGTTTCACCATTGATCAAATTGGTGGACAATGTATGTTCTTTCTTGGGGTTTTGGTGAGAGCCCATCGAGCTCCATGAGCCAATATGGTAGGGTGGAGAGTAGGCCTTCTTTTGTTTAGTTTCATTTTATATTTGTTATTCGTTGTTTAGCTACACTATTGGTCTTTAAGTTGGTGTTTGCAAGCACTTTATTTTTTTTATCATAATATATGCATATGCATATGTATATGTATATGTATATATGCATGTGCAATCAAAAAAGTGAATTTATTTTAGATGGAGGCTAGAATGAAGGAAGGAATGATGCATAAGCGTAAGTAGCAACAATGTTACACTCTCCTTTAAACAATGCATCATACCTTCCATTCATTATAGTCTCCATCAAAAATGAATTGTATATGCATAGATACATTTACATATACATATGCATATATGTATTCTTTGGTTTTTCTCCATAAGGAATTGTTCAAAAAAAGAATTCATGCACGTGCGGGTTTGGTTTTTTTTTTTTTTGAGCATGATTTTAAATTCCCAAACAGTAAATTCCTACATATGCATCCAACCCATGATGTCGATTACCACAACTTGGATATTATTTCTTTCAGCCTCAAAAAAGAGTTATTAGAATGATAGTTTGTATATTATGTGTAATAAGAAACATTGGTTTCACCATTGATTGAAGTGGTGGACAATGTATGTTCTTACTCAGGGGTTTGGTGAGAGCCCATGGGGCTCCATGACCCAATATGATAGGGTGAAGAGTAGGTTTTCCTTTGTTCTATTTCATTTTATATTAAACCTATCTATTCTTTAGTTGCACTATTACTCTTTAATTTGGTGTTTTCAAGCACTTTATCATCTTCCTCATAATATATGCATATGTATATATATGTATATATGCATATACAATCAATAAAGTTAAGTTCTTTTAGATGGAGAGTAGAATGAAGGAAAGAATGATGCATAAGCATAAGAATCAATGACATTACATTCTCCTTTAAAAAATGCATCGTACCTTCCCTTCATTAAACTCTCCATTGAAATGCATTGCATATGGATAGATACATTTACATATACATATGCATATATGTATGCTTTGGTTGTTTTCCATAAGGACTTGTTGAAAAAAAAAATTAGTGCATGTGTGTGTTCTCTTTTGTTGTGCATGGTTTTGTTCCTGTGGATTCTTCTGTTTTGTGGGTTTTCCATTTGGGGCATTGTTGAAACCAATATTGTTGCATTTATGGCTTTTGTTTTGTCTTAGTGGTTGCAACGCAGTAAAATAGTTAATGTTATATAGATTATGTAGTTTTCCATAGGGCATTGTTGAGTGTTGCTCTCTACCTTTGGCTATTTTGTTTCATATTCGATTGGATTGACCTCTTTAGTTATTCCATTGTTCTTTAAGTTGGTGTTTGCAATTATTTTATTATTTTCCTTGTATTATGGTTGTAGGGTCCTAAGCCTTGTTCAAGTTTTATCCCTACATCAAGTGTGCACTGAGAAAAGATAGCAAAACACCAAAGAAACCAACTTTATTATGTGTTCTATAGAGACCAGATTTATGCGAGTTGTCGAGCCAAATACTTGCAACAAAGAGCCATTGTAGTTCATCCTAGCTTGGCCCTACCTAATCAAGTGAGCGCACTACAATTTCTGCCATGCTCGTTCCAAAAACATGCTCACTTCTATAGTCATGCACCCCCATCCCCTCCTAACTTCTGCACAACCTTCCCAATGAAGGTGCCTCAACAATACGTAGTTGTAGACCTCAAAAAACCTTTGTCGGGCATGGTTTTATATCTATGTCATCAACCCCCCACTGATTTAGCAACATGTTTGGAGATTATTTTTGTATTGCAATGTAGTCCTTCCATTGGCACATTGATGCTTCATCTAATTTGAAAATTTGTAGTGTTTTCAATGAAAGTTATGCCAACATGAAAGTATGAGCATCCAACATGGGCGTCATATGTCTGCATTGTGCTTTTGAAAAGGGTGTCCATAGATTCATTTTAGTGAACAAGATGGATCCAAGGCCGCAACCTTTTGTCCTTGCAAACCTTACCCGCATTGAAAATTTGTTATAGCTAGAGCTACTCTAGTTTTGCATGTGACCCATGCTTGAGGAGGCCAATACAAATATAGTGGTCATACTATAAGCCTCCCTCAAGACATTGCAGCCATAACAACATTGTTACCACATTGCCTACATGATCTTGAAGTGGTGATTGTTCAAAGACTTGGAATTCAAGGGACGAACTATGATTGCTATGTTGATAAACATAATGTCATGTTTGATTAATATACAAAATTAAGAATGATCCATACTATAGTGATGTTGCAATTGATTGTGACGCTTTAAATTTGTTGTATGTTATAAGTATTGAAATCTTCGATCATCTACACACAATGAAAGAACCGAAACATAACACAATTGCACTAGTGGAAACTCCAAAAGGTGTTGATGAGGAAGTCGAGCTTGAGGACTCATCATCATTTATTCCATTGATTCCCAACCCTCCCCAAGAATTGTAAACAATTAGAGATGCCTAGCAGATTGAAGATAATAGTCAAGATAATTTTCCTTGGCCTAAGATAAATTCTAACCCTTTCATTGAATATAATATAGAAGGGTTCTTAAGCATTGCTTTTCCAACCTTGTTCCCCACTAGAACAATAATTCCCCTACACTTGAGAAGCATATAGATTCACTTACATGAATATGCATTGTACTTGACGAGATACTATGATAATAGATTTAGGAGGCATGTCAGATTTAGATATTACCTTTATAATTTGATAATGAGACATCAAAGCCAACAGTTGGCTTCTATTTTCATGAAAACAAACTTGGAAGAAAGGATAACAAAGTCTATTGTTGCTTTGCAACAATTTCTTTGGGATGCGCCAGATACGTAGATAGAAAACTAGCTTGTTCGCTTTGGTGCATCTTTGTGAGGGACGAGCTCATATTGGGGAAAGTTCCAACAAGAGCTTGCGGCAATGATCCACCAATTTGGCACACCAACTATCTTCTTCACTTTGATCTTTGTAGACACAAAATGGCTTGATTTGTGCAGGATAATTGATCCTCATGCCCAACTACATATTCCATACTCCCAAAGATGCTTCACACACAATATCATCCATAACCAGTACATAACAACCTTGCACATGCACTTGCAGTTCACCATTTTCTGTGAAGAGGTTATTGAGAGGCATTTCCACACAAAGGACTGTTGGCATACGTATGAGTGGAAACATCATAGATCAACACATGTCCATGGTTTCTTAAGGCTTCCAGGTGTCACGAATATGGACATGCTTGATTGGTCCAACCCACATGAGCTTTAGCAACCAAAAACCTTCTTCGATCACTTTTTTTTAGCATGGAACCCTCATTCACCAGAACAACTAATATCAAGAGTCCACCACTCTTCTTTGGATGACTTGTTTTTGCTTGATAGTCCAGAAATTTCTTGCATGGATCCAATGGTGGATTACAAATACTATTGAACATGGTATAGAGGCATAGCAAGTGTACTCAGTACACTTTCCCTAGGAAAAAAGGCCACCAATTATAATGTCACTACAAATCTCCATTAAATGGAAAACTATCATCAACAATAGGAATTGATAGTGAATCGAACAAATCCTATAAGCCAACAAGAAATGATGATTATTTTAATATCCACAATGCTGAGATACTTGCAACCTGATGAGAAAATGTTGATTGCTAGTGTTAGAACTGTAAAATTCTGATGATTTTACATGTTGTTCATACTCATGAGTTTCCAAATAAGTCCTACCATGAGCACATTTTCCCCATATTTGGCCATGTAGTACCATAAATTCCATCAAGTCTGAAGTATTTCACATTATAGTCCATATCAGCATGAGATTATCAAGGTTTCCTCAACCCATAATGCATTTTTGTTAATATACGTCTATTATTGCCTATCGGCAGGACATTCACATTATTTCGGCAAAACAGGAAAATTCATATCGGCAAGAGTGATATCACTGAGGTGAGGTCTCACCAAATGAGTCGTGTCTCACTAACCAATGCACATGGATTCATTTTGGCCAAGCCAATAGACTTCGGGGTGAGGTCTTACCGAGTGTATTGTGTCTCACCGACTAAAATGCACAGAATGATGTATCGACCTGACTAAGGGTATTTGGGATGAATTCTTAGTGAACTCATAGTGTCTTACTGACCGGAAATAAATATATACATATCGGTAAGACTAAAGTGCATCGGAGTAATGTCTCATCAAGTGTGTCAGGTCTTCCCAACAAAGTGAAGGAGTTCTATGAAGGATTATCGAGGTAATGTTATACAGTCTTGCCGACCTATTTTTTCATGCCAAAGTGTTTCATTGGTGAGAAAAAGATCATGTCCCAGTGACAAGAATGTATCATGAAGACTTTCAATAAAACAAAGTATAGTCTGTGGGACATCTCCTTGACTCATAATTTTCATAGCAACACACAAGCTGAAGGAGATGACTTTTGGCAGGACATTTGGCCTTCGTTATGACTACAAAAATGTCTCAACAAGTGTTTTACAAGTGTAAAGTGAAACTTGAATATAGTTGCTCACTGACATTGGAATGCGAAGCAATGTGTCCTTTCAGATGCTAGTGTATAAATGTTCATTTCTGATTAGATCATATGTGAGATAGATTAGTAAGTAGGATAGGAATAGAATTTTCCACATAACAGGGACTATGATGTATTACAAAATGGAGATTTTAATGAGAATCAGTTGATGTGGCAGCTCATTTATGGTGTCAATTTTCTGTTGAATTTATTGAAAGTATTACTACATTGTCTCCAAGATTGATGCTTTCTGGTTGTTTAAATTGATATAACAATTTTATATTCAGTTTATCAGTGCACATTTTTTGTATCTGTGTGGTTAATTGATTGGTTCTTTCAAGAAAATATTAAATCCTTTTGGTTGATCACAGTAATCAAGGAAATTCATCTAGATCATTAAGAAGAGCTTAGTAATCATAGTCTTGCATGTTTATACAAGTTATAAACAAAACATATGCCAAAAAATTTGAGTGTTCTCCAGAAATAAGTTGCCAATTTCTATTTCATTTGACTCCACATACCCAATAAGGCACTAGTCTCTGCATTTCACCATTTAGATTCATTCATTTTCTTTACATCTATTAACTGAACATATTAGGATTTAGCTTTGAATATTGCTATACAATTTATACCAAATTTAGTTTTATTTGTCTACTCCCATCTGCCATTGTGGGAAAAACATATCAAGAAAAATAAGCACATTAAGTCTGCTTCATTCATATAGGTACACCAGCCTAGGTCCAGCAACACTTGAAGAGTAGAAAGCTTAAACCATTTGGCTTTGTCTGTTACCCTAAAACCTACCAAGAGATTGGCAGCCTCTTGAGGTATTCTTACCTACATTTTTGAGAGCAAACAAATTGGCGACTCTGCTGGGGACTAACCTAGAATCAGGGCTTTAATCATAGAGTCAGAAACCTTGTACAGAATCCGCTGGGAATAAGAAATATCAAATACTTTCTCACTTTTGAAAAAAGTGAGTGGCGACTCTAACATAAACATAGCATCTATTCAAACATGAATGGAAGAAGATCTCAATATAGGGGAGGTCATACTGGGGCCCTTGCTGGCAGTAGTAAGTGGACACACAAGGATGATAAGGTTAATAAGGGTAAAAGGATAAGTGATGGCATGTGCATGACGAACAAAGAAAAATCATCAATACCACATGGTGAAACATATGACTGTTATGATACATGGAGAGATAATTTAAGTGTAAAGCCTTATACCCCAGAAGATCAAAGAAATCATTTTTATGATCCTTAGAAAGAGGCTGAGTTTAGACCTAAACTTGAGGCTGAATGAATCAGAATTCAACAAGAATATGATAAAAAAATGGAAGGTAATCAAAGTGGACCCACTGATCATGAAACTCCTCAAGAAGATTATTAATCTTTAACTTATGAAGAAGTAAAAGCAAGGTTTGAATCTCAAAGAAAAGAAAGAGAAGAATAGGAGAAAGCCCAGATGATACAAGCAATGAGAGAACTCAAATTACAGAAGACTCAGAACATTACTCAGACAGTTGGTTGCCCCCCAAAGTATGTACCACCTCATAAATAGGGTAATCATGGTGCAGGGTCTTCTGATCCACCAAGGGTCCCTCACCATCAAGTAGGGAATTAGTACAGATAGCCAAATCATCCACCTCATATTCCCACGCAACATACATATACACAACCACCTCATGGTCATCATTTTGTGCCACATCATCATACACAATTCAATAATCCAATGTACCAATATCAGTACCCACCTAATCCTCCTCCTCATCAGTATACAATAATGATCAGACAATTTGATATGGCAGGGTTTCGATTATACCCTTACCCAATGGATGGCAGTTGGAGAGGTCTGGTGCCTAAGTTTACAGGGAGTAGTGCAATTACTACCAAAAATCACTTAAGGAGCTCCAATTCCTTCATTCAAGATTTGGATGTACCTTATGAAGATTTATATATGAGGCTATTCATGATGTCATTTATTGAAGAAGCTAGGGATTGGTTCAACAGCCTAACAACAGCCTCTATTGATTCTCTCCAAATATTTCAAGACTGATTCCTTGAGCAATATGGTAATCAAAGTGCACCTAATGTTTCTCTTCACGAATTGATGCAAATTCAGAAAAATCAGAATGACTCAATTTATGATTTCAATCGATGATTCAATAAACTGCACAATAAAATACCTCCTGGATCAAAATTGCTAGACTCTATAGCATTGAGTCTTTATTTGAATGTGTTTGATCCTAAAACAGGGTATGAACTGAGAAATAGGTTCCCAAGAGACCTGGTTGAAGCTCAGAAGATAGCATTAACAATTGAAAACAATAGGAGGGTTGTTGGGATAATTGATAAAAGAGACAATCATAGGGCTCCTCAACAAACCAATAATTATCAATACAAACAAGAGAACACATACAAAAATGAAAGGCCTAGGTTGCATGACATGCCCTATAACAAAAACTAGAAAGATGGAAAACCTATAACAAATAAGCCTAGAAACAAAGAAACTCCTGATCCACTAAGGAAGAAGGGAACATATATGGTAAATAACAATTATTTCTATGAAGTTTGTGATAAGCCACATTCCCCAGATTATTGTGTTGTAGCCCAAAGAATGCAAGAAGAAGGAATGTTGACAGGAAATAGTGGAGAAAATCACACAGTGTATTTGACTTCAAATACTTTTCACCATGTTGAGGAGAGGTACTCATCTTCAAAGGATGAAGGTTATGAGTATGATGTTTCAAATTAGAAATATAATGTCCATGTGGTTGAACAATAGATCCTTTCTGACTCTGAAGAAGATTATACAAAGCAACATTCTGTTGAAAAACCTATTCAATGTAGTATGAGGAAACTTACTAAAGAGGAGATAGAGAGATTAACTGTTGCTGCAGTTGAAGAAGCAAAGAGTAATTACTAGTTAAGAAATAAGATAGTAAATGATAAGGAAGGTGTCCCCAGGGGAATCTTTATGAAAGAGAAAAAGGCAACACAGGGAATTGTGAAAAAGGCATAAAATAAATGACATGATAAAAGTGAACAGAAGCCTATCCAAAAGGAGAAAGTGAAGGAATTACGCAAGGAGATGCAAAAGCCTGATCAACCAAGTAAAGGAGAAAAGGAAGGAAACAAAGGACAGACGTCAGAGCAAAAGAAGGTGGTTAAGGTGGAGGGTTCTTCTTTTGACTTCACTCAGAATTTTTCTCAGGTAAAGATGTATGTTCCACTAGTTGAGATGATGAAAATTAAGGAATACAGAGACAGTGTTATCCAATTAATAATGAATGGAAATGAGAAACATATAAATTCTAAAAGAAAAATAGCCACTAAAACTATTAATAAGCAAGAGAAAGTGAATATCCCAGAAGTATTCCTTAGTAATGCATTATTGAGTCCCCCACAAATTGATCCTTTTTTCACTACCTTACTCATAAATAAAAAATTGCTAAGGAATTGCATTATAGACTCTGGAGCTGCTATAAATATCATGCCAGTAGGAGTTATGAAATAGCTTGGCATGTGGGTGGACACGAATGGAGGCAAGTGCTATGCAATGGATAACCAACCTGTTCCTGTGGTGGGTATAATGAGGGATGTTGAATTCAAGCTTGTTGCTTATCCTCAAGTGGCCTATAATATTGATATAACAGTAATTGACACACCTCCTCAGTTTGGGATGCTTCTATCAAGACAATGGATGGCAATAGTTGGTGGAAATGTCCAGTTTGATTTGTCTTATGCAACAATTCTGGTAAACTATCAGGAAGTGAAGATATATAGAGAGCTAAGGATGAATCAAGTTGTTGACTATGTACCACAAGATCAAATCAATTGTTTTTGTGATATTGATCTTGGAGGTTTTTCAGATAGAATCAGCCCAGCCAAAATTGGTCAATATCAACCCAATTGAAAAGCATGTGGCACAAAACTGCAATGAGGTGTGGAAAATGTATTTTGATGGAGCATGCAGTCAAGAAGGTAATGGGGCTAGGATTGTGTTTGTTTCACCTGAAGGTACTACAATTAAGTATCCATGCTTGTTAACATTTGAATGTATGAACAATGTGGCAGAATATGAAGCTTTATTAATAGGTTTGAACATAGCTGTGAAACATAAAATCAAGTTACTGGCTGTCTTAGGGGACTCTGAGTTGGTTCTTTCACAAATTAAGTCAAAGTATGTAGAAAAATATAAAAGACTGAAACAATACAGGAATGTTGTGTGGGACATAATTGAGTTGTTTGATGCCTTCTCAATTGAGTGGATTGATAGGTCAAAGAACATAATGGCAGATTTTTTGGCAAATGTGGCACTGAAAAGAGATGACATTACATTGGCTGGAGTATCACAGATTGAATTCAAGACAAGGCCTGATGTGCCTGATAACATATATAGTTGGCAGGCCTTTAATGATGATATTGACCTCTTAAAATTCCTCCATTGTATAGATCAATATGAAGCCCAAGAGATCAAATTCAACGCCTTTGTTGAAGAAGTGGATGTGAAGCAAACAGTATTTGGGAAGGAGATCTTACAGCTCAAAACAAATAATCTTTCTAAAGGCTTAGTGGCATTGGAGAGGGTGTATGATGGAAATGATCGGTCACTCTTAAAGAAGACACCAATCAAAAGGGAAGATATTGAAGAAATTAACTTGGGGACAGAGATGACACCAAGAAAGGTGTACATAGGGAAGAAAATAAGCCCTACAATTAGAAGAATCCTGATAGAATTGCTGAGAAAATATAAACATGTGTTTTCCTGGTCTTATGAAGATCTAAAAGCATACAAGGAGGATTTGTTTTAGCATGAAATACCATTGAAGCCAGATGTTAAGCCATTCAGACAAAAGCAAAGACCCATAAATCCAACATTGGAGCCTAAAATGCAAGAAGAATTGGCAAAGCTCAGAGATGGGGGAATCATTAAACCAATCAGGCACTCAACGTGGGTCTTGAACTTGGTCCCTGTGAGGAAGAAAAATAGAGATATTAGACTATGTGTGGACTTCAGGAATTTGAATATGGCATCTCTCAAGGACAATTATCCTCTACCCAACATGGAGGCTATATTACATAAGGTAACAGGGTGTGAACTGTTATCTATGATGGATGGGTTTTCAGGGTATAACCAGGTTAAGGTCAAAGAATTTGAGCAATATAAGATGACATTTACAAATCCTTGGGGGACATATGTATACATGAGAATGCCATTTGGTCTTACAAATGTAGGAGAAACCTTCCAAAGAGCTATGGATGTAGCATTTATAGATTTGATCAATGCTATCATGGTGGTGTATTAGGATGACCTAACTGCTTATTCAAAGAAGGTTGAGCATCATGTACAACATCTGGAGAAGGTATTTATTAAAGCCTTAGAATATGGTATCAACTTGAACCCTAAGAAGTGTCACTTTGTAGTCATAGAAGGTAAGCTCTTGGGACATATTGTTTCAAGAGAAGGGATTAAGATAGATCTTGAGAGGGTTGAGGCCATTGATAAGATTCATGTCCCTAAAACTGTTAAGGCTATACAATCATTCTTTGGACAAATCAGCTTTGTCAGGAGATTTATTTCTAACTTTGATGAGATCATTAAACCCATATCAAAAATGTTGAGAAAAGGAAAAAAGGTAGAATGGACTGTGGAAGCCTTGGAAGCTTTTATATCCATCAAACGGGCCATTAAGGAAGCTCCTATCCTTAAGTCTCCGGATTTTCCAAATCCTTTTCAGATATTTTTCATTTTCGTCAATGCACACTATTGCTACTGTCATGTTATAGAAGAATGAGGATGGTCATGAACAACCTGTGTCTTTCTTCAGTAAGTCATTACAGGGGTCTAAATTAAAGTATGATATAATGGAAAAACAGGCATTTGCACTAGTGAAAGCTACAAAAGCTTTCAGGCCATATCTTGTTGGAGCAAAGGTGGTTGCTTATGTGCCTCATGCAGATGTCAAGGATATTCTAACACAATCTGAAGTAACAGGAAAAATATGCAAATGGATTAACAAAATCCAAGAGTTTGACATGGAGATACAAATTACTAAACTAGTAAGAGGTCAGCGCTTACCTAAGTTGACGACAAAAGCGAATATGGAAGCAAACCAAATTTGCAATGTAGAAGAAGAGACTGCAATTGCGAGCATTGAGCATACTCCATGGTATGCAGATATCATGCATTACCTTAAATACATGAAGTGTCCAGAGGGATTGAGTGACAACCAAAAAAGAACTCTGAAGTTGCAGGCATCTAAGTATGTCTTCATGGATGGAGATCTATTTTGGAAGAATAGGGATAGTATACTATTGTTACGTTTGGATGAATCACAAGCCAGGCATGTCTTAAGTGAAATGCATGAAGGGGTTTTTGGAGGAAATTACTCAGCAAACAAAACTGTGCATAAAATTTTCAGAGCAGGTTACTACTGGCTAAAGATTTTTAATGACTCTTTTACATATGTAAGAAAATGCGAAGCCTGCCAAACATTCTCTAGAAAATTGAAGTATCACGGAGCTTTTCCACTTCAACCCTTGCAAGCTAATGCCCCTTTTCATCAATGGGGAATTGATTTCATTGGAGAGATACAAGAAAAATCAAGTGGTGGACATAGGTGGATATTGGTGACCACTGATTATTTTACCAAATGGGTTGAAGCAATCCCAACTAAATAGGCTACAAGTAGAGTTGTGACAAATTTTCTAATGGACAACATCATTACCATATTTGGTACACCAATAAGATTGATCACTGACAATGGGATGTGTTTTAGATTAAATGAATTCAGAAATTTTTGTAGCACATATGGCATTACCATTTCTTATGCAGCCCCTTACCATCCACAAGCTAATGGTCAAGCAGAGTCTAGCAATAAAAGTCTTCTGAATATTATAAGAAGGATGCTAGGTCAGAACAAGAAATCTTGGGATTCGAAGTTAAAATTTGTTGTTTGGGCTGACAGAATCATTGTTAAAAAGGCAATTGGAAAATCCCCATTCAAATAAGTGTATGGAACACAAGCTAGGATGCCTTTACAGAATTTGTTACCAATCTACAAGTTTGTCCTTTAGGAAGATTTAGATATTCCAGAACCTATGGAGGAGAGAATGGAGCAACTAGCTGAACTTGATGAAATAAGGAGAGTTGCCCAAAATCAAAACATAAAGTTACAGACACAGATGAAGTATCTATTTGATAAAAAGGAAAAAGATAGAAAATTTGAAGAAACTAATTTGGTACTGATGTGGAACGTAAGGTGTCAGGAGAGGGGCAAGCATGGAAAATTTGAAGCTTTGTGGTTGGGACCTTTTGTTGTTATTGGAAAGAAAGGTGAAGATTCATACTATCTACAGAATATGGCTGGTGAAGTTCAGGATTTGCAGGCCTGTACATGGGCAATTTCTGAAACATTTTTTCTCTTAAGCAACACAGAGGATTAAGGGTTGCCAGTGCATGGACAACTCTTGATAATCCTCTTTAAAATTATTTTCCATGCACAGTAGTTTAGGATTTTTTTCATCTCCATTTCCATTCATTCCATCTTGCTCACATGATCCATCACCTTGAGTTTGGTTTGCTCACCCGAAGATCTAGATTCTTACAATGATCTTACTATCATTCATCCCCAGATGAAGCCACTATTAGAACTATAAAATTCTGATGAGTTTACATGTTGTTCATACTCATAAGTTTCCAAATAAGTCCTACCATGAGCACATTTTCCCCATATTTGGCCATGTAGTAGCATAAATTCCATCAGGTCTAAAGTATTTCACATTATAGTCCATATCGGTATGAGATTATCAAGGTCTCCTCGACCCATAATGCATTTTTGTTAATATACATCTATTGTTGCCTATCGGTAGGATATTCACATTATTTTGGCGATAGAGGAAAATTCATATCGGCGAGAGTGATATCACTGGGGTGAGGTCTCACCGAATGAGTCGTGTCTCACCGACCAATGCACGTGGATTCATTTCGGCCAAGTCAAAAGACTTTTGGGTGATGTCTTACTGAGTGTATTGTGTCTCACCAACTAAAACGCACAGCATGATGTATCGTCCTGACTAAGGGTATTCAGGATAAATTCTTAGCCAACTCATGGTGTCTTACCGACCAACAATAAAGATATACATATCGGCAAGACTAAAGTGCATTGGAGTAGTGTCTCATCGAGTGCGTCGGGTATTGCTGACAAAGTGAAGGAGTTCTATGAAGGATTATTGGGGTAATGTTATACAGTCTTGCCGACCTATTTTTTCATGTCGAAGTGTTTCATTGGTGAAAAAATGATCATGTCCTAGCGAAAAGAATGTATCATGGAGACTTTTGATAAAACAAAGTATAGTCTGTGGGACATCTCCTTGACTCAAAATTGTCACAGCGACCCACAAGATGAAAGAGATGACTTTCAGTGGGACATTTGGCCTTCGGTATGACTACAGAAATGTCTTGGCGAGTGTTTTGCAAGTGTAAAGTGAAACCCAAATACAGTTGCTCGCCGATATTGGAATGTGAAGCGATGTGTCCTTTCAAATGTTGGTGTATAAATGTTCATTTCTGATTAGATCATATGTGAGATAGATTAGTAATTAGGATAGGAATAGAATTTTCCACATAATAGGGACTATGATGTATTAGAAAATGGAGATTTTAATGAGAATCAGTTGATGTGGCAGCTCATTTTTGGTGTCAACTATCTGTTGAATTTATTGAAAGTATTAATAAATTGTCTCCAAGATTGATGCTTTATAGTAGTTTAAATTGATATAACAAGTTTATATTTAGTTTATCAGTGCACATTTGTTGTATCTGTGTGGTTAATCGATTGGTTCTTTCAAGAAAAGATTAAATCCTTTTGGTTGATCACTGTAATCAGGGAAATTCATCTGGATCATTAAGAAGAGCTTAGTAATCACAGTCTTGCATGTTTATACAAGTTATAAACAAAACATATGCCAAAAAATTTGAATGTTCTCTAGAAATAAGTTGCCAATTTCTATTTCATTTGACTCCGCATACCCAATAAGGCACTAGTCTCTGCATTTCACCATTTAGATTCATTCATTTTCTTTACATTTGTTAACTAAACATATTATGATTTAGCTTTGCATATTGCTATACAATTTATACCAAATTTAGTTTTATTTTTCCACTCCCATCTAGCATTGTGGGCAAAACATTTCAAGAAAAATAAGCACATTAAGTCTCCTTCATTCGTATAGGTACACCCGCCTAGGTCTAGCAACACCTAAAGAGTAGAAAACTTAAACCATTTGGCTTTGTCTATTACCCTAAAACATACCAAGAGATTGGCAGCCTCTTGAGGTATTCTTACCTACGTTTTTGAGAGCTAACAACCAGCAAATATTGTCAAGACAAATTGTGCTAAACTACATTCCCAAATATGCATCAAAGTCTGAAAAAAAGTTTGAACCTTGCAAATAAAAATTCATCTGGGGATAAAGTGTTGCTTGCCTATAAAAAATTCATGATGAACCTAGTTGTAAATCATGGAATTGGTGCACTAGTAACATGCCATATGCTACAAAAGTTTCCCCATGTCATCTCAAGCCAACATTTCTTGTTTTTGAACATTAGTAGTCGGACATTCCACTATTTGAAAATATCTAAAAATGGTGACAATCTTGCAAGTGGCTATATTCATTGTTACATGCAAATACCAGCTGAAATAGAGACTATATCTCTTATTCAATCTACACAATTTTATACATATCAAAAAAATTGCAAAGGTGGGGGTTGGAGTTCCCGACCATAGCCTCCTATCATCATTATTTACCCTCTATTCAAGTCTGTCCCCCCACCCTGGAGCATAGTGATACCTCTGAAACATTTTGTTGGTTAGAATTTCTACTATACAAGCCTCTCTAAAATGTTGAAGCAGACATAGGCCTCACTGGAGATAACATAACACATAACTGGAGACTATTTCATGTTGTTGGCTATCACCCTTGGTATATCAATAGAGTTATTGCTGCCCCCACCAATGAAGAGGAAGGTGATAGTGATACCAATAGAACCCATTCTTTTCCTTCCATAGATGAGTATGAATGATAGTTTCTTTCTCACTTTGGTGCTACGAACAATGTTTTCTTTGACCAGCGGCAACTATTGGGTAGACGGGACTTTGATCTAAATCACAAGTGGGATGCACACCATGTTCTAGAGAATCTTCATAATGTTGTTGAAGAGTTTATCTCAACAATTAAATTGCATACAGTTGAAGACATTGTTTTCTCATTGGTTGCACCTACACTTTGTCATCATTTATCTCCTAAGAAAAAGGTTGCTCTAAATATCATTGAAGAACACCATCTTGGCTCATCTTCATCATCACCATTGCATATGATCATTCAAAGAACTATTGGTACATGTAAATCATTTCTTATAGAAAAGATCTGAAGAACACTAAATACATCACCAAATAAGAGAATCAATCCTTTGCTTGCTTTGGCGCCAATAGGGGTGGCCAATTACAATATTCATGCCTCCATAGTGCATATAGCTCTCTAGATACAAATTAGATATATGAATCCATTAAAAGGACAACCATTAACCATATTTCAAGAGGACTTCAAACATATTAAGTACATCCTAATTGATGAAATGAGCTTCTTTGGGCTCATGTTGTTACTCAAAATAGATCATCGATTGTGGCAAGCATTTCCTAGTAGACCTATGCAACTATTTCGTGGTGCCTCTATTATACTTGCAAGTGACCTAGCATAGTTGCCACCTATTTTGGATAGGCCTATCTTCACTTTTTTCTCCACAGCCATTTCTCTTTGGAACACTTTTAATATTGTTGTTACGCTCGACACAATCTTCTTCCAACATGGAAAATCTGATACACAATAACTATTCATACACTCCTTTTGAATATTAGAAATTCTCAAGCATCTATGGGTAACTAGGAAACACTTATGAATCAAACAAATTCCATGGTTTCAATTAAGCAAAACCAAGAGTTCGATGCAGCTATTATCTCATTCCCAACAAATAGGTTGGTACCTTACACAATAAAAAAATTCTTTAGCAGTTAAATGTTCCCATTGTAGTTAGTGTTGTTGAAACTACTCAGCAAAACAAACTTGATTATGGCAATGATGAACAACTACAAGCAGAGCTCTTACTTGAAATTGGCCAACAATTAATGTTAACAACAAATCTTTGGGTGGCAGGTAGCTTGGTTAATGCATCATTGGGTTTAGTGAAGTCTATTGTATATGCTAGGGGTTCTAAACCACCACAACTACCTAAATATGTTGTTTTCCACTTCCCAAACCACATTGGCCCAGCATGGGATCAAGACAATCCAAAAGCCATCCTCATTCCCCCAATCACACAAGATAGTAGAAGGAAGGTCCCCTTGACAATGGCTTGGGAAATAACAATACATAAATCTCAAGGCTTGACACTGGAGAGAGCTACAATAGATATTGGAATTAAAGAGAGGAAAAGACTAACATTCACAACTCTTTCCAATGTAAAAGAAATAATAGGAATACATATGGATTTTCCTTTCTCTTTGACAGATACTCTAGACTACTTTCCAACAAATACAATGCACTTCGAATCAAAGAAGAGGATTTCCTCCAACAACTGTGTACATTCCCATCATGATAAATGTTTCTATTCTTTATGGTAAGTATACTGCTTCTCCTTTCCCTTTTCATTTCAATGCATTTAGAATTCCCACCATTCCTAATTTTCCTTCTCGTTCCCTCCATACTACAGTTGCAATCACTACTACCAAGCTAGCCGGAGTTCTACTTCTACGGTGATTACTAAAAGAAGCTACTATTCAATTCTTGCATTATGCTTCTTGTCACCTCCAACAACAAACCTAGATTCCTTTATCTTCCTTGGTTGACCAAATAATATTTGCATTTAATTTTTCTCCCAATCTTCTCTAGTCAATGATGTCACTGCCAGTGCTATCACCTTTGAACCATTTGTGTCTAAGTATATCAAATTCTAACCAATTTTGAGTGCAAACACTCTCAGTTGTAACTGCAGATCTTAAAAATGCTTAATAGCTTCATGATCACAAGTGTTGTATAGTGTCTGACTTGCAACTACATTTCATTTATATACAAGGTAAGGCTATATCTCCTTTATTTCATCTCTTATTTCACAACTACTTCTCAAATTCTTCAAGTCACAAATGATACAACTGTATATAGTTTAAAAAATGGATAACACTGGTTTCAATCAAACAAAATTCTCAAGTGCCAAAATAGAATTATATGGGAGTTGTAATTGTAAACATACTATGTCTCTCCCTGCAAAAGGTATGCCTATGTCTTGTTTATGTGATCCCTTGTATTGTAAATTCATTACACATTATTTGTTATAAACTATAGAACTATTTATATTTCCTAATTTAGATATTGTCTACCAATGACACATGTTTGCTACACTAAACTTCAAATTTTCCTTGTGTCTAACTGTATCTACACATCTCCACAATACTATATAGCTTTGCAATCACATGTTTGACATCGTGTACAAGCTACATCTACATTCTATTTATATATAAGGTAAGGCTATATGTCCTTTATTCCATCTCTTATTTCACAACTACATGTCAAATTCTTTGTCATAAATGATCAAACTATATATACTTTTAAAAATTTCTAACATTGATTTCAACTAAATAAAAATTTTCAGGTTAATGCTATGAGATTTCCACAATCCATAATGCTTAAGATTTTTTTTTTTTGGATATTTGATAGTGTTTTTATTTGTGGATGAAAAAACTCAAACACAATCAAATATTCAGAAACAACAAATTTTAAGTAAAAATTCCTAGGTGCTAAAACATTGGTTTCACCATTGATCATAGTGGTGGGAAATGTATGTTCTTGTTCAAGGGTTTTATGATAGCCCATGAGGCTGTATGGCCCAATATGGTAGAATGGAGAGCAAACCTTCTTTTCTTCTATTCACACTACATCTCATTGCACCCACAAGGTATGCCTACATCTTATTTATTTAAAGCCTTTTATTGCACATGCAATGCATGTTATTTGTTATAAATTATAGAACTCTTTATTTTCCCTAATTTACATATTGTCTACCAATGACACATATTCATTGTACTAAACTTCACATTTCCTAAATCAATTTTTGCAAAACATACTTGAGAAAAACAATCTCGTTTCACATAAGATAGTAAAGTCTTAGTGAGTGATATTTCATCTCAACTTATATTCATGAGTATTGTGGTTCTTTTCACATAATTAGATCTGCTATGAATTCAACCTTGCCACAAAGTTCCCACAAAGTGATGAAACAAAAAAAATGTCTCATCTATTAGCCAAATAAAAACATGTATTTTGCTTAATTATGGAGTTTATCAAGACTAAGCATGATGAGGAAAATAAGAGAATTTTCAGTTGTAGTAGTCAAATATTTCATCATATCTTTAAAATTATGATCTAGGTTCTTGAGATTTTTGGACAGAAATTTGAAGATAAGAAGGAAAAAATCCATTAATTTTCATGAAAGCCCAATTCGTGGTTTGACATAAAACTTCAGTAGTTTGATGCTTTGGAACTTTGCTTCCATGCTCTAGAATTTTTGGAATTTGTTCATTCATTTGCTTCTTTGCTCCATAATTTTTTGAATTAAGTATGAAGAGGTTGAGCAGTTAAGGGATAGTAGTTGAAAGCATCTAGGGGGTAGTTTCAAGCATTAAGGTAGGTTGTTGGATTGTGCAAATAAATGGAGTATATCTAGGAGACAATTTTGGACAGTTCAAACATTTTTGCAAGCATCTAGAAGTTGTTTTATGAGTTTTAATGATATACAAAGGAAAGGCATTAATTTTGTAGCATTAAAATGTCCTTTTGGAGTTTGTTTAGGGTCTAAAAAATAGGCATATTTATTTTGGATGACCAAAGAAGGTTGACTTAGCAAGATAAAGTAAAGACTTATCTTTTTCGATCAACAAATGTTCCTATCTTCTAGCAAGTTGCACGACAATTAAAGTTCATCTTTCAGATTAGTTGAAGATAAGAATTCTATAAATTCATTATAATCAAATAATCAAGAAGATGGGAATAGAAAGACTGGTTTTGGCCTAAGGAAATATGATAGTTTCTAGTTTTATTTCAAGCATTGTATTTCCAAAAAAAATAGAGTAAATTTCAATTCAAGCAAGCTTTTCATTTCCAAAAAGTGTGAAGTAATTTAGCATTTTCAATTCATGCAAGTGTGCCCTATATTATTTTTCTTTCATGCAACTTTCCTTTCATAAAAATGTGCTCCAGAATAGGTTTGATTTCTATAAGTTTGATTGTAGAATAGGCTATCAAGAAATTTTTCTCCATTTTTTTTTGCATACAACAATGGACACCACCTTGGATTGATAAGTTAAATAATGAGGATTACAATGAATCCATCACCAAAAATGATGGGGTCATTGTATTCCTCATCATTTACCTTATTAATCCAAGGCAGTGTCCATGGCTATATGCAAAAGAGAATGGAGAAAACCTACTTCATAGTCTATTCTACAATCAAACTTGCATAAATCAAACCTATTCTGGAACACACTTGCATGAAAAGAAAGTTGCATGAAAGAAAAATAATATAGGGCGCACTTGCATGAATTGAAAATGCTAAACTACTTCACACTTTGTTGGAAATGAAGAGCTTGTTTGAATTCAAATTTACTCTAAAAATTTTAGAAATACATTGTTTGAAATGAAACTAGAAACTATCATATTTCCTCATGCCAAAACAAGTCTTTCTAATCCCCTTCCTTTTTTATCAACTTATTATATAGGAAATATTTTAAATAAAAGTTTTTTTAAAACCTTAGAAAAGAAAGGATTCATATCACCTTCTGTACAGTGTTCTATAGATTCTGATAGTTCTAAAGAAGAATATATTGATATGTTGAATGAAGAAGAGTGGGGAGGGATGCACTTTTTCCTACTTTTATAAACTATTTCTTCTTTGTTCTTTGTGTTCAATGCTGTGCAAAATGCAGGGTCTTCATGACATAGAGTCTTTGAGAAACTCAGGACTTCTCAGGATTGCTCCACCTTCCTGGATGACCAAGGCCAGAAAGGTCTAATAGCCCATGGATTATAGTTTACACCAAACTGTTAGCCAAATTGTTGACTGCCATTAGAAAAATCCCCTAAATTGTGGAAGAAGAAGAAATAAAGCAAATCAAAGATACTACACATAAATTCCATAACACGAGTACTAAAGTTTCATGATTTTATGGATTTTTAAAAGAAATCTACTATCATGATTTTATGGATTCACTCAACCAAAGAAACTACCTTGAATACAAATCTAACCTCAATTCTTTAGTATAGTTATGATCTAGGTAAGTAGAAATAAAGTAAAAAATATTTTTCAAACATATCCATCCATTTTACCCCATTCAAATCTATTTGTACAGAAAGCTTGAATTTGGGAGGAAAATATATAATAAGCCGAGAGATATTCTAAATGTCTGGTTAGACTGTCAATGGAAGAATCATCTTCATTGTGGCCTTTCATTGTTCTTTTTTCTTCTTCCTTTTTAATTGTTGGTTGCGCTCCCTGTCCTCCCTTCTTACCTACTCCAACCGTGTCTTCAACACATCCACAGCTCCCTGCATTTCATACACCCAAAACAAAAGCCACCCACAGTCAAATTTTATAAAAAAATCATACCCAAATAGAGTTTTTTCTTAGAGGAAAAACTTACCTCCAGAATTTGTCTTTTGGCTTGATCCACAACTGATTTTTCTATCTCCCCTGCACAAAAATGGTGTTGGTGTAGAGTAGCAGACATGGCAGAGAGATCCTTAGACATATAGATTCCATTTTCTACTTTCCTGTTCTTTTTTTCTTTGCAAAGCAAGATAACGAAGTTGGGCCTTGGTATTTCTTGCCGGTCTGAGGGGAAAACACAGGAGAAGTTCCAGATTGTAGATTGGAGCAATAATAGGAGCAAGGTGAAGGTCGACTTACAAATTGTTGCTCCCCTGCTTGGCATTGCAACCATGGCTACCCCAAAGGAATCTGTTAATTACAAGAGATCAAAAATAAGTATTAAATCCTCTAGGCTATTACAAACCAGATAAAATTCTTGTGCTCGACATCAAGATTGAAAATTTTCATGTATAAATTGGGGGAAACTTGTGGGAAAATATTGTCTCTATCCTTCGACTCATGTTTATCCTCCTCATCGCCCATGTAGCATCATTGAATTGTCCGAACAGTAAAACAAAAAAAAATTGTAGTAATAATACTCCAAAAAAAATTATTCACATTGCCAAATATATTTTCGTATACAAGTACAAAATGCCGCAGCAGTGTAAAAATTATTTACGCTACCAAATATATTTTTGTGTACACGTACCAAATTTGTAAAGTTTTTACATTAATATTGAAAATTGTATTTGTACTACAAAGTGTGTAGGAGGAATTTTCACAATAATATTGTTGTGCATGTGTCATGACTGGTTAGAAAATAGAAGGGTGTCGTGTGAATCAAGCTTTTACATCCCCCATGCACCTTTGTATGCCATGTAAGATCAATACACCCACATACTTCCCCAATCTTTTATCTTTTACTTTTATTGATTATTTTCAAAGGTTAAAAGATTATTAGTTATGTTTATATTTTTAAAATTAAAATTAATTTTTTTGAGTTATTTTTAATAAATAGTCAATTATGTAGTGATATGTTTGGTGTATCATAAATTTAGATTATTTGATAAAGATATAGCTGATGTAGTTATATTATTGATATTCTCAAGCTCAAAAAATTACATTAAAATCTAAATTCATCTTTAAAAATATGTTGAAATGTTCACTAAAATTTGATTTATTAGTTAAGAATTTATAATTTATATGTACAACTACTATGTCCTCTCTTCTTAAGCCTTACTATATTTTTCCCTTCCAAAACACAAGGTATTCCCATAAAAATAGAAATCTTATTTTTTGCCAATTAGATTTACTTTATATCAATATAAAATATATAAAAAATGAAAATAGAAAACTCATGAAAGGATTCATGAGATAATATTACAAATTAACTGATTGAAAGTAAAAGATAGAAAGAAATGCAACCAAATAATTTTATTGTTGACCTTTACTACCAATTTTATTACACATTTAGTATCATCTTTCTAATTTAGAATTTCTAGTTGCATAATCTTACCTAACCACAATGCATGGTAGCGATCTATGTGTCATTCTTACATTCATGCACTAAATAGGATAAAATAAGATAACAATTCAAATACCTAGAGCCAAACCTTATCCTCAAAGGTTTATTGGAGATGACCCTACATGTGTATTTTTTCTAGGAATCAATGGCAATGTAGTTCACATATAAAAATTATAGAAAGACTCCTTGATAGAACTAGGATGAGGAATTTGACCTAAACCATTGATTGAGCTTATACTTCTAATTAAATCTACATACAATAGTATGCTATCAAGTGTATCCTAGACAATGTACTTAGTATCATATCATGAACAAGTAGGAACATAAAACCACATAATGTCTAGTTTATAAGTATGTCATATATGTAGCTATAGTGATCAACTCATACATATATCATATATAAAAGAAGGCTATTATAGGAAAGTGATAACCTAGAAAAAGGAAAAAAAGTGTGTCTCATGCTACACTATGGGTCCATCCTCATCCCATGCTACTTGTCCTCATCATTGACAAGAACATATGAGTTCAATGCATAACATATGTAGTTATTAATAATATTGAGATATCTTGCTAAATATGTAAGTCATTTGATAACTAACTAAACATAATCATGATTTATTACATTATTAACCCACCCAAGACTAGTTCCTATATTATCAATCACCTAGACTAATTTAATAATAGGAAATTTGAAACACATACATGAAGTAAAAAGATCAATACAACCACACACATTCCTCCTAATACATCAATACCAATATTGAACTCTTGCGGTAAGTAGATCTAAGCATTTGGTGCTTGCATGATACTTATGAAAGCTAGCTAACACAATGATATAATTGAAAAAATTTCTTGATAGAGAATACTCTTCGACTCTTGTCATATTGAGTTAAAAATAAGCTTAGATGTGAGCAAGTCATATTTTTTATAATTTGAAAACAATTTTGTGAGGAGTGTGAAAAGTTGCATTAAGAGCAGGGAAAACTTTAGTGGCAAATTTTTACCAATTGGCAAATAATTAAAATTGAGACGTCCAAAAATGTCGAATAGTACAAGCTAAAAACGATGTAAAATTGCCAAGTTCTTACAAAAAATTAATTTCATCTCAATTAATTCGCCTCTGTAAACGATGTATCATTAGAACTGATTCGCCAGTAGTTTATACTATAATTACAAATATTAATTAAATTCACCAGTAATATTATATTACTACGATTAATTTTGGGGAAATATCGCCACAATAATAAATTAGCATTTAATTTTAGGGATACTTTAGCCTTCAATAAGGCTTTTATTTATTGCCATTGAATCATCAATTATCTTTTTAATCATATGGCTACAAGTTGATTTCGTGCCCCAATATGTGCGTTCCTTTTAAATGGCTTGTTGATGCCCAGAATTTGTTTTGGTCCACACAATTAAACATAATTGTTTGGCCCAAAACAAATTCTAGGCCTCAACAAGCCTTTTAAAAGGCACGTCTGTATTAGGTCACATAATCAACTTGCAACTATTCAATTAAAAAGCTAATCAATGGTCTTCATTGTTGGCCTATCACCCAAAACTTGAACCTTGTAACCTATGTTGTGGGGTTCTAGAAGTTTGAAACCGGGCGACAGTGTATTGGTTGAGGGATCGCTGACTTCTCTAACCTTGGAACCTTGATGCGGTGTTCAGAAGTTTCTTAACTTCCCAGCTAGTCAATCTTCTTTGTTGTCATAGCATCTTGGAGTTTCCTAACCTCTGACTGGAGGTTGTGAAGTTTGTGGTTTCTCTGACTGGGTGACAAGCCGATGGATGGTAGGACTAGTCTGCGTGGATGGTGATGACTGCGTATAGTAGTGACTTGGATGTCGACGAATGTGGGGACCACTTGAAGGTTGGGAGTTAAATATTTAAGTCTTTTTCAGGAGACTTGTTGCGAATATTGTAGATTCTCATCTTGATTCTCTGAAATTGCACAAGTGGTGTACACATGTCTTGGTGGAGACCACAAGGAACAATTGATAGTTTGGTGTGATAGTCAAAGGCGATGGACGAGTGATGTGTCAACATGTGGCACAATTTCATTTGTTGATTTTACATCACTATTGTAAATCAACAATCATTAGCAAATTTTAAAAGGAGAGATTTGTCATTGTAATTAATCTTTTTAGTGACTATTCCCTAGGATTCGCCACTACAATTATTATTTTTACCAATTATTCATTAAGATTCGCCAATATTTTACAAATTTTTTTAATAATGTGCATAGGTTTGCTAGGAAAATTAATATTTTTTTTCAAATGAAAGGAAAAATTCACCAGGATTTTACACCTTTGCTGGGGTTCTTAAAGTTATCCCTGATTAAGAGAAAAAATATCCTCTACCTATTCTTTCATACAAACCCTTTCTTGACCTTGCATGTGATGTCAACAATTTTCCTCAAATATTGATCTATTTTTAGCATTATAAAAGGTATAATGTACAATAATATTTATCTAATACACATTATCTTAAGGTTCTACACAATAGACTAGTTGATCTAGTTGCAATATGACATAAAGGTATCCATTAACCCATACACATTAATCCCAAGACTGAGATAATTTCTAGTTGAATATATATACATAATTAGTTACATATTTATAATATAATATTCTCAAGAAATCCATTTCATTCCATTTCTCATGATTCCATAAAAAGGTATCAAAAGAAAGAAATATAAAGGTAGATATAGTTGTTAAGAAGATAATGTTGCTATTAATATTAATTATGGATTTAATAACGAACTATCTATAGATTAATCCCTACAATTTATTTTTTATTATTTTTAACTATGCATTATTATTCATTTATGGTTAGAGATAGACCATGATGATAGTGACTCTAAAATTTCATCAAGTATTAGAGTAGATCTTGAAATATGAACACATCAAACTTTAGAGTAGGTAAGCTTGATGATTATAGACTATGATTTCTTGGCTAAGATGTATATAATGAGAAAATATTAGTTAAAAGAGTGAGGTCATAGTAATATACAATAAATTTGATTATCTATTTGAAACATACTAAAGAGGGATGATTGATAAAGTTCAAGAACACCCCCAATCCTTGGGCAAGCTTCATAAATCCATCTACTATAGATTTGGGTCTTAGGGAATTCACCCAAGGACTAACTACATACTTGCTTCCAAACAAGGTCACATTTTTTCTTCCTCACATTCATCTTTTAAGTATAATATGCATAGGTTCTTATAGTTAAGGTTTAATAACCACTCGCATAGATTTCCTCATGGAATTGAATTACAAAGAGTAACATAGAAAGAAAATTATTAAATTATTTAAGATCAAATAATGTAACAAATTACTACTAAACAATACTCATTCCAAATAAAATAATAAAATTGTTTGTTTGTTAACTACAATAAAATTTAAAATTGTCATATTAGTATTTCATGCCCTAATAAGGTTGGTTTTAGTAATTCCCAAAAATTAACAATGCCTAATGGCAAGCAAGGAAAACCATCCAATTTCCTAATCTAGAAAAATTGTACTGAAGAACTTTCATACAAGGACATTGAGATGTAAAATTAAGCATCATGTTAGTGTATTCTACTCTTGTTAGGCTAACTTAAGCCTAGTTAGGTGTTGGAGTTAACCCCTGACTCATTCCTCATGAGGTGTCAAGGTTGTTGAGGTGCCTTGAGAGGTTTCCAATCCCTCTTGACATCTCTACCTTGCATAGAGGAGAGCAACTCGCCACCATTGCAGGATGAGGAGTCATCTCCTCAATCCATAGCATGTGTGTCTATTCTTACGACATATGTGCCTATTCTTATGCCATGTGGTTGCTCATCCTCATGCTATATATTGATGGTTTGAGCTCTTTATTCTAGGGTCAACTAATACAATTTCATGCTTCATTCATGTTCTTGGTTCTAATCTCCTAGATCCTCCTAGTTTCTAATATGGTATTAGAGTAGGAAGGAGGTATCTTCAGGCCTATAATTGAACAATTTCATTGTATTTAGTTTGTATCATTTATCTCTTCTTGTTGTCCATCTGCAGGAAAATTTTAAACAGGTTTGTGTTTCAACAATAATCCCCACCCCAGGCGTCTTAATATATGTGTGGCCTAATTCTCTGCTATCTCCCTGCACGCTTTCTGGAGAGGGTGAATCATGACTTGGGGCCAAGTTTGAAAGCCTACAAGAGACTAGAGATATTTGCTTGCTGGCGTCCATTCAGAATTCATTGGCAATCAACTGGCATTTGCAGGCCGAGAGAGGAGTTTGTCTATTGGAGGTTGTGAATTCCTTCAAGAGAGATCCACATGATGGTGTAGAAGCTAGCCGATAATGGCTACGGGTTTGAAATGGGGTGGAAGTTTGACAATGTGAGATGTTATGCTTCTTTCAAATCTTCACAACACCATATCAACTACCTTTGACTAGTAGTGTGAGGCTTGTGTGGGTCGACCAAAAAGGCCCACATGATAGGGATGACCGACTGCATTTGTTTGTTGTTAGAACCAAGCTCCTTTATAGCGGTCGCTTCACTTTGACTTTGTTAATCTCCAACAACTTCATCCTCTATTAAGAGACTCTCACATAGCATCCAGATTTAAGGAGATTTCAGTGAGAATCATTGCAAATTTGAGGTGCCTTTCATTGCATTGTTGTTGCCCTTCCTCACGCTTCTATAGCGCATGGCAGCAACTAATCTGAAAGAAACATCTTCATAGGCATTTTTTTACCAGAGATCTGTGCATTTTCTATACAAGCCGTGAGAATTGCTAGCATAGAGATGCTTTTCAAAGGCAACGGCCAAGTCAATCCAACAATCATTATGCCACCTAATTTAGAGGAATCACCATCAACAAAAGTTCTCTTCTAATTTTCCTTCTCAAAAGTCTCCTATGTTTCTGCCCTTACATGGTGATTTGTTACTTTCAATTATTACAATTGATATAACTTCGCCGGTTTCACTAACATTAAGCTAACTGCAATATTTTATTAGTCAAGCTATTAAAGTTAGTAGGCAGATTCATTAACCATTACAAATTGCAAAAGGGAAAGTTTTTTTTTTTTTGGTAAAATTTGTAAAAGCGGAGGTGAATTTTTTGCAATTGTCACAAATTTGTAAAAGAAGTTTCACTTTTGTAATGAATTTGGCATAGAAATTCATATGGAGCTTTTAGAAATTCATGCACTCAACTTATAAAATGTTGCTTTTCTGTATTTTTCTTTGGGGGGATTATGTAGGGCATTTTATAATAATGAACTGAAATAAAGTTCCAAAGGGGGGTAATTATCTAGTCTGAGAATGGGAATTAGAAATCATCCATCTGTCATCAGTTTAGGATAAGGAAACTATAAATACTGGCACGATGGAATCTAAAGCACTGTTGATGGATCCATTTATTGTTGCATTTGTTTGGACTTAGTCCTGAACCTACTACATGTTGACTGAAATCTGTATGGGAAAGTAGAAATGATCATGTCTTAGGATTAATCAGTTTAAGTGTTTGGGACCACACATCATGGGCTCTCTCACACATTGTGTGCCCTTGCATTCTCTAGACCACTCTATGGGAAATGTATGGAGATCCCATTGAACCTCCATTCCCAAATAATTCCACTATAGGCATGCTTCTCTCCTATGATAATGAGGATGATCCTTTGTATGACGATGATAATGAAGAGGAACTTGATTATTGGAATTAGGGTTGATCCGAGAACACTTACTATTTTTAGTAAGTGTTATTTTTAGCAGGGGGTCTAGTTCAACACTTCAGTCTTGGGTGAGCCTTCTCGAGTGTCTTGGTCTCTCACTAGCTCAGGTTTTAGGGAGCATTTTACTATTTTTA
The DNA here is from genome assembly GCA_007258455.2 of Sequoia sempervirens. Classification (NCBI taxonomy): domain Eukaryota; kingdom Viridiplantae; phylum Streptophyta; class Pinopsida; order Cupressales; family Cupressaceae; genus Sequoia; species Sequoia sempervirens. Next base: position 591,052,368 of record VDFB02058242.1, on the reverse strand, counting down.
GGACTTTCTAAAAATAGCAAGTTAGTTAGGGTAAGTTGGGACCCTCCATTCTTAGCAGGGGAAATTGGATGTTCACTTTCTTGAGTGAGTCATGATGCGACATCAGTTTCTTTTCAGTTGAGCTTTGGATGGTAGTTTACTTTTTTAGTATTTACTAATTATAGTAAGTCAATTTTAGGGCAATGGACTTGGTCAGTCTAGTCTATGCAACATATTCAGTTAATGAAATCACTTTGGAGGAATTAATTTAATATTTGATGAATGTCTTGAAAAAGTGTGCCAAAATAAAGTGACTTTTTAATTTAAAGTTAAAAAGGGGTCATAACGGGGTCTTTTTAAAAAAAAGTGACCAAGGGAACCTAGCTCAACAACTTAAAGTTGTTTTAAAAGTAAATTTATATTTTATAAACCCTGGGTGCCCAAACTTTGGAAGGAATAGAATTTAAAATTAAATTAAATCAAAAGCAAATGAGTTTTAGCGTGCATTTTTGGGTTGTTGGAAAAAAATTGTTAAAAGATCATTTTGGAGGCCCATTTGGAGAGGTTGGAGTTTGATTTTTTTATAGGGATGTTGTTGGTGTGGTTCCAAGGTATTGAAGATATTGAGGACATAGCCCCTCAAGTTCTATGACTTGTCTTGGCAGTGAGAGACCTACTTAGACTTATGCTAGGTGATTTCATTCAAAGATCATAACTAGGTTAAATGATGAAGATTTACCAATATTTATGATTGCATTTCAATATTTTTGGGATGTGTGACTGCTAGATTTTTGTGTGGAGAGAAATAACTTCATTTTGGTATGTTTTAATCATTTTACAGGAGACTTTACTTTAGACCTAAATCTGGTTATTTGCTCATTGCTCATTATCGAATGAAGATGTTATATTGGGTATTGATCCACTGGAAGCCCCTTCTCTTGTCAAATGTTTTGAGTACTAGATTATAATTTTTGGGTGAAGATTTGAATTTTATAAAGCAATTTGAGCTTCTCCAGGTGACATAGGATTGAAACTGATAATTTGTTCATATTTCCTCATTGGATCAAGATTTCATTCTTGGTATTTGACATATCACTTCTCCTATCAATGGCGTCCATTTCAACAGCAAGAACATATTTTTTGGTGAAGAATCCAATTTATTAGAGAAAATAACCCTTCTAGAGAGGTACATCCTTCTTGGGTTTGTTGCACTTTGTTTGGTGGGTTGAAAGGATGTTCAAACAATAGATTCTAGGACCCTTTTGGCTGCACAAAAACTCTATACAACTTCGTCACTTCAACTTGCATCTTGGGGAAAGGCGTACTTGTCAAGTGAGCTTCATGTTTGCTAAAAGAACTCAATTTCTAGGTCTAATAATAAGTTTTAAATTCTGATTTTGAATCTTTGTATGACTGAAAACAAATATTGAAGAAATTGGAAAATTAGTTGCCTCTAAGAGTGTTATTTCTAGTTCCTTTATGCTCCCTTTATTTTATTGTTATTGCACAATACTAAAAAACAAACATGCAATGTAAACCCTTCACTTGCAATACAAAAACTTCATGAAAACAATTGTAAACAACAAACAACAATAGGGTAAAAACAAAAAAAAAATGGATAGATTATTACATCAATCTCCTCCACCTACTATTTCAACAAAGACTTTGGCTTCTCCAAAGACTACTCTAGATTTTCTTCTATAGGCTCACTCCTATCCTCTTGAACAGCGAGATGTCATCCTTTCAAACATTCATCATGTTTTTGCAGAGTCTCTCCTTCTTGATCATGACAAAAACATTGAGGACATCCATCTTCTTTTTGATGTTAGCTTCATTGAAGTTGTATCAGCCTTATCTTCTTCAGATATTCTTGCTCATTCCTTGCCTAATTTAGCTAATATGGTGATAGTATTAGATTCTTATGGTTTTAGTTATCATCATACATCTATGATCCATGTGGTCCCTATTCCCATATCTTCATCACACATCAACTTTGGCTTGGAGATCATTGAGCATTCTACAAAGACATTATGGGCATCATCTATGTCTTTGGATCTTATGCATAATTCAAAGACCTTTATACTTCTTTTTGTATGTTCCTATTAGGAATGGGAAGATTATTTGCACACTTTTTTAGTTCACCTTCTTACTCAAGGGAGAAATGTGGTTCAACGTTCATGGCTTCTCTTCAGCATACTTCATCGAGCATCTATGCACACTACAACTTATCTTATGGGGGCCTTCCAAGTCATCTCTCTTTGTATCACCTATTTTGGGAAAATTTATTGTACACATGTAATAGAAGTTGTCCTAGGGGGGCCATGATACAATTTCTCCTTCTTCTTCACTAGTTTTATTTTTCATGATTTTTGTTTCTCTTTTTGGAGAGGAGTTTTGTTCCCACATGGGTTTTCTCCTGTACTCTACCTTATGAGAAACTTTTGTGCATGGGTACCTAACATGGCTTATAGTCGGGACCCATTTCTACATACCCACCTAAGGTATGCTTAAGGGGGGTTTGTTAGTGTATTCTACTCTAGTTAGGCTAACTTAAGCCTAGTTAGGTGTTAAGGGTATGTGTAGGATCATCATGGGCCAAAAAGTGGTGATATGATGGGTATGAGGGTATGTGGCTGATGACTTTTTTTACCCAAAATTGATGAAACATTAAGGGTTTTTAAAGGATATTCTCAGTTTTCCACCAATATAAATTATTCTTTACTTTGAATTTAATAAATAATTATTATTCATTTTCTATTTGAATTACAACTAAAGTCTTAATTGATAGGTTGATTGAAAAACATCTATAACTTTCAAACGGTATCACATTTTTTGTATCTGAAACATGTCACATTATATGCTGCATACTATAGGATTATAAAAAAAAAATTAATTTCATGAAGTTTGGACAAAGTTAAGGTGGTTGGACATATTAGTTTTTCTATTTTTTAAAAGTTGTAATAAAAAATTCATAATTAATTATTTTCTTGGAAAAAAATTACAAAAAAATATGCATCACATTGGGACATGAGTCATCTACTTATATCTAAGATATTATAAAAAAATATTATCATTTTATTGTCGTTAGGGTGGTCAAACAGACACCTACTTATTTTTTCCCTGAAACTTACGTACTACTGCATTGAAATTTCAAATTTTCACCAAATAGATTATTTTTTTAGATAAACTTAGTAGTTTAGAAATTGCATTCAATTTGCTACAAATTCTATTCTTACATATTTTTAAAATAATATAGATAACTTCTTCAAATTTTTACGTCAAGTTGCCTAACTCTGATTTTTCTGAATTTTTTGCCACTTAAGGGCCTGTTTTTTCCATGATGATCCTGCACATACCCTTGGAGTTAACCCTTGACTCATTCCTCATGAGGTGTCAAGGTTTTTGAGGTGTCTTGAGAGGTTTCCAATCCCTCTTGACACCTCTCCCTTGCATAGAGGAAAGCAACTTGCCACCATTGTAGGATGAGGAGTCCTCTCCTCAATCCATGGCATGCGTGTCTAATCTAATTGCATGTGTGCCTATTATTATGCCATGCAGTTGTTCATCCTCATGCTATATATTGAGTGTTTGATCTCTTTATTCTTGGGTTAGCTAATACAATTTCATGTTTTGTTCACGTGCTTGGTTCTAATCTCCTAGATCCTCCTAGTTTCTAATACATCACCACCATTATTCACAATTTAGCATTAACATACCATAATCTCTTTTAAGCTCATCTTAGTTACATAAATACGAGGTTGATGATTTTTTTTTTATCTTTGTTTGGAAAAAAATATTGTGACTATTATAGTATAACTTATAATACTTACAAGATAATGTAATGAATAGTTCATTTTTTTCCATAGACTATTAAGATAAACATAGATTCCAACTATATCTCTACATACCAAATTTAAATTTCCCATAAGATATAAAATCTATGATAGTTAATGCCATCATATATGATAATTATTGTACCATCACATACTAATTCTAAAAATATATCAAGTAACAACGTATATTATTTAGCACAAATGATATTAAAACCCATTTTATATAAATTCTATCAAATAAGAATCAAATATAATCACCACCTAATCTCATATCAAAACCTACTAGCATTGCTCATTAAAAATATATAAAAAAAATACATAACTATCATATTTTCTTTGATAGTCTTCATCTATACTTGGAGAGAGGATTCTCCTTAGAAATTAACACTATAATTTCCCTAGAAAATATATATGTAAAAAATTAGTATATACAAGGTAAGGAATAGTATTGTATAAATTTGAGTGAGTAAAAGAGCAAGAACAAGGTAACTATTCTAGGAAACATTCCTTAAGAAGGTATGAATTTACATACCTCTAAAAAGTTATATGACGAAAATCTTTATTTGTAAGGTATGTTAAAAATATTTTTGTAAGAGGTCTAAGATAATTTTAACAAAATAAAATTTATGAGTGTTACTTTAAAATCCTCGAAAATACCAATGAACCTATTGATACAGTATCCACATGCAAAGAACAACCTATAATGATTATGTTTAGTTGTGGAATGGAATAACTTAGAAATAAATACTATTTTATGAGATTAATTGTGAAGGAGGATGATACATAGATTTATGAATGATGTTGAAGAAGAATGACTTTAGGAAGGGGAGGAATTATGGATTTGGGTTTCTACTATCACTATAATCTTGCTCATTAATTTGTACATGTGGTGACTATATATTCTCTAAGTCGCATGCCATACCACATGCACTATAAGATACTAAAAGAGATAGAAGAAATGTTTGGAGAGTACTTGTATAAATTAGGAGTAGAAAAAATGCATCTCTTACTCAAGTTGGTGAACTAGGTGGTCAATTACTAACTCATGAATATATGTGAATTTTTTAATGTATTTGATCATTAATTGATAGTTTAGGTAGAGAGAAAGGCCTATGAGGAAAATGTGTTTACATTATTGAGGTTTTGAGTTTATCTAATATAGTATTTGATATTTAACAAAATACAATAAAAGTAGAGCCAAGTTGCTTCGCCATTAATTTTATTAGAAAGTGTACTCCATAACTCAACTATACTTTTTATGATGATAAGTATCTTATGAACTATGATTTTAAGTGTGAAAATTGATCCAAATCATTAATTACTCTCAAAATTATTACATAAAGGTCTTTTAATAGAAAGCATCTTGAAAAATATTTCCCCTTAGAGGCTACCCACTTAGCCCTAGCAATGAATTAGAAATACTTTTTAGACACCTCTAGTTCTAGAATATATTATTCTCATTATTCAAGTCAACTTTCACACCAACACATTATGGCCAACACATTTATCTCCCCATATCTAATGCCCTATATTTTTTTATAAACATTCAACAATGTCCATATCTATCAATAATGCATATTTATTTTCAAGTTCATTTCTTCTATAGCCACCAAATTTATTTCCCATTATTTAAATTTTTAAGTTAATATGTTCATTACCTACACATTCATAATTATATTTGATATTTATGAAATTTTTGTTCTATATGTTGAATACAATTTTTATTTTTTTTTCTTTGAAGATATTTAAAATAATATATATATATATATATATATATATATATTAAGAATTAATTAGTTAATGTTAGATAATTGAAAGGATATTAATTAAGGAGATAGTGTGATTGTAATGTCCCTTTTCTAGGACGCATTGTATGATGTTGTCCTTAGCCTATTTCTCCATGGTCATGTAGGCTAACTAGGACTTTTAAGGGATCTTGACAATTTTTGGCCTAAGCAATTTCAATTGTGGATCATTCTGAGGAGTTTAGAGGTAGTTTTGGGCATACTTACTATTTATAGTAAGTCATTTGGGCATGGTCAAAACCTTCAGTGATGTTGGCGTATTAATGGTAACTGTCTAATATCAATGGAAGAATTATATTATCATTAATATGATTTATTTATGCATTAATAAAGTTAATTTATAAAGTTAAATATAAATATTTAACTTTATTAATGCGAAACTATAGTTAAGTGGAAAATATTTTAAGTCCCTTTATTTAATAACCCAATGGTGATATAAAATGTTTGGGGACTTAAGATTGAAGGAAAAAAATAAAGTGATTTTGTTTTTCTGACCTTGGTAAGGTGAATGAATGAGCTCTCTTGAGAGAGTTATAAAATAGATTGAGGAGTTCTCTTTCAGTAGGGATGTTTGGATATTCTGGTACATTGGCTTTGGAGCTTGGCTCTAAGGTTAGTTTTTTACTTGTTGAGATGAAAACCTCTACAAGATCGCCTTTCTTCGTGTGTGAAAGGCCACATCAAGAGAGGATTTTGGAGGCTTCATACATGAGCTTTATTTGTGCTTTAGGGTTTATTATTCAGTTCCAAGTATTACCTGAAAATTTGCTTTTAAATTCATGGAAGGTGATTGAAGACCAAACTATGTATGGGTAGTGTTTAGAAATTATTTCTAGGCTTGGGTGATGAGATATGAGCAGCATCAATTAATGAATATTGCTCAATTAATTTCCATTCTTTATCGTACAAGATGTACTGAACTACAAACCGTACACCATATTTGTGTTAGCATTTTGATTATGGGTAGAAATTTATTATGGGTAGTGCTTCAATGATAATGTAAAATTTGAACAATCAGTTTTGAGAAGTTAAAATAGGTGATTGTTGCTTATTTAATTTTCCCTATGTTAGTTGTACCAGTTGTGTGTCGTACATGCATTTATGTTGGTATTGACTTGTGAGGATTAGAGATAGTTCTAGGGTTTTCTTAGTGGCTATTATATGACTGAACAATAAGTTTAATGCATAGAAAACCACTCAAACAAAGGCCATTAATTAATTGAATGCATTCATATAGCAAACAGGTCGTACCATCCTTGAACTATCGAAGGAATGTTAAGAAACCATTCTGAGTTGTGGGTGCTATTCAATTATTATTTCCTTAGCTAGGTGATCTTATTTGTAGCCATGAATTGGAATTTCTTTCCATTTTATATTCAAATTGAAGTTGTGCTAATTTGGCCTTCTGTACATCCTCTTTAGATGAAATGTTGTATTTAGGGTGCAATGCTTGTTTTCATTTGAAGGCAATGAACTGTTATTAATGGGAGTATTCAAGGAATGTCATAGGAAGTGATTTGAATTTAGGGATAAATTCAGTTAATTAAACTTGCTATGCCATGGTCTGAGTGTGAGCATCATCTTTATTGATATCACCCAATAAAGTACTTCAAGCTATTTCTATGCCAAACATGGAGTCCCAAGTTAGACTTGTAATATTTAATTGGTTGTTCATTGTTGAGTAGGGACAAAATAATAATTGAATGTAACTTTTTGACCGTTGAATCATAATTCTGAGTATAGTTGTATGTAATTTTCCCTGTTGTAGTGCTTTGTTTAAGTGTGCATGGAAACAGTAGCTTGTCTTTGTAAATATCTCATTGTATGTTAGTCAAAGGGAAAAGAAATGAATTTTTAGAATTTTTTATAAGACCTTTACATGTATTGAATGGATTAATCTATTTAATACTGTGTTACATGAAATTTGCAATCTAAAAACTCATTGAAAATTTAGTTAAAAAGTATACAATATGTTTTGACAAAAATGGGATTAGTGCCAAAACAACAAACAATGCCAAGTGTTTGACGAATTTCTAATCTATCAACACTTTGGTACCAAAAAAATAAATAAAACAACTAATAGGGTGGGTTATTTCAATGGTATCAAAGCTAGGTTATCCTGCCATCCTAAAGGGTTCATTCAATAGATGAAGACTTTTGAGGAGCAACTACTATAAGGGTTGATAGAAGTGAAGAAAAGTTATCAATGATATATTGAGTTTTGGAAAGATTATGGTGAGACTTTAAAACAATTGTATAAGAAAACTTGTGTGAGCATCCTAGATGGGTGAAGTCTCTTTTTGAGGATAAGAAAAAAATTGAAAAAGATTCTTCTAATGCAAGGAATAGCGAGAAGCAAGAAAATGAAGAGTTTAATAGTAGATCATTTGAATGGAGATGGTGCCTTGGTAGATAAAGATAATGTGATGAAGTTTCAAAAAGACTATTTGGACAGGAATGCAATTACTATGGATGAGTTGGTACACGAAGGGAAAGACAAAATAACAATCATGGAATTAAGTTCAAATATTTCCAATGATGCTAGTTCAAATATATACAGGTGGAATGATCATACATGACCTTTGGAGAGGAGTATTAATTAAGACATAAATACTAATGAGTTTGGGAGTGACTCACTCACAGAGGGAAACACTCATGAGGAGGAGGACACGCACTTTATTTCTAAATAAAACAATCAACCTTTTCACACATGGGATCTAGGTATGTTGGCACCTCAGTATGATGAAGATTCTACATAGAATGAATTTCATTTTTATTGTGATGATGACCATAATGCAAGTATGGAGGATAGTATTGATTATTGGGATGAAGATCTTGAAACCAATTCTAATTTAGTAATGCACGGGGCTGACTTCAAGCAGAAGTTTAGGAACGTGGATGATTTGAATCCACAATATACTACTAAAAATGATAATTAGGATGCACAAGAGACTTGGGACAACTTTGGATTCATTGATGAAAGTCATAATGTAGTTCTAATTTTGACATATATCATAGCAACAGTACTCTTGATTTGCACAAACATGATTGGAAGATTCAATTTGTGGTGTTCAATGATAACCCATTGTTTGAGGTGGGTGTAGAGAAGACATATGAAAATCCACTTTTTTTGAGTTGGATGATAGAACAAAACTTGGTTGTAGTGTTACACTTGGTGAAAATAATAAGGTATGGTATCTAGGAGAAGATTCAGAACCTGAGTTCGAGTATGATTTTCAGCCTGCTAATAATTTAAATTCACATTATGAGATGATTGTTACTCACCTAGAAGACCATCGGATATGAGTTATGAAAAAAAGGAGACAGACGGGGAGTTCCTAAGGAGTCTTGTGACATTAGGACACACAGATTCTTCATGGGATGTACTAATTCTTGGAGACTTCAATATTTTAGATTTTGAAAGGTTTCCAAAACCTATTCTTGAGATTGTTGAAAATTTCGTAATAGAACTAAGTAAAGGTAGTTTCCAACTTATTTCTTATGTGCATTTTGGGAAAGAAGGACATAAATATGACATCAACATACTTTTCAATTCATCCTTTGAATTGAGTAATGTTATATATCATACTAATCTCTCTTTGGCACTAGAATTGAAGAATACTATTTCTCATTGCACTTCAATTTGGGATGCTTTCATGGATAGGCTACAAGGGATTAACAATGAAGTCACAAAATTTTGTGATGTGTATTTTTTTTGGGAAGGAGCTTGGAGTTATACATGGTGCACCTTTCTAGGAATGTTAGAAATAATTTTGATTGGGTATCCATGCCTTGGATTCTCAACAAGAAATGATGGAGCTCATTGCGGATGGTTGGAGTGAGTGTTGGAGGGATGATGATCTAAATTTCAAAATTGATAGTAATAATACATTTCTTACTAGCCATTTTGTAAATCCTTTTGTTTATTTACAAATGGATTGGAGAGAGATTTTAAGCAGAGATTGGAGCATTGATAAGAACACTTTTAGGAGTTTTCCTTGGAAAATAATAGATCAATTTTTTAGCTTGGAGCTTGTTGTTTGGTTGTAGACCAGTCACATCATTTCATGAGTTGCTCTCATTCCTGGGAATTGGCACTTTATTCTTTGTCAAGGTAGTGAGGATTTCTAGTTGGTGATTGCTTGGAGGTGTTATTGTAGCACTTTTGATTTGATTTGGTACAAAAAAATGTTTATCACACATGTTTATACTTGGAAAATTCCTTGGTACTATTGGTGTCCTTTACGTAGAGCAACAAAATCTAATTGAACTTCGCTAATTTTACTTTTGAGTAGTAGTGCTTTTGGTTCACTTGTGATCTTCAAAATTGAAAGAGTTCATCTTATGAAGGTTTGTGTTGTGAACTTTGGTAGCCTACTCTCAGTGATCATTCAAGACAATGAACTTCCACATGCTTTGGCTTATCATTTGGAGACCCTTGGAACTTGAACTGTAGGAGTGTTTAGAAGTCTTCATGGTTGCATCAGAATAATTCAATGGAGGGATAGTAGATTCATGTGGAGTTATGAGTATGAGTTTGTTGAGCACTTGCAAAGGATAGCTCTCCTCTCTACAAGAAGCTTTGGGGAAGTCACATTGGAAAATATGGCTTTGCTTGACACTTTGAGGAGATATGCTAAGGAGTACATTGTTGAGTAACTAAGAAGACTTTCCTTCCTGTTGCCTAGAGTTGAGGAAGACAATGGCATTGTTGATATTGATTACTCATATTTTTTAGGTCATGAGATGCTACATGATTTTGATTTTAGTCTTTCCAAAATTTTACGCTTGAGTTTCATTGTCGGTAACATCTTGGAGTTACAAGGGAGGTTAGTGCAATTTTGGCATGATGTTATCATTGATGTGATTAGAGTGGTGCAACAACAACATGGTCGGTCTTTTCATAAATGGACATGGGACCCTAGGATTAGTTCGAGTGTTGTGCAATTGCTTGAGGATAATCAATTTTGGGAAGGCCAAACTGTAATGTCCCTTTTCTAGCACGCATTGTATGATGTTGTCGTTAGCCTATTTCTCCATGGTCTCATAGGCTAATTAGAAATTTTAAGGGATCTTAATGAGTTTTGGCCTAGGAAGTTTTAGTTGTGAATCATTCCGAGCAATTTAGAAGCAGTTTTGGGCATACTCACTATTTATAGTAAGTCATTTGGGCATGGTTAAAACCTTTAGTGATGTTGGCATATCAATTGTAATTGTCTGATATCGACAAAAGAATTGTATTATCATTGATATGATTTATTTATGCATTAATAAAGGGTGATCCCACAAAGTTGGTTTACAATTTATGGGAGATCCTGATTTTTGCTGAAATCGCATATTTTTAGAAAATATAATGATTGAAGCCTTTAAAATTTTCTATTTAAAGGATTCCAATTTAAGAGGGTTTGATCGAACAACGTTAGATCAAACCCCCTTGGATAGAACCCCGCTAGTTTTAAACCATACCTATAACAAAGTCTCATTTACACTTATCAAAATGTTGATAAAAAATTGCTTTTGATTTACTTTTTAGGAACCTCCTTATTATAAGCTTCCCAAAAAGTATAATTTTAAATAAATTTAATTTAATTATTATATTTATTTTTTATTTCTTGTGAATGTAGGTTTTTCACCAAAAATCAAGCTCTATATTCTGCACATGTGGAAAAAAGTAGATTATCAAAATAAAAATTGAAAAATATGAGTGCACCAAATATTGAAGTTCTCGATCCAACAGAAAAGAAAAAATGAATTTTGATACATACAAAAAAATTTATGCGTTATATGGTCTACATATGTCTGAATTGTAATTGGTTTGACTTTGAAACTTGATTAAAGAAAAAATATTCAATAAAACACTATGAAACTAGTTGGAAACACTAGATATTGTAGTTACAAATATAAATTCAAAAAAAATAGAATTTTATCCTTCATAAAAAAAAATTATGCGTTATACGGTGAGCATCACTACTTAAAAATGTTGTTTACTAAAAAAAGAAAAAAAAAACTAGTATTTGAAAGAGGTGGAAAAAGAAGCGCAATCGAATTCCAAATTTTTGAAAAAAATATATTTAGAATCTATAGAAAAAATGTTACAAATCACTAGTTTGCATCATGTTCAAATGCTTCATGGTTTAGCCACTATAGGTGGCCGAAAGTGAAGATTTAGTTAGAAAAATTAATTTCAGTGTCCAGTTTGACCAAAAATTGTAAATCAGTATTGTGGGATCACTCTAAAGTTAATTTATAAAGTTAAATATAACTTTACTAATGCAAAACTGTAGTTAAGTGAAAAATATTTTAAGTTCCTTTATTTAATAACCCATCATGATATAAAATGTTTAGGGACTTAAGACTAAAGGAAAAAAAGTAAAGTGATCTTGTTTTTCCCACATTGGTAAGGTGAATGAATGAACTCTCTTTAGAGAGTTATAAAAGAGATTAAGGAGCTCTCTTTCAGCAGGGATGTTTGGATGTTTTGGTGCATTGGCTTTGGAGTTTAGCTTTGGGGTTAGCTTTTGACTTATTGAGACAAAAACCTCTACAAGATCATCTTTCTTCAAGTGTGAAAGACCACATCAAGAGAGGATTCTGTGACTTATTGAGACAAAAACCTCTACAAGATCATCTTTCTTCAAGTGTGAAAGACCACATCAAGAGAGGATTCTGGAGGCTTCATACATAAGCTTCATTTTGCCTCGGGGTTTATTATTCAGTTCCAAGTATTATTTGAAATTTTGCCTTTTAATTCATGAAAGGTGATTGAAGGCCAACTGTTTATGGGTGGTGTTTAAAAGCGATTTCTAGGCCCGGGTGATCAGATCTGAGCAGCACCAATGAATGAATATCGATCAATTAAAATTCTAGTGTTTTCCGTACAAGATGTACTCAACTATAGGCCGTACAACATATTTGTTTTAGCATTTTGATTGCGGGTAGAAATTGATTAGGTATGGGTAGTGCTTCAATTATAATGTAACCTTTGAACAATCAGTTTTGAGTAGCTAAAACAGGTGATTTCTGCTTATTTAATTTTCCTTGTGTTATCTGTACCAGCTGGGTGTCGTACATGCATTTATGTTGGTATTGACTTGTGAGGATTAAAGATAGTTTTGGGGATTTTCAGGGGCTATTACCTATATGACTGAACAATAAGTTTTCTACATAGAAAACCACTCAAACCAAGGCCATTAATTAATTTAATGCATCCATACAATAATAAGTCGTACCATCCTTGACTATTGAAGGAGTGTTAAGAAACCATTCTGAGTTGTGGGTGTTGTTCAAATATTATTTCCCTAGTTGGGTGATCTTATTTGTAGCCATAAATTGGAGTTTCTTTCCATTTTCTATTCAAATTGAAGTTGTGCTGATTTGGCCTTCTGTACATCCTCTTCAGATGGCATGCTATATTCAGGGTGCAGTGCTTGTTTTCATTTGAAGGCAATGAACTATTATTGATGGGAGTATTCAAGGAAGGTCCCGTCGAGTGATTTGAAAGGGATAAACGTAGTTAATTAAACCTGCTATGTCATGGTCTGAGTGTGAGCATGATCTTTATTGATATTATCCTACAAAGTACATCAAGCTATTTCTATGCTAAACGTGGAGTCCCAGGTTGGACTTATAATATTTAATTGGTTGTTCATTGCTGAGCAGGGATAGAATAATATTTTAATGTAACTTGTTGACTGTTGAATCATAATTCTGAGTACAGTTGTATGTAATCTACCTTGTTGTAGTGCTCAGTTTAAGAGTGCATATAAACTGTAGCTTGTCTTTGCAAATAAATCATTGTATGTCAGTCAAAGGGAAAGAAATGAAGTTGTATAATTTTATATCAGACCTGTACATGCATTGAATGGAGTAATCTATTTAATACCATGTTACATCAAATTTTCAATTTGAATACTCATTGAAAATTCAGTCAAAAAGTCTACAGTATGTTTTGACAAAAATGGGATTAGTGCCAAAACAACAAACAATGCCAAGTGTTCAATGAAATGTCAATCCGTCAACACTTTGGAACTAGAAAAACAAAACAAGTAATAGGGTGGGTAATTTCAGTGATGTTGAATTTAAACATAGGGTAATCATTAGTTTGGAGAGAAACGATGTATTGATTTTTATATTCATTTACTCTTGCATCAAAATAATTTGTAGGATATTGGCCACATGATTATAGTTTTCCTCAATATTAGTGCTTTTATTTGGTTTATGTAGATAATAAATTAAGTAAGCTATTTTTAATTCTAAAATAATTTTTAAACTCTAGAGAATGATGTGGAAATTAAATATAATAAATCCTTTTATGATATCTTAAAAAAGTGGTATATAGAAATATCTTTGTTAAATTTTTGTTAGATTACAAGGGTGCTCGCCTAGATCAATGGCCCTACAAATTGTAAAAATAGTGAAGAAAATACTCTTAGAAAATGAATATGATTCTTGAATTCTTGTGGAAAAACTATATTCCTTTTAATGAACCATTTGAAGAGTGAACATCCAAATAATCTATCTCAAAGAACTTTGAGATTTTTGATTGTGAGATTATTATAATTGATACATTCAATGCATTTCAATAAAAGTAAGTATAAATGAATCACATGATATTGTAAATAGTATATTTTTATGAGGAATGTTTACATTTAAATTTAAAATTTGGAATTTTTAAATAAGTTCATAGGCGAATGTAATTAGACATGGATATGGATACAGTGTATGGAAAAATGTGTTAATTAGTTAAATATAATTAGGGACATAGATAAGGGGAGTAAATAGGGATTTGCATGCATAAAAAAGGAAAGGGATCCAACCTATAACAAAATTAAGTTACTCTTAAATATATAATTTTATCAACGAATTCTCCCTAAAATGAGCACAAAACTAAATGGAAAATGGAATGGGTAAATAGATTTCACTTATATTTTCCTTACAATTTTAGGTGCATGTGAATCTTGGAATGATAAAGCATAAAAAATATATCATTTACAAAGATGTATCTAAAGAAAATATATAAACACCAAATGGATATTGTTATGTGGTCCATATATATTAGTGGAATCTCCAAGAATAGAGTCATGTATGCATTCAAAGTCCACATATTTTATTTTGCGTAAGATGCATATTTGTATAATAACCTATAACTCTATATATACAAATATAGGTATGTTAGTTATAGGATATACTCATAAAAAATGTTATACTTTGTAGGATAGAAAGAATTACCCAAAAAAATATAAATAATACATCAAAATTACATGTAAAAAATGCATGTTCATATATAATCAAAGAATTACATAAGTATATGATAATATAATCATATAAGCATCTAAATTAATAAGTGTAAATAACTCAATATCTAAGAATGTAGGTTGAAGATAGCATACAAAATGTAAGGTTACTACCAACATGAGAAATATGATAGTAATGTATAAAAAGTTCTATGTAAGTATAAGAGGAACTAGTATAGGTATATTCCCCCAATGTGGCTTCTAAGATCATGTCCAAGAAAAGTATAAGAAATGAAATAATCCCTATTGTTAATGGAAACAATGGTATTGAATCAAAGCTATGGGGAAGGAACCTTCAAAAAGGAATAAAAGAAAGTATGAAATCTAAGTGCAAAATGAAACTAAAGATAAAAAGAAAAAGGGTAAAAAAACTAAAAAAATTGGGCTTGAACATAAAACAATGATTTCAATTTTTTCTTATTTTTAGATTTTCATTGTGTGTAATTTTTCTCATCAATGTTTTGAATCACACTCCATTATATAGCTAGTTGTAATTATGTGTGTGTGTGTGTGTAAACAGGGGTGAAAATTTTAATGATAATAAGAAAAAAATTATAGCAGAAGGGACACAAAGCCCCAACACAACAGAAAAAAGTCCAAATTGGGCCCTAAGGAGAAATTACAAGTGTCTAAAAGGCCCCCATACCAGCCATCCTCCTAGCACCAATGAGAACACAACCAAACCACATCAGCACATCTATCCTTTCTGATCCTCATGAATAAGTTGTTCAAGTTGTTGGTGTTTCTGCTGATCAAGCTACCCTCAACTCTAAACAGACCACACTCCCATCTAATTAGAAGCCTATTTACCCAGAAAATTTTCCACTTTGTTCCATTCCCTTGGAATATGCATAAAGGAAATGGAGACAAAATTGGAGTCTAGATTCAGGAATTTTCTAGCTAACATGCCTAGCCTCCGTGAAGAATTCTTGAAATACATTTTATTTAGTAGAGAAACATCAATCATTGAATCCATCTCAAATATCACCTTCCTCCACCCCAACACTTAAGCTTTCTCCAAAGTGCGGAGAATTGCCCAAGCCTTCATTTGATTGTTGGAATGAACTCCCATATAAATGGAGAAGATAAACTGAATACAACCCTTACTGTCACGTCTCACACCACCAATACCCATAGGACCAGGATTACCATGAGCAGACCCATCTGTGTTAATTTTAAAAAAACCTGACAGAGGTGGACTCCTCTTGCCCTCCCAATTCACCTTCTTGGACACTTTCATCTAGGAACCATTCTGAGACTAGACCACTGAGGTTATAGAAATCCCATAAAGAGAAAAGAAACTAGAATCATTTGAGGACAAAGGATCCCTTAGATTGAACTTAGCCTCGATAGTCTCCTTCAACATGCTTTTAATCTTGAACCAAATATGGAGGGAAGCCTACTTGTGATCCAGAAAAAATTTCCTATATCTCTCCAACCAAATCTACCAGATAATTAAAGGACCTGAATCCAAGGCCACTACTAGGAAAGAAGCAGAAGTCAGAGGAGGGCCCAAATTTTCCCAAAGATCATGCAAGGATGAAAACTCAACAAGAGGTCACTTCCACAAATTCCACCACATCCTCCAAATTTCAAACAAGAATGGACATTGAAAGAATAGGTCACTAAATTTTTCCTCATTATTTCCACATAGAAAGCATAGTAAGGTGCCAAAAAATCCCGTTCTCCTGATATTCTCCCAAGTGATGCATTTATTAAGACTCAAAAGCCACATGAACAAATTACACTTGGGCCATCCATTCTTATTCCAAAAAAATTTCCACTAAGGACTCTCCTCCAAATCTCCAAGTTTCCTACATAGAGTAGCATAACCCTAAGCCACTGTGTAATTCCCCTTAAGATCATTTCCCCAAACCAGCACATCCCTCCCCTCCAAATAACAACATGGACATTTTGTAAGGAGTGTAGCCAAAGAACTTTTCACCTCCATAGAACCCCACCAGTCCAAGTAACAGGGTGTCTCCACTGATACACCAAAGACGTCCCCACAAAGGATGAGATCTTAAAGTTGTCAAAATTTGACCATCTAGCCTCCACAAAATATTCGCTTAAATTCTAAAGATGAGGGTGAGATGCAAGGATGGGTGGGTTACTATCCTAAGAATTAGACCAAAAGAGAGAAAAATTCCCTTCATTGATTATCCAAAAGAGACATGCCTTAATAAGAGTGGACCCTCTTTTTAAAGTATTCTAAATCATGGATCCTTTTCCAGTTAATTTCATTTGTGGAATGTCCTCATTAGCCACACCACCTAGATATTTATAATTCAAAATACGAGCCTATGGCTGATCAGAAAGAGTACACCATTTAGAAAATAATTTTTCTACAATATCTAGGCTATTATGTTTTGACTACCTAAAACCAAAACCACCACACTCCTTGGGCTTACACACATGGTCCCAACTCACCAAGATTCATTTTTTATGAGCCAAATTTCTAGCCCATAAGAATTTCCAACAAAAGGAGTTGAATTTTTTGAGAAATCCCTTGGACGCCAACAAAGCCATGAATCTATAAAGAGGGAGAGCCTGCAAGACAGATTTAAGGAGATTCAATCTGCCAGCAAAATATAGCCACCAAAAAGTCCAGTGATTGACCTTTGAGAAAAATTTAACTAGGATCACCTTCTAATACCTCTTGTTCATGCTACCCACTCAAAGGGGAATCCCCAAATAATCCAAAGGAAAGCTACAAATTTGAAAATGAAGAATGTGGGCAATCCTGTTCTAAATCAATCCGGGAGTATTAAAGAAAATGATACTACATTTTCCTTCATTAATCTTTTTACCAAAAGTAGTCATATAAATATCAAGAGCCCTTTGAAAATTAACTGCTTCAATTTTTGCCTCCCCCATCAGTGTCGTATCAACAACAAACTAGAAATGAGTAAGGGAATCAAGTTCTTGGTTCTAGCTCTAGCCCTTAATTAAGCCAATATCCTTGTATCATCTCAACAATCTCCCCAAACCATTGGCCAAAAGAATAAAGAGGTACAGAGAAACAAGATCTCCCTGCCTAAGATCCCTCGAATCCAAAAAGGTAGGAGATTACAATCCATTAATCAAAACTGAGAAGGATATACATGACACACAACTCATGACCTAGGAAATCTAGTCTGGATGAAATCTGAAATTTGTAAGCATACATTGGAGGAAAGACCACCTAACTCTGTCATAAGCTTTGGACACATATAATTTAATGAACATTTATTTCTCCTTAGAAGAGGACATGGAATGCACTACTTCCATTGCCACCTCAATCCTGTCAACAATCTACCAACCTTTGACAAAGCCCCCTTGTTCAAAAGATATCAAAGAATCCAAACAAGTTTTTAACCTTTCTGCCATCACTTAGCAGTAATCTTGAAAACCAAATTACATAGCACAATAGGTTGAAAATGCTCAAAGGAATTTTCCCATTATTTTTTAGGAATAAGAGCTAGAAAGGTTGAGTTAAAATAATGATGCATCTACTTATTGTCATGAGACTCTCTAACCACTTCTAACAAATCAACTTTCAGAATATCCCAAAATTCTTGGAAAAACTCAATTGGAAAGCCATTAGGGCTAGGTGCCATACCTTTCTTCATTTTCAAAATGATGCTCTAAACCTCCTCTAAAGAAATTGGATTTAGAAGAAAATTATTCATGTCCCTGGAATCTATTAGAGGAATACATTCAAGGACACAATCCTCATCCACCACTACCATCAAAGAATCCTTACTGAAGATGGAAGAGTAGAAAAAAGTAGCCTCCTCTAAGATAGCCTGAGAGGAAGAGAGGATGTTTCCATGCCAGAAACAATAGAAGTAATTAAGTTTCCATACCTTCATTCTTTAATAGAATTATGGAAAAAAGTTGTGTTCTTATCCACTTCCTAAAGCCAATCAATATGGTGTTTTTGTTTCCAAAAAATCTCCTCCTACAATTCCCATTCAACAAGATCCCTGGAGAGTCTAGTTTCTTCCTTGAGCAAATCAATTGACATACCCTCTTACTTAATTCTAAAAGTGATGCTATCTAAATGAGTCGGGATCTCTTTTTTCTCCTAGAAAACATTTCCAAAAGAAGCTCTATTCAATTTTTTGAGCCTGTATTTAACATATTGAAGTTGCTTAAAAAAGGAAAATATGGCAGTGCCAAAGGTAGGCTTCCCTTCAGACCGCCATCTCACAACTAGCTAGTATAAGCTAGGATCACAAAGCCAAATGAGATAGAATTTAAAATGAGGGTTCTTGGGTATATCAAACTGGCTAGAAGAGAACTTGATTGGCCAATGATCCAAATCCTTCCATCCCAATATTTTAGAAGAAGAAGCTCAACAATCTTGGTGCAGGGGCACTTGAGTCTTGATGTAAAAATGGGTCTAGTGAGTCATTTGGCATGTAATAAGGTCTTGAGGACCATTTCTCATTTTTTAAAGTTTTTTTAGTCATGTTTAGTCAATTTTGTAAATATGGTAAAAATTTGCAAAAGGTTACAAAATGTTGTCATGCAACTTTCATGTTTTTGCACTTTTTGGGAAGCTAAAATGTTGTAATTTAAAAATTTATTAATGTGTGGTTGGAAATATTTGGGATGGATGTAAAATGTATAAACACACTCTCCAAACTCTAATTGGGATTAAAGGTATTATGTTTGACGATTTGGTAAATGAAAACAAGCATTTTGTGACGTTCACGCCTATTCTTTCATTTGGTATGAATTGTACAGAGCATACATCGACTTAAAACTAACTGGAGTGTTTTGGCATGTGAATTGTCTTTCAATTTTTTTTTTCATCAATTTTCATTGAGTTATGAGAAAGTTATAGCAAGTTTACCATTAGCATATGTAGAAGATTTTTTTCTATAAGTTGCAGGTTGTAGCAGCAAGTTCTACAAATTATACCTTTCATATTTTGATATGAAAAAAATTGGAAAATTTTGGGAATTGAATCTACTTTCTTATAAAAAGTAGTTTTATTGATTTTCATTGAGATTTGTAAAAGTTATAGCATTTTTTGTAACACATATCTGAATCTTCCCTAGGGTTTCTAGCAGGAGTAATTAATTAATATCTTTACTTCCCACCATGGGAATTTGATGAAAATTGGTTGGAAGGTCTTTTTTTATGTTTTCCACAACTCCTCCAAAGGAGAGGTCTTAATTCTTTGATTTGTGTAATTTAACCAAACTCTGCTTTGCATCAAATTGGTATCAGAGCTAGAAGATCTTTGGGAAATGATCTTTTGTTTTGACTAATGTGGTTTAGTGATATTTGATATTTCAAGATGGCTATTAATGAGAAGAAATATGGGAAAAGGGAATCATCATTATTAAATAGTTTGTTCAAAGTGACAAAGAATCTACAAGAGGAAGAAATGGAAAATATGATATAGAAGGAAGAAATGAAAGCCAAGAAAGAAAGCAAGATGGAAAAGGAAAGCTTATTCCAGACTACTTGCAAGTCAAAAGGTAAATACTACCAAGTTTTCATCTTAGATATCTACATGGATAATATTGTTTCTAAATATATGGCAGATAAATTATGTTTGGAAAGAATACCACGCCCCACACCCTATTCAGTGACTTAGCTTCAAACGGGTGATTAGGTAACCATACGTGAACAATGAAAAGTTGAGTTTCATATAAGAAGTTATAAGGATGAAATAGTTTGTGATATTATGCATTTGGATGTATGTCACATTATGTTTGGAAGGTTGTGGCATTGTATCTGGGAAGCAAAGTATAACAAAAAAAACAACACATATGAGTTGAGAAAGGATGAGATGAAATATGTATTAACATCCTTGAAGGATGAGTGCATAGAAATTGAAAGCTTGTTGTTAAGTGAGAAGAAGTACAACAGTATGAGGCAAAGAAAAATGATGTAATGGATGAGATAATAAGTTTTGATAACATGTATTTTGAAAAACCAGTTGAACAAGAAATGGAAGAATTTTCTTTTGAATTTGCCCAAACTAATGAAAGTAATGGTGACATTATTGTTGAAGTGGGTGATGTTTAGGAAGAAGAAGAGATAATAAGAGAAGTTGTAGATGACTCAAGGATAGTCCAAAGAGAGAAGATAGTTATGGAGGATAAGCAGATAGCATGGTTCTCAAGAAAAGAACTAAGAGTTTAGAATATTGATGTCAAGGAGACCAAAATAATGGATGAACAATTCAGAAATGAAAATAAATGGCTGAGTAAGGTTGAGGTGAAGCCAAATATTTTGGAGCATAATGAAGGGAAAATGATGTATGGAAAATAATATGAGGTGGATGAATATGTGAAGTATGAAGAAGAATATGATTTCTTGAATATGTTTGTTTCATGTGCAAGTAACAAAGAAAAAGTGGAGGAAAGAGACAATAAATTTACAATTGCAATCCAAGGTCAAGATAGAATAAGAACCAAAACAAAAGCACAATGGCTACATTGAACCAAGTTGGCCTTGGCTCAAGAATCATGTTGATGGACCAAAACACACAAGTGCACTAGTTGATAGAAATGTATTTGAGATCCAGGAAAATGGAAACAATGCACGCATGCAAATGAAACATAAGACAAGAAAGAAGATCCCTAGGTGAGGTGGACCTCAAATTTTCTCTTCCTTGGGAGTATGGTGTAGGGGTACCTAAGTCTTGATGTAAAAAGAGGGCTAGTGAGTCATTTGGAATGTGATAAGGTATTAAGGACCATTTCTCATGTTTTCAAGTTGTTTTGAGTCATGTTGAGTCAATTTTGTAAATATGGTAAAAAGTTGCAAAAGGTTGCAAAATGTTGTCATGTAACTTTTGCATTTTTGCACCTTTTGGGAAGTTGAACACAGTTGTAATTTGAAAAGTTATTAATGGGTGGTTGGAAATAGTTGGGATGGATATAAAATGTATAATACACCCTCCAAAATTGAATTTTTGGTTGAAGGTATTGTAATTGAATATTTGGTAAATGAAAACAAGCATTTTTTGTGCATTTTCTCACATTAGGACATGTTCTTTCATTTGGTACAAATTGTATAGACTACCTATTGACCTGAAACTAATTGGAGCATGATGGCATGTGAATCTACTTTCATTTTTTTGTTTCATCAATTTTCATTCAGTTATGGGAAAGTTATAACAATTTTACCATTAGTAGCCTTAAAAGAATTTTCTTTTCTAAAAATTGTAGGTTGTAGCAGCAAGTCGTACAAATTGTACCTTTCATAGTTTGATCTGAAACAAATTCAAAAAGTTTGGTATTTGAATCTACTTTCTTTTTCACATGGTTTGATCGATTTTCATTGCGATTAAGTTATAGCATTTTTTGTAACTATATGTCTAAATCTACCCAAGGCTCTAGTAGGTGTAATTAATTAATATCTTGACTGCCCACCATGGGAATTTAATGAAAATTGGTGGGAACGTCTTTTTTTATGTTATCCACAACTCCAAATGAGAGGTTTCAATTCTTTGATTTGAGTTAAAGTTATCCAAACTTTTCTCTACATCAAATCCCCAACCAAATGATCTAAAACTAGGAATCTATCCAACCTCTCAAAGATAAATCCCTCCCCACATCTTCTTTTGTGCCAAGTAAAGAACCCATTCATAGGATTCACATCCACCAAATTAAGGGAAGAAATATTCTCATGCATCAGGGTCAAAGTAGGGCCCAAATGACCCACCCCCCCCAGATTTTTCCTCAAGGAAACAAATAGAATTGAAATCTACAACAAGAATCCAAGGACAAAAAGGTACCAAAGATTGAATGAATCCAATATGAGACCACAACATCATCTTACCAACAAATCATTTAGTGCATAAAAATTAGAGAAGAGAGAAAAAAAACTAAAACAAAGCAAGATGCAAACAATGATAGAGAATTATTCTTGGCAACCCACCAAAGGGGAGTAATCTTACATGAGTTCCAAAGACAAGCAACACCACTAGTTGATCCTTGGGAACCAACACTCTAACAAAGACCTCTCTTCCAAACCTTAGAAGAAACATTCCTCATATCATCCACATAAAGTTTAGTTTCCTGAAAAAACATAAAATTAGGATTGTGATTATAGATCAAGTCACAAGTAGTGTTTTTTCTAGGGATGCTACCCAAACACTTTGTATTCGAAAAAAGCACAACCATTTATGGGATGAGGCATCTTGAGATTCCAACATCTTCACAACACTTGATTCCACTAAAGATTCACCCATAATCTTCATTTTTTCCAAATCCTTTTTCCTACAAACCTTTGACAGCTTATCTGTTGTCCCTTTCTTTAGGCTCTTTTGATAAATTCCCAAATGAGGCATATATTTATTTTTACCACCTTCCTTAGCCCCTGAGTCCAAATCTAAATCATCAATTACCTCATTGTCAGCATGTTCTAGAGGTGTTTCACACAGGTGGTTTCAAACCATAATAACTCCTAGATCACTATTAGACCCATTGGCAACCTCTAAGGTCTAAACAAGAATTGGTTCCTTTGAATTGTTATCCTCTAAAGTCTAAGATGAAAATAATTCATGTATAGGAGCTTAGGGGGGAAGAGAAGATGGTCCATACATTGCATGACTTGATCCCCAAGAGTGATATTGTGCTCCATTGATTCTGGGTCCTCAAAATTTTTAAGGACATCAAACTTGTTATCAAAAGTTCCTTTTTGCATGGATTTATTTTCACGAGCAATACCTTGAGCCTTTCATTTTCTTTTCACCAGAATAAATCCCTTTCAATCTATCCCCTCATTTTGAACTTGGGCTTTACCCTTTGCTTTAGATTCAAATGCCTACCTCTCAATCTGAGGATGAGGATTGCAACCCCCAACTTGCAATAATTCCTTTGCAGGTGACCATACTCATGATAAAATCTACATTGGAAAGGTAATGCTTCATAATCAACCTATTGGATCCAGTTCATAACCCCCAATCTAATCTCAATAGACTTTGGCAATGGAATATTTATTCTTATTTCCACACAAAGTCAAGCAAAGGTGGTCACCCTACAATTGAGGGTTTGACGAAAGGGACCCAAGGGTTTCCCCAAATCCATAGCAATAGAATGCAAATCATCTTTTCACCAATACTCCATTGGAAGTCCAGGTAACCGGACCCACATGGGGATCTTTGATGGGAGGTCTTTAGAAGGATCAAACCCCAAATTCCATGGCTTAATGAAGAGCCCAGCGTAATTTTGGAAATACGATCCACCTTCAAAAACTATATTTTGATCTGAAAGCCTTGAAAAAACCACAAAAGAATAACCATTCTCCCCCAAGATGATCTCTATATCCACCTTTGGATTCAAATTTTTTTGTACCCAAGCCTCCAAGAATGGAAGCGAAATATGAACTCCCATGAACTTGAAGATTAGAGCATGCTCTACCAATTACATAACATCTTCTGTTATATCTTTCGGTTTTATCACCACAATAGGATGATCCTTACTTCTTTCCAAGCAACCCATTGGTATTGATTTCATTTTTCGTAGGACAATCAACTCTTGATTCTTCTATGACATGAAAAAGAAAATACATAGCATCACCATGCCCCAAGGAAGAAGCATCTCTATTTAAGGCAATAAATTTAAAATACAAATGATATGATTCCTTTGGACCCCCAGATGGATCCATGCAGCTAGCAGCCCCAACACACCACAACACAGACTTGCCATAGAATATAATGTAGAAAAATCCAAGAAAAAAAGATTGTAGAAACCAATATATGCCTACCCCCGGTTTGCATGCACCAAGACAAGACTTAGTAGGGAAAAGAAAAGGTGATAGAGGAACATGCAATGAAATCCACCATCCAAAATCACTAGAGACAGCCTCTCAGGGCTGCATGGGCTACACAACACTAGTGAACTACATCCTTTAGTCCCCAGTTGTAATTATATATTAGTCTCTAGTTTTTCTAAAATTTCATCTCATGACATTTTATTTATTTTTATTTTCTCAACAAGTTCCTTTACTAATTTTATTTTTAGGTTATGTGTCTCCCCCTTCCCCCTCCCTCTTACCACAATTGATCATGGAGAATGATCTGAAATGTTGATGCAAAAAATTATACACATTTGACATCCAAAAACAAAAAAAATGAAGCCATTATGAACTGTGGAAACCTCATAACATTAATAAAACAATTATACCCAAGTGGGAAAGGATGATCATAAAAAATAAAGAAAAAAAAAGGTAAAATAAGCATGAAAGGTAGAGAAATCAAGGAATATGTAAGGCCCCTCCTTGTATATCAATGTCATAGCCTTTTATTCTAAACATATACTATATTGTTGTGTTGATTAAGGGTGCAACATTTAGATGATATAGGACCCAAGTGTTGTGTGCCACTATGCTTTTAGTCATTTGACTCTATGAGAAGATTAGTTAAATTCTTAATATTGGAATGCTTCTATTAAGGAATGTGACTAAATATGCATGGATAGATACTATAATCTATCATGCTATACTGTATTGCTAAGGTTCTCAAGTATTAACGTTCCTTTCTTATCATTTGAATCATGTTGATTTTGAATGTCTCCTATAGTATTCACTTGAGGTTGGACTCATATCATGTATTATGACTAAGTCACTAAACGAGCCTTAGAAGTTTTACTAAATATAGCAGGTGAAAATTTGACCCCTATGGTATTGTTTAACCAAGGGAGATAAAGATAGTAAGAAAATAAGTATATACGAAGAGTCTTAGAGTCTTCTTTATTTTTCGGTTGTGCTTTATCATGAAATTATGATCTAATCATAGATTAGAACATCATACCATATAGATAGTTGGGAGATGCTAATGGATGTCAGAGAAGAGGTTGCTAGAAATGAGTGGATTGTAGTCAACAAAGGAACCTCATTGAGGTCAGTAGGAGATCTGAGTGATATCAATTGAAGATCTATTTTTTGAGGCCAAAAAGGACTTCATAGGGTTGTTAGAAAGAAGGATTTATTGGCCTTAGGGTGTCATTATAGCAAGCCTTGGAGTGTTCCAAAAATTGAACTATAGGCCTTGAGCTTACCTATATCGTTTCATAAGAGGAAAGAGTTAATCATTTTTTTTAGCTAAGTCCAACTGGGCTTCGGACCTCAGGTTTGAGGCTTACTCTTTGCTGAGAGGCTATTAGAATTCGAGCTTCTTTCATACCATATACCAAATACCTGAAAGTATGAAGAAGGTTTGAGTCAAGTCCAAAATGGCTAGGGACAGTGGAGTTAAGTTTCCTATCAGGCATTAGAGATTGGCCCTAAGGCTTACATCTTAACATGACTGTGAGTATGAAGCAAGTAGGAGTAAGGTCTAAAAGGGTGCCAAAAAAGTGCTTTTTAGGTGGGCCAACATTTTTATCATTTTGAAATTTGTACTTATAATTTATTTTCCTTAGCATGTTTACATGTCATGTTGATGTGTTTGTAGATAGAAGATCTCACTTACATTTAATTTTTTTATATATAATTAACCATACTTATGACATATTAAAAAACTAAATCTTGGGAAATCCCATTGGGGATGTGAATATATGTTAGAGATGTCAAAGAATTTCTTTGGCTAGTATAGATAACAATGAGGGGTACAAAAGTAGTTTACTTGTTAGTATGTTCAAGGCATTAGGAATTGGGCTTCCACATTAAAGCTTACACCTTGAATTAAACTCCAAATGGATATTGCTATGTGGTCCATATATATTAGTGGAATCTCCAAGAATAGAGTCATGTATGCATTCAAATTCCACATATTTTATTTTGCGTAAGATGCATATTTGTATAATAATCTATAACACTATATATACAAATATAGGTATGTTAGTTATAGGCTATACTCATAAAAAAATGTTATACTTTGTAGGATAGAAAGAATTACCCAAAAAAATATAAATAATACATCAAAATTACATGTAAAAAATGCATGTTTATATATAATCAAAGAATTACATAAGTATATGATAATGTAATCATATAAGCATCTAAATTAATAAGTGTAAATAACTCAATATCTAAGAATGTAGGTTGAAGATAGCAACAAGAATGTAAGGTCGCTACCAACATGAGAAATATGACGTACCTAATGTATAAAAAGTTGTATGTAAGTATAAGAGGAACTAGTATAGGTATATTCCCCTAATGTGGCTTCTAAGATCATGTCCAAGAAAAGTATAAGAAATGAAATAATCCCTATTGTTAATGGAAACAATGGTATTGAATCGAAACTATGGGGAAGGAACCTTCAAAAAGGAATAAAAGAAAGTATGAAATCTAAGTGGGAAATGAAACTAATGATAAAAAGAAAGAGGGTAAAAAAACTGAAAAATTTGGGATTCAACATAAAATAATGATTTCAAATTTTTTTATTTTTAGATTTTCATTGTGTGTAATTTTTCTCATCAATGTTTTGAATCACACTCCATTATATAGGTAGTTGTAATTATATATGTGTGTGTGTGTGCATGTGTGTGTGTGTAAATAGGGGTGAAAATTTTATTGATAATAAGAAAGAAATTATAGTAGAAGGGACACAAAGCCCAAACACAACAGAACAAAATCCAAATTGGGCCCTAAGGAGAAATCACAAATCTCTAAAAGGCCCCCATACCATCCATCCTCCTAGCACTGGAATGAACACAAAACCAAACCACCTCAGCTCATATATCCTTTGAATAAGTTGTTGAAGATGTTGGTGTTTCCACCGATTAAGCTTCCCTCAACTCGAAACAAACCACACTCCCATCTCATCAGAAGCCCATTTAGCTAGGAAATCTGCCACTTTGTTCCATTCCCTTGGAATATGCACAAAGGAAATGGAGACAAAATTTGATTCTAGATTAAGGATTTTTCTAGCTAACACGCCTAACCTTTGTGAAGAATTCTTGAAATTCCTTTTATTCCATAGAGAAAAATGAATCATTGAATCCATCTCAAATATCACCTTCCTCCACCCCAACACTTAAGCTTTCTCCAAAGTGCGGAGAATTGCCCAAGCCTTCATTTGATTTTTGGAATGAACTCCCATATAAATGGAGAAGATAAACTGAATACAACCCTTACTATCACGTCCCACACCACCAATACCCATAGCACTAGGATTACCATGAGCAGACCCATCTGTGTTAATTTTAAAATAATCTGACAGAGGTGGACTCCTCTTACCCTCCCAATTCGCCTTCTTGGAAACTTTCATCTAGGAACCAATCTGAGACTGGACCACTGAGGTTATAGAAAGCCCAGAAAGAGAAAAGAAGCTAGAATCATTTAAGGACAAAGGCTCCCTTAGATTCAACTTAGCCTCGATAGTCTCCTTCAACATGCTTTTAATCTTGAACCAAATATGGAGGGAAACCTACTTGTGATCCAGAAAAAATTTCCTACATCTCTCCAACCAAATCTACCAGATAATGAAAGGACCTGAATCCCAAGCCACTACCAGGAAAGAAGTAGAAGTCAGAGGAGAGCCCAAATTTTCTCAAATACCATGCATGGATGAAAACTCAACAAGAGGTCACTTTAACAAATTCGACCACATCCTCCAAATTTCAGACAAGAATGGACATTGAAAGAATAGGTCACTAGATTTTTCCTCATTATTTCCACATAGAAAGCATAGTGAGGTGCAAAAATCCCCTTCTCCTGATATTCTAACAAGTGAGGCATTTCTTAAGACTAAAAAGCCACATGAACAAATTGCACTTGGGAATCCATTCTTATTCCAAAAAGATTTCCACAAGGACTCTCCTCCAAATCTCCAAGTTTCCTACATAGAGTAGCATAACCCTAAGCCACTATGTACTTCCCCTTAAGATCATTTCCCCAAGCTAGCACATCCTTCCCCTCCAAACAACAACATGGATGTTTTGTAAGGAGTGCAGCCAAAGAACTTCTCACCTCCATAGAACCCCCACCAATCCAAGTAATCGGGTGTCTCCATTGATACAACAAACATGTCCCCACAAAGGATGGGATCTTAAATTTTTCAACATTTGACCATCTAGCCTCCACAAAAGATTAACTAAAATTCTAAAGATGAGGGTGAGATGCAAGGATGGGTCGGTTACCATCCTAAGAATTAGACCAAAAGAGAGAAAATTTTGCTTTATTGATTATCCAAAAGAGACATGCCTTAATAAGAGTGGATCCTCTTTTTAGAGTATTCCAAATCATGGATCCTTTTCCAATTAATTTAATTTGTGGAATGTCCTCATCAGCCACACCACACAGATCTTTATAATTCAAAATATGAGCCTATGGCTGATCAGAAAGAGTACACCATCTCCAAAATAATTTTTCTACAATATGTATGCTATTATGCTTTGACTACCTAAGACCAATACCACCACACTCCTTCGGATTACACACATGGCCCCAACTCACCAAGCTCCTTTTTTATGAGCCAAATTTCCAGCCCATAAGAATTTCCAAGAAAAGAAGTCAAATTCTTTGAGAAAGACCTTGGGAACCAACAAAGCTATGAATCTATAAAGAGGGAGAGCCTGCAAGACAGATTTAAGGAGATTCAATCTGCCAGCACAAGATAGCCACCAAAAATTCTAGTGATTGACCTTTGAGAAAAATTTAACTAGGATCACCTACCAATACCTCTTGTTCATGCTACCCACTCAAAGGGGAATCCCCAAATAATCCAAAGGAAAGCTACAAATTTGAAAATGAGGAATGTCAGGAATCCTTTTCTGAATCAATCTAGGATTATTAAAGAAAATGATACTACATTTTCCTTCATTAATATTCTTACTAGAAGTATTCATATAAATATCAAGAGCCCTTTCAAAGTTAATTTCTTCAATTTTTGCCACCCCCATCAGTGTCGTATCAACAACAAACTAGAAATGAGTAAGGGAATCAAGTTCTTGGTTCTAACTCTATATCTTAATTAAGCCAATATCCTTGTATCATCTCAACAATCTCCCCAAATCCTCAGCCAAAAGAATAAAGAGGTACAAAGAAACAAGATCTCCCTGCCTAAGATCCCTTGAAGCCAAAAAGGTAGGAGATTGCAATCCATTAATCAAAACTGAGAAGGATATCGACGACACATAGCTCATAACCTAGGATATCTAGTCTAGATGAAATCTAAAATTTGTAAGCATACATTGGAGGAAAGACCGCCTAACTCTATCATATAAGCTTTGGACACATCCAATTTAATGAACATTTCTTTCTCCTTAGAAGAGTACATGGAATACAATACTTCCATTTGCACCTCAATCCCGTCAACAATCTACCAACCTCTGACAAAGCCCCCTTGTTCAAAAGATATCAAAGAATCCAAACAATTTTTTAACCTTTCTGCCATCACTTAGTGGTAATCTTTAAAACCAAATTACATAGCACAATAGGTTGAAAACCCTCAAAGGAATTTGCCCCTTATTTTTTAGGAATAAGAGCCAAAAAATTTGAGTTAAAAGAATGATGCATCTACTTATTGTCGTGAGACTTTCTAACCACTTCTAACAAATCAACTTTTAGAATATCCCAAAATTCTTGGAAAAAATCAATTGGAAAGCCATCAGGGCTAGGTTCCTTACCTCTCTTCATCTAGAAAATGATGCTCTCAACCTCCTCTAAATAAATTGGATTTAGAAGAAAATTATTCATCTCCCTGGAATCCATCAGAGGAATACATTCAAGGACAAAATCCTCATCCACTACCAACATCAAAGAATCCTTAGTGAAGAGGGTAGAGTAGAAAAAAATAGCCTCCTCTAAGATAGCTTGAGAAGAAGAGAGCATGTTCCCATGGCCAGAAACAATAGTAGTAATTCAGTTGCCATAACTTCATTCTTTAATAGAATTATGGAAAAAAATTGTGTTCTTATTCCCTTCCTAAAGCCAATCAATATGGTATTTTTTTTTCCAAAAAATCTCCTGCAATTCCCATTCAACAAGATCCCTGGAGAGTCTAGTCTCTTCCTTGAGAAAATCAATTGGCATACCCTCTTACTTAAATCTGAAAGTGATGCTATCCAAATGAGTCGGGATCTCTTTTTTCTCCTAGAAAACATTTCCAAAAGAAGCTCTAATCAATTTTTTGAGCTTGTATTTAACATACTGAAGTTGCTTAGAAAAGGAAAATATGGCAGTGCCAAAGGTAGGCTTCCCTTCAGACCACCATCTCACAACCAGCTAGTATAAGCTAGGATCACAAAGCTAAATGAGATATAATTTAAAATGAGGGTTCTTGGGTATAGAAAACTGGCTGGAAGAGAACTTGATTGGCCAATGATCCAAATCCTTCCATCCCAATATTTTAGAAGAAGCTCAACAATCTTGGTGCAGGGGCACTTGAGTCTTGATGTAAAAAGGGGTCTAGTGAGTCATTTGGCATGTAAAAAGGTCTTGAGGACCATTTCTCATTTTTTTAAGTTCTTTTGAGTCATGTTTAGTCAATTTTATAAATATGGTAAAATTTTGAAAAAGGTTGCAAAATGTTGTCATGCAACTTTCATGTTTTTGCACTTTTTGGGAAGCTGAAAAGTTGTAATTTGAAAAGTTATTAATGTGTTTTTGGAAATAGTTTGGATTGATGTAAAATGTATAAACAAACTCTCCAAACTCTAATTGGGATTAAAGGTATTATGGTTGAAGACTTGGTAAATGAAAACAAGCATTTTCTGTGCATTTTCTATGCATTTTCTCACATTCACACCTATTATTTCATTTGGTATGAATTGTAAAAACCATGCATCAACTTAAAACTAATTGGATTTTGTTGGTACATGAATCTTATTTTTATTTTATTTTTCATCAATTTTCCTTGAGTTATGAGAAAGTTATCAATTTTACCATTAGTAGCCCTAGAAGATTTCTTTC
This sequence comes from Sequoia sempervirens, assembly GCA_007258455.2. Taxonomy (NCBI): domain Eukaryota; kingdom Viridiplantae; phylum Streptophyta; class Pinopsida; order Cupressales; family Cupressaceae; genus Sequoia; species Sequoia sempervirens. The sequence goes on along the minus strand of VDFB02058242.1, from coordinate 591,020,649 downwards.
TAAAAGTTGCAGGTTGTAGCAGCAAGTTGTACAAATTATACCTTTCATATTTTGAGATGAAAAAAATTGGAAAAGTTTTGGAATTGAATATACTTTCTTATAAAAGTAGTTTGATTTATTTTCATTGAGATTTGTAAAAGTTATAGCATTTTTTGTAACACAGATTTGAATCTTCTCGAGGGTTTCTTGCAAGTGTAATTAATTAATACCTTTACTTCCAACCATGGGAATTTGATAAAAATTGGTTGGAATGCCTTTTTTTAATGTTTTCCACAACTCCTCCAAAGGAGAGGTCTTAATTCTTTGATTTTTGTTCAAGTTATCCAAACTCTGGTTTGCATCAAATTGGTATTAGAGCTAGAAGATCTTTAGGAAATGATCTTTTGTTTTGGCTAATGTGGTTTAGTGATATTTGATCTTTCAAGATGGTTATTAATGAGAAGAAATATGGGAAAACTGAATAATCATTATTGAATAGATTGTTCAAAGTGGCAAAGAATCTATGGGAGGAAGAAATGGAAAATATGATACGGGAGGAAGAAATGAAAGCCAAGAAAGAAAGAAAGATGGAAAAGGAAAGCTTATTCCAAACTACCTACAAGTCAAAAGGTAAATACTACCAAGTTATCATCTTAGATATCTACATGGATAATATTGTTTCTAAATATATGGTAGATAAATTAGGTTTGGATAGAATATCACGCCCCACACCCTATTCAGTGACTTAGCTTCAAACATGTGATCAGGTAACCATATATGTGAACACTGAAAACTTGAGTTTCACATAGGCAATTATAAGGATGAAAGAGTTTGTGATATTAAGCATTTGGATGTATGTCACATTATGTTTGGAAGGTTGTGGCATTATAATTGGGAAGAAAAGTATAACTTAAAAACAACACATATGAGTTGAGAAACGATGGGATGAAATATGTATTAACATCCTTGAAGGATGAGTGTGTAGGAATTGAAAGCTTGTTCTTAAGTGAGAAGAAGTACAACAGTATGAGGCAAAGACAAATGATGTAATGGATGAGATAATAAGTTTTGATAACATGTTTTTTGAAAAACCAGTTGAACAAGAAATGGAAGAATTTTCTTTTGAATTTTCTCAAACTAATGAAAGTAACAGTGACATTATTGTTGAAGTGGGTGATGTTTAGGAAGAAGAAGAAGAGATAATAAAATAAGTTGTAGAGGACTCAAGGATAGTCCAAAGAGAGAAGATTCCCACTAACCCATACTACTTTGTGCTCCACATTGCTCTATCTTCATACTCTAGCCTACTTCTATGGCTTTGTGGACACTTCTTTGTACCTTCATCTTTATATTAGGACCTACCAATGCTCTTCTAGTTGTTTTCATATGTTATGTACCTACAAATAAACAAATTTTAGTATTACCATTGCCATAAACTTCCTTTGACTTATCCTCATCTCCTTGTTGAGGTATGCCCTATAGTGCACCCTATGTTTCTACCACTATCATCAGTCTCAATACCTTGCCATCATACTTCTCCATTACCACATCAATGTTATTAACTCCTTTACCTACAATTTTCATTTTCTTCACACCCATATTTGCAAGATTAGGACATTCAATAGTCCCAACTAATATACTTTCTTATTTACTCTCTAGTAAACCACAGGTTACCCCTATTTTTTCCTTCATAGTTGTTGTGCCTGCATTATTAGTCCTCAAAAGAACATTAAGACCTACCATTTTGTTTTCTTTCACAATATTCATAGGTTCTTTCATTCCACACATAATAACCTTTACCTTACCTTTCTCATCTTCTACCCAAGGGATCAAAACAAACTTATGTCCATCCTTCATTATAGTGTACTTATTTTCTCTTCCATCATATATGGCACACCTATCATACTGCCAATGTTTTCTTAGGAGTATGTGGTAGCAATCCATTAGAAGAATGTCACAAATAAAATTTTATTTAACAATTTGAAAATATACATTAGCCTTATCATTCACTAGCAAATATTGACCATCACTTAGCTGAGAGACCTTGTAAGGAAACTCATGAGGAATCCTTTTCAAGTTTAACTTGTTCACCATTTCACATGAAACCATATTTTTAGTTGAGCCAGAATAAACCACAATTTTACATACATTTTGCAAGTGGTTTTGAATAACCTTTTCCGATGCAATGGCTCCACTTCTTTGGAAGTCTAAAAAAGTTGCTTGTGTAGCATCAAAGCTTCTCCAGCTTTAGGATCTATAGGATGGCTTGATGAACCAGTGCTCTCCACTTCATCCTCTTGCTCAAGATGAACTCTTTTATCACTTTTACTTCCACTTGATGAAGCACCAATCTTCTCAGGACACTTGTAGGATGGATGGCCAAATTCATTACAAGTGTAACATCTACCTGAAAACATATTAGAACTCCTACCTCCTCCAAATCCGCCTCTTGTGCCTCTCCATCCACCTCTGAAATCAAATTGCTCTTGTCCTTTCATAGCATCTTCTTGGTTGTCATTGCTTGGCTTTGGATTAGGCATAGATCCTCTACCTCTTGATGCATTACCTCTACCCCTAACTACTTTTTCTTGTCATCTCTTCATTTTCTCCTCCACCTTGATTTCCATTTGATAACATTTCTCTACATTCTTAGGGTTAGCCAAAACCAATTCATCTTGTATGTTTAACCTCAAACCACCCATATATCTTGCAACTTTTTCGTCTTCATTTTCATGATGACCAGACCTTAGACTTAATTTATAAAACTCCTTAGTATAAGACTTTATATCCATTTCCTTTTGTCTTAAGCTTTGCAATTTCTTAAACATTTGAACTTGATGATCCTTGGGTAAGAATTTACCTTTGAGTTTTGATATCATCTTGTCCCATGAGGTTATTTTAGACTTTCTTTGCTTCCTCCTCTCTAATTGAAAGTAGTCCCACCATACCAAAGAATAGCCTTGCAATGTTTTCTTTGCAATCCTTACTCTTTTCTCTTTAGGAACCTCATCACATTCAAAATGGTTATCTAATGCAGCAATCTAGTCAAGTAGTTCTTCGTCATTTAAACTTCCACCATATTTAGGAACATCAATTTTTACCTTAGGCTTGTCATTCCTTACTGCCCTTACCAACTTTGGAATTCTTTGATCCTCTAGGTTAAGCTCTTCCTCCATGTCTTCAAACTCATCATCTTCATCTTCATATGACTTGAGCACTCTCTTCCACATCCCTTCTTTTGTTTGTATCCAAGGCTATGATTCTTTTCTTCCAACTCTCTAATTTCTCTAGCATGTTTTTCCTTCATCTCTTTCATCTCTTTAGCCATATCTTTGTTCTTTGTCCAGGCATCGTTGAATACCAAACTCTTCACTTCTTCCTTACTCTTCACAACCTACAAAATGAAAACCATTCTACTCCTTGATGCTCTAATACCACTATGATGTCAAGTGAGAATAGGAAGCCTTATTCTTGATGACAAAAAATTCTCTTTCCATAGCTCTCTCAAATACTCTTTAAGTGGACCTTCCAATTCCACTTCTCAAATAGGAGACAACCCCGCCTTCCACAAGGGGTTTCAAGGACAGAGACAACTAATTGACCTGCTAGTGTTTGGAACACTTTCTCCATGACATGACATGCCAAACAACCCAACCTTGTAACTAGAAACCTTCATTTCTCCATTGCTTCCAAAACAAACCTACAAGCTCCTTGTAGCCTTCCCAAAATAGGATAGTCACCCCACAAAATTCCTAGGACCAGGAACCAGAAAAAAGGTATTGGTTTTAGACTCTTCACAAGGACCCTCACAAGTCCTCAAAAACATAAAATCAAACACTCAAAAATGATGTCTCAAGAAACTGATTTCCAAGCCATTCAAAAGGCTTAAATTGGCCTGTAAAGGAAGACAACAACCTACCAAGGCTCACCCAAACACCCCTAAAGCCTTCGAAAGACTCCAACAGGTTCCCCAAGACCCCTTTCACGTGTTTCATCCATTCTATTTACTCAAATACTTAAAAAGAAATAAGCAATGCATTCACATGATCATAATTAGGACTCTTACAAGACAAAAAATAGACTAGGGCATCACATATCTTTCACCAAACTCCATTTTTCACTCTGAGAAAAATTGCAACATGAAGAGGACCCCTAAATCCACCATTCCACCAAGTTTTAGAATTTTCCCACAATGGAATGGTGAATTATAAGCATTTTGTGATCAAAACCCTTGATTTGTAGAGTTTTAGACCCACTTTCAGAAGAATTGATGTAACTTTCTAAATACTTAATCAAATCAAGAAAAATCACCAGAAAATTAAAGCTATCTCTACCCTCTATTGAACCACACCAATTTAGATGTTGTATAGTAACATACCAGACTATACTACGCACAAGAATAGTAAAAAATGTTGTAAAATTAGGAAAAACAGAGTTTTAATGTATTCAAATGCTTCAAGTATCCAACTAGCTTCCTGCCTCAACCAAAAGGAGGCTTTATAAACTTGAAAAAATCCTCCCCAATGGCCTTTAACTATTTTTTGAATAAAGGAGTCATTGTTAAGGTGTTTAGAAATCTAATGATGAGTTTACAACAATTTGCATTATGACAACATTGCATCTTTTTGAAGCAACTTTGATTCCTATCACCTAAGACCTCAAAAATCATTGAAGTGGCTCCTAAATAGCCTTATTACATGTTCATGCCTCCAATATTTCCTTTACATATACAAATTCAAGTTTGTGCCTTTCAATACTACAAAGACAACAATTGTTGCAAGATTGCAATTTCCTACATTTTGACTCAAAACTCAAAAACTTCAACCTAGATTATGATTGATGGTCTTGTTAGACCTTATTAATGGAAAAAAGACTAAAAAATACTCATTCTAACCTCCTAACCACCTGTTTTCATCAAATGAGAAAAAATGGAGGATGACGTGTAGGTTCTCCTGCACCAATTTTGAAATTGCATAACTAAATATTTGACTCTCAACATCTTATAATGCTAATTAAGGATCATACGAATGATGAATGGGATTATTTTCAATCATAATTATATATTAAACAAAAAATTATTTAGAAAGGAAAATAAAACATTCATATGGCTATGTTGCAACCATAACCACAAATGATTAAATAGTAGTTGTTATTACAACCATCACCAGCACACACAAACCATACAACAACTAATGTTGATGTCATCTAGTGTTTAAGAGAGAAAAAATCCTTATTGCATTTTCCCTCAATTGACTGGATGAGAAGGCTATGAATTCAAACCTCTTGTTGGCTATAAAAATGTCTTGCTTTGAACTAGGCAATATATTATAGGCAACAAAAGATTTGAATTCGTCGCCTTCTCGGTGAGTCAATTGAGAGAAAATTCAATCTAGATGTTTGATCTCTTCATAAATTTGAAGGGGAGAAGTTGTGTAGTGAGGGGAAAATATGGTATACAAATCTATTTAGATATAGTAGTATGTATATAAATAGATATATACATTTGTAGATATATATATATATAGTTATATATGTGTGTTCGTGATTGACCCGTAAGGTGTTTATTCTGAGATTGGGTGGCTAAATCTTTGACTCTCAACACCTTGTTATGCTAATTAAGTACCATATGAACCATGAGTGAAACTCATTTTAATAAGAACTATATATTAAACAAAACATTATTTAGAAAGGAAAACAAAACATTCATACTTATTGTTTAGAGAAGATAGTTATTTATTTGGGAACAAAGTTGTTATTTGTTTCATTCTCAAAAAGGAATTCTTACAATAATAGGATTTATATTAAACATAATAAGAAACACTGGTTGCCACATACAATGTGCTCAAAATATTTTTGAATCTATTGAAGGGAGAAGTCAAATACTTTTACCAAGGCTAGAAAATAAAAAATGAAACAATATAGCCAAAGCTAGACAAGAAAATTTGACAATTCCTTATGGAAAACAACATAAGCTGCACAAAATTAACTATTTGGATACATTACAACCATGACCACTAAATGGAAGCCACGAATGAATAAATGGTAGGTGTTATTACAACCATCACCAGTACATGGAAAGCATACAATAATTAATGTTGATGTGAACTAGCACTTAATTTCAGTGGCCTTCTCTATCCACATGACAGGAAATCTGCCACCCTGCTCCCAAGGTGCACCAACTGCGTTTGTTGCTTTTTCCATCTCTGCAAGAAGGATTTAAAAATGGGGAGGCTAACAAGATAACCAAGAGGCTAACAAAATTCCAACCAAATTAAATGAAAACATACACCACCTTTTTCACAACCACTAGAAAGATCAAAAAACTGGGAAGGATGACAGGAATTCTAACCAAAGTACACAAAAACAACCTATCGGCTAACAATGTAGGGAAAAAAAATCAACATAGACTATATAACATTGAATATTTCATTGTATTGCAACCATAATGACAAAATAGAATCCATAAATCAAACGATACTCATCCCAAAGTTAGAAATCCATGCAAAAATATAGTCTTTTCTCAACACCACCTTATCACAACTTGAAACAATATAGCATTTTCAATAGCACCCTATTGAAAATGAAATAATCTAGCCTAAGGTAGACAACAACAATCAGCAATACCCTATTGAAATCAACATAAATTGTTTAACATTAACTATATTAAAGCTAGACAACAACAATCAACAAGGACTTATGGAAATTAACATAAATTGTATAAGGTTAACTATTTTATTATGTTACAACCATAGGGACAAAACACAAGGCATAAATCAAACAATATTTGTTTCAACAGCAGCCCACATGGAGGAACCCACAAAGCACAAAAAAATACACAGTAACAACCCGACTCAAAAAAATAGTCTTTTCTCAACAACACCTTATCGAAAATGGAACAATAATGCCTTTTGACGAGAACCTTATTAGAAATGAAACAATATAGTGCATGCTAGAGAACAACAATCAACAATACACAAAACCCATGAAAAACCATAGCGATAAAACACATGCAAAATGATAGCCACAAAACGCCAACCATAAACGAAACAATATTGCTTCTAACAAACAATATAGTCTTTTCTCAATAGCGCCTTATCGAAACTTCAGACAATATAGCCTTTTTTACAGTGCCCTATAAAAAATGAGACAATATAACCCAAGCTAGCCAACAATAATTGACAAAAACTGCATCACATTATCAATTTTATTCCATTGCAAACATAGCTTGAAAACAAAAACCATAAAAAGAAACCCACAAAAAATTACAGTAACAAGCCCATGTAAAAAATATACTCTTTTCTAAATAGAACCTTATCAAAAATTGAAAGAATATATCCTTTTTAATAACACCTTATCAAAAATTGAAACAATATAGCCTTTTCAACAGCACCTTATCAAAAATAAAACAATATAGCCTAAGCTAGAGAACAATAATCAACAATGTGTTATGGAATTAAACATAAATTGTATAACATTAACTATTTTATTTCGATGCAACAATAACCACCAAATGGAAGCCACAAATCAAACAATATTGGTTTCAACAGTGACCAATATTGCCTCTAACAAACAATATAGTCTTTTCTCAACAATGCCTTATCAAAACATGATACAATATAGCATTTTTTATAGCACCTAGGTAATAGAAAATGAGAGAATATAACCCAAGCTAACTAACAAAAATCGACAAAAACTTCATCACATTATTAGTTTTATTTTGTTGCAAACATAGCCAAAAAACACAAGCCATAAAAAGAAACCCACAAAAAAATCATAGTAAGAAACCCATGCAAAAATTATACTCTTTTCTTAATAGAACCTTATCAAAGATTGAAATAATATAGCCTTTTCAATAGCACCTTATCAAAAATTGAAATAATATAGCCTATTCAACAGCAACTTATCAAAAATAAAATAATATAGCCTAAGCTAGAGAACAATAATCAATAATGTATTATGGAATCAAACATAAATTGTATAACATTAACTATTTTATTCTGATGCAACCATAACCACCAAATGGAAGCCATAAATCAAGCAATATCGGTTTCAACAGTGACCCAGATTGAGAAACCCACAGAACCATAGCCACAAAACAACAACCATAAACATAACAATATTGCTTTTAACAAACAATATAGTCTTTTCTCAACATCATCTTAATGAAAATTGAAACAATATAGCCTTTTCAACAACAACTTATTGAAAATGAGACAATATAGCCCAAGCTAGACAACAACAATCGACAAAAACTGCATAATGTTAATGATTTTATTTCATTCCAAACATAGCCATAAAACGAAAACCATAAAGAGAAACCCACAAAAATTCACAATAACAAACCCATACAAAAATATATTGTTTTCTCAATAAAACCTCACCAAAAATTGAAACAATATAGCCTTTTCAACAACACCTTATCGAAAATTCATAGTAACAAACTCATCCAAAAATATACTCCTTTCTCAACAAAATCTTATCAAAAATTGAAACAATATAGCCTTCTCAACAACACCTTATCAAAAATGAAATAATATAGCATAAGCTAGAGAACAATAATCAACAATACCCAATGTAATCAAACATAAAATGTACAACATTAACTATTTTATTCCATTGCAACCATAACCACAAAACGAAAGCCATAAATCAAACAATATTGGTTTCATTAGCAATCTAGATGGAGAAACCCACAAAACCATAGCCACAAAACCCATGCAAAATGATAGCCACATAACGCCAACCATAAATGAAACAATATTGCTTTTAACAAACAATAGTCTTTTCTCAACAATGCCTTATCAAAAATTGAAACAATATAGCCTTTTTAATAGAACCTTATCGAATATGAGACAATATAGCCTAAGTTAGACAACAACAATCAACAAAAACTACATAACGACAACAATTTTATTTTGTTGCAAACATAGCCACAAAACAAAAGCCAAAATGAGAAACCCACAAAAAATTCACAGTAACAAACCCATATAGAAATATACTCTTTTCTCAATAGAACCTTATCATAAATTGAAACAATATAGCCTTTTCAATATCACCTTTTCGAAAATGAAACAATTAGCCCAAGCCATAGAACAATAATCAACAATGCCCAATGGAATCAAACATAAATTGTATAGCATTAACTTTTTTTTTTTTTTGCAACCATAACCACAAAATGGAAGCCATAAATCAAACAATATTGGTTTAAACACCAACCTAGATAGAGAAACCCATGGAACACAAAAATTCACAGTTACAAACCCATGCAAAACCATAGCCACAAAAGGTGAACCTTAAACCAAACAATATAGTCTTTTCTCAACAACACCTTATCAAAATTTGAAATAATCAACAATACCTTATTGTAAATCAAACAATATAGCTTGCCACAAACTGTGAATCACAAATGAAACAATATCGCAAAGGGTTTTTTCGATATGCACCTCTTCCTACTTGCTTCAAACAAACCTCTTTATGCTAGCTTTCTCTACGTTGCCTTGTTTCTCGAAGCTTGTAGAAAGCTACATAACCTAAAAAAAATTATTCTATTACAAACATAACCAAAAAATGAAATCCATAAAGAGAAACCCACAAAAATTCATAGTAACAATCCCATGCAAAACCATAGACACAAAATGTGAACCATAAATGAAACAATATTCATTTTTACAAACTATATAGTGTTTTCTCAACAACCTCTTATCAAATTTTGAAACAATCAATGGTACCTTATTGGAAGTCAAACAATATCGCTTTCCACAAACCACAAACCACAAATTAACCAATATCGCAAAGAGTTTTTTCGATATGCACCTCTTCTTGCTAGCTTTCTTGCACAAAATGGGAAAAAAATTATCACAGGAAACACTTTTCTTTTTCTTTTGCAACCATCACCCCATGCAAAACACACAAAGTAACCTCCAATCACCTTCACAAAAGTTGCACAAGGCTTGATTGAACTTTCACCCTCACAAAAGCTTACCCTCCTCCCTCATGGCTCTACTAGCAGGTATAGCAACAAAATGAGACCCAACAATGCCTTATCAAAAATTTCATAGACATTCACTATGTTTCTTCTCGAGGTCTTAAACCATAGGTGTTATTACAACTATCACCAGTACACACAAAGCATACAGCAATTAATGTTGATGCAAACCAACATTTAATTTTGACGGACTTCTCTATTCACACAATGGGAAATCCAACACCCTATTCCCAAGGTGCACCAACAACAGCCTTTGCCACCTTTTTCATGATCATCAAAAGGCTTAAAAAATAGGAAGGCTAATGGATAACTAGGAGGCTAATGAATAGTGCTACTCCCAAGTACTTATATAAATTATGATAATGATAAATTAAAAATATGAATATTAAACATTGACTATAGTTTACTGTGGTTTTAAATAATGGAATTCCATAGGGGAAGTAAATAAAGAGAATATATTAATTTCATCGACATGCATATTCTTATGAATTGCAATACTAGTATTAACATCTTGGTGGCTATAGGATTAATTTTCAATTTCTGCATATCATTTTCCAACAGGTAGTTTAACAGTATTTGGAGAGCATAAAAACGGTAAATTTCTAAGGGGACAACACTAATACAAAAGGGAAATGTCTATGCAAGTGACAATTTGCACCTTTGACTGTATTTATATTGAAAATAAAAAATGAAATAACTTTTTATTTTCAATTAATTAATTATGCTGAAGGCATCTCTTTATTTGAGAAGCCTGAGCTAATTTTTTCTGCCAATAGTTGAAAAGAAGCGAGACAACATGCGAGACAATTTGGTGATCACTAATCGTTGATCTTGCAAATGAATTTTTGCATTTAATATGATTTAGGGTTTAGGGTTATGCATTTACTCTCATCTCTCTCATCTCCAATCTATATGTGGACAATAGATGGGGTCTTGTGCTAAAATATTTGCATCACTCTGCACATTTTCCTCCTCCATTGTCATTGGTTTCCACTCCTCCAAACTCTTCCTCGCTAGTATTGACCTTTCACTCCTCCAATTTGGTGAGTTGCGGCCTAGAAATAAGGTTTTGGCAAGGGCTTTAGTGTATGTTTTTAAAATGAAAACTACGACCAAGATCCTAATGATGAGCACATTTAGGTTTTAACTCTTCCTCGCTAGTTATGTTTTCTCTAATTCTAAAATTGTTTTATTATCTGTGTCCAAGTTGGAAATTATTTGTTAGGGCATCCTAATATTGTTCTTACAAACTCTGCACATTTTACCCTCAGCATCATTGACATAAAGACACAATTTGTACTGAATGTCGAGATAAGTCGCCTGCCCTGTCCAAGGCTCTTGGTAGCAAAATTTTGGTTCCTATTTTCCCTAGCATTCTCAAGCTTTTCGTACCCATCACACTCTATAGGAACAAAACTAAAAAAAACAAGAGAATATAGTTTTAGAAGGAGAAGATGCACAAATTTAGGGAAGGGGAAATTTAGTGTAGGAGGAATTGATGGCTATCTTGCATCTGTATGAATGCAAGAATATTAAACCAAATTTAGTTGCATTTTTCGGCTATTATTAGCCCTCTTTTTCTACTTTCCCCACTGCTATTGATTTCCGCTCCTCCAAACTCTTCTTGGCTAGTATTGACCTTTGACCTCTCTAATTTGGTGAGGCTTCTGAACAATGTTGAAATACAATCCTAAGAGATTTGAACTCATGCAAGATAGAAACTAGTCAAAACTATCTACCAATGCTTATTTATGGCATCAATACTTCTTTGCAAAAGAATAAAAAACAACTGAATTTGAAAAATCTTCAATCTCCTCGCTTTATGATAGATTTCCTCAATTTATTTTTTAAAAAACTTTTGTTTGGTGGTTGAATTTCCTTTTATACTCCTCACTAGATATTGTAGTTGCTGCTAATTTTGCTTGGGTTATAATTTCTTTCTTTTTTCTTTCTAGTCTACTTTCTATATTTAAGTATCTACAAATATAACCATAATGACTTATTTCATTTCACAATCATCTCCTTGTTGCATAGGCATAAGCTATACTATTAGGCATCTGTGAAAATTACTACTTCTACTTTTGAAAGAATAAGAAATGAAGTTATATTTGGGCTTATATAGATTGTTTAACCAATAATTTGATCTACCAGATGTTCCTAATATTGAGTATCACTTGAATAGAAACATCAAAATACCTTCGTGAGTCCTAAAAATGTAAACCAAAACAGATATAGTGAGAAGCCCGTGATTGTAATTTACTAATTACTGATACCATTATCTCCAATTTGAGTATTTTTACATAAAAAAGGCTCATGGTACTGGTAAACTTTATAGCAGCTTAATCATGAGCAACCTGCAAGTGTTTCGTAATTATCAGCTTTAAGAATAGGATCAGGGGAAAATATTCTCTTTTGTTATTGGGTTGTTGAAGTGAAGTCCTCCCTCACTCCAAATATCAAGAAATCGTATTTAGTCAACTTCCTTAGCATTAACTATGTTGATGAAAATTTGCAGATGTTTAAAGTTTTCAACTTAGGCATTAATTAGACAATGGGAAGACAGACATGACTGTGGTTTGTACTAATATTTTAATGTGTTATTGTTTGCTACAATTTGATAAGAGGTTAAATATATTCCAAAATGTTGCGACTCACCTTCAAACTTTAAGATTATTTTCTACTGATTGGAGTTTAGTTTTGAACTTACTAATTGCTTTGCTATAGTTTTGCATTCTACCCAAAACTTGCAAACTATTACAACACCTCTATGTCCACCCCACCTCCCATAGAATTTCCCAACAAATGATGGTACTATTGGCCATTTGGATTCCTAACAATATTAGGACACTTGAGAATCATTCGTTGGCCATTTGGAGTCATAACAGTATTTTTGTTCTCTTTTAATTCCATACAATGCACTAGACTGTTGTTTGAGCCTACACCCAATTGGATAGGAGTAAAATCATTTGTTGATTGTGCTCTAGGAAGATTGTTGGATCTTTTAAGCCTTCACCCAGTTGAGTAGAGAAAAAATCACTTGTTAAATGTGCAGAGGTAAGATTACTAAAATTAGGTAAATTGGGTTTTTTTGCAAATTTGAAACTTTTTTTAAGAATTATTTTTTTAGAAGTTATATTTACTAATTATTATTTATTTGCATCCAAACTTTTATAATCAGCTACTTTTTTATGAAAATAGAAATTTGTATTGTTATTCAAATGCATTGTGGACACTTATCCCTTTCTGAGTATGTGTTGTTGGTTGTGGTAAGTTGGAGTGTCTGGTGTAATCAACTCAATATAACTTTGAAATGGTGCCTACACAGGAAAACTTCCATGTACATTCTCAGTGTTGTCTATTTATGTTCATGATTTACTATGGAATGTAGCTTTAACTATTTTTAAACCACCTAAACATTTTTTATTGAGAACACTAGAGGAGCACGCAAGGTAAATAATCAACTTGCAAACTAGATTTTCTTTACCTTTTACCATGAAATGCTCTAGCTGTGACATATAGATCTCTTCTCCAAATCACCATGAAGGAACGTTGTCTTCACATCCCTCTATTCCACTTCTAGATCATACGTTACTGCAAGTGATAACATGAACCGAATAGATGTTAGCTTCACAACAAGAGAGAATATCTCACCATAATCAATTCCTTCCACCTGAGAATACCCTTTTTCTACCAAACATTCCTTGTGCTTTTCAATACTACCATCAAGACCATATTTCTTCTTGAACACCCATTTACATCGAACAAGTTTTCATCCTTTAGGCAAAGGTGTCAGATCCCATGTACTATTTTTCTTCAAAGCAACTATTTCTTCATCCATGGCTTTCATCCAGGAATTTGCATCACTCATACCCATAGCCTCTCTAACAGTACTAGGCTCATCAGTGTTAGCAATCAAAGCAAAAACACAACTAGAATCCAATAGTGAATAATCAAATCTTTTTGGTGAATAATCAAACCTCTTTGGTGGCCTCCTATCATGTGTAGACCTCCTGAATTGTTGAGGTTGTGGTTCTTCTTCTTCAGAACTTTCAGAGGCTCTAGGGCTCTCCTCATCACTAGGTTCAATAGGAGTATGTAGTTCACTTTTCATTGGAGTAAGTGGAATTTGAACTACCTCCTTTTTCTTCTCCTCTTTCTTTGGTTGTAGCTCAACTGTGGAGGGTTTCAACTCCTGAAATATTACACATTTGCTATGGAGAACCTTCTCAGACACTGGATCCCAAAGCTTGTACCCCTTCACACTGACACCATAGCCAATGAAGATATGCTTAGCTGCCTTGTTCTCCAACTTAGATCTCTTTACACTCGAAACATGAACATAAGCTTCACAACCAAAAACTCTGAGATGTCTCATCGAAGGCTTTTTACCAAACCATGCCTCCATGAGTGTCTTTTTAGTAAGAGTTGATGTAGGAGATCTGTTGATCAGATAACATGCAGTGGCTACCGCTTCAACCCAAAACTTTTTCTCAAGGCCAACACCACTCAACATACTCCTAGCCCTCTCCATCAATGTCCTATTAATCCTCTCTGCAACTCCATTTTGTTGTGGAGTGTATGGATTTGTCTTATGTCTTTCAATCTCATGCTCCTTACGAAACTTATTAAATTTTGCCTAACAAAACTCACCACCATTGTCAGTCCTCAAACATTTAATCTTTCTATTAGTTTGATTTTCAACCAAATCCTTAAACTCCTTAAACTAATTAAAGACTTCAAATTGACTTATGAGAAAATAAACAAATGTCCTTCTACTATAATCATCTATGAAAGACACAAAATATACATATTTTCTTAATGAAGGAACATTCACATGACCAAACACATCTGCATGAATATAGTCCAAAACCCTAGAAGACTTATGAGAACTGGAATAGAAAGAAACACGGTTTTGTTTTCCATATACATAATGTTCACAAAATTCATACTTTGAGAACCAACCCCTATGCAAGGTCATGTGGAAAGAGGTACCTGAGTCTATTAACCACACATCTTCTAATGTGTGTGTTGCCAAGGCTGCAACAAAAGTATCTACATCATCTTGAGAGGATTTTTCAGAGTTAGAATCAAAAAAAATCTTTTTACCTTTCTTTTTCTTCTCCTCCTTGCAATCTTTACGTAAATGACCAGGTTTGCCATAGTTCCAACATTTTTCTTTGAACTTTCTAGGAGACTTAGATCTCCCCGAAGATTTTGATCTAAACTTTTTGTCCATTTTATTGCCTTTCTCTTTAGGTCTACCACGAATAGTAAGTGCTTCTTTGGCCATCTCAGAAGATTTTCTCCACATCATCCATTTTGAAACTGGTGGTGGTACTTCCAATAGCCATAACCAAGTGATCCTATGAGTTTGGCAAAGAACATAACAGAAGCATGCAACTATCCTCATCTTCAATCTTATCACCAACAAAACCCAACTGAGCAATCAGCATGTTAAATGCATTCAAGTGATCTGCAATGGATCCTCCATCTTCCATCTTCAGAGAATACAATTTCTTTCGCAGGAATAACTTGTTTACTAGAGATTTAGCCTGATAAACATCTCCAAGCTTCTTCCAAAGAGATTTTG
The DNA here is from genome assembly GCA_007258455.2 of Sequoia sempervirens. NCBI lineage: Eukaryota > Viridiplantae > Streptophyta > Pinopsida > Cupressales > Cupressaceae > Sequoia > Sequoia sempervirens. The sequence continues at coordinate 591,005,095 of VDFB02058242.1, read as the reverse complement.
CAGTCTTCTCTTCATGGACATTCAAGAGCACTGAATCAGCCAAACAAAGTCTAACCAAACCCTTGGCTTTTTGATCCTTCAGATCCCACTCTTCTTGAGTCATATTGGTTGGTTTTGTAATGGATATTGCAGCCCATAGATCTCTATCCACGAGCATATCCTCCATCTTCAACTTCCATAATTTGAAGTTGCTACCATTAAACTTATCCATCTTGATTCTACTAGATGTGCTTGCCATCTTTATTTCTGCAAAAATATTTTCAAATACTTTTGCAAAGACTCCCACTCAAACAAAAATCAGTACAAAAAACCTGCTACCAAACAATGGGACCCAAACTGGCCAGGCTTTGATACCAACTGAAAGGAAGCAAAGGTGTGGAACAACGCTTCCAACACTAATCTATGTGAGAGAGATTGTACAAATTCATACAAATCATTAAATTGTTATAGAGAAAGAAGCGCATTCGAATGCACACATAAAAGATTAATACCATAATGAACAAATTTACTGGGGAAAACCTTTCCAAGTAAAGAAACCCCACACCAAAAGCACAATACTTTGTATTATTAGTAACAAAGAATTACAATACAATAGCAGCACTATGCTTCTCTAGGTGGTCACCAATCTTCAAAAAAATAGGAATAATTCTGATAGCATAACATCTCAAAAATTATCAAGTTTTTCAATTTACTCTCAATACACTAAGACATAGAATTATATCTCTTACAACATAATAGAGATATCTTCACTCATGCATTATTTGAAACATAACTTAAAGTGTAAAGTTTAAGTTGCATCTTGAACACAACAATTGCTGGAGATATTACAAACATCACTCAAGTAGTAAGAAGTCAACGGTTGGTGATAATTACAAACAATGTAAAATATCTTTCATGCATCAAATTTGACATTGTTAACTCCACCGTTGAACTCTCATCCACTGCTGACTACAAGTGATAAAATCTGCTTCATGCATGATTGATAGTTTCAGTTAACTCCAAGTCTCCACCATCTTATCTCATCCACCGCGGACTGCAGATTAAAATCTCCTTATGCATGATAGATAGTTTCAATTAACTCCACTGTCACCATCTCATGCACCGCTGGAAATAAGACTGACTCCATGCACTCACATGTTTTAGTCATCCACCATTCATGCAAACAGGTTGAGACAATCAGTTATCTCAACAGAATAAACAGTTGGCATGGGTTTTTCATGATCAACATTACAAGAATAGGAAGTTTTTTGTTATAACATTTATAGGCTTTCTGGTGACAACATTACAAATGTTGGTTGGAAATGCACATATTCAATTCATATATATCATGCATTTTTGCAGAAAATTTTGTAACCTTATAATATCAGCAGTAATTAGTATCATTCAGCTGTTACTATTGCTCTTCTATATTGTGCATTCCCTATTCTGGAAAGACTCCATAAAAAAAGATGTTTGTACAGATTTTTTTATAGTGAGACACAATTTGTATACAAATTTATTACAGGCCTGATAAAGAACGTCTATGTACTTCTAATGCTCAGTAAAATACATTCTTAATTCTCGACATCTGTTTGATTCAAATTTTTTTAGCACCTTTCTTCTTGGCTAATCAAATGCATTCAGCTCCATTTCAACTGTTTTTTTATTGTAAACAAAAAAAGTTTGTAAAAGAGCATCATTTCACCAACATAAAACTACTTTCCCCTCCAATTACGAGTTTTCTAGCCACTCTAACTTTTACAAAAAAATTGTGAAATATAAGATAAATAAATTTGTTGCAACCATCCCTAATTTCATGCTTTCTAACAAGTAATATTTTTGGAGGTAAATAAGTAAATATTTATGTTTTACCTCCACCTATCCAAGAACTTGTAATTTACGTTTCTGTTTTAAAACTGGTATGCCCCACTTAATGCTCATCTAAGTGCAGGTAGTTCAACTAGTTAGAAGGAAGTAAAATCATTTTTAAAAATTTAAGTAATGTGGCATATTTGATAAGCCAGTCAGTCAATCTTTTGAGGTTATATCTCTTTCTATCAATTGACCTCATCCACACCAAAAACTTGCAGCAAAAAAAAAAAAAATTTAAATCTTTTCCCAAATGATCTTCCACAATTCTTCGGCGTACCCATTGCACACTAAGATGCGATTGCTAGTAAATAAGATCAAAGGTACAATCTGTCACCTGCATAGATAATTCTCCCCCATCCATACTCGAGTTAAAATAATATGAAGAAACATCCATTAAAATAATATGAAGAAACATCAATGTTGAGGGGTAGGAGTGAAATATCATTTAGCACTTCTTCAATCGAGACATCAGGTCGGCATAGCAGCTATAGTACTGTTTTAGTAAGTTACTTTTCTTGACCTGAGTAATCATGATGAGAACGTTGCATATGGCACCCTAAATAATGAACTGGCCACTACTGCAATGGTCGATTATTTGAAGGTGAGTACTTATTCAATTCAATCGACTCGTACACTGCTATAGAGATCTTCTATTAACTACATATCTATCCATCTACCAGACGTTTCTTGCCATATCTCTACCACGGATTTGGAGACAGCTATGCCTTTCCCTACAACACGTGAGGGATACGATTATAATTACTTCAGCAGCACCATTAATTCGGGTGGGGGGACATTGTGCCTTACCAAGTATGTCCAAGAGCTTGCAGAGGGCAGCATTTTAATTATAGGATGGCCTCTTTTTATAAACTTCGTATTGCATTCAACAATAAAAGGAGTTTGTTTGGAGTTTGTTTGCAGGTTAGACAATTCGATTAGAGGTAGCCCTCAACCCAACATTTATGACCTTTAATGGGTGCAGTGCAAATTATAAGTTTTTCACGAATGTTGAGAAAAATTTTACTGACAAGAAGATACGCCATCACCTCCTGGATGATAGCAAAATTTTCTGGTTGGGTGGAGGCATGTGTGAGTCGACGTCGTGGCAGCATGTCCACCTAAGACAGAAAATAGGAATAATTTCACTATCTTACGCCAATTACTTCCTCATTTCCTCCTCCTCCGTACCATATCTCACAATTAATATGCTCTACCTACATTCTACTAAACTTATGCCCAAGATATTATTGCGAGTGTTTCCTCTCAAAAATGCAAAAGAGGTTATTTGCAACATTCTGCAATGGACTAAATTATATTTGATAGAAAGTGGTGCACAGGTTTTCAATTATCCGACTGAAAATCTCCAAAGGATTTGTGAGTACTGTGGGATTGTGTTGGGGTGCGTAGATTGTTATAAAAGGTATAGTTTTTGAGACAAACCTTGCCCAGTATGGATCGCTAGAGCAGCAGATTGGCTTAATTTTCTTTGAGCTTGGCCTTATGTCAAAAAAATGTTGCTGGATTAAGTTCAAAATTTATTTGGTTTAAAAAAAGGTCAATTCACATACGCAAGGAATGTTCAGGCGTGGGATTAATACTGAGCATTCCAATGGCGAGCTATACTAACCCTACCAAATTTGTTCCAACAGTTCACACGCCATGCAAAATGCTTGCGCCTGTGTTTTATCTTCTTATTTTAACCGCATATGAAAGGAAATACACACTGGAACTTATCACTCCATGTCTACAGCTTCAATCCATTTTCAATAAATGATGGGTAGAGCTAAAAGATAGTGGTTTAGAACCACTAAATTTCTTTGAAAGTCTTCACAACCATTGAGGCAGACTTCGGCATTTTACAAGCAATATAGATCCTTAACATTGTAGGCAATCCCTGCTACGATGGAAGTTTCCAAGCTATGATGGACATGCAGCAATTCACGATGGAGTGCACTTATAGTTGGACGGTGTAGTTGATACACCATACTGTGATGTTTCATGCGTCAGCCCACACCGAACACTCATTGCACCATAAACTAGCGCTTGCACCCCAACGAGGTGCAATGGTTACGCCGATAGCACAATATACTCTGGCAATATATTGAAGGGCAGGGGGGAAATCGCAAGAAAGTGTAAATAGATTTTCGTAAGACTAAAAATTTGCAGGAAAAGTCAATTGGTGATGAGATGCAAGAAGATTTGAATATGAACAAACGAAACTTAATTTTACTCGGTATGCTATGCAAAGATGGTTTTACAACATAATATATTTTGTACAATGAAAGAAGGTCTGTAACTTAGAAGGTCGATTGGACCAAGTTTAGATGTTGTTGGTTAATGATATACCTTGTGACCGAATGTAACATTAACAAAAAGTGTATGTTGCGGGGAAATATTTTTATAATACAAAAACTATTTTATGACACATCAAAATCACAAACTCAAGAGATTGTTTATGTATAATACAATTGTTGGTGGTTGACGATGAGGTTCTATGGTATATGCCATTTGTCTTCAAGCCCTATAGAAAAAAAGCAATGGAATGGTTAGATGTGATTTTTTTTTTACTTGTATAATGGTTTCTACATATTCAATTTATAGAACTACTATTATTAGAAAATATTTTTGACAATGTATGAACAAAATTACCATTTAAGAAGTTGAATATGTTGAAGTCGTTGATGGCGTCAATGCCTTTGATTGATATTTATGCTTTATGCTTGATTTTGTCATGGGTTGCAGCAGATATCTACAAAAGAGAAATTTGTAAAAGTGGAATTGATGGTTCGACAATAACTGGGAGAGATGTGAGGGAGAAAGGGATAAGAGTTTTGTACCTTCAATTCTTAGAGACAGTTGTTGTAAATGGACTTCCTCTTCTTTCCTCATAATTGTGGATGGATTGTTTTGCATTTTGGAGCATCTCTCAAAGGAGAACATTGGTTGAATGTGAAGGTCATTCAACGATTTCACTTTGGATATAGCTGTAAATGTTAGTCCTTGCCTTTCTATTTTCCCAATGTCAATTGTTGCTTTTTGTAGTGTCAGGCCTTGGGATTTTTGTATGGTTATAGCCCATTGTGAGTGGAATTTGCCTTCAGCTACCCATCGATACAAGTATTATTAGTACACTTTTGGGTTCATCTTCATTCCATGGTGGCCCGCTATAATTATCGATCCTTGCAACAACATACATTGGAACATCTAGCGGTTTCGAACCAGGGGTGTAAACAATCTCAACAACTTCACCTAGAGCTCCATTTACAAGTCATGCTTGTGTCCATATGTTGGTTGTGAGCATGATGTGTTTCCCTCTACAAAGAAATACTTGTTTTTCAAGTTGTTCATCAGTAGTTGCATTGTCTACTCCGGTCCTAGTGCTTGTTGCGATAATTATTGCAATTAGACAGTTCAACAATTTTAGCATTCTTTCTATTGTGTAGTCTAGCTAAATCATTGGTAGCAAACAAGTGCATTGAATTGTTGAATTGTTCTTTTTCACTAGAGGTGAGCTGCTTGTCTGCTACATTTCGTATGTTTTGCAAAATTTGACAAAATTGTCTTTGTGATGGAGTCTTGCCTTGTTGATAGAATACTGTTTCTAAGGTGACAACAGTCGTAAACTGGTCCCACAGTGTTTTTGCATTTGAATGTGATGTGTAAATAGGTTTTTCCATCATAGGTGGTAGTTGTGCAAGGTCACCGATCAATATTATCGACACCCCACCAAAGTATAAATGTTGTCGGTGTGGGAAGGCCTCACATAGCCTCACATCTATTTTCAATAGTAATTTTGGCCCTATGAAGCTCATCTCATCAATCAACAAATATCTTATGTGTTTCATCTCTTCTTGAAATGTTGTTAATGCTTGGCCCTGCAATGGGTGCATTTCTTTGATAGGAATACGAAGCGTTGAATGTATAGTTGATGCATGTATATTAAATGCAGCAACCCCTGTAGGCACTAATGTGAGTAGTTGGCTTCTTTGTTGCAAAGTATTACTCTCGAGTGCTTTTCTTATGCGAGCAATCAAGTAGGATTTCCCTGTACTTGTTGTTCGTTGAACGATCATGTGCAATGGTTTATCTAAATGATGTTTGTTGTGGTCGATAATATGGTTGAGTGCTAGTTCTTGTTTCGGTGATAATGTATAGTTTGGGACATCATACTTCCTTGGAACATGCTCTCCCTGGCTGCATGTTTTTTGCATGTTTATGAACTATGTGGCAGTTTTGTGAAGATCTTGGGGCACTGCAAGCTGATCCCATATGTTGTTACTATCAAACTCACGCCTACCAAGTATCTCAAGTTCATTTAGGATGACGTTGTTTGAGGGGGCGCCCCATTTGTGAAAATAATTCCCATTCATTCATTTCTATTGTGTCCCTTGTGTCCATCTCAATTTAATTATCTTCTTTTTCGTCCTTGGTGCTTCCTTCCAATCGGGAGGTGCGAGTGACATGCCATACATAATATTTGGATGCACTCATTTGCTTCCAATTTGCAATTATTATATCCTTAGTAATTCCTATGTCAATTTCTAAGCTATGAAAATGTTTGTACAATAGTAACTCACTCCAGTAGAATGTTTCAAATTGGTCTGAGTCTTCCTCTGGGATGTTGTAAAACTTTGGGAAAACATTGAAAATTGCTTTTACCTTTCTTTCTTTCCACTTGTATCCCTTGTGACTTACAAAGTAGGAGAAAGATTGTGCAGATTCGAGTAGGGTTATTGTTTCCAATTCTGGCGGCCAATTAATGTAGGAATGAAGGTAGGCAGGTTGTAGGTGTATTTCATTTGTTCCTCTTGTTATTCATTGGAACATTTTTCGTCCAACATTCAAAGATGTAAAATGTTGATTACAAACAAGTGGAAATTTTTGAAGCATATGGCATGTTTCTTGTGCTCCTATATCACACTCTGCCACAATCTTTGACATGAATTTTTGATATGCTGTGAGGGTTGGGTCATCTATTTTTTGGGCTACAGATATTCTTGTTAACATATTAGTACAAGTCTTAGATGCTCTTTCTGCTTTTGATGCATATTTGGAAATGTATTTCAGTACAAGTGCTCGTGAGATGACTAGTTGGCAATCTATGTTGGCTCTCCATATTGAGATCATTTCTAGATTTTTTATGTTTAGCCTATCATCATTCCTTGCAAGTTCATATTGTTTTTTCCCATTGTTGTCACATGATAAGGTAGATATAATCTATTCTTTCCATGGAGCTTTGTATCGACACTCTAGATTTTTCCCCGTCTTGCGTATGCATGTTCCCTCTCTACATTTTGTGTCTTTGGACACGGTTGATTATCTCTTCATAATCATGAGGGGTTTGTAGAAAATATCCTAGCTGTGTCTAGCAAGCATGGATCGTCTAGCAGAGATCGATAAAATGTATTGTTTCTACATGTTGCATCGCAAGGATTCCAAGCACTGACATACTTGTCGAAGAATGTTCTTTCCTGTTCAACTTCTGCATTGTTCTCCCAATCAAGTTTATCCATGTCTGGTGCATTTTTGAGCCAAAGGAATCCATGTACATGTGCAGTGCCCCGATGTTGCCATTCATATATGTACTAGTAGTCTTTTTTACCAAGGAGTTTCTTAATGACTTCCTCACGAAACACTATGAATCGTTGATGCAAGTATAATGATGTGGTGTGGGGGTTATTGATTACATTATCTAAACGTTGTTTATTTGTTTTCATTTCCACTACTATGTCATTTGAGAGAAAACGTTGTAGATCTAGCCACTTTGTGTCTACTGCACTTAATGTGAAGAATAGAGTGGGAGACCCTATTTGGTTGATCATATTCGTTAGTTCAGCATGACACTTGTTCCAATATGGTCTTGTGCCTTGCATCGAAGATCCAAAGTGCATGAGCTCTATAGCTAACTGTGAGTCAGGGAGATTTTTCAAGTGTGCATGAAGGTTTTCAATAGTGGTTGGTATGTTTTCTTTTGCATTTTTTTTAATGAAAACTGATGCAAGGCCTTGGCTACGATGTCACATCATAAGATTAAACATGAAATATCAAAACCTCAGATGCCTTCCAAACCTTTGGTCATGAAACCTCATCAAGTGGAGTGCATACTCATGCATGTGAACTTCCCTAATTCATGGTTACATTTGTAGTGCAACTCCATTTGGAAAGAGTGTAGGAAATGCCATATCAAGCAACCCCTCAGTATTGTATTCATTTATTGGGGATGAGTTTATTTCAGGCCAATTGATAATATTGTTTGTGGTGTCCTCAAGGTCCAGTGTTTTCTTAATAATTTCTAATTCATGACATCTGTTTGGCAATCTAGCCATAAACGATGATGTGTTTATTGTGCTATTTTCAATATCATCTCCATCATAGTCTATTTCATTATTTGGAACCACTATGTCTTCACTAGTTTCAATGGTGTGGAGCATTTTTGATATGTATGTTCTTGCTTCAGGAATTTGTCCTAACTGGTCAAAACTTATTGCAACATCCTTATAGTATGGGTCATATTTGACTTTGTATTGCAATGCATCTCTTATATGACTTTGAATTACATAGCAATCGTAATAATGCCCTTCAATATACAGCCTCCGAACTATGAGTATTTCCAAGTCTTGTATTCTTTGTGGGAGAACTTTTGCAATGTTCTTTATATCTTGTGGGAAGCAAATTGTGTGACCACTATATTTATACTAGCCTCCAAGAGTGTGAGTTACTTGTAGTACTGGGTTAACTCTGGAAATGAGCATTTCCTCCACTTAGGTTAGTCTTTTCAACACAACAAGCTGTTCTCTTGGGTCCATGTTGTTGAGTTCAGAGAACCGAGGTATGCCTCTCTCGGTAAAACATTTTTTACAAGTAGCATTTGTATCTAATGAATGGAGAAGCATGCCTGGGTAACATTCCTTGCATATAGTGCATGTTTTCTGGGTGGAAAGTGCATCTATTCTGTCGAAATATTTTCATTGCTGTCATGAAGTCAACATTGTTGTTGAATGATGTTCCATGCTCTGTGTATTGTTGTGTTTGCATATGTTGGTATTGCCATGTTTATTTTTGTAAATATCTAATGCGCTTTTCTACATTTATCTCCTCTTTATGATGAACATAATAATCTTGATTTCTCTAACAATGTTGTATCCTTTGGGCTTTTGTATGTTAAGGGCTGGTTTGACTTTGTTGCAATCTTTTTTGTCACCTTTGAGTAGCTATCTTTTCTCTATGGCGAGCATAGTAAGCCCTATTTCTTTCCCGGGTTTGTTGTTTTCTGATCTCTAATACATGCAAGTCAACTTTGTTGTTTCCTATGGAAGAATCTGCCATCTGTGGGTCTGGAAATGTTAAGGTAAATTAATAATAAGTGCATAGTAAAGGTACTAAAACAAGTGGACATAACATCAATGTGACACCAATGAAGCTAGCAATGTTCGAAGAAGTGCATTCTACATATCTATCATGCAAAGAGACATATACATACTATTACAAATGTACTTGTCACAAATGTAGTATAAGTGAAGCATGGCACAATTAATATAAAACAACTTTGTATCTTTTCATAAGCCACCTAAGAGCCTCCACCATACATTGAAGCTAAAGTTGATGTTGGTGTGGTTACTACATAGGCGATAAATGAACACCAATGAAACCAAAAAATAAACATCAAAAAGGTTTTTAAGCTAGAAGAATATGGAAAATAAACACTAACATGAACTACTTGCTTTGTGTGCTTTAAAAAAACCCAAGTTCGTGCATGTATTCATATTTGACTATGATATAAAAAATTGTCTTCTACTAATATGACAATTTCAATGATAATCAAATTTAGTTAAAAAAATTAAATACAAAGCTATTTTAATTATAGGTATAGATGTATTTCACTCTAATTTAATTTGTTTTATTCTACTTTAAAACTTTCTAAGAATAATTCTGATTTATTTAATTATTTACTCAAACATTATTTTCATGATAACAATTAAATTATATCTAATATAACTTATTTTGTTTTCAAATATTATATCAACTATTTGTAAAATCAAAATTAATAGAAAAGTTTAAATACAACAATATTAAAAATGTTTATAAACAATTATCATCACAATTAAAATAAATCCATTAAGTCAAATTTTCTTCTTTTTTCCTAAAAGGAGATGGGAGGTGTGCCAAGTAGGTTATACTTTTTACCTTGTTTTAATTACTATTTTCTTTTAATAATGAAACTCAACTCTATTCCCTTGAAACAAATTTTCTTTTACACAATAGTGTTAAAACTATTATTAATTTAAATTATGCCACCGTTTATTTTTTAATGAACAGGTTATTAATTAAATTTTATTTTAATGATATAAAGATATTGTTGTAACTGTTACAGTAATAAATTCTTGCTAATAATACTCATTTTATTTATGTGAATATTATTTACCTACTAATATTTGTCCTTATCGTGGTAACACTATTCGAGCAACAATCATTAAATTGGTTGATAAAGTTCTTCCTGAGAGTTAATCTCCTTTCTGACACTGGCTGGTGGAGTCAGCGATGGTTTACTTCATGGACTCAGCGCATTTAAACACCACCAGTACACAGTAAAAGGATAAAAATTAAATTTTGGAGGCACCAACTTACATCTATAGCCTAACGTATCCTTCCACAAGTTAGTTTATTAAAGGTTGCTTGCATTAACAGTGAATTACTTATTCCAAGTTCCTAAGAAATAGTTGCACCAGGCATTTACATCTTTATGACCACCTATCAGTCTTAATAGCACGTTAAATTGTGAATTTATTTACTTTGGGTTTACCATCCATTTTAATTTAGACCTGTCGCATATATATATATATATATATATATATATATATAAACAGTCATTTAAGCATAATGTGGCTGAATTAGATTTAGGACAACAAAAAAAAAAGAGTGAAACACAATAAAGAAGACATCAATAACAAATTTTCACATCATTTCACATCCAAAACAAAAATGCCTAAACCCTAAATGCATTATCTCACTTTACTCTTCTCATTCTCTCTTAATGTGCAGCTCCCCATTTCCTCTACTCCAAGCCATTTTCCTTTTGAATGCGGGTTTGAGCTTGGTGGCGGTGACAGAGGTCAGATAACCAATTTGAGGCTAAAGTAGTTTCTAAGGCATTTTCTCTAGCGAGATATCATCACCTTCCACTATTTAATGCCAAAATATGAATGACTACCATACGAAAACTCAATATTTACACCTGCAGAGTGCTCTGAGGAAAGCAACTTAGGACTGGGATCGGTGTGAAGACCATTTTTATTGCATAGAATTGACGTGTGAGGGTGAAATCCCAATCTGCTACCAGTGAAAATATTGCACTCACAACTACACCTTTAATTTCCATATTGTCTGTGTAAATGTCAAAAAGGTTAATAGTTGCCCACCCACATAAACATTGATTGGTTTGTTCACTTGCTTCCATCGCCAATTTCTAGATTTTTTATGAGAACAAGCATCTGTGTTCATGCTATCGATAGCGTCCAGCGAGTCAAAGAGAAATGAGTAGAACTGAAGCACTTCCACAAACTGTTGGATGAATGAGGACGAAGAGGGGCACATTTCTCCATCGAGCACAACCACGGCCTTGGGGGAAATCTCTTCCAAGAATGCAGTGAACAAGTCCTAGGAAGGAAAGGAGGAGAAGAGATGGTGCATGCCCACCGACATGTTGACGGCCATGGCCTCTCCTTCGTGGAGGCGCAGCATGGGGAGAGTTAGGCTTTCGTTCTAAACCAAATTGCATTAGAAGAGAGTGAAAAGAACAAAGAATGCAATCTCTCAAAAATAGAACAAACAAAACCAGAAAATCCTCAAGAAAGCCCCAAAACAAATAGAAAATCCTCAAAAAAAACCTCGAAATCATGCTCTTCAAGAAAAACCCAAACCTTAAGATACCAAATGACTCAGACTCAAACCCTTGTAACACCAACTGACAGGGCTTAAAAGAAGAACTCATGGAAAACTGGAAACAAAAGACATACCTCTAAAAAAAGCCTCTGCGAAATCCGAATTGAAGAACCAAGCGCAATGGAAGATCGTATGAGAAATGGGAGGAGGAAGGACTCTATTGATAGTCCTTCATACCCTTCACATCACTTGTACATGCCATCCGTGGACAGGGGTGCCATGCCCTCTGACCATCCCTATCGTACCTACCCCATTCCTATTATCGTGCATAGTACAGGGGCCTCACTCCCATCGTCTACCACCTAAAACCATTGCCAGAAAATTTTAGAAATCTTTCAAGTGTCAGACATTAGACAAATCCGGTGGGATTCCCCACCTAGAATAGCCTATCGGCTAATTATTATTTGGTACTACCCAACTACCTGGAATATTTGATTTTGGTTATGCAGTGACAAGCTAAGTGTACCCAAGAGGATAGGTAATCCAATATGAAATTGAAGAGGTCAAGCATAGACTGACAGTGTTGTATCAGTACCACCACTAGGTGATGAGGGTACATAGCCAACATTATATGTTCTATTCATAAAGCTTAGAATCTAGTGCATAATTTCCAGCCATTGATTGTTATAGTATAAGGTTCTTAACCTTACTGGTATATTGTTCTGTAAAGATTTCTCTCTTAATTTAACTTCAAACCCAAAGATTTGTTTCTTTTAATATTCTCAGGTTATGCATTTGTTTGTTTCATTTCACTTATTTATTTTTTTCTTACTACCTTACGCATAGAGTAAGAGAAATATAGATCTCAAAGGTTTGCAAACATAAATCATAGTAAATCTAATTGTATTTTATTTTATTTATTGATTTGAACTCTCTAAAGGAACTAGCACATGAACTTATCACAAGTTACAGGTCACTATTCCTCCATAAAAGAGTATTGCTCGGGAGAAAGAAATACAATCTATTGCTATCATGTATTCGTTCCAAGTGAAATCCTATATGCTACTTGAGACTTTTTCATATTGGATCAAATATTTCTCTATCTATTGTTCTTCTCAACTATTGTGATATTGACAATAACAATTTTTAAAACAAGATGAAATTCCTTGCAAAGGTGAAGTTCAGTTTAGGATAGTGGATACAGAAATTCCCACAAGGCATAAGAAATAGAATTGATGCATGTCACCCAAATTCAACCAAATGTTAATTGCATAAACATCGTCATATGCAACTATTTAATAGCATGAAACTCTTGCAAAGATCATTATTTTGCACATAAGAATAAACCATCTACAAGGGTAGTTTCCTCATAACTTACAACACCTTAGGAGATATCCTTTATAAAAATATATTCAGCAACAAATTTCATTACAAGTGGCATTAGCATAAAGTAAGTCCATCACCACCTTATTTATCATCCACATTGTAGCTAATCAAATTGATTCAAGAAAAGCATATAACAAATTAGGGTGGTATCAAGTACATACAAGGTGGGGTCTTATGCATATCTCCCATGATAACCTGAAGCTAAATTTTAATTAGACAAGAAATGTCATGAAGGTTTAGGTGGTGATAATATTAGATACACTTCAATTATGCAATATAGGAATTTATTGTGCATTAGATAATACGTATCTAATATAGGGTTTAATATAGATAATTGGAGCATTGGAAAAAGGTATACATGAAAAGAAGTCTTGTCATTGTAAAGATGATGTTGAGTAAATAAAAAACTATGTGTGCACGATGAAAGGATTCTTAGCCCAGTAAGGAGTGTGTATATGGCTTAGGGAAAAGAAAGAAAATTTTAGCAGAACTAAGATAGTAATGATAGATCGAATGTAGATATACATATAGGATACATATTCAAATCGAAGAGAAGAGATGGATAGTAATAAGAGATTAGCAATAGTAGAGGAATTAATCTTGTAGTAGTAGAGAATAGAGAATGTTTTGAAGAACATTGAGCTAAGCAGAGCAGAGAAGAAGATAATGAATATTTGTAGAATATGTCTATAACATGAAATTGGATTAAGTAGAATTAGTTATGTAAATTGGAGTTATAGTTGCATAATTCTAATTAGTTGGTGCCATTAGATGGTTGAGTTGATGCTTAGTTAGGGAGTGGGTGCTTCCTTAGAGTTAGTGCACTTAAATCAGGGGGTTGGCATCTCCTTAGGGTTGGTGCCCTTAAACATTGTAACCTATAAAGTTCTTATTATGAGGAAAGATTAGCATAGTAGATCCTACAAGCTATTCTCACTGTGGTTTTTCACATATTGGGCTTTCATGTACATATGATTGTATGTGTACTTGTGTGTGTGATCTCTTCATATTATTCTAGTTTGCACTCAAAGTTAAAATAGATTTAGTCACAATTACCTCAACTGATTCACCCCTTTTGTCAGTAGATTTTTTTGTTCCAACTTAAATAAAAATATGAAAATAAATAATATGTATTTTATAATAGAAGAGTGGTAAGTATTATTTACTAAATTCCTTGAATTCAATTCATGATACATTATATTGAAAACCTTATTAGTACTTGTTTTCAAGCATAATATTAATCAAATGAATTTTGTTAACTGGTCATTAATAAGCTAATTTTAAACCAATTAAAAATAAATTTTATGCTCTTCAAATATAATTTAATTTTTTTAAAGTGAAAATGATAAATATTTAATTTTAAAAATGGTAGTTTTCTTTTTGAACATAACTAGCATGGAAAACTATTTTCTTACATTTTTTTAAGAACGGTTTTTCCTTTTTTTCTTTATAAAGTCATTTCATTAAATCTTTCCAAAAAAAAAAATGTTACTTATTTTTATAGATTTCTAACAATGATTTTTTAATGTATGTAATTTTTTTTTTCTTAAATAGAATCTCAAAAATATCAATTAGCTATTTTATAGATATTAGGATTCACACTATTAAAACAAGGTCGAAATGTTGCAAAGTTCTTGCCAAATGCTAGTAGGGTAGTTTTTTTCTTTGACATGTAGACAATTTCAAAACAACATTGGTTTATTTTAATTGGGGCCAAGCATGCAATCATTAACCTATTTTTTAATTTCTATATATTTTGGTGCTTTCTTTGCCACCAATGCCTAGACTAGTGGGTATAAACGTAGAGGGAGTGCTACAATAGGATGTAAAATAAAGAGGTATGTCAAACAAGGATCTAACATTGTCTCATATGCTAGTTTGCTCCCCTCTACTACTGTGTTTGTTTATTTTGTTGTTACAAATGGTAAAATATCTTGATTTGGTACTAGGGTTGGTTAATCAATTAGTTCCAAAGAGTACTTGCATTAGAAATATGTGTGTGGTTTTGAACAAGAAGAATAAAGTACTTGTATTTCATGTATATAGTGTTCAAAAAGAAGACCACATTATTTTTATTTTATGTAAATTGTAATTAACAAAAAAATAAATTACTTGCATCAAAAGCATCAAGTTTCCATAGTCCATGATAAATATCAAGGGAGCTATTTTTGGATTCAAATTGTGTCATTTTTTATATCAATGTTTCAAATCATACTCCATGATCCATCATCAAGATGATATGAATGAAAAAGAGAGAGATAGAGATTAGAAACTTGCATTTCATGTCCATCTAAAAGTACTTGCATTTCATGTATATAGTTTTTAACAATAACAAATTATTGATTATGGTGACAACTATTGCTATGATATTTATCAATGGCATGATACTACACTCTTTTTATTTTCTTCATGAAAGAACTTAAATCAAGGTTTTCATGTCCATATTGGATAAATATGGAGAGTAAATATTACATATATTATATAAGGCATATTATAATGGATAAAGTGAAATTGAGTAGAGAAATTTATCCTTTGCTCTTAATTTTTGTAAGGGATAGTTCCAAATTTCATAGTGAGAATCTTATAACTATGGAAATGATGTCTAATGTTAGGAGAGAGTTGAAAAACTTGAGAAGATAACTCATAGACATGAAATGGAAGTAGGTGTTAACTTTCCTATTGTAGATTAAAGAATTTAAGAAGATTATTTTAGCTATGAACACTTAGATTGTCATTTTTGTAACAAAAAAAGTATTTGAAAGCTAAGAGAGGGGAATTATAAGTCTTGTCAAAATTTCTATTCATTATTATTTAGAGTAAAAAAGGATAATGTAGCTCCATTTTTTCTTCAAAATAAAGTTTAAATAGGAAAGATAATAACCTAGTGACTAGGTGTTAAGTCTAGGTTAACAATATGGTCAACCAATTTGTCAAATCTTTGGGTTTTTGTTAGATTAATATGGCCTATGTTATATAGGACAATCAACAATGAGAGGATTATGCTAAAAAAACTACTAAAAAATGACAATTAAAAAGTGATAGTCATAATGTTAGTGTTTTTGCAATTAGTATACATGTGGAAGACATGACATAACATGTAGATGCCCAAATGAAGGGTAAGTTCCATGAAGTATGATAGTCAATAAAGGACAATCATAGAAAAAGAAACCATAGTCCATGAGTAAGACACAATCACTTAGAAGACATAGTTCCATGAGGATGAATGTTTTATAGTCCAAAATTTACATCAAGACTCCACACAGAAGATAGGTGAACAACAAGAATGATAATCCACATATTCAAGAGGGAATAAATGAAAGCAAAAATGATTGTTATAGTTATCATGTGAATTTTCCAAGAAATACAATGCTTAATGAACTTGATGCATAGTCAACAATAGTCATAATTAGAAGTGAAGGCTAATTGACACATGATATAGAAGACTAAAATATCCAATTGATAGTGGGTCATTTTTCATGAAAAGACTATCTACAATATGTAGTGAAAGTGGCATGGAAAACTAAATGATAATGTATATGTTCTTTGGGAGCTTACAAATAATGACAAGGATCAAGAGAGATATAACATTAGTTGGAAGATATGACTATGGTTTTCCACATAGGGTGGTATAGAAAAGTGTCAATCTATAGAATGATGCTTTGTAGTGGCAAGTGACAATTAATGACATCCTAAAAGAAACCCTAATCACGTAAAAATAGCCATCACCTTTAAGGAAGACCAATGATATTAGATGGTCAGTCATGAGGTGAGCATAGCACTAAGGATTTATTATTCATGAATAATGAATAGTCCATGAAAATAGTGGTAGCCTACCAAGAATGATAGTTATCACAAGCATAATAATAACTAAATCAGGAAGCTAATTAATGTATATTAGGAGAAGTAGCAATTTTACTATTTGCAAAGAGGTATGTGAAGTTCTTGGAAATTTATCCAACCATATACCTAAGCACCTCTTCAAGTATTTATCCTCAAACCATAATCTCACATTTTAGCCAAGATCTATGCAATTTAACTCATCAAGATCCACCTCGTCAATTTGTGTATTATTATCTACCATGCAAATAGAGTATGTGAAAAAACCATAACTGCAAGGCAATGTTCAACTAGCCTATGTTCAACAATAGGTTGCTCAAAAATTTATATAGTCATCAACCATAGCATACCTAATAATTCATGCAACAAAGTCTAAAGCCATGAGTATTTATAAAAATAAATAGGTAAACTTAAATTTTAGCTCTTATTACAAGGAAAGTCTACTTATTTACTAACCTTAGATTGTGATGGTTGTCTTCAACTTCATAACCTTAGATTTTAATTATTTTCTTTAATGTAAGCCTATAGTATAATATTATTTAAGTTGAGGTAATGCCATGGAAAGAAGTTATTACATAGTAAAAAATATAGAATACTTCTCAAATAAAATATAAAATGAGGTTTACAAAATGTAAAATACAACTCATACAATAAGCTTTACAAAATAAGAAAATACCTTTGTTGCAATGTCTCCTTATTTTCTATTTTCCTTTTTGTGGTGAGAAAACAAATATTTTAGACTACTCCTTAATATAGATAGCATAACTATGCATCATGCCTACATCATAGCTTAGCATAATAATAATGTAAAAGTTAAAATATATATTAAAATAAAAAATAGCTAATATCTAAACTAATATTAAAACTGCATATTATAATAATATTTAATAATAAAATAAATATTAAAACAATATATTGATTCTATCCTAAATTTATATGTCAATTTCTTAAAATGTGTCATTTAACTTAGAAAATTTCAAAGGTTTTGAGTGACTTCCATTCTTGATATCACTAATAAATAATAGGCTAGTGGACAATTAGATTTCACTCACATCATTAACATGAGAAAGGTGTTTCAAACTCTTAAATGAATCTCCATATATAATGGAATATCTAGTATAATTAAAGATGAAGTCTATTTGTTTTATAAAATATTAATTTTAAAAGGATTAATATTTTTTGTTATAATGAGTTATGTAGGTGATGTGAGGCAGGGGGCTAGCTTGATTGGCTAAAGCATCATGTTGCAGGCACGAGGTCATGAGGTCTAGTCTCCCCCCAAAACCATGGCATTGGAGGGCATGTCGCGCCAGTTCCATTGGTCACATGAAAAAAAATTCAATCAGGTCACGTGAAAAAATTTTTAGTCAAAGGGAGTGTTGTACCAATGCCACTGGTCATGTGAAAAAAGTATCAATCAAAGGGCGTGTTGCGCCAGTTACATTGGTCACGTGAAAAAAGTTTCAATTAGAGGGTGTGTCATGCTAGTGCCACTGGTCATGTGAAAAAAGTTTCAATCAAAGGGCATGTCACACTGGTGCCACTGGTCATGTGAAAAAAGTTTCAGTCGGGGACAGATACTAAGGTAATTTAATAATATAATTATAATGTAATATTAATTTTAATAATATAACATTAAAAATAATCATATTTTATTAATTATAATGTTAGAATATTAATATTGATAATATAGTAATAAAATAATTTAATAATTAGAGTAATATAATGTTATAATAATAAGAATAATATAATAATTTTAATAATGTTAATATACTATTAAAATAATAATAGTGCCCATGTGTCAATTGTGGGGGTCGATGTGCTAGCTTGGCCAGTTTGACACATGGGCACACTAGTGCTAGAAGAGGACAAGAGCTAAGACACATGCATCACGTCAGATATCCTAATTGGGGTATTAGCCGCCAAACACAAGAATTATCTCTGCCAAGGTATTAAAATGGAAATTAATGCCACACACGGGAGTAGATTCATTATGAGCCAACAAAGCTCATAATACATTAAGTGGTCGCATTGGAAAATGAAAAATTTATATGCTCAAGAGATTTAGATTGAATGGAAGTCCGACAATCTAACACTTGAAACGTAGTACTTTCCTTTGTCAGTTGGAGGAGTTGAGAATGGAGGTAGGTACAAAAGACATTAAAGGTGCAAGCTGGCGTTCGGATTTGGTGTGGATGAAATTTGGTTATTAAAGCAGAAATCTCAGGCTTCTTCTACACAAAGATGGAGACCTCTATAAAACTAAAATGTGTGTAGTCAAAAGAAGCTTTCACTGGGTTCATCTCAAACCAAAGGCTGAAGAAAATTTTCTAGAACAAGGATATTTTGTGTCTTGAAGCAGTTCAAATGGTGCTTGGGTGGAAATTTTGCTTTTCAAGCAACAAAACAAAGGCGAACTCTGATATCTCATTGTGTTTTCTAGCATCATTTCTAGACTTAAGCATACCTAAAGTGAGGTGTTTGATTCTCCTAAGGATGGTGTTTGTGGCTTCGGTGTTGGAAAAGGATCTGGATGCAGTAGTAGTGGCGAGGCTTGGTGTTGGGATTCCATTCCCAGATGACATGGTAAAAATGTTCCAACAAGGCATCTAGGTGGATTAGCAGTTGTTTATCTTAGACACAGAGGGAGAGTAGTTGGTTAGCCATCGGCATTGGGAAGGGATTGGAGTGGATTTCCTATGTAGGTATTTGGGAGTGGCTAAGCTGGTGGGTCTGCAATGGCTAAGGGAGTGAACCTAGTTGAAACCATGAATTTCTATGATGAAAATGACTGAATGTGTGTTGTGGAATCTGTATGAATTTTGCAATCAATAGGGGGTGATTAGGTGGTTAAGGGGTAGTCTAAAATTAAATTTTGTATCTATGGATATCTAGAGGCTGGCTTAGCCCAAATTCATGAACATCTATTGTATTTTGTTTGATATCAATATATGTAGCTCGTCTATGTTTTATCTATCAAATAATAATAATAATAATAAGAACAATATAATAATTTTAATATTATTTTTAATAATATATAGATAAAATAAAAATATATAAAATTAAAAAATAATATAGGGAAGTTGTATGAGCTCTGCTAGGGTTTTTTGGTGTCTGTGGTCACTTTTGGCCCCTCATGCATCATACTACATTGCTTATGCAGGAAACTCCTCTTTTCATGTGTGTACAACTGCATTTAGTGTGATTTTTGTGTTTTAATATACATTCAACTAGCTCTAACCCAACAATTCATGCTAGTGTTAGTAGTTCGTCAAATTTTCTCAATGGCTCCTCCTCCGAATAAGCAAACCTAGAAATTTGTTCTAAAAATCTTTCACAAGGTAAGTGTTCTAACTCACCAGCTAATGTGGTTTTTCCTTTACAAGATTTTGATTTTGCTTGTCAATAGCTTGAGTGCCATACCCTTGTTGGGTATATTATTGGGAGGACTCCCCCTAAAAGTGTGCTTAAAGAGTGGGTCAGTAAGGCCTGGGTCGCTCATGGGGTCTGCCTTGACATGGTCCAAAACTTAACCAAGGGTTTATTTTTGTTTTGCTTTGCAGAGGTTAGTTGTGTCCAGCTATCTTAGCCCATGGTCCTAGTATGTCAAGTCCTCCTTGTTAGTTTTCCAGGCATGGACCTAAGATTTTACTGTCTTAGATGACACCAAGTTGTAGGTATCGGTCTAGATTGAATTTCCTAGTTTTCCCTTGCCTTGTGTGCCCTTTTTGCATCATATTATGTCCTCGTTGGGGAGGGTTATCTGCATTGAGCCAGACAGGTTCTTTCAGGACCGGCCCCAAAAAGGGTTTGTGTTGAAGTGGACCTTTCCAAATATTTGAAAGACTCCATTGATAGCCAAATTGGAGCTCTTTGGTGTACCCAGAAGGTCACTTATTTTAATTTTCCCAACACATGTTATATGTGTCATTCCGCAGACCACAAGATTAAGGACTGCCCTTTGGCAATGCCTCGTACACCTTCTCTACCACAATATGTTGAAAATCCTCATCCAATACATGCTTCTACTAGCAAAAATGGTGAGAAATGGACTACAGTTACAAACCCCAAGAATAAGTCCACTGGTTCTACATCGGCTACTAAGGCCATCGAACCAACAAAATCAATTTCAAACCCTTTAGTGAAGGGGACAAAAGCTACTATTGGAGCTGATAGTGTTTCATTGTATAGCCTAGGCCAAAGGCAACACCTCAGCCTACTACTTTCATGATAGCAAAACTGAATGTTCCTACTCCTACATCAAGAGCTCAAAGGTAGTCTCGCAACCCTTCTCCTCCTAGGGAAGAAGGGCAATATGTTCAAGAAAAGCAAAGATTTTCCCCTCCTATCCAGATTGGGTCAATTCTGCCATAATTTTTGTAGAATTGTTTCTCTTCTCTAAATGAAGATGAGTTGGACTCTAATCACATAGAGGAGTTTCATTCATGAATTTCCTCTCATGGAATGTTTGAGGTCTAATAGACCTCTCTAGAAAGTATTATGTCAGAGATACCTTGAGTAAGTATTCTAGTATTAAAGTGCTTTGTCTCCAAGAAGTTAATTTTTTTTCTTTTTCGCTTGCTTTGGCTTGTCATTCCATTTGGCTAGCTAGTAAAATATTTTGCACTACTCATGATGCTAGGTGTGGTGGAGCTGTCACCCTTTTCTCCCCATGCTGGCACTCTTGTGTGGTCGACCATGGGTCTAATCCCACTCATCAGCTCGTTTGGATCCTTCTCAACATGGATAATCATTCATTTGGGATTATTAATGTTTATGCTTCTAATGATGCTATGGAACACTTTTTGCTTTGGCATTGGATTATTGATTCACTGTCAATTGCTACCTGGTTACTGTGTGGGGATTTAAATATGGTTGAGATGGTGTATGACAAATATGGAACCCTTCCATTTAAGTGGGCAGCTAGTGAAAAGGAGTCATGATTTTACATGCACAATAAATTGGGGCTTTTTTATCCCAATATTGGTTGCTACCATTCTCATTCTCTCTAACACACTTGGTGCAATTTTAGGGCTAGTTTAGATAGAGTATTTAAGTGCCTTGATCGTGCCTTGATCTCGGCTCAATCTTTCTTCTCTTTTGATAGCTCTTCTCTCCTGGTTAAGCCATTAGTGGATGTGACTTTTTCAGACCACTTCCCCATTTCTTTTCACACTAAATGGGAGACTTGTTAGCCTCGCATGTGTAAAACTCATTTTTTTCTCAACATGTCTTTACTTTGCCACAAGCATACCCTGGCCCACATTCATAGAGTCTAGATCTTGGACTGTAGGCCAACTCATCATGTAGGTTGGATTACTTGGTTGAATGATGTCATCACTCACAGGGCTAGGATTTTATGCATTTATGGATGTCAGCTAGCTATCTTTCATCGGCGATCTTATGAGGCTACCACTACTGACCTCTACTCAGCTATTGAGGCTTTAACGGCTAGTCCTTTTTCTCTATTATTACAAGTTAGGGTGGTGGAATTAAGGCACAAAAATCAAGTTGTAGACAATTATGCAGCCAAAGGTGCACAAATCAAAGCCGATTACATTGGCTTACATTTGGTGATCATGCCTCCAAAGAATTCTTTTTGGCCCTATGTGTAAGGCACTCATCCCCAGGCATTAAAAAAATTAAAGATGGCATTCAGGTGCTTCCTAAGCTTCCTGAAATTCTTCAGACCTTTTTGCATCACTATGAGTAGGTTTTCACTACACAAGAGCCCACACCTAAGTGACAACAAGCCCTCTAGGATTACCTTCTTGTTGTGCCAAATAGGCTTTCCTCAGCCCAGAAAAATTATTGTGATCAATTGTTAACAATTGATGATCTCAAGGAGGTTGTTCATTCCATGGCTAATGACAAGGCCTCAGGGATTAATAGGTTCCCTTGTAAATTCTACAAATCCCTTTCAAACTGCATTGGGCAAGATTTGTATAATGGTTACCTAAAGGCCTTTCATGCTAATTCTCTAAGTAATTTAATAAACAAAGGCAATATAAAATGCATACCTAAGTCTGGTGACCTTGAGGATATTTGCAACTAGAAGCCTATCATGCTTCTCAATGTCTCCTACAAAATCATTGCCAAGGATTTGGCCCTGAAGATTTGCCATCTTTTACCTCAGATTGTGCACCTGGAGCAAACTGGGTTCATCAAATCCAGGTTTATTCTAGATAATATTATTGTTTTTTGGGAAGGTATGGAATGGGCCAAGTGCTCAAACCAGAAAGCCATGTTTATCAAGATTGACTTTGCCAAAGCCTATGATCGCATTGAATGGCCTTTTATTCTTGCTATATACTACAAGCTTTGGATTTTGGGCCTAATTTCATTCAGGTTGTTTGAATGCTCTTTATGGATGCTTCTACTTGCATCACCATTAATGGCTGCCAATCCTCTGCCTTTGGACTCTTTCATTCCATTCAACAAGGGTGCCCTCTTACACCCTCTCTATCTGTTTTTTCTACTTAAGGCTTTGGTTATCTTCTGGCCAATGCAGTTTTCTAGTAGTGTATCAAAGCCATTTCTCTACCAAATTCTCAGGCTCAATTGTTTAATGGCCATTTTGTTGATGAATCCTTCCTCAGTCTCTTGGAGGAAGAAGAAAATATTAAAGCGGCCCTAGATTTTCTCAACACCTTTTTGTCTTGCTTATGGTTCTACTATTCAGTGACATAAAACTTTGTGCTACAGAAAGCCTACCTTGGCTTCAATAGTATGGTTGGAAATGGATAGGGTCAAGAGAAATACTTTGATTCCTGGGCATTCATTTTTCTTTTCAATTTTCCCCGTTTGAGCTATGGTAGGTTGTGCTTTCTAGAGTCGAGTAGAAGCTTGCTTACTGGATTACTAAGTCCCTTACTTTGGTAGGAAAATTCCAAGCGTGTTCCAAAGTTCTATCCACCACCCATGTGTACAATTCCTCTTGTTGGTCCCCCTCCAAAGCTACCTATGACAAGCTTGAAAAAATTCTTTGTTATTTTCTTTGGGCCTCTTCTCAAACCCATAGAGGGTTTCACCATGTTGCTTGGGAATTATGTTTCCTTCCTAGAGATTCTAGAGGACTTGGGTTGTTTTCCACTCAACAACAAGGGATTGCTTTGTGTGTCAAATAAATTATACATGCCCTTACTAGTGACGAGTCCTGAAAAATTCTTCTCAAACATTATATTCAGTCAGGTTTTCCTATTCACAAACCCGCCTAGAAGGGGATTGGCTTTCGAACCCTTCTATTCATGGAGGAACCAATCCAAATTGTTGGGACTTTTGTGGCCAAAAGTATTTGGCATGCCTAGGAGGCTGTTAATCCTTGTCTCCATTGGGTTGGCTCTGGTTTTTGTGATGGGCTTTCACTCAACCAGTAGAATTTTTGGTGGTCACCCTTTTTTCCTTGCAATGGTCATCCATTGGCTAAATCACCTTGGCTCAAGGCATGTAATGCCCTACCACGCAACCCTAGGGGAAGTTGCAAGCTACTAAACAAACGCACTAATTTTTATTTTTATTTTTTTAATTACAAATACATGAATGATCACAACAGAATGCCAACAATCCCCTAAGGTTACAAGACAAAGATTAATTAATTCACAAATTAAACATGCATGAAATGAAACATAACGACATTCACTTAACTAATTAAGGCACATACATTCCATACATGAGATTTCATTAAGACCATGAGATCCCTCATGGTTACCAATAACAGAAGTTATACAATTACAATTACATCACTCATTCCCAAAATGAGGTAAAACAATAACATGATTGCTTATTACAATTCCCACCTCAATAACAATGAGGGTAAATAAAATACAAGATCAACTATAATAAATGAATCCAAGGTAGCAACTTGATCCCACAAGCTCTCCAACACAAAAGTCTCATCCACATAAGCTAATGCCAAAACAACGGAGTATGGTGCACGTTCCACCCAACCAAGTGATACCTAAAGGCTTACCCCCCATGCTAGGAGATAGTAACAAGGGTTTCAGGTCAAGACCAACAACCTCTAAACATAGGCAACATGACTCAACTGAAAAAAATACGAACATGACATCACATGACACAAAGGTTACTATGCTTCTAATTTTGAAATAATAATCACATCACGAATACAAACATAATGCTGACCTAGGAGAAGTGTCATCACAATGTCGCATGGGATATCCTAGCAAGTCTTCCTAGGTCTCGGCCCCCATCTCAGGATATCCTGGTAACCTCTAAAGACTCCCGGCCCCACATGCAAACCAATGCGAAATCAGTTATCATTCGAAGGGACAAGATAATGATCTTGCCATTCCAAGCCTTCTCGTCTCATCCCAAGTCTATACAAGCACTTGCATCCATGAGTGAGGCAAAATTAATCTTTTTAAATGTTGGTACCCCTATGCTAATTAATTGGTTTAAGTTTTCACTGAATTAACCAACTTCAATTGAGATCTCCTATCACCACTTTGTGTGCCGGCCCTCAATGCAAGCCACTTCTCTAAGACAACACGTGGAACTATGCCACCACCCAAGGGTACTCAAGTACGACCTAGGGATAATGAATCCCTAAACATGACACGAAGTAAACAAAAGCTGCCCAAGATAATCAGATATAACACTAGACGCATGTAAGCACTACCCGTGGCAAACAAGGTTGATTGACATGCTAACAACCCCAAAACACATAAAGACAATTCAATCTGGAAGACTTACGAGATCCGACTCACAACCCAACAAGAATAAGCACCCCATGACAAAAGAAAGCTTGCAAACAATATAAGGAAATCTACCTTCGGATTTCATAAATCCAATCATTCATCGCCTTAGTGCACTTAAACAATTTAAATAAACCATGTTCTTGCACAATCACATAAGGGTTTGAATGTTTGTTTGATTCTTGTTGACGTAATACACAATATCTTTAAATCAATTTTCTTTTGATAGCCAATGATTTCCCATAACCCAATTTTTATTTATCCCTTAACAAATGCTTCATTATAATTTAAATATTCCTTTCACTTAGAAAATAAATCACTTTTAAAAATACATATATATTTATTAAATATCTATATAATCAGATATACATATATATATACACTCGATATATATATACCTAATTACATATATATTTAAAAAAATAAATATATATAATTAATATTTAAATGTGCATTATAATTACTTAAGCATTAATTAAAATATATTATACACATATTATAATATATATATTATATAATAATATTAAATTATTATATATAACATATATATTAAAATATATATATATATAAATTATATTTTAATTATTAAATATAACCATTGGTAAAAACTTAATATTATATATATTAAATATATAATATATAATATGAAATATATTATATATTTTATATTTAATAAATATAATAAAAGAAAACGAAAATAAAAAAGTAATTGGCTGCCACGTTTAGGGCTTCACCATGCCCTGTCAAAATCAGGGGACGCAGCCCCATTGATGGGGCAATGGCGGCCTGTGTAGGCAGCATCGGCGCTGCCTCCACAGGCGGCCGACACCATCAATGGAACTGCGCTGGGGTGGAAACCCTTCCCCATACCCCCGCGCGATGGAAAATAAATGACTTCACCGAAAAAAAGGCGAAAAAATAATTGACTGGTAAATGAATAATTCTAGGTAAAACCATAACACAGTCATAAAATGTGACTACCCAGAACTTCAACAAAAATTTTGCATTTAAAAAAAAAAAAACATATATTTTTATATATATGTATATATATGTATAAATACATATCCACAGGTATATATATATATATACACAACAATAGCTTCATAATCTGATTGAGAAAATGCATTCCTTCAACAGCCAAATTTGGAAAACTCAAAAACTGAGAAACAAAATTAATTTCCAATGAAACTCCATAATCTAACACCATAATTTCATGATTTCTCACAAGTTAAAAGGAGATTTTCCCAACAACACAAGTTTTCATAAAAACCATTTGAATCTTTCAAGTTTGTTTCAAATTTCCAAATGATAGTTTGAGAATAATTTATGGTTCACATGGTTTTCTCAAAGATTTTGGAAAACTCTTTTATTCAAGTTTGAATGGTGATTCCAACATGGGTTTTCAATCAAAGTTTGAATTCCAAATCTAAATTGAGTCGTTTCAAACAAAATTCCTAAAATAAGATTACATAATGAGGGAAAAAAATGGAACCTTTTGTTTTTCTCCAAGTTTCTTTTTGAATCCTTCAATGGAGGTTGCACTTGTTTCCAATTTTGCTTCAAAAATATCTTTCCAATCCTTCCTTCCACCAATTTTCTTCCAAGAATCCAATCCAAGCTTGCTCTCCAAATTTTCAAAATTAAAATTCAAAAACAAAAAGAATTACCTTATCCATCTTTTTCCTCCAAATTGTCAAACCCCTAATTTGAGTTCACCCACCATAGTTATTGCTATATTGGATATTTTGGATATTTTCTTTTTTTCTTTAAATTTAATAACCAATTTTCATTTTCCCACTCAAATGCATATCATTTATTTAAAGAAAATTCTATTTGCACCACAAGGATAATTAAATTCTCTTTGCTTTCACAAAATTGAATTCTAACAATTACATTTAAAAAAACATTTTTAATTTATTTTATTACAAGAGGAATGAAAGGAAATCTTCCATCTATTTATTTTTTGATTTGCCTCCAATTTAATAATACTAACATAATTAATTTAATTTACTTAATCAATAAATAAATCTAATCCATGATTAGATTAATTTATTGATTGAATTAAATTAACTAATTAAATAACAAGCACTCATTTACGCATTTTGGCAATAAATTTAAATAGAGCAAACACCATTTCACTAAGAAATTTAATCACACAAGCAAGGAGAGACGATATGACAAGGAAAATAACTTATCCCAACTAACAACCTGACAACACACTATGGCTAGGGTGATGTCACAACATAGAAAACCAAGCTACTATCTCCCAATCGTTTTCCGTTGAACAAGGGACATGCTCAGACCTACAGAATCAGGTGGAGTCAATGTCCTGTACCTACATCCTGCACACAACATGAGTGTTGAACATGCATATATATATATAAATATTAAAACACACCGTGAAGAGGAAATCACAGAATCACAGGGCACTCACATGAGAGTGATGTGATCTCGTCCCCTTCACCAATACAATATCGCTAACTGACGCCTCTATTCATCAATGGTATAATCAAAGCATAAAGCATCAATAATTCACATACATGATAATTCTAATCCATAACATGAAATAGTAATATCATCTGATCAAAGTACCATCACATCAAAACACAATATTTACATTGCTTAACAATTAGCGGTCAAAGTAATCAAGTTACAACCAACATGCTGACAACGCAAAACATACATAACGAGCACTGTTCAATCAAAAGAACAAAATGGAGGGGTGTTACATCCTCCCCCCTAGGGTCAGGCTTACTCCTGGAAGCCTGCAAACAAGTAGGGATAAAGTTCCCTCATCCTAGCTGCATCTTCCTAAGTGGATGATGTGTCATCCCTAGGATCCCACTAAATCCTGACCTAATCAATATCTCACCCTCAAAGAGCGAGCATTCTGCGCTCCACCATGGCCACGGGCTCCAAAGCCAGCTACCCGTCCTCTACCTACAAAGCATTCCAATCAAGGACATGAGAAATGTCTGGATGGTACGGTCGTAGGACTGATACGTGAAATACATCGTGCACACACGAGAGACTAGGTGGTAAAGCAAGACGATAAGCTACAGGACCAATCTTCTCGAGAATCTCGAAGGGTCCAACAAAGCAAGGTGCCAACTTAGAGCCTTTTCCATAATGGATTGGACTCTTTCGTGGACGCACACACAAGAAGACTCTATCGCCTACAGAAAACTGATGATCCACCCTATGCACATCCGCATACTTCTTCTGCCTATCCTACGCTGCCACCAAGTGCTCTCTAATCCTATCCACCTACTGCTCCATATCCTGCAACATCTTAGGACCCAAAGTTACTCTATCCTCTAGCTGATCCCAACTCAAGGGAGTGCGACATGGTCACCCATACAATGCCTGGAATGGAGCCATGTCGATAGAAATCTGAAAGTCATTATTATAGGAAAACTCTACCAAGTAGAGATAGTCCTCCCATCATGTCTATGGGTCCATCACATACATACACAACATATCTTTGAGGATCTAATTAACCCTCTTAGTCTATCCATCTGTCTCTGGGTGGTAAGTTGAACTGAAGTTCAACTGTGTTCCCATTGCATGATGTAATGACGTCCATAGAGCTGAGGTGAACACTGGATCCCTGTCAGAGATAATCCGATGCAGAATGCCATGTAACCTCACTATATCCTCCATGAACACTCTAGCTATGGATGATGTGATATAGGAAGAGCGCATAGGTGAGAAGTGTGCTACCTTCGTCAACCTATCCACTGTCACCATAATTGCATCATGTCATCTCAAAGAGTTGGGTAAACCAACAATGAAATCCAATGAGATTATATCCCACTTCCACTCTGGTACTAAATGTGACTACAAAAACCCTGCTGGATGCTGGTGTTCGACCTTCACCTACTGACACTCCAGACACCTCGACACAAAATCTGCAATATCTCGCTTCATCCCTAGCCAAAAATATAATTGATGCAAATCTTCATACATCTTCTTCACCCCTGGATGGGCTGAATAAGGTGCACGATGTGCTTCAGACATGACCAAAGCGCGAAGCTCACATGATGGGGGAACGTATATGCGTCCCATGTGTCTCAATATCTCATCAGCATCTAGAGAGTATCCTGAATATCTACCCTCAAGGGGTCTTCCTGCCTCTATCACTGATCTAACATCCTAATACCAACTGTCAGCTGGGAGGGCAGAAAGAATCTAACTCTGCAAATCAACAATAAGAGTCAACTCAAATATCTCATGCCTTCACCTACTGAGGGCATCTGCAACCACATTCTCCTTCCCCCGGATATACTTCACCTCGAAGTCATATTCACAGAGAAACTCCATCCATCGCCTTTGCCTAGCATTAAGGTTGGGCTGCATGAAGATATACTAAAGGCTCCTATGATCACTATGCAGCTCAAACCTATGCCCAAGAAGAAAGTGCCTCCATCCCGTCAAAGCATGAACCACTGCCGCCAACTCAAGATCGTGGATAGGATAGTTTAGCTCATGATCCTTGAGTTTTTGTGACTCATATGCAATGACACGACCCTCCTACATCAATACTACACCTAACCCCTCCAAGGATGCATCTGTACAAACTACAAAGTCCCCAATAGGAACCAGTATCACAAGTATAGGTGCACTGTTCAACTTCCCCTTAAGACACTAAAAGGTTGTCTCACACTTCTCAGACCACTCAAACCTCTTTCCTTTCCTTTGAAGGGAGGTGATAGGATGCCCTAGCCTCGAAAAGTCCTGCACAAATCGCCTGTAATAACCCATTAGCCTCATGAAGCTACGTATCTTTGCCACATCCATGGGCGTAGGCCAATCTAAGATCACTTGGATCTTTGTAGGATCCACTGAAATACCCTCCCCAGAGATCACGTGACCAAGGTATTGGACCTCAATCCTGAACAATTCACACTTCGACAAGTTAGCATATAGTTGATTATCTCACAAGCACTAAAATACCTGTGGTAAATGCTCCTCATGTTCCTCCATTGTTCTAGAGTATACCAAAATATCATCTATGAACACAAGGACAAACCTATCAAGGTATGTATGAAATACCCCATTCATAAGACTCATGAACACTGATGGTGCATTCGTCAAACCAAATGGTACAACTATGAACTCATAGTGACCATACCGCGTTCGAAATGTGGTCTTATGAATATCTAACTCGAAGATTCGAAGCTGATGATATCTTGAATTGAGATCAATCTTCTAAAAGATGGTAGCACCCTTCATCTGATCGAATAGGCCATCAATCCTAGGAAGAGGATATCAATTTCTGATGGTCACTTTTTTCAGCTATCGGTAATCAATGTATAACCGAAGTGAACCGTCCTTCTTCTTCACGAAGATGGCAGGTGCTCCCCATGGAGAGACACTAGGGTGAATAAAACCCTTCTCTAGCAATTCCTCAAGCTGCAACCTAAGCTCTTTCAACTCCTAAGTAGTCATATGATAGGGAGCTCATGAAATGGATCCTGATCCAGGTACCAAGCCTATCTTGAAGTCAATGTCCCTCTGAGGAGGCATCCCTAGAATCTCATCTGGAAAGACATTGGAAAACTCTTGAAGGATGGGGTGACTATCAAGAGAAACCTTCTCTTCTCCACCTCCTAGATCCAAATCATCCACTGTAACAATGAACGATTTGCAACCCTACCGCACACACCTTCTCAACTACATAGCTGAGATAATCCTCAAAGAGATCAACCTTTGAACCCCCACTACCTCTACCTCTCTACCAGATGCTCCAATGCACCTAATCGACTTATGTCAATAATCAATGACTGCACTATGAGCCTCTAGCCAATCCATTCCTATGATGACGTCACCAGAACCTAATGGAATAACACGTAGGTCCAAGGTAGTCTGGAGAGGTCCAACCTCTAACCTACACTCAGGCACAAGGGAAAGGGATGTAACTTTTACACCCGAAGCTAACTCTACCTGCCATCTATCGACCTGCTTTACCACATCCAGTCTACATCGCACCATGAATGATGAAGAAACAAAGGAATCAGATGCTCCAGAATCAAATAGAATAGAAATTGGGTTACCCCCAACATACCATAAGCCTCTACGACTATACCCTAGTGCTCTGCCTGGCGGTTGTCAAACGCTGCGAATACTCGATGCCCACAGCTTGCATCACCTACAGTCGGCTCTGACGCTACTGGTCCCTGAGAATAACCCAATGCGCCCTTATTGGGACACATCCTTGCTATGTGATCCTATTGGCCCACACGCAAAACATCTAGTGCCTCTACCGAAGCCCCTACCTGTAGGTGGTGCGCTAGACTATTGTGCACTACCCCTGAAAGATGAATGAGAACTCTGCATTGGCTGCTTAGAGTTGAAGCATCTCATGCGCCTCCAACTCCTATCCCCCTACCTCTGCTGGAAACCCTTTTGTTTCTCTTGGGAACCCTGGTGTTGCTGACCACTCTGAACCGAACCTTGCTGAGCTCTAGAAGGTGCACCTCCCTGAGGCTGACCTCCTCAAGCACTAGTCCAAGCTACTAAACCATTTCCCACCTACACTCCTACATGACCACCTAAGGCCATTTCCAGGTTCTCCTCAATGAGCCTGGCCTTGTCGACCACTGCCTCCATGGTCCTGGGTTTGAAAACATGCACTCCACCACTGATACGGGTGTTTAAGCCCCTGAGAAAATGTTGTACCAACATGCCCTCGTCATCTCCTATGCCCGCATACTATTTGAGCTCATAGAAACGATGCTCATACATCTCTATTGACATAGTCATCTGTCGAAGGGTGTGGAACTCATCCCCTCGACGCTGCCTCCAAACCACTGCCTGATCCGTCGAAAGTGGGTGGTCGTGCTCTGAGAAAATCCCTCATATGGGATACTATCACTAAATCAGAGTGAACTGGTACCTCTCTCTCTCCAACCACCACTGGCTCTACCTCCTGCCTAGGCCCAAGGTGGGCAAGGGTCTCCTCTAACAACTAATGCAACTAAGTTTCCTCGATCCTAGGTGGATCCAGATTCTGATTGCCATCTCCCTGAATATTCTGAGAAGCTTGTTGCTCCTCATGGTTAGAAACAAGTGGAACATGTGGAGGTGGGTCTTGCTGTTCCCCAATGCAACCGCCTAAATGGCCACGTCTACGAGCCCCACCCCTTCC
Organism: Sequoia sempervirens; assembly: GCA_007258455.2. Classification (NCBI taxonomy): domain Eukaryota; kingdom Viridiplantae; phylum Streptophyta; class Pinopsida; order Cupressales; family Cupressaceae; genus Sequoia; species Sequoia sempervirens. Next base: position 590,972,278 of record VDFB02058242.1, on the reverse strand, counting down.
ACGTTTGGGAGGCATAATCCTACACAGACACAAAAAGGAATTAAGCAGAACACACAAATAAAACCCACACAACTAAAAGCTTAATGGGCTCATCATAATCCCAGAGTACCCAGTGTTTAAACCTAGGCTCTAATACCATGTCTAATGCCTCGCCACGTAACCCTAGGGGAAGTTGCAAACTACTAAACAAATGCACTAATTTTTTATTTTTATTTTTTTAATTACAAATACATGAATGATCACAACACAATGCCAACAATCCCCTAAGGTTATGATACAAAGATTAATTAATTCACAAATTAAACAACATGCATGAAATGAAACATAACGACATTCACTTAACTAATTAAGGCACATACATTCCATACATGAGATTTCATTAAGACCATGAGATCCCTCATGGTTACCAATAATAGAAGTTATACAATTACAATTACATCACTCATTCCTAGAATGAGGTAAAACAATAACATGATTGCTTATTACAATTCCCACCTCAATAACAATGAGGGTAAATAAAATACAAGATCAACTATAAGAAATGAATCCAAGGTAGCAACTTGATCCCACGAGCTCTCCAACACGAAAGTCTCATCCACATAAGCCAATGCCAAAACAACGGAGTATGGTGCACGTTCCACCCAACCAAGTGATACCTGAAGGCTCACCCCCCATGCTAGGAGATAGTAACAAGGGTTTTAGGTCAAGACCAACAACCTCTAAACATAGGCAACATGACTCAATTGCAAAAGGATACAAACATGACATCACATGACACAAAGGTTACTATGCTTCCAGTTTTGAAATAATAATCACATCACGAATACAAACATAATGCTGACCTAGGAGAAGTGTCATCACAATGTCACATGGGATACCCTGGCAAGTCTTCCTAGGTCTCGGTCCCCATCTTGGGATATCCTGGTAACCTCTAACAACTCCCGGCCCCACATGCAAACCAATGTGGAATCAGTTATCTTTCGAAGGGACAAGATAATGATCTTGCCATTCCAGGCCTTCTCATCTCATCCCAAGTCTATACAAGCACTTGCGTCCATGAGCAAGGCAAAATTAATCTTTTTAAATGTTGGTATCCCTATGCTAATTAATTGGTTTAAGTTTTCACTGAATTAACCAACTTACATTGAGATCTCCTAGCACCATTTTGTGTGTCGGCCCTCAATGCAAGCCACTTCTCTAAGACAACACGTGGAACTATGCCACCACCCAAGGGTACTCAAGTACGACCTAGGGATAATGAATCCCTAAACACAACACGAAGTAAACAAAAGCCACCCAAGATAATCAGATATAACACTAGACGCACGTAAGCACTACCCATGGCAAACAAGGTTGATTGACATGCTGACAACCCCAAAACACATAAAGACGATTCAATCTGGAAGACTTACGAGATCCGACTCACAACCCAACAAGAATAAACACCCCATGACAAAAGAAAGCTTGCAAACAATATAAGGAAATCTACCTTCAGATTTGGTAAATCCAATCATTCATCGCATTAGTGCACTTAAACAATTTAAATAAACCATGTTCTTGCACAATCACATAAGGGTTTGAATGTTCATTTGATTCTTGTTGACGCAATACACAATATCTTTAAATCAATTTCCTTTTGATAGCCAATGATTTCCCATAACCCAATTTTCATTTATCCCTTAACAAATGCTTCATTATAATTTAAATATTCCTTTCATTTAGAAAATAAATCACATTTAAAAAAACATATATATTTATTAAATATCTATATAATTAGATATACATATATATACGCTCGATATATATACCTAATTACATATATATTTTAAAAAATAAATATATATAATTAATATTTAAATGTGCATGGTAATTACTTAAGCATTAATTAAAATATATTATACACATATTATAATATATATATTATATAATAATATTAAATTATTAAATATACCATATATATTAAAATATATATATATTATATTTTAATTATTAAATAGAACCATTGGTAAAAACTTAATATTATATATATTAAATATAAAATATATAATATGAAATGTATTATATATTTTATATTTGATAAATATAATTAAAAAAATGAAAATCAAAAAGTAACTGGCGGCCATGTTTAGGGCTTCACCGTGCCCTGTCAAGAACAGGGGACACAGCCACATTTATGGGGTGACGACGGCTTGTGTAGGCAGCGTTGGCACCGCGTTGGGGTGGAAACCCTTCCCCATACCCCCGCGCGATGGAAAATAAATGACTTCGCCCAAAAAAAAGGCAAAAAATAATTGACTGGTAAATGAACAATTCTGGGTAAAACCAGAACACAGTCATAAAATGTGACTACCTAGAACTTCAATGAAAATTTTGAATTTAAAAAAAATAAATACATATATTTTTATATATATATGTATATATATGTATAAATACATATCCACAGGTATATATATATATATATATATACACACACAACAACAGCTTCATAATCTGATTGAGAAAATGCATTCCTTCAATAGCCAAATTGGGCAAACTATAAAACTGAGAAACAAAATTAATTTCCAATGAAACTCCATAATCTAACACCATAATTTCATGATTTCTCACAAGTTAAAAGGAGATTTTCCCAACAACACAAGTTTTCATAAAAACCATTTGAATCTTTCAAGTTTGTTTCAAATTTCCAAATGATAGTTTGAGAATAATTTATGGTGCACATGGTTTTCTCAAAGATTTTGAAAAACTCTTTTATTCAAGTTTGAATGGTGATTCCAACATGGGTTTTGAATCAAAGTTTGAATTCCAAATCTAAATTGAGCTGTTTCAAACAAAATTGCTAAAATAAGATTACATAATGAGGGAAAAAAAATGGAACCTTTTGTTTTTCTCCAAGTTTTTTTTTGAATCCTTCAATGGAGGTTTCACTTGTTTCCAATTTTGCTTCCAAAATATCTTTCCAATCCTTCCTTCCACCAATTTTCTTCCAAGAATCCAATCCAAGCTTGCTCTCCAAATTTTCAAAATTAAAATTCAAAAACAAAAAGAATTACCTTATCCATCTTTTTCCTCCTCCAAATTGTCAAACCCCTAATTTGAGTTCACCCACCATAGTTATTGCTATTTTGGATTTTTTGGATTTTTTCTTTTTTTCTTTAAATTTAATAACCAATTTTCATTTTCCCACTCAAATGCATATCATTTATTTAAACAAAATTCTATTTGCACCACAAGGATAATTAAATTCTCTTTGCTTTCACAAAATTGAATTCTAACAATTACATTTAAAAAAACATTTTTAATTTATTTTATTACAAGAGGAATGAAAGAAAATTTTCCATCTATTTATTTTTTGATTTTCCTCCAATTTAATAATACTAACATAATTAATTTAATTTACTTAATCAATAAATAAATCTAATCCATGATTAGATTAATTTATTGATTGAATTAAATTAACTAATTAAATAACAAGCACTCATTTACACATTTTGGCAATAAATTTAAATAGAGCAAACACCATTTCACTAGGAAATTTAATCACACAAGCAAGGAGAGACGAGATGACAAGGAAAACAACTTATCCCAACTGACAACCCGACGACACACTATGGCTAGGGGGATGTCACGACACAGAAAACCAAGCTACTATCTCCCAATCATTTTATGTTGAACAAGGGACATGCTCAAACCTGTGGAATCAGGTGGAGTCAATGTCCTATACCTGCATCCTGCACACAACATGAGTGTCGAACATGCATATATATATAAATATTAAAACACACCGTGAAGAGGAAATCGCAAAATCACAGGGCACTCACATGCGAGTGATGTGATCCTGTCCCCTTCACCAATACAATATTGCTAACTGACACCTCTATTCATCAATGGTATAATCAAAGCATAAAGCATCAATAATTCACATACATGATAATTTTAATCTATAACATGAAATAGAAATATCATCTTATCAAAGTACCATCACATCAAAACATAATATTTACATCGCTTAACAATTAGCAGTCAAAGTAATCAAGTTACAACCAATGTGCTGACAATGCAAAACATACATAACAAGCATTGTTCGATCAAAAGAACAAAATGGAGGGGTGTTACAAGGAACTTAGATTCCACAAAAAGGGTATCCAGACCTTGCAATAATTATTTCATAGACCCACCATGCGTATCATGTAGTCGGAAGAATTGTGTGCTTTGTACATACTTCAAAACTAGGGCCATGCAACCTTTGATGTCCCGGTGAATGTTATTCCTACTAAAATGCTTTATAAAGTTGGTATTTTTGGGTCCAAACCTTGGTGGAAGGATTGGAAATGGTACCCAAAGACCACTTTCAAAATTTACAAGCCTCAACTTGGTTAAAAGTGGTTATCACCACATTTTCCCATGATTCAATGTTTGAACCATAGGTGGCTTCTTCAATCTCCCACTCATGTCTAGCGTAAAAAAATTGCAACCACTTGGTTTGCAAGTGTTGAGTCAAAACTTTTCCACTTTTGTTGGTGTATTCTTTTCCAAGGCTTGCCTATGGGCTCTCAGCTTATTCACCTGGGGATCCATGACCCTCGTTTCCCTTTTTGTTGGCAAGCTGATACTTTTAAGCATTTTTTCTAGTTTTGTCCCAAAGCTCAACAATTTTGGACTTAGATTTATGACTTCTTTCGGCCCTTCAAGCCAGAGCCATTCTCCTGGCATATGATTCTTTTGGGTGACTCACCTAGACTTCTTGTTAAGTATACCCTGCTTTGGCACACTTTCAAGGTGAAAATCCTCTTCAATATCTGGAAAGGCATAAATGCCTACATATTTGCTCATTCTCAAATGGATATTAATGTTTCATTATATGCTAAAGCTATTATTTTTTCTCATATGCCATTACATATTCAGGTGCAGGCTAACAGAGTTGTACTTGAATTTTCTCACCTACAAGTGCTTCTAAACCACTGAGGCAATGCCCAATGTATTTTTGTTCAAGTGGCTGCTTCGCCCACCTCCTCTCATGGTCTGTCACCTTCTCAGGGCTGGCAATGGAGTGGTTTTGTGCATTGTCGCTCTTAGCCTCCTCTTTGATAAGACTCTCGCCCTCCTCGGTGGACCCGTTCTCCTTTATTGTGGGCTGGCCAGGGGTGGCCCTCTAGTGGTGCTTCAAGGAGTGATGGTGGCGATTCCAGGGGGCCCTCTAATGACACTTCTTCTTTTAGCTCTAGATGGCCAAACTCTGGTAAAAGTTTTCCATGGCTTGCACTTGCAATCTCGCCTCGTCACAAGGATAAAGATAAAGAGAATGAAAAAGAAGCTGATGACAGTTGGGGTCCTCCTAACATCACTCTAAACCCCACTGAAATATGGGAGAAAAAATTGGATGACAAAGACCCTCCTGGCTCTGCTAGCACTACTCTGGCCGCTTAATGGCCCCTTTTTATGTTTGTAATCATGGACTTCTAGGCTTGGACCATGTGATTTTTTGGCTTTTCTAGGCGTGGTCCATGTGACTTTTGGGGTGTGCCTTCTTACCACCCATCCTTTTTTTGTGAATATGCATTTTTATATTATATTTTAATATAGATAGTTGCCTATTCATCAAAAAATATATATAATATAATATTACAATACAATAACATAATACTTATTCTAATTAAACTTAATCATTAATAAAATATTAATAATACAATAATACTATAATATTATATTATATTAATAATAATATAAAGATATATTTAAGAAAGATATATATGCTAGTGTAATAACAATATGTTTAGAAAGCAAGCACCAAAATGTTCATAAAATTATTTTTGTTATATTTTTATGAAAATGGTATTATATAGAATAAATGTTTGGGTTGTATATTTTAAAGGTAATTGAAAAATAGTAGTTTAGATTGTACATTTTATTAATAATTTATTGAATATTTATATAATGAGATTAAAATAATAATTTAAAAGTAGATGTTTAGAATGATTATTTATTTAATTTATATGTGTGTGTAGATAATATTTTAGAAAAAAAATATAAATATCTATATTAGAGTAAAATTTAGAATAAATAATAAATACATAATGATTTAGGTTATAAATTTAATATATAATTCTAATAGTATTTATTTGTCAGGATTAAAAATTAGAACAACAATCTAAAAGAAAATATTAAAATATTCTATATTTTATGGATATTTTAATAATTAATAAATTTTGTTTAAATTTCAAAAAAACTCCATCATTAAGAATACTATACTTTATTAATGGTGGCCATATAAATAAATAACCTGTATTTTAATGTTTCAATTTATTTCAACTCATTTTACCAAATTTATGTGAAATATAAAAAAATTACAAAATAAATTAAATAAATATTTTACCTCATCACCATTATGTTTCCTCTACCTCTAAAATCTTTATTTTTAAAAAATTAAAATGATTACAAATAAATGCTCTTAATTATGTTATATTGAAATTGATTTTTCCCTTTATCACAAAAAATTAAAATGATTACAAATAAATGCTCTTAATTATGCTCAGAAACTCAAATTGCGGGGATGATACTTTCTATTATTACATATACTGTTTCCTTAATAGTTTGTTTTTGCGCAGAACAACACTGGCTGTTTTCAAAAGAATATTGTGTGTTATGCTGTTTCTTCACCTGCGCCATCCTTCGAGTTTTGGATCGCTGGGGTTTGAACAATATCGCTGGAGGCCTTCAAATGGAGATGGTAATCCTCTCCCTCTAGTATTCAAAGTAATTCATTCTCTGTTTGGGCATCCGTTTTTACTAGTGCATTTTACACGACATTTTTGAGTTGCCCTGAATGCATAGTTGGTAAGATGTTTTCTATGCTAGTAAGAAGGTCGACAGCACAAAGCTTTTTCCATTTTTTAGTCACTGAAACTAGTCTTATTATGTTAAAAATGATTATGGAATTAATATTATTTTTTCTTTTTCTGAAATCCATCAGTCGATCTGAGTTCTATAGGAGGGTAAGGGAATAAGGGTAGGTGTTAAAGTTGGAGCGTGGGCCGTATGAAGGTTAGGGAAAATGTACAGCACACTTTTCAATCTCCCTCGAAAAGTTTCTTAAGCAGGTCAACATCGGAAAGCTTTTTCCAAAATTTAGTCACTTAAACCAGTCTTTTCACCTAAACAATGATTCTGGAATTTCAGTTTATTTTTCTGAAACCCATCACTGGATCTGAGTTCTATAGGCGTAGGTGTTAGATAGTATTTTCACAGGGTATGGGTGGGTCGTGTAGTGGTATGAGGGTAAGGGAATAGGCGTAGGAGTCGGATAACTATTAGAATGACAGCCCCTGTAGAATAGGGTTAGGTGACAGATATTAAGAGCATCTGTTCAATATTTAATTTTGTTTTCACAGGGTGAGTGAGCGACGCGGTGCGTAAGAGGGTAAAGGGAGTAGCAGTTGCAGCCTGAAAAAAAATAGAAAGTGTATAATAAAGCACATCGGTGAGTTAGATGTTTCTTCTTCAACGTCTTTCTGTATATATTCTCTGTAATTTTTTTAAAGGTTCACATTGCCTCTGCTACTGCTTGCTTTTTACTCTTGGCTCCCAGCCGTATGTTAAACTTAAAAAAACACTTGTATATAAGAAGTCTGAACCAAATTTGTAAAGTTTTTACATTAATATTAAAAATAGTATTTGTACTACAGAAGTGTGTAGGAGGAACTTTCACAATAATATCGCTGTGCATGTGTCATGACAGGTTAGCAAACAGAAGGGTGCCGTGTGAATCAAGCTTTTGCATCCACCAAGCACCTTTGTACGCAATAGTCATGTAAGATCAATACACCCACATACTTCCCCAATCTTTATCTTTTACTTTTATTGATTATTTTCAAAGGTTAAAAGATTAATAGTTATGTTTATATTTTCAAAACTAAAATTAATTTTTCTACAAGTTATTTTTAATAAATAATAAATTATGTAGTGATATGTTAAGTGTATCATAATTTTAGATTATTTGATAAAGATATAGCTGACGTAGTTATATATTGTTGATATTCACAACTTCAAAAAATTACTTTAAAATCTTAATTCATCTTTAAAAATATGTTGAATGTTCACTAAAATTTGATTTATTAGTTAAAAATTTATAATTTATATGTACAACTACTGTGTCCTCTCTTCTTAAGCCTTACTATCTTTTTCCCTTCCAAAATACAAGGTATTCCCATAAAAACAGAAAGCTCATTTTTTGCCAATTAGATTTACTTTGTATGAATATAAAAATAATAAAAATGAAAATAGAAAACTCATGAAAGGATTTGTTGAGATGATATTACAAATTAACCAATTGGAACTAAAAGATACAACGACATGCACCCAAAGAATTTTATTGTTGATCGTCTCCATTTACTACCATTTTTATAAAACCAATTTTATTACACATTTTCTATCATCTTAATTGATTAAGAAACATCTTTCTAATTTAGGATTTCTAGTTGCATAATCTTACCTAACCACAATGCATGGTAGCGATCCATGTGTCATTCTTACATTCATGCACTAAATAAGATAAAATAAGATAACAATTCAAATACCTAGAGCTAAACCTTATCCTCAAAGGTTTATTGGAGATGACCCTTCATGTGTATTTTTTCTAGGAATCAAAGGCAATGTAGTTCACATATAAAAATTATAGAAAGACTCCTTGATAGAACTAGGATGAGGCATTTGACCTTAACCATTGATTGAGCTTATACTTCTAATCAAATCTACATGCAATAGTATTTTATCAAGTGTATCCTAGACAATGGTTAGTATCATATCATGAACAAGTAGGAACATAAAACCACATAATGTCTAGTTTATAAGTATGTCATATATATAACTATAGTGATCAACTCATACATATGTCATATATACAAGAAGGATATTATAGGAAAGTGATAACCTAGAAAAGGGATAAAAAGTGTGCCCCATGCTACACTATGGGTCCATCCTCATCCCATACTACTTTTCCTCATCATTGAAAAGAGCATATAAGTAACAATGCACAACATATGTAGTTATTAATAATATTGAGACATCCCACTAAATATTTAAGTCATTTCATAACTCAATAAACAAAATCATGATTTATTACATTATTAACCCGCCCAAGATTAATCCCTTTATTATCAATCACCTAGACTAATTTAATAATACAGACTTTGAAACACATACCTCAAGTAAACACATCATACAATGACACACATTCCTCCTAATACATCAATACCAATATTGAACTCTTGAGGTAAGTAGATCTAAGCATTTGGTGCTGACATGACACTTGTGAAAGCTAGCTAACCAAATGATATAATTGAATAATGTTCTAGATAGAGAATACTCCTTGAATCTTGTCATATTGAATTAAAAATAAGCTTAGATGTGAGAAAGTCATAGGTTTTATAATTTGGAAATTATTTTGTGATGAGTGTGAAAAGTTGCATTAAGAGAATAAATATCCTTTGCCTATTCTTTCGTACAACCCCTTTCTTGACCTTGCATGTGATGCCAACAATTCACCTCCAATATTGATCAACTTTTAACTTTATAAAAGCTATAAGGTACTAGAATACTTATCTAATACACATTATCTTAAGGTTCTACATAATAGACTAGTTGATCTAGTTGCAATACGACATAAATGTATCCATTGACCCATACACATTAATCCATATACTGAGATAACTTCTAGTCAAATATCTATACATAATTAGTTACACATTTATAATATGATATTTTCAAGGCATACATTTCATTCCATTTCTCATGATTCCATAAAAAGGTATCACAAGAAAGAAATATGGAGCTAGATATAGTTGTTAAGAAGATATTGTTGCTATTAATATTAATTATGGATTTAATAAGGAATTATCTATAGCTTAATCCCTACAATTTATTTTTTATTATTTTTAACTATGCATTATTTTTCATTTATGGTTAGAGATAGACCATGTATCATGCCATAAACTTCGATAGAAAAACACAATAATTTATTTTTGAGTCTATTAATTAAACTAATTAACACGCATTAAGTGTTTAAGATTTAACATTAAGCATGATAAGAGTTGTAACTCTCCATGAAGGCAATTCACAAATTTAAATGCATGGAGACACAAGTCTATATTCAAATAAATATCCCCCTTCTTCTCTATTATTGATAACTTTAGAATGCCATTTTGTTATGTTAGTTTAGTGGGGTTATGATACCCAAGAGTTTGGAATTGCTCTTAGTCGACATTTTAATCATGTTCATTCTAACTTTCGTCGAATACTATGACCTAAAATCATAATTAATTATTATTACTTTCATATAACCTCAACAAGATTATATTGTTGCAATTCAAATTATTGTTGTCGTTATTTAATCACATGCTTCCAATAATATTATTATTATTTATTTGAATATTAATATTAATGTTAACTTACATATTAATTTAGCTATCATGCCCAAAAAATTTATGACAAAAAATCCAACATATTTTTTTCTTATAATGATATTAATCTTATGGGTAGTAAACACTATATGCAATTAATGCCTTTATCTACTCATATATTTTAAATTTATTTATTATAAGAGAAAATAATATAAACAAGTAAGAGAAAAAGCCTCCTTTATTTTCTTCTAAAGAAAATCTAATCCTAACTAATTCTTATTCCTTTCTTTTCTTAAAATTCTTTTTCTTTTTATAAAGTTGAAACAAATCCCATCCTTTAAGGGAATATGGGAAATCTTTCTTTTTTATTTTCCTTAAATGCTTAAAAGGAATTAGAATTATATATTTAGAAATTCTTGAGATAAACACGAAGCTTTTTTGTCACATACTATTTTTTTTTTTTTTTCCACTTTCTTAATAATATAACGTAAGCACTTATTTACATGCCAAACATAAGATTCATAATGTAGAATAATCACATTAAATTTTCTACTTACATTTATATCTTTTTTTAAAAAAAATACTATATTCTCGTCCCTTTTTAAAGGATTATGAGAGAGCTCTTCTTAAACTACCATATACACATGGTATATTTTATTCTTATACTAAACTCCTACGCACCCATATTCCTTTCTTTTTAATGAACATCTATTATTATTTATCTTTATCCTTGTGTAGAGTCTTATCTAAGTTCTAGAATTTCCTTAAGAATATGAGGATATCCCCCTTCTCTTTTAGTGAGGGAAAACTATATTCCACGTATTCCCATGAGGACTTCTAATTACTAAGGGTGAATAGCCATGAGAGGACATGATAATTTGTAAGACCACCGTGTATGATGTTTACCAGTGTTTTTCGGTTATATTACATATGCGCTAACAAGAATTTTCTTGGTAATGTTATTAAAACAGTTATATCCCTTCCACGCTCAAGGAAAAGGAGATTATGATAAGAGAAACATTATTTGCCCTAACATGCTAATGAAACTAGCGTTGATATTGTCCCTTTTAAATAAAGTTCAAAATCCTCTTATTTCTCATAATATCGTTTCATGCTGGACAGATTCTTTGAACTCCCCTACAACCACTGTGTTTGTACTCAATAGAATAATATAAAAAACGTAAGGGATGCCCTACTGTTAAAAGCTAAACGCAATCATTAATAGGAGCTTCGCCAAAACTTTTGTTTTAATATACACACTCTGAAACCTTGTCGAGTCTTATTTTCTAGTTGCAGCTTGCCAAATTGGAGAAATAGAAGGTAATACCAGCAAGAAAGAAATTGGAGGAACGATTGCCAACAGTGGCGAGGAGAGCAAGAAAGTAAACTATGAGAAACAGCTGAAAAAAATGACGAAGAATGGTGAGCGACTGAGATTCGTTTAATTGACTTGCATCGGTATCGACGCAATATAGTCATTGATACGCTATAATAGATCGCTTTAGGACTATAATACCATTACTATGGACATTTATCTAAGCACTACTATCGATATTGCCTCCCTTTAAAGCTTTGACATTTTCTTTAACAATGCTTATTAATTCCTTTCATACCACGCACCCCTGTCAGAATTTTATATATATATATATATATATATATATTTCACTCGTTTAGTCAGTCAAAATTCACTTACACATTTAAAATTTATCCACACTGCAAGATGATGGGCGTCCATTTAATACGCTTGAGAAGCATTAAATGGCGACGTCTTTACAGCCTATGGAGGGATGGTAAAAGAGATGCAGTCATTACCGTGGAGGGCACGTTACCAGCTTCATTGCTAATGGTACAGTCTGCTGCTCAAAGCCACGATTAATGCGTACTGGAAGAGACTTGAATTACCTTGGCAGTGTATGTGCTTGGATTGGTGAACCACTGCCTCCCAAAAATAATTGTCGTTCATTATGAAGACTTCGTATCTACCACTATTTACATTAACTTTCGTTATAATCTGTGGAAGGAAATGGTTTGTGATTCGAAAACTTTATTGTCGAAGTTGCATTTCAAGAGCTAACACTCCAACCCTAAGCATTAAAGACTATGCTCTCTCAAATCTTCCTATTTAGATCGCAACTCTGCAACAGTGAAGACAGCACGCAATTGAGGCAAGGGTATGGTGACGAGACTCGATGACAGAAAATGGAGGTACACTACCAACTGACTGAAACATTCTATCTCATTGATCGATTTGATAAAAAAAATTCTTAATAGACATGTCATCTCAAGCAATGTGTCTACTTGACAAGGGAAAGAAGTGTTGAAAAGGGCGCCAAAGCTAAGTAAAGAGAGCAGGTTGTGTAAAAAGAAATAACTTGTGTGCAAGAGGGCACGACTGTAAAAGAATTCAAGCATACGGGAAGTATATACGCAGCCATGAAGGTGATGTGTGCAGGTGAACATAAAATCGGCCAAGTGATGTATGGAGGGCAGTGAATATAATGTCAGGCGCAGTAATACAAGCAAGTGGAGGCCGATGGAATGAGGGAGAGGCCAATAATCATTTGATAAGGTGGCTTGGATAGCAATCAGTGCATAGCAAGCTGAGGGAGATGCACAGGAAAGTTTGTGGGGGAATACCTTGTGCAATGGTGAGATAGAATACAAAGACACTGTGAAGATGAGAAAGAATATCGGAATGGCATGAGAAACCATTAAATGCCCGAAAGAACAATTTTGTGCAAATGTATTGAAGTTTGTTTTAAGTAAACTTTATTTAGTTATCAGAAATTTCTTGCCTCTCTAAGTTGTAGTAATATTTTTACTTTTTTTTATGAGTATTGTAAAGTAGGCTTTTGTCTGCTTACATCCGTACTTGTATTGATTTCCTTGTTAACTATTTAACATGCTTGGGAAAAGCATGGGCGGGACTGTGGAGCATGGACGGGAAAAGCAGGATTTTGAATCTTCAAACAATGGAGTAGGTCGTGGAGTAGGATCTGAGGAATCGCAGGCAGAATCGGTGCAAGTTCCAAGCGGGAAGAAAGGTAAGGATGATTCAGACAAAAAGGACACCAGAAACAATATTTAGATGGACCTGGGAGGGAAGGTTGTCCTATCTCCTAACCCTATGGGATCTTTCGAAGGACAGAAGGGTGAAAAAACCAACGATGTGGTGGGGGCCGCTGGAGGGGAAGGAGCAAATCGCAAACCATGGTCCTCTCTGTTTGGAGTTAAGCCTAATGGTAAATCGGTTTTCCCTCCAGTGTGCAACATTTTTGACCCAGTAAAAGGTAAGTTTTCCATCTTTGTGCTTGATCTGATTATTGATCATAATATTGCCTTAATGGATAAAGCATTGTTTGGAAAGTTTATGGGCCCTAGACCAAACATTGAAGTGGTTAGGGAGTTTTTCGAAAACAAGTGGAAAACCAATGGTAAAGTTACGGTAACAATGCTTTCTAAAGGATACTTTGCTTTTGAGTTTACCTGCAAGGAGGATATCGTGGCTATGAGGAGCAGTGGTCCTTGGGTTATAGGGAAATCCTCCCTGGCCCTTAAGAAATGGATGTCTAATCTTGACCTTTCAGACTCCATTTTTTAGAATGTTCTAGTATGGGGCTAGACTTCTAGGTCTTGCTCTAGAGTACTAGAATGAGGATGTCTTCAATGGCATCGCTAACTCTTTTGGGGAGCTTTTGTTAATAGATCCAATGACATTAGCTAGAAAAAGGCTTGTGTTTGCTAGAATCTGTGTGGGAATGTCCCACAATGCCAACCTTCCCTCTTCTATTGAAATCCAATCAAAGTTGGGTATTTGGATGCAAGCTATAGAGTTTGAATTGATCCCTTTTGCTTTCTTTAAGTGTAGAAAATAGGGCATTGGGCTAAGAAATGCACACTCAATGCTAGAAAAGAGAAAGAGAAACCACCGCCTAATCCGAAGATTGTCTAGAGAAACACAAGGGTACCAACTAAATTTCCCACATTGAAATTAATGGCAATCGGTTTGAGGAGGATGAAGATATTAGAAAGAAAGTTGTCCTTTTCTTTAGTAATCTCCTCTCACAAAGTGGTGGAATCAACCAAGAAGAGCAAGATTACCTTTTAGAGGCCATCCCTAATGTTGTTGGGGAGGAAGATAATACCAAGCTTGTTGTTATCCCTTCTAGGGAGGAAATCAAGAGAGTTGGCTTTTCCTTTGAAGGGAACAAGGCCCCTGGCCGAAATGGGTTTCCCATGTTTTTCTTTCAATGGTTCTAGGAGATTGTTGAAGAGGATGTTGTGAATGTAGTCAAAGAATTTTTCAGATCAAGAAGTCTCCTAAAGGAACTAAATGCTACTTTTTTGGTCCTTATTCCCAAGAAACCTAGAGTGGTATTGTTTAAAGCCTTCAAACCTATAAGCCTCTGTAATTCTTTCTAAAAAATCATCTTAAAGGTTTTGACGTCTAGGCTTCTCATAATTTTTCCTTGATTGATCTCTCCCCAGCAGAATGGCTTTGTTCCTGGAAGGAATATCCTCAATTCTATTGTCACTATCCATGAGAATATCCATTCCCTTGTTGAATCCAAAACTAAAGGTTTTCTCCTAAAGTTGGATATTTCAAAAGCCTATGACCACATGGATTGGAAATTCTTATTCAAAATCATGAGGGCGTTTGGTTTCAATAACAGAGTCCTTCAGTTGGTGAATCAACTTATTTCAACAGTTTCTATTTCTATTATGGTGAATGGTTCCCCATTGTAATTTTTTCAGAATTCAAGAGGTCTAAGACATGGTGATCCTATCTCACCCATCTTGTTCACAATTATGGCTAAATGTCTTGGGAGAACCTTGAAAAGACTGATCGATCAAGGGTCTCTTGTAGGACTAAGGCCCTCTTGTAGTAATATGATTTTCTCACATCAACAGTTTGTTGACGATACAATGCTGATGGAGAGATCTACTGTGTCTGAAGCTAAGATTCTGAGAAAAATAAAATTGGATGAGTATGAGAGGGCTTTTGGTCAGATGGTCAACAAACAGAAAAGTTCTCTTTTCTTTTTTAACACCCATAAACATAGACAGGTCAAGATAGCTAGAATCCTTGGATGTAGAGTGGAATTTTTACCCTCTATTTATCTTGGCCTACCCTTAGGCCTGAAACCTCTAGATTCCTTTTGGAGCTCGTTGGTTGATAGGTTTAGCAAAAAGCTCACTAGTTGGAAAGGAGCTCTTCTTACTCAAGTAAGTAAAATCAAGCTCCTTAAAGCCTCTCTCTAGAACCTTCTAATTTATGCCTTAAGTCTTTTCAAAATCCCTGCTAAATTTGCAAATGCTATTGAAAAGATCCAAAAAATATTTCTTTGGTCAGGTGTTGAAGAAAGAAAGAGAATGCCTCTTATTGGATGGGATCTTGTATGTAGGCTAAAAAAGTTGGGAGGGTTGGGTCTTATAAAGATCAGAATGATGAATAAGATGCTTCTTGCTAAGCAAATATGGAGGTCCTTTTTGTCTAATGGGGAATACACAGACATTTTAAAAAGTAAATATATGACTAATTGTGGGTCTCTTAAGGCCTTATTGGATTCTCCTTCACTGCCATGTGGATCAACTTGCTAGAATGATATGATTACTGGGAGAAAGATTGTGGATTTAGGTGTTGGGTGGAATATAAGACGCATAAATCAATCTAGGTTCTAGGAGGATAGATGGTTATTAAAGGAGCCCCTAATTAATAATGAAAGGTTTAATAGGTGGGCTAACATTTGTAAAATGACTTTTGGTACTCAAGTTAAGGATTATTGGCATGATGGGGGTTGGGTGGACTTGTTTTAGCTAAGCCCGAAGCTTGCCCGATTCAATCATCTATGATGGCTATTAGGATGGGTTTGAATCAATAGGATGACTTTTTAGTTTAGACAGATAACCCTTCAGGCAACTATTTTGTGTCTTCGGTTGTCTCTCTGTTGTCCCTCTCTCAAGCCCCTTCTCCTTTCTGGGTCAAAGCCTTGATAAAACATTTGACTCCTAAGTTCAACATTTTTTTCTAGATTCTTCTTCAAAACAAAGTTCTTACAGTTGAAAATATTTGTAAGTGTGGCTTCCAAATCCCTAATAGATGCTACCTTTGTAAGAATAAGGCGCAGTCTGCTAGCCATTTGTTTCTCCACTATCCTTTTCTTGCTACTATATGGGGTAAATTCCTGGCTCTCTGGAATATTTCATGGGTGTTCCCTTATTCTATTGAAGACTTTTTCTCACAATGGAAAGCTCGTTCTCTAAACCCTTACATTCGAAGACTATGGGCTTTCACCTTCCCTTTTATAGCCTAGGGTGTGTGGAAGGAACAAAACAACAAACTCTTCAAGGACAAGGAAACTTTGGAGAACAATGTGTTTGAAAGAAATTTTAGGCTTATCATGGAAAACTTTAATATAATCCCTCAGCAAGAGAATAAACTGGAGGTTGTGGCATGCTCTCCCTATGACTTAAAGATAGCTAAGGAATGGAACATTAAAAATGATGTGTGAAGGGCTTCTAAACCAGCAAAAAAGGACTAGGAAAGTGTGTGGTGGAGTTTTCCACCTAGTGGTTGGATTAAAGCCAACTTTGATGGTACAGCTAAGGGAAACTTGAGGTTGGTTGGAAGTGGAGGTGTGATTAGGGACTCTAATGGTAATTTTTAGTGGTAGTGGCTATTTCCCTTGGATCTCAATCTAATCATGTGGCTGAAGTTATTGGAGCCTATCAAGTTATTAACTTAGCAAATAGTCTAAATTTTAAAAATTTATGGCTAGAAGGGTACTCTAAAAACATTATTGATTGCATTCTTGGAAAGTCCCCTCCTTCATGGACTATCAAGAGTTGGATCGAAGATGTTAAATCCCTTTTAGCAAATTTTGATAAAGTTAAAATATTTCACACTTTTAGGGAAGCTAACAGTGTGGAAGATTTTTTTAGGGGGTTAAACATAAGGGGTTGATTATGTGGAAAAACCTTAGGGACTTGGGTGTTGATGTAAGGACCTTAATTGAATATGATATCATGCATGGGAAAGTAGCAACTTTTTTCAATGGTGAAGGAGAATAGGGTCAAGTACATCAACATCATTAGATTTGATGGGGTCACGTTTAATATGTTAACTGGTAGAAGAAGTGGCATGTTTTGTGGGCTCCTTGGTTTGGCTACAACATTTTTTCTCAGGAATTTTGCTTTGGTAGAGAACTTAGGGAGGTGTTTGTGATAATGGGAGGAGATAGGAAAAGGGTGGAGCCAAAGAGCTATGAAATGCATAAGAGGAATATGAGGGTGTGGAGACAAGTTGAGCATGGTGAGCTGCTCCCTTTCATTGGAAAGCTTCATGGGCTCGACAATAAGGCCACTGAGTACTTTGAGAAAAATTGCAAGAGTGGTGAAATAATTTTGTTCAGGAGGAAGGTCAAGGTGGATGAGAATCTCATAGGGGAGGTTATAATCATGTCAACAAAGGGGATGAAATTCTTTCAAGATAGAAAGTTCTCTAACAAGGTTGTTATCAGATTCCCTAAGAAAGATAAGGAGAAGATAGAGTTGATAAAAGTCTCCAACAACTACTGTGAAGCTGATTCGACCAAGGTGTTAAGGAGAAAAGTGCTTAGAATCATCATGGAATACATAACCCTAGATGGTAGATTCACTAGATTTTACAACTACCACTTCGCCCTTCTCAACCATTTTCATCACAAGGTAAGTGTTTCCTTCCCTCACTATCTGTATTGTTCCATGAGTAACAGCCTAGAAGTTCATAAGAAGAGTCCTAATAGGAACCCAATTCTGCATACAGACCTTATTAGGCTTATCTTTGAACATTTTCAAAATTTATCAGCATTATCTAACCCTATCTCAGCTTCAACCTCTGAAGATTATGATACAGATGATAGTGTGCCAGAGGTTAAAAATAAGCCTAACCCTAAGCAGACTAAAGATGACCCTCCTTCCCCTATCAAATTTGGAATGAAAACCCCACAATGTAAACCCCCACTTAAGAAAGCTGGCCCTATGACAAACCCCAGTAGCTCTGTTTTGAAAGAGAAATCCATTCAAAAGGGTTCACCTATTAATAAATTGGTCTCTTACTCTAAGGATACCTCGGAGGAAAAAACTGAGGTCCCAGATGTCAGTAAGGATTCTTTTTCATCCCACCCTACCATGAATAGAGAAGATAGGCCTAAGTTTCCAAGAGACCTTAACCCTAAAGATCATCATTTTAAGTAGGACCATGAGTTTCCTGGAGATATCTTGGCCATTGCTAGAAATGGAGCCGTTGATTATTGTAGGATTATGAAGTGGGTCTTCCATGAAATTAAGGACCTTAACCTTAGAAATAGGACTCTTAATAGCAAGCTGAAGGATTTGGAAGTTAAATTCATTTCCCTTAATACTACAAAGGGCATGAGGAATGAGGATAAGATGAGGATGGAGGCTGCAAATAATGATGGTAAGGTTAAGATCTTGGAAGCAAAAATTGGAAAAATAAAAGACAATATGAAAACTATTATGGAGAAAAACCACAAAATGGTGAATCATAATACCATTATCATTAATGCTATGACTGAGAAGCTAGAAAATAGTCAACAAAGATCTCTAATTGTGGACTTGGAAGTGGAAAAGGACAAAAGCAGGATAGAGGACGCTGGAATTTCGAAGAGAACAAGAGCTAACTTGAAGAGGAAGGCGCCTCCTACACCCCCAAATGATTTAGGCCCTGCAAAAGTGTACCCAAGAGATGCACAACCTAGAAGCTAAGGCTGTATATGCCTTAAATTCCTTAGGATAGTTAGGGCTATCTCTATTGCTGGTTTTTTGTTGGGCTTTTTGGTGGCCATTACTGGCCTAGGGTTATTGACTATTGTCCTCTCTCAGTTTTTTCCTCTTCGCAACCTTTTTATTTTGTGTTATTTAATGCTTTATCTTTTATTTGTCTAGAAACTTTGTGGTTTTGGGTCCTTGTAAAACTCATTTTTTCCTCTTATCAAAAACTATTTAATATGCTTAATTATCTTTGTCAGTGTTCAGAGGTTACTATACATCCAAATGATAGTAGTTGATTATGGTAGTTATTCTATGAAGATTTTCAAATCTAGATATAGTCTTGTGAAATTAACAAGCAAAAGCCCATGAATGTTATTTGCTTCATGAATATTATGATATGAGATGATACTACTCAAATTTCAAGGGAATCAACTCAATTCATCTAATTTCTATTTCAAATTATACTTCAATAGAGAATTTCAAGATTAATGGTTAAAAAGGTTTATTAGGAGACTTGGTATATACTTGAGCTTACACAAATCTTCAATTTCTTTTCCATATAGATATTTTTTATATACCTTTTTTTAAAAAGAAAAGGGAACATATGACCATGCTTTTTGAGTTCCCCTAATTCCTTTAACATATCTTAGGGAGGATATTTTACTTCAATTAAGATAACCACTCAAATTATATCTTTCATGATTACTTGATTAAATATTTCTCTTCTGTGAGATACATTCAAAAAGGTACATAATTATAAATAAATCCTCTCTTTGCCTCCATAACTAATTCAGCACAAATTCATAAGGGATACTCTCTCTCTCTCTCTCTCTCTCTCTCTCTCTCTCTCTCTCTCTCTCTCTCTCTCTCACACACACACACACACACACACACTTCTATTTTTCCATTGCAACAAATACCAAAACCTTCAATATTATACATAATTTTTAGGAACACCTTGAGCCACACAAGGAATACAATTTACTCTTTTCCCACTTCCATTCATGTTACCAAACAATAATAACTTTCCTTATTACAAACTAACCTTTAAGAACTACATTGAAAAACACACAACTGGATAGGCCATGCTCCACATGCTACTGTAATCATGTCACAGAGCCTCGTGGGCTCTAGCCATGCCCCTGAGCAAGTAAGTCTCTTAGCTCCAAGATGATACATGGAGCCTTCTAAATTTTTACAAAGGAATAAAAAATGTCATAACACCAAATCTCATGTACCTAAGCTCTCTACTCTTTGTTTCAACCATGATTCATGCAACATACCACTTCCTTGCAAGAAATAAACAAAAGGGCAAATGGAACTAAGGGAGAACTTATCTCTTTTATTTAGGTCAGGGAATTCAACACATTAATCCCTCTTTCCTCTCCAAGAGAAGCCATCTTGATGATTATCTTCCCCAAAAGGACTTCTCCTCTCCTCTCCTCATTTTCTATCATCTTCACTAAATTTCTCCAAAAGGAGAAGTGGGTAACACCCCACTCATTCCTCCTCTCCCAATATATAGAAGTTTCAAAAATTGCAACTCTTATATGGGGAGGTGTGCTGTGTACCTCCCTCCATCAATGAAGGTCCTTTCCCCATTAATGAGAACATGCATTTGGACAACCACTCAATACTTCCACCCCCTTCTCTTCTCAAAATTCGTCACTCTCCATTATGGGAGCTTTTCATGTGTCAAATTATGTTGTAGGGGCACTATTGCATGCCTACTTGACCCCTACCACTATGGTATAGACCCTAGGGGGTTTATTTTTACACCCTAACAAAAAAAAATTGGCCAACTCTCATTAAAATCCCACTCAAAGTTCAATCCGAGTTTCAAACTTAGCTAGAGGTTTCTAGGACCTAATCCCCCCTTACACCTCACATGAATCACATCTAAATGCTCCCACAACCTTATTCTTTCAATACATTATCTCTTCTTGTTTCTAGGCCCCAAATGGGGGAAAATTTATATCCTCAAGAAGAAGTCTTTTGATTTGCTCATGATGGTTCTCCCTTCCCATGCTAACACTGTTGCTTTCTTGCACATTACCAACATGATCATCAATAACAGTTGTGTATCACATTAACCTAATAGCTAAATATTCTAAACTTTAACTACAAAATAATCCATTTAAATTACAATTTGTATTCCATAGTATATAGGTGCATTCCACCTTCATTGTAGCAACAATAAAAATAATGTCAAAACAAAATGCAAAATATTGTCCAAATATCACCTTGTTTATCATCCACCATATATCTAATCATTAATTCAAAAAAAACATATAAAAAATTAGGATGGAAATAAGTACATACAAGGTGGGATTTTACACCATGATGGTAGTGACTCTAAAATTTCATCAAGTATTACAGTATATTTTGAAATATGAACACATCAAACCTTATAATAGGTAAGCTTGATGATTATAGATTATGATTTATTGGCTAAGATGTATATAATGAGAAAATATTAGTTAAAAGAGTGAGGTTATAGTCATATAAAATAAATTGAAGCATACTAAAGAGGGATGATTGATAAAGTTTAGGAACACCCCCAATCCTTGGGCAAGATCTGTAAATCCATCCAGCATAGATTTGGGTTTTAAGGGAATTTGAACCCAAGGACTAACTACATACTTGATTCCAAACAAGGTCACATTCTTATTTATTTTTCCCCGCATTAATCTTTTAAGGATAATATACACAAGTTTTTATATAGTTATGGTTTTATAACCACTCACGTAGATTTCCTCATGGAATTGAATTACAAACAGTAACATAGAAAGAAAATCATTAAATTATTTAAGATCAAATAATTTAACAAATTACTATTAAGCAATACTCATTCTAAATAAAAGAATAAAATAGTTAGTTTGTTAACTAGAATAAAATTAAAAATTGTCATATTAGTATTTCATCCCCAAATAAGGTTGGTTTTAATAATTCCCAAAAAATTAACAATGTCTAATGGTAAGCAAGGAAACCCATCCAATCTCCTAATCTAGCAAACTTGTACTAAAGAACTTCCATCCAAGGATATTGAGATATAAAATTAAGCACTACCATTATTCGCAATTCAACATTAACATACCATAATCTCTTATAAGCTCATCTCATTTACATAAATACAAGGTAGATAAATTTTTTTTTTAAATTGTTTGGAAAAAATAATTATGACTATTATTGTATAACTTATAATGCTTACAAGATAAAGTAATCAATATTTCAAATTTTTGCATATATCTATTAAGATAAACATAGATTCAAACTATATCTCTACATACCAAATTTACATTTGTCAGAAGATATAAAATATATGATAGTTAATGCCATCATACATGATAATTATTGTATCATCACATACTAATTCTAAAAAGATATCAAATAACAATATATATATTATTTAACTCAAATGATATTAAAACCCTTTATATAAATTCTATCAAATAAGAGTCAAATTTGATTACCACCCAACCTAGTACCAAAAGCTACTAGCATTGCTCATTAAAAATATAAAAATATAAAAGAAATACATAACTATCATATTTTTTTTTATAGTATTAATCTTACTTGGATAGAGAATTTTCCTTGGAAATTAATACCATAATTTCCTTGGGAAACATTTATGTAAAAAAATTAGTATATACAAGGGAAGGAATAGTATTGTAGAAATTTGAGTAAAAGAACAAGAACAAGGTAACTATTCTAGGAAATGTTCCTTAAGAAGGTATGAATTTACATATCTCTAAAAAGTTATATGACGAAAATTCTTATTTGTATGGTATGTTAAAAATATTTTTATAAAAGGTCTAAGATAATTTTAAGGAAATAAAATTTGTGAGTGTAAGTTTAAAATCCTTGAAAATACCAATTACCCTATTGATATAATATTATTATGTTTAGTCATGGAATGTGATAACTTAGAAATAAATATGAGATTAATTGTGAAGGAGGATGATACATAGATTTATGAATGATGTTGAAAATGATTCACATTAGGAAGGGAAGGAAGTTGTGGATTTGGTTTTCTACTATCACCATAATTATCTCGCTCATTAATTTGTACACGTGGTAGCTATATATTCTTTAAGTCACATGCCATATCACATGCACTATAAGATAGTAAAAGAAATAGAAGAAATTTTTGGAGAGTACTTGTAAAAATTAGGAGGAAAAAAAATATCTCTTCCCCAAGGTGGTGAACGAGGTGGTCAATTACTAAATCATGAATCTATGTGAATTTTTTGATGTATTTGATCATTAATTGATAGTTTAGGTAGATAGATAGAAAGGCCTATGAGGAAAATATGTTTACATTATTCTTATTATCCAAGCTAACTTTCACATCAACACATTATGGCCAACACATTTATCTCCCCATATCTAATGCCCTATGTTTTTTTATAAACATTCAAGAACGTCTATATCTATCAATAATACATTTTTATATTCATGATCAATTCTTCTATAGCCACCAAATTTAATTCCCATTATTCATTTTTTTATTAATATGTTCATTACCTACACATTCATAATTATATTTGACATTTATGAAATTTTTGGTCTATAGATTGAATACAAATATATATATATATATATATATATATATATAAGGACTAATTAGTTAATTTTATATAATTGAAAGGATATTAATTAAAGAGATAGTGTTATCTTGAATTTAAACATAGGATAATGATTAGTTTGGAGAGAAGGGATGTATTGATTTTTATATTCATTTACTCTTGCATCAAAATAATTTGTAGGATATTAGTCACATGATTATATTTTTCCTCAATATTAGTACTTTTATTTGGTTTATGTAGACAATAAATTAAGCTACTTTTATATCTAAAAATAATCTTTAAACTCTAAATAATGATGTGGACACTAAATATAATAAAACCTTTTATGATATCTACAAAAAAGTGGTATATATAAATATCTTTGTTAAACTTTTGTTAGGTTAGAAGGGTGCTCACCTAGATCGATGCCTACATAGTGTAAAAATAGTGAAGAAAATATTCTTAAAAATTGAATACGATCCTAGAATTCTTTTACAAAAACTATATTCCTTTAAATCATGAAGCAATTGAAGAGTGAACATCCAAATAATATGTCTCAAAGTGCTTTGAGATATTTGATTGTGAGATTATTATAATTGATACATTGAATGTATTTCAATAAAATTGAGTATAAATGAATCACATAATATTGTAAATAGTATATTTTTATGAGGAATGTTTAAATTTAAATTTAAAATTTGGAATTTTTAAATAAGTTCATAGGCAAATGTACTTAGACATGGATAGGGATAAAATGTATGGAAAAATGTGTTAATTAGTTAAATGTAATTAGAGACATGGATAAGGGGATTAATT
Organism: Sequoia sempervirens; assembly: GCA_007258455.2. Classification (NCBI taxonomy): domain Eukaryota; kingdom Viridiplantae; phylum Streptophyta; class Pinopsida; order Cupressales; family Cupressaceae; genus Sequoia; species Sequoia sempervirens. The sequence goes on along the minus strand of VDFB02058242.1, from coordinate 590,947,731 downwards.
AGGGATATGTCCATCATTAGGATGGCACAAGTCAATGCAGAACTCCCTTCCAAAGAAGGGGAACCCTTCTTTTGACCCCCATTAGAAGGGGATTCAACCTCCATCTTTTGCGAAGGGGATTCAACCTCCATCTTTTGCTTCAACGAAGGATGTGAGATCCCCACACAAGAGGTGGAAGATGATGTGGAAGAGGAGAGAGCCATGGGGGACACCACTAAAATATTTGGCATGTCCATGGGCTTTGAAAATGGTGGGATGTCTGAAAGGGACATCAGGAATGGGGGATCGATCGAGGGAGTAATGAAGACTTGCACCCTTTTAGGGTGTGGTTCATCATGGTTTTTTATAATAGTTTTCATTTTCTCATATTTTTCCCTTTGCAAGGAGTTTAACTAAAGAGTTTCCTCCATAATAGCATTCACTTGGCTTATGGGGTCCACAAGAACTCCTATCATAATGTTTCCATTGATGTAGCGAGAATGTACAATGGGGAAAGTTTCCTACTCGAGGGCATGTCCTATGATGCAAAGGTTATCTTAGAAGAACCATGCTCAGATTGTCCTAGAGGGATACAAGTGAATAATACCATATTGATGTACTCGAATAGGATCTTTCCTAGAGCATCGATGGGTTCAACAATTATATTGGTAGAATGAGACGAAAATGTTCCCATGTATATCTACAATTTGTTGTTTTCCTTAGCAATTGACTTATTTGTATTCTTCTTCTTTCCATCAAGACAGATGGTAAAATCATCAATGTGATCCTATATCTCATGACATAGATGCATGCAACACTTAGTATCATGATCATGAACATGATGGTACTTATAGAATGCACTCCCATCATACTAGTGAATGTATGGCTCCTTGAGAGGTCGAGGGTCTTCTAAAGTTATAATTTTATCTTTTAATGACTTATTCAAAATGGAACAATAAGATTTAGATAATTTTGTGAAGTGTCTATCATGCTTGAGGCCATGGCCACTGATCACAGTGACTAAATTTGTGATAGACTTACCTTTTCCAGAAATAGACATGATCGATCTTCCATCAAAGCAAAGACGTGAAGGTCACTCAAACTGGGAAATCATCTATTGCTATTCTTGGAGCATCACACATACGTGTGTGAAAGAAGGGTACTTCATCAAGGAAAATTTCTCCTGCTAGGATTTCTAGAAATTTCCCATAAAGACCTTCTACACATTAGATTCAGGTAGCAAGTATGATATCTAAGAGAAAACGAATTGATACCTAGCAATGAAATCAATAATTTTCTCATGATCCCCTTGCTTACATTGGTTGAGATCTGATAATATCATCTTTAGTCTGATATTAGCCTGGAATTGTTGAGGAAACTAATTTACTAGCTAGTCAAAGGAGAAAATAGACTTATCAAGCATGGAGCAATAACACTCCAATTTTATGTCCTTCAGAGAGCTTGGGAAAAATTTATCCATCAAGGTGTTGTGGTGGAAGAAATAAATACACAATACATTGAAGGAAAACACATGTGTTTGTGGATCTCCCCTACAACCATAGTTTTCAAACTTAGGAATCTCTACTCCTTGAGTGAAAGGAGTGCTTAAGATTACAAAAGATAGGGGGTTGTGTTGAAAGAAAGGTTGGAAGATGGGTTAGGCAGAAGCCTATGATAGGCTTGCTAACTGGTTATGCATTTGACCCATATTTTGAAGCAAAGCATTCTAGAAAAGGTCATTAGATTATGCAGGATTGGTAGAGCCACCACTAGAGTTGTCACCAAAACCACCTTTGACCTCCCAAGCCCACATCGGAGCTTCTAATGTGGCCACCATTGTGGCCAGCACCGGCACCACTATTGTGAACACCACCAAAGCCAACATTATGACCGCCACAACAGCACCTTCATTTCCACCACCACTACTAAAACCAGCACCACCTATTCCACCAGAGCCCCCACCACCATGGGTGCCATGAGGGGTGAAACTAAAGCCAAGAGGTATTCTGCTTACCTTGACTATGTAGGATGATTGAGGAGTAGAGGAAACACTAATCGAAGGGCCTATTTTTTCCATGTATATAAATGTTGTAGGCATCGAGCACTACCCCTCAAGTAGTACCCAATCTAGTGTTATATAAAGAGATGTATTCCACAGTTAGATTGGAGAGGCCATGTAATAATTTTATTCCCATCTAATCTTTCCTAGAATGTATGTTACCTCGTTAACAAGCCTAACATCTCTTGCCATATTTGGTACTTTCTCCATGTGATTTCTAAGGTCTACCAATCTTCTATCTAATGTCATAAGGTATTCCATAGGAATATGTACAGTATCATCCTCATCCATAGATGAGGCTATGGGGGATGCTGGAGGAGTGGGTACACAACTGGTCTCATCAACAAAACCCATCTTGGCTACCAAAATTTCCTCTTGAGAAAAGTTATTGGCACTAAAGCTCGTAGTAAAGCTAGAAGTGGCCTTCATCATATCCATTTGTAAGTGTCTCAAACTTCTTCTAACAATGTAACTAGAGGTGATAGACTGGGTTGTGATTCTCATAAGACTTTACAACACCCAAGTTTGCAATGGTCCTAGAGTGTGGAGGAGAGTCTCAATTAGATAGACATTGTTCACATTGGGTTCAAACCAAAAATGTAAAGGATGGAGATCGACCACTCAGTGGCTCTAGGTCATGAAGTGTCAAGATTCGAAGGCTACCCTGATCTACCTCAACAATGTAGGAGTTTGATGTTAAGGGTAGAGAATGAAGAGTAGTCTTAGTGATTTTGTCAATCTACTAACCCAAGAGTTAGTTTTAGATTAAGCGAGTAGGTTTTTGAAACTTAAACTATGGCTCTTTCAACCCTCTATTAGAGGACAACACATAATAGGGACAACCACATGGTGTTTTGGAGTCACAAGTGCACCATCATCGATATAGATAGACAATGAAAATATAGAGACATAATAGTAGAAAACCTACTGAGCAGCTTAGCTAAAGAGGTTTACTACAGTAAAAAAAGCAAGAAATAATAAAAATACTAAGATAATGTAAGGAATATTATGAAAAATAGAACAAACGTGGTGAAGAGTAAACATAGGAAGGTCCAATTTTCTAGCAAGTTCCTCATGAATGATCACCTACACATAGCAGAGAGGGGAAAAATGTTGTGGTTGTTTTGGGGCTTGTTGTAGTTAAACCCTTGTTTTGGTGTTCCCACCTCCACAAATAGCCAATATAACAAAATTATACAAAAGTGCTAAAGAAACCCTACTAGAAAGGAAGGGATACCAAATACTACAAGAAGCACTATGCTACTCAAATCCAACAATAGTGTAATAGTGCATAAATAATACCAACCTTGATAAAAGGAACTCAAGGCTGATGAGAGAGGAATGTAAGTCTATAACCATGGAAAATTCAACGTGGTTGGAGTTATTCCAAAGGAAGTCTCACAAGACACCAAGTTGTAGCTTATGTGGTAGATGTGAAGAACAATATGACGTTGGAATGGTAGAGCCAATAGTGCAACAATTAGCTTGGAAGTGTGAGAGAATGCGAGTTGCAAGAAGATGGAGTAGCTTGGAAGTGTGAGAGAATGCAAGGAGTTGCAAGAAGATGGAGTAAGTTTCCAAGAGAATCCAAAAGACAAGGGAGTTAGAAGCATGCATGAGAAGAGAGAATAGGAATTTAAAGAAGGTTTGGGAGGGAAAGAGCCATTCAAAGGTCAGATGGAAGGCACAAATGCATTACATGTTGGCCCCAACGGAAAGCATAACACCTTTGTGGATTCCAAAGGTATGAATCCTATCAGGATGGTAGCTTGCCACATAGACATTTGTGCACTACTCGTGCATCCTCAAAAAAAATTCCTCCACTAACACTATAGACAAGCACTAAGTGGATGGAGTACAAATGGAGGATGTGGAATTACATTGTCAAATTTGATTTTTCTAAGGTGAAGGGTGTAAGAGGGGAATTTGCAAGAGGGGTGAAAATTCACACCTATACACGTGTATCCATGAGTATACTTTATGACTTATGTGTATTCAATGTATATTGTGTAACTTACTTATATTCATGTGAATACTTTGTGACTTGCATTTACTCATGTGTGTACTTCTCTACTTATGTGTATTCACATGAATTACATGTATCCATGTGTATAATTTGTGACTTACACAAATGCATGAGTATACTTTGTGACTTATATTTTTTCAAGTGTATACCTTATGACTTATGTGTATCCATGAGTATACTTTGTGACTTATGTGTATTCTAGTGTATACTTCACAACTTATGTGTATACATGAGTATACTTTGTGACTTATGCATATTCACGTGTATACTTTCTAACTTATATGCATCCAAGCGTATAATTTGTGACTTACATGTATTTAGGTGTATACTTTGCAATTTTTTGTATTCAGATGTATTCTTTGGGACTTCATGTATTCATGTGTATACTTTGTGACCTACATTTATTCATGTAGGGTTTTCATGTGTATAATCCATGACTTATGTGTATTTATACTTCATGCCTTATGTGTATCTATGTATTTTCTACATGTTGGATTTGACTTCAACAAGATTACTCCATGTGTGTTTATAATTAATTTATGCTTAAAAAATATGAAAGTCTTAAAAATGTTGCCTATCAAAATGATTCTTGGGCTGAGAAGAACTAAACAATTATCTTATAAAAAATTAAATTATTATTAATATCCAAATACAATGAAAAAGAGTTTTAACTGTTGAAATAAAATGTGTGACACCCGAGAAAACTTGTGATATAAAAGGGAGGGCACTTCATTTGAAAAGGACATCCATAACACCATTGAAGAATTTAATTAAGAGTAGAACCTTAAGAAATTTTAAAAATTAAATAATTTAGGTTCTCACAAATAGTAATGATGTGAGGAAGGTCCTAATCTGAGAAAGGTTATGACTCCTACTCTGAAATTTAATGGCTCTTCAAATAAAATATTGTGACCCTTCAAAGGCAAAAAGTTGTGACCCTTCAAATTTGAAAGTCTATGACTCCTTTATGGTGAAGAAGGGTGGTGACTCCTTGAGAAATAGATATAAAGAATAACTCTATCTAATACAGGGTTCCACTTATTGTAGCTTATATACCCAAGATAAATTGAGTAAACCAAAATAAAATCTGAGGACAATTATACATGATTGTAGTCACTATGTAAAAAATTATAGAATATTGAATGATCATAAATTCTATTAAGTTACAACTTTCACACACAAATAGTGGGATGCAATAAATGTATTCTAACATCATAAGCTATCTATTATTTTATGATAAGTGTTTAGCTTTAAGGTGTACTCATACCCATAATACCTTAAAGCAGTAACTATTCCATTTATTTCTAATCCCACTGGGGATAAGAAGGAATGAAAAGTCTGGAATACACCTTCCTAATAATAATCTTTGGAGAAAATAAACCATTTAAAACATTTACAATTACAGTTACATTTTAAAGGATGCCATTGTAAGAATATGATATAGAGCAATGAAATGATAACACATAATTTTTGTGGGAGAAAACCCTTTGAGGAAAAACCCGCACAAGCTAGAGATCTCTTGTATTATAGTAAAACAAATATTAGATACAAGTTACATAGAAATGGTCTTTTAGGTGTTAATTTATAGAATGAATCTGGCAACATTTCCTTACATTTTATTTGATCATCACTCTATTCCAATGCACTACTACATTACATACATGCTTCACAAGTGTTACAAGAAAAAATATTGTAACATACACTTCAACTTCTACAACCACTGAACAATCATAATTGCAATCCCACCAAGTCATTCTTGAACCATCGTGAGGCTTCACTAATATTTACCACACTGACCTTAATCACAATACTACAAGATACTGCTATATCATAGTCCATCGCAACCCTTTCTAATTTACCATCGTGGGGTCATGGGTTACTGCTATACTACAACCTACCCTCATCTAACTATTGTAGGGTTACAGGTTAGTTCCTCGCAATACCACAAGCTTCATGAATAAACTTCCATGAGATGGTGGGTAGTGACTATTTCTTGTAATGCCACAAGCTCCCTTTTCTGACTGTCATGAGATGGTGGATAGCGATTAGGAAAATATTTTTTCACCAACCTACCAACTCTAGTCTAGACCTTTGTGGTATTGTGGTGTAGAAGATTTTGACTTAGTTAAGTGTTTTCCTTATTTCAGAGGGCCTTATCTAGTAAGTTTGAGATACATTTTTCTCAACATTCTCCCACTTTACAGAAAACTTACTGGCTCCCAATCTACGCTTGAAGTTGCTATATCACCATAGGCCTCAAGGCCCATAAAATTGGTACACCATCTAAAGTTCTCTATGCTCATTGTCTTTATCAATGCATCAACAACATTCACCAATGTTTCAACTTTTTCCAAGTTAACATTTCCATCTTCCATAACATGAACAAAATACTATTGTACATGAATGTGTTTTGTTATGACATGGAAAGTTGGATTCTTCACTTCATATATGGAACTCTAGCTGTCACAATAGATAGTAATCTATCTTGCATCAAAACTAATATCCAAACTGTGCATTCTTCTAAGAAAAATGGCTTCTTTACAAGCATGAGTTGTTGCCATGTACTTTGATTCAGTAGTGGAAAAAGTTACTAGAGCTTGTCACTTGCCCATCTAAATTATTTCACCATCAAACAATTTGAAAACATATCCATTGGTGGATCTTCTGCTATCAATATCACCCACCCAATTAGAATCCACATATCCATGAATGCTTACTAAATGATGATATCTAGTGGAATAAGCATGATAACATAAGGCATACTCCGAAGTACCTTTCAAATATTTGAAAACTCTTTTCATCACATCCTAGTGTGTTCATCCTAGATTAACCATAAATAAACAAAGAACTCCTACTGCTTGGGAAATGTATGGCATAGTACAAACCATTACATACATTAAACTACCAATTGCACTTGCATAAAGTACATTAGTCATGTCCTCCATCTCAGTAGGATATTTTGGACAATCTTTCACATAACGCTTTGTTCCCTGCAACACATGAACCACTAAATGTTTGTAATCTGTCATATTGAATCTCTCTAGGATAGAGTTCATGTACTTGCTCTGGCTAAGCCAAATCTTTCTATTTTCATTATCTCTTTTGATTTTCATCCCTAGAATATATCTAGTTTAACCTAAATCCTTAATTTAAAACTTGATGAAATGGTAGTGGAAAGAGATATCTTTATTCAAATATTTGTTGTGTCAGTTGGCTGACCTACAAAAAATGTCTTATTCAAAATGGTCAACATGCAAAGTGTAACTGACATGCAAGTGAATCTTTGTACTTACATGCAAGAGAACCTTTGTTTGTCTCCTTAAAATAGGTGCATGAAATGTATTTGTATCTCCTTAAAATAGGCAATGTAAGGCCTCCTTAAATAAGAAAATAAAACGCCACCTAGTGCATCTCCTTGTGTAGGCATATGTAACCACTATTTTCCTATATATAGGAGGATATGATGACTTGTTTGGTTAACTTATTTTTCATATAAAATCAAGTCACCTCTTCAAGAAGAAGTTTGATTATTCATAGTAGGTTATTATCCTTTGAAGAGCAGATTGATATCAAGGAGAAATCAAAGGTTTTTTGTATGTATGCATGTAAGAGAGGAGCTATTATTTAGTGGGTCATGTTGTAAGATGATTTTTGTTGTTTCATTTAATATACAAGAGATACATTTGTGGTTGGGTTTTTTCTCTCTCAAGCTAGAGGGTTTTCCCAATATAAATATTGTGTGTATTTATTCATGTTTTGAATTTTTCTATTTTCTCTCAATTCTAATCTAAAAACTAACATGGTATCATAGCTAGGTTGGATCAAGTTCTAAGCAAATTTGTGATCAAAATTCTATAAGTAGAATTATTTTCCACTCTTGTTTTCATCTTCTTGTGGTTATCTTATCTTCAAAATGGTGAACGAGCTCAAGGTTGAAGATAGAATTGAACATGCTTCCAATTTCATCTATTAGAAGTTTAGAATTTTGATTACATTGGAAGAAAATGAGATTGTTGATTTCATGGAGAGAAAAGTTCCCAAACCTTCTGATGAGAATGAGATGGTATAATGGAAGAAGAATGTCACAAATTCCAAGAATATTTTGGCTGATTATGTAAAGGATCATCTTGTACCTATTATTTCCAAGTTGAAGACAACAAGAGAGATGTTCAAGACGTTGAAGGAAATATATGAGATAAATAATACAAGCAGAGCTCTTGCATTGAGGCAACAATTTCATCACATCAAAATGGAAAAAAGAGATTTTGTTATCTCCTTCATCAAGATCCCTGAGTTGAGAGATCAGCTTTGTACCATTGGTAATATGGTTGATGATAAAGACTTGGTCATGTTGGCACTTAATGGCCTTCCTCAATCTTGGGAACCATTTATCCAAGGTATCAGTGGGAGATCAAAGCTACCTAATTTTGATCATCTTAGGGAAGATTGTATTCAAGAGGAATCAAGATTGGCAGCAAGAGGAAATGGACAAAGCTCTACCAATGAAGATATTCATGTACTTGTTGCTCATTCTTTAAAGAGGAAAGGAAGAGAAGGGAAGAAATGAAACTTCAAGAGGAATAGAGATAAAATATTAGATGGTGCTTCTACATCTAAGAAGAAGAAGGATTTTTCCCATATACAATGCTTCAAATGTGACAAGTTTGGTCACTATGCGAAATATTGTCCAACTAGACCAAAACATGTGTCTATTGTGGATGTGGGTGAGATCTCTACTCAGAAGGATTTAAGTGGATTTCTATTTTATATTTCTCTATCTAGAAATGATCCAACTGATAGAAAAAATTGGTTGATTGATAGTGGTGCCTCTCATCACATTACTAGTTTTAGAGAACACCTTTCAGATTTGGTGGAGAAAGCTACAAGCATTCAAGTCATAATTGGATTTAGATTTCAGCATCTCTCTTTAGTTGAACAATGTGTTATTTTTTCTAGGCATCAAGAGGAACCTTGTTTCAATTTCAGCCTTGGAGGATTAGGGATGTCAAGTTGCATTCTCCAAAGGAATTTTTTTGGCATGGCCAAAGAACTCTAGCATCAAGAGAACTTGAGTGATTGGTGTTTGGCAAGAGAGTCTCTATAGACTTTCCACTCGTCAATTAAAAGCATTGCTATATGATTCCACCAATTCATGTGAGCTTTGGCATCAAAGACTATCTCTTCATCATTTCAGAGCACTCCCATCCATGGAGAAGATGGTCACTAGCCTTCCTAAACTTAGTCAGGAGCATGAAGGTACATGTCGAGGATGTGCATTGGGTAAGAATAGGAAAGGTCCTTTTCATAGTAGTGAAAGAAGATCTAAATGTATTCTAGATCTTATTCATTATGATTTGTGTGGTCCAATGTCTATTGCTTCTTTGAGTGGTTTTTGGTATTATATAATTTTCATTGATGACTACTCTAGAAAGAATTGGATTTATTTCTTAAAGACTAAAGAATCTGAAGAGGTACTTGGGTATGTGCAGGATCATCATGGAAAAAATAGGCCCTTAAGTGGCAAAAAAATTAGAAAAATCAGAGTTAGGAAACTTGACATAAAAATTTGAATAAGTTATCTATATTATTTCAAAAATATGTAATAATAGAATTTGTAGGAAATTGAATGTAGTTTCTAAACTACTAGGTTT